>JAZHRO010000035.1:58350234-58974101 GCA_037157565.1 Thalassia testudinum | reverse complement strand
TTAGCCTTCATTCCCTTAGTAGAATCTGGTGACTAGGTTGCGGGGAAGTGTCAAACGATCGCAGTTGTGGGGTCTACGGAACTGGCGACGCAAGCCAAAGGAAGAACCTTCCCTACAATCCCCTCGTAATCAGCCTAGCCAGATTAGCTTTGGGAAGGGTGGTCTCGTGCCTACAAACTTGATCATTCCTTTGGAGATTTCTAGGTCCCCTAAGGAATACACTATAAGGAACTAGGCTTGTCTACTTGGTTGTGCACACACGCTTCTTGCATCTATCTCTCTTCGCATCCCTCCCCCATTCTTCTCTAGTGTATCCACGGGAGACGATCACTTCATCCCGAGTTGTTTGTTTTGGGATGGGAAACCAGGAGACTTGATCTTGCTAGAGATATGGCCAAACCTAGAGTAGATGAGGTTGAGGACCAACCTCCACCAGATTCGATTGCCATCATCCAGGCCCAGATCAATGCAAACCACCGACTTTAGCAGCAACAGATCCATACTATCATGCAAGCCATACACCGGTTGTAGAACCCGCGGGGGCAACCACCACCACCTTTGCAGGACCCGCAAGGGCAACCACCTCCTGATCCACCACAATTCCAGGGCCAACCTAGGCCCCTCTGCGACTTCTACAATCCTTCTACGATTTAGATTGAACCACACCTTAGGATCCTCGAGGGGGGAGATGATTTTGAGCTAAAACCAAATGTCCTGAGCTTGATTCAGAGCCACTTTCATGGGAGCTCAAATGAAGACCCCTTCCAGCACCTAGAGGATCTTGACCGGATCACTCGGACTATAAAACCTAGGAACATTAGCCTAGACATTGTTCTGATCAAGATGTCCCCCTTCTCATTGAGAGACAAAGTGTCACACTAGCTTAGGACTTTAGGAAGACCTATCTCCACCTGGGAAGAACTGAGGGACGCATTTCTAAAGAATTTCTTCCCCATAGGAAAGACCAATGCTCTCAGAAGAGCCATTACCACCTTTACACTCCAGGGTGGGGAACAGTTCCATGAGGCGTGGGAAAGATTTAACGAATTATTGAGGAAATGCCCACACCATGAGGTTCCGAGGTGGCAATTGGCCTAGATCTTCTACCATAGTCTAGATAGCAACCTTCGGAACCTTCGGAACTTCATCGAGGGGAAACTTCCTAAACAAAGACTAGTAGAGCGCGTTTGAGCTCTTCGAGTCTATGAGCGAAAATTCGCTCAACAATGCCTCCATGACCCAGTTTAGTCGATCCAGTCAACCCCGTGGTGGGATTTATGAGGTACAAGCAAATTCTGGAATGGTTGACATAGATATCATTGCTAAGAAATTGGATTGAGTGGAATTGGTAAATAAGAAAATAGATGAACTGTTGAACCAGACCAGGAACCTGCTACAGACTCTCTCCCTAGCAAAAGGAGCTCACAATGTTGACCTGGTCTAGCCACTAAGCCAGATGCACCTGGAACAACCCTTAACCATGTTCCAGGGAGGGACCTTTGCTCCCTCAACCCCTGATTATTCTCTTCCCTCCCCTCGACACCTTCTATCTTTGAAGATGTCCAGGCTATCCAAGGTTATTCCAAACCTGACCCCTTCTCCAACACCTACAACGTCGGATGGCATAATCACCCAAACTTTGCTTGGATGAACCAGAAATCGCCTCAATTCCAGAACCAACCCAGGCCAAACCATCAGCCAAATTCTCCCTCCTATCAGCAAGGTCCATCGGTTAGACCCCCCTATAACCCAAATAGGGCGGCCCCTCCCCCACAAAATCAAATGAGAACCTTGATAAAAATGATGACTGGAATGAACCAAAACACCAGAAGGAAATGGCTTTAGTGAAGGGACAGTTGAGCTAGTTGTTAGATTGTAAACAACAGGGATCCCTTCCTTCTCAGCTACAACCGAGCCTGGGAAACGTGATTAACAGAGGCCCTAATTTGCAAGGGTTCCAAGGCAATCCCGGGCAGGCCCACATGGTCCAACCAGTCCCACAAACACCCCCAGGGTTCAGTGCTTCTTCTTCCTCTTCTTCTCAAGGATCAACCCATGGTCCCAATGCCTCTGCAAATGCGGTGACCTTGAGAAGCAACACTTAAACCCAGGATCCCAAATGGCCAACTACTCCCAAGACTTCACCCCCTGAAATACCCGACTCTGAAAACGAGCAGGAAAGACCCAAGGACCTGGAAACGGACCCTATTCACATTCAAACACTATATCCCGAGGCCTTGGAAAAGATAAAGAAGAAAGTTGTTGTGGAAAATGAGGAGCTTTTGGAAATCTTCAAGCAGGTTCAGATTAATATCCCCCTCCTCGAGGCAGTCAAGCACATCCCGACTTATGCGAAGTTCCTAAAGGATGCCTGTACGCCGAAGTGTAAGCCACGACCCCAAGCACCTAGGAAGGCTGTGCTCTCAGAGCAAGCCAGTTCCGTGATCTCTAGCAACCTTCCGCTCAAACGAACTGACCCAGGAGCACCCCTGATTTCCTGCAATATCGGGGACATGACATTTTATAGAGCACTCTTGGACTTAGGTATTTCAATCAATCTGATCCGTGTGACCCTGTATCTCCAATTTGGATTTGGAGAGTTGACACCCACACCTATGACCATCAGTTGGCTAATAAATCTGTGAAGACCCTGAAAGGGGTTGTCGAGGACGTGATTGTTCGGGTCAAGGACTTCTATTTCCTGGTCGACTTCTTGGTGCTCGACATGGAAGTCCCTTAACAACTATAGAACACACCCATCATCATAGGTAGACCTTTCTTAGCTACAGCTAAGGCAAACATTGATTGTGACATAGGATGCATGGAAATCGGCTTCGGAGATAAGAAGATGCAGTTGGATATCTTCAGGGTGACCAAGTCTTTCGATTGCGACTGGATTGAGGAGCACGATCCCGTGGAGCCTCTGGTTGAGGAATGCCTTACCCGTAGTTCCTTAGCTGACCATCAGACCCAACCCTGTGACGATTGTTCTGACCCATCCACGACTGTACACGCTAACCTTTGTAGGGCTGATTACCATCAGCAACCATTGTTCGAGGAGATTGATGCTAATCAACTCCCACCTTTCCCCTATCCATCAAGTGTTGTTCCTCCTACACTCGAGCTGAAGCCGCTACCCGAGAATCTCAAATACGTCTTCCTTGGACCTGACCAGACCTTCCCAGTGATTATCAACACCCATCTAACCAAGGATTAGGAACTCAGGTTGACCGCGACCCTATCAGAACATTGGGCTGCCATTGGATGAACTATCTCGGATTTACGAGGAATTAGGCCCACCTATTGCACCCACAAGATTTATCTAGACGATGGGGCTCGACCTTCCCACCAAATGTAGAGATGATTAAACCCGAATATGCAGGAGGTCGTTAAGAAGGAAATCATCAAGTGGCTTGACACTGACATCATTTACCCAATCTCCGATAGCCCCTGGGTGAGTCCCACTCAAGTGGTCCCCAAGAAAGCTGGGCTCACTGTTGTCACCAATGAGCGTGGCGAATCCATCCCCACTCGCACCACCACTACATGGTGGGTGTGCATGGGTGTGCATTAATTTTAGGAAGCTCAATGAAGCGACCAAGAAAGATCATTTCTCCTTGCCATTCATTGATCAGATTCTCGAGCGATTGGCAGGGTAAAAATATTTTTGCTTCCTGGATGGATATTTAGGATACAACCAAGTCGCAATTGCTCCTAAAGATCAAGAGAAGACCACATTCACTTGCCTGTATGGCACATTCACATTCCGTCATATGCCATTCGGGTTATGCAACGCACCTGCTACCTTTCAGCGTTGCATGCTAGCCATCTTTTCAGAGATGGTGGGGGAATACTTGGAGGTCTTTATGGATGATTTCTCAGTATTTGGGAACTCATTCGACAATTGTCTGAGCAACTTGGAGAAAATCTTGAAGTGATGTATCAAGGTTAACTTGGTGTTAAGTTGGAAAAAGAGCCATTTCATGGTTCAAGAAGGAATTGTCCTCGGTCACATTGTATCGTATAGGGGCATTGAGGTGGATCGAGCTAAAATTGATTCGATTTCCAAACTTCCTCCACCTAGCTCGATCCGGCAAGTCCACTCGTTCCTTGGACATGTTGGCTTCTATAGAAGGTTCATCGAAGACTTCTCTAAACTCTTGAAACCCATGACCGACCTTCTGGCCAACGATGCCCTATTTCACATGACACCTGATTGCATCCAGGCTTACCACACTCTCAGGGAATTAGTCTCCACTGCACCTATGTTATAGCCCCCAAACTGGTCCCAGGATTTTGAGATCATGTGTGATGCATTAGACTTTGCCATCGGCACAGTCCTGAGATAGAGACAAGACAAGAAGCTCGTGGTGATCTACTATGCGAGCAAGACATTGGATGAGGCCCAATGGAATTATACGGTCACAGAGAAAGAACTGCTCGCCGTAGTTTTTGGACTCGAAAAGTTTCGATCTTACCTTCTGGGATCCCATGTGACCATCTATACGGATCACTCGACCATCTAGCATTTGTTGGCCAAGAAAGACGGTAAACCCAGGCTCATCAGATGGATCCTGCTCTTGTAGGAATTCGACTTGGAAATTCGCGACAAAGTTGGGTCCAAGAATGTTGTGGCCGATCACTTGTCCAGACTCCACCCAGACCATATTGGGCCCTCCTTGCCCTTGACTGATACCTTTCTTGATGAACAAATTCTGGCTGTGCATGAAAGGAAACTACCCTGGTTTGCCGACTTCGTCAACTATCTGGTAGTAGGACAGACCCCGCACAGCTAGTCCAAACAGCAACGGGATAAGTTCTTGGCTGAAGCCAAACATTATTTCTGGGATGATCCCATTCTTTTTCTCCTCTGTGCCGACCAAATTATCAGGAGGTGTATTCCGGAGGAAGAAGTTCAAAGTGTGTTATCCTTTTGTCATGACCAAGCTTGTGGTGGTCACTTTCATGGAAGAAGATGGATGCAAAGGTTTTGCAATCCGGATTCTGCTGGCCTTCCTTATTCAAGGATGCACACAACTTTGCTAAGACTTTCTCTCGCTGCCAGACTTTGGGGACCATGACCAAGAAAGACATGATGCCCCTCCAGCCCATTCTGATCGTCAAGATCTTTGATGTTTGGGGCATTGATTTCATAGGCCCCTTTCCACCATCCAATGGCTTTGAGTACATCTTAGTCTTTGTAGAATATGTCTCCAAATGGATTGAAGCTGTCGCTACTCGTCGTTGCGATCATTAGGCTGTCATGGACTTTATTAAGCAGAACATCTTTTCTCGATTTGGAATACTAAAGGCCATGATCAGTGATGGTGGAAGTCATTTTATCCACACCCAATTCCATGCCCTACTCAGAAAATACGAGGTTACCCACCGCATTGCCACCCTGTATCATCAGCAAATCGATGGGCAAATCGAGGTTTCAAACAGACAGATCAAGAACATTCTACAGAAGACTGTGAGACCTGACAGGAAGGACTGGTCCACACGACTAGATGATGCCTTGTGGGCATACAGGACCACTTTCAAGACCCCGATAGGCATGTCACCTTATCGCCTGGTCTTTGGCAAAGCTTGCCACATTCCTATCAAGTTGGAACATCGGGCTTACTGGGCCGTTAAGCAATGCAACATGGATTCTCAGTTAGCCGGTGCATAGAAGACGCTCCAACTCTCCGAGCTTGGGGAAATTCGTCAGGATGCCTTTGAGAATAGTCGGCTGTACAAGGAAAAGATGAAAGCCGTCCATGACCAACTCATCCACAGAAAGACCTTCGAGCCTAATCAGTAAATCTGGCTCTTTGAGGCCCGACTCAAAATCTTTCCTTGGAAGCTCAGATCCAAATGGACATGACTGTATAGGGTAGTCAAACCCTATTCTAATGGGGCAGTTGAAATCATAGATTTGAACACTGGATACACTTTCACAGTAAATGGTCAGAGATTGAAACACTTCCTCGCCCAAGTTCCCCAATTGAGGTTGCAACCCTCATTGAGGGTTGACACGAAGAGTCGCCCAACTGGAGGCATTAAACTCAACGCTTCCTGGGAGGCAATCCAGAAGATTCAAACTAATCATGTATACTGCATTACTCAGGTGACTTCTTTCTGAACCCCCGTTGCAGCAAGTTATTTGTCAATGAGGACATTATCCAACTTAAGCATGGGGGGATGATAATTTGCATGTTCTGAGTTCATTTTATCAGTCTGAATAAAATAAAATTAAAAAAAAAGATGAATTTAGGAAGAAAAACTTAGGCATTAGAAACTTGTCAACATTGGGAAATAATACGAAAAGAACCTGAACACTTAGACTTTTCAGGCCTTCAGGTTTAATCAGCTCTGGTGTCTGTTAAAATATGATTTTAGCTTCGAATCCTTGCTACCTTAATTTATTTTAATCCATCAATAAAATAAGGTGATAAGTATACGACTTATCAACCCGTCCTCTGACTTGAAGGGAATTTTAGTCTAAGCATCTGCACACATTTTTGCACTGACTCACTCCTCGGAGATTCTGACAGAAATTGGGTAGCTAGTGAACCTTCTAAGGTGTTATAGCTGGCAAGTTGTCGTGGGTAACAGCCCATTGGCTAATTGTTCAGAGCCCAGCCATAAGACCACTTTCCTCTTAATTGCCTCTAGGTAAATTTGAGATCAGGGAAGCCACCTACTAAACAACAAAAGGAAAAAAAAAGCGAGAGAAAAGGAAAAGGAAAAAAATATAGAAAAGAAGAAAAAAGAACAAAATAAGCCACACTTCACCGCACGAGTATGGCTGGCAAGTGGTCGTGGGTAACACCTCATTAGCCGATTGTCTAGAGCCCAGCTCACTAAATGCACAAAAAGATCCAAAACACTTAAGGAAGTAGGGAAGTAGAGTAATCTGGGGAGATATACACTGGAAATACCCTTGTGTTGACCCCAAATAAAATAAAAGTAGGGAGAAAGCTACCGATCGGACAAATACACCTTCAGGCAAACACTTCCTTTTCCGGTCACCTAGGGGCATAGAAACCCGAAGTCTATATGAATTACTGTTGAGTGAGTCTATTACAATCTTCACACCAAGATGCTTAGCACTAAGAGTCTTTTTTCGAGTTTTGGGTGGGTTGGGTAGCCGTAAAAGGTTACCAACACACTTTTAACTCCAAAATCCAAAAAAATGAGAAAAGATGAAAAAGAAAAAAAAATATATATATGCCTAAAAGCAAGGATTCGAGCGATTCACATTTTGGCAGACACCCGGGCACTGTTTAGTTTTTGAAGATCAGGATCTTAGTATATTTCCTCCTATTGACAAGTGACAAAATATCTAAGTAATCACTTCCTGAATTCCGA
Source organism: Thalassia testudinum (assembly GCA_037157565.1). Taxonomy (NCBI): domain Eukaryota; kingdom Viridiplantae; phylum Streptophyta; class Magnoliopsida; order Alismatales; family Hydrocharitaceae; genus Thalassia; species Thalassia testudinum. The sequence goes on along the minus strand of JAZHRO010000035.1, from coordinate 58,966,745 downwards.
CTAAGAATAATGACTAGGATGAACCTTGCTAGGGACTAGCAAGGAGTAAGCATGGGGGTATGATAATGCTACATTTTATGGTGATAATTCTGCCAATTAGGATTTTTCTTAAGGACTAAATGCACAGCTAGCACATCATTAATGGGCATGGGATCAGTACATGCATTGCACATTGAGATTGCTTATAATTCACTGTTAATAGTCATTTGTACAAGTTCATGTCAAAACAAGCCTCAGATGAGCAATCAGACTGCACGGATAGATTTAGAACGACGAACGGAGTCCAACGGACTCAAAATTGACCAAATCCGACATCCGGAGCTCCTGCAATTGGCCCAAAAAGATCTGACCATTGATCTGATTATCAACGACCATAAAATCGCCACATGGCATAAGATCGACGCCTCCATCAACTGCAGCACGTGCCTCCATCACCCGCAGGAGTGATCTTAGCTGTTGATCTTCGATCGAACGGCCGAGAATGGTTGCCAGCGCCCTCTCGATCGCAACATCCGCGCGACGTAGCACAGCGGTTCGCGCTTCCTCCCCTGCACACTCACTGCGAGTTCGAAACACAGAAGAGCGAAATGCGACAACAAAGGCACGAGCGGTTGGAATTCAACCATCGATATGTGAACAAACAGTGCGAATGAAGGCACTCAGCACGATCGCAAGCGTCCAAGGCAGACGCACGCGATGACACGCATGCACAATGCTCATGAGGTGCGATCTGAAGCACACTCAGTGCACGATCTCGATTGTTCAATCTTCGATCAGACGGTCCACAGCAGGCACACGCAGATCGTGCGAGAAGAAGAATGGACGTGCGCGACGGACCGGCAGAAGGGAAGCTTCACTGACATTTTGTGAAGGTTTTAGTGACGTCCCAGATGTCGCTAATGCCCCTACTTAAATTAGAAACCCCTTCTTCCTATATAAACCCCCTCCAACTACCCATGTAAGGCATTCAATACCCTTGCAAGCCTCCTATCCTACTCCTAGCCATCCTTAGCACCTTTTTGTAACCACCGGAGCCAACGAGCCATCGACGGAGCCCTCCTCCACCGCCGTGGCCGCCTTGCCATCTTCTTTCTCTCTCTTTCTTTTTATCTTAGCTTTACTTTACTTGTGCTTAAGCATTTAGCGAGTGTTGATAATGTTTATTATCTAGTTGTTCGCTCTCTTTTGATGTTTAAGTTGCATGATGTGAACAAAAGGACTCTAAATTACTCTCTCTCTCTTTCTCTCTCTTACTCTCTTTTCTCCGGCATTTTCTCGCAAGCAAAACCCGCTATTTCCGTGACAACCAAGTGACAGAAAAACCCGATTTCACGCCTCCCTGTGTTCGACACTCGGACTCACGTCCGTTTCTTTATTTAAAACTAACGTAGCGAACGCGAGCTACAATGACCGATCTATACAAACGCGTCCGAAGCATGTCAATACACTGTATAGCTGGAAAGCCAGATACCAGATAGTGGACCTCCCCGATAGTTTGAAGGGGCAAGACCACCATTTTTTTTCTTTCCAATCTCGAAGACCTCAGAGTCCCCTGCACTTGGCAAGGTCCACGTGAGAAGGACCAGCTGCCTCAAGCCGAGGATCTTGACTCGTCCGTGCAGGCAGACGTGAAGTTAATTAAGTTTGGTCCGATCGCTCGGTCAGAGCTCAGGCGGAAGGATGTCTTGGAGGCGTTGTCATGGGTGGTGGACGAGTTGTCGACGCTATGTAAGTGGGGGGAGGTAGAGAATGGCTTTCGTGTCATACCTTGTACCCTCCCATTACTAATCTGGTACTTCTGGTTGTAGCTTTTGAGCAGTTTGCCCGGCTGGGCATGGCCAAGCATCGAGGTGGCATCGTCACCTGCCATTGGTCGCAGCAAGTCGAGGAATGACCTGCAGAGCAGGGGGAGGGGAGTGAACCCGCTCATTGGCAAGGGTTGAAGTGAAAGGAGGAAGAGGCCCTTGAAGGGGCCATGGAGGAGCCGAAGGTCCCTTTGAGGTGAGCGAGGATGGGTCGCTACGTGGAGCCTTTGCAGGAGGAGTTGGCGACATCCTTGTTGTGAAGTCTTGACGAGTCCGAGGGGGAAGGTGCGCCTCCCGCTCCTTTAGCTCTGTCTGAGCCACCTGAGGTGATCTCCCTTGGTGACTCTCCTTTGGAGGAACCACTGGAGGTGGTTCGACCAGAGGGTACCTCCAGTTTTACTATTCCGTTGGCTTCGTCTGGGGCCGTTGGTTTACTAGCTCAAGAGGCGACTGGTGTGGGTGACGTTTTTGGCTAGCCTTACTATTGGCGAAGTTCTACCGGTGCCCAGGTTATAGTGGATCCCTCTGGGCGGGGGCGGGGGCTTGGGGATAATTGGCCACACCATCAAGTCCATCTTTGGGTCCATGCTGGAGGGTACCTCTGGGGGATCCGAACCTGAGCTTGGGGTGCCTGTTCGGTTGAGGAAGTCTAGCAGGGCCCCTGACTTGGAGAGGCAAGTTCTAAGGCACCTGGATGATGCTGTGTCTTGGGCCACTTCTGGGCCTCGTAGCATGGACTGGAATCACATGTTCTACTACATGCGCATGGTAAGCTCGTGAGGCTTGTATTTCATTCCAATTTTTCTTTACTAGAGCTACTTTTATTTTGACACGCTGGTGGTTTTCAGGCAGAGATGCTTGGGTGGCATTGCATTCCACGTGGTGGTACTCCCCTGGACCTTCCTGCCTCAACTAGCTCGAGCAACGCAGTGGACCTAGCCACTGAGTGGGTCGTGACGGCCAAAGCGGAGCTTTGGTAATTACTCCAGCAAGTGGCGGAGGCCATTGCTGTGTGAGAGAAAGCAAAGGAGGTGATGGAGGAGGTAGAGCGAAGGCTTCGTTCCCAATGAGAGGTCGCTAGCCAAAAGGGTCGGTTGGAGGGGGAGTTGAAGAAGGCCCGCTCTCGGCTACAGAGGGCCTCTGTCGCTGGTGAGGAGTTGGAGGAGCTCATGACGGGGCATCACGCCCATTTAGTGGCTCTGGGGGACTTGTCTGAGCACCTCTCGGCCACATGCGCCAAGGTCTCCTCCTTGAAAGGGGGGTGAAAGTGCTCAAGGCTGAGCACTCTTCCTCCATGGAGGGGGATGAGGGGGCTCTCGAGGAGGAGCGTGTTCGCCTGAGCGCATCGATCGATACAGTTGCCTCCATGCAAGCTAATCTAGAGATGGCAGAGGCAGACGTGGAAAGGCTGAAGGTTGATCTCGTTGAAGCTTAGGAGCTTGAGTCTGAATGGGGCTTGCGGGTGGCAGAGCTAGAGGGGGCGGAGGAACCTGTAGAGGAGGCTGAAGGGCTGAAGCTAAATGTCGAAGTGGTCATGGACTTCTTCACCAGGGACCCGTCTATGGGACTAATCTGGGAGGAGCTTGCACGGGATATTGGGAAGCAGACTCTGACTTCCATCCAGACCATTATAGAGGGGAAGCAAGTCTTCGTGGAGGAGTTGTGCAGCTGGTCGATTGACCAATTGGTGTCAGAATATGGCCGCCTTAAGGGGGTTGGTTGTATTATTGACGGCAGGCGCACGGAACCATTTGCGAAACAATCACCTGACAATGGGGTGGCCCAGATGGCTACCAAGGAGGCAGCGCCGTTGGTTGTTGTGGGGGCGGGCCCTGTAGAGGTTGCCAACCCAGCTGCAAGGGTTGTTAGTCCGCTCTGCCTTTAGCCTGCGGCCGGTCGGGACATGTTTGAGTTGTGGGAGTAGAATCCTCTGGCAATGTTTTCCTTTTCTGTCGCCTCTTCTTTTTGTTTGTTTATTTTTTTGGAGAGGGATGTAGCAGACGAAGTTGTTTGAAATGAAAGAAAAAATCCCTTCTCTTTATTGCTCATGGGCATATATATATGATACATTCGTAAGTTGCTCGCATGCCAAGTACGGGGGATATGCCTAACATCTAGAACTAATAATTTGTAGAAGTCACTCAGACTATCTTTACGAATCTTGTAAAGTCCTTCCCAGGATAGGTCTAGTTTCCTGCTCGACTGGGTCGGCATGGAGACTTCACACTTACATAGAACTAGGTCTCCTTGAGAGAATGCTGGTAGCAGCTTTCGTCTTTGTTATATTTACAATCGTTGTGATATATGACAAAATAACTACCAGATTGATACAAATTTTTTTTACTCGGAATGACAAGTTTCCCGAGGTCGAACTCAGGGAGCAATTATAATTCTAGAAACATAAATTCACAATATAAGATTTTACAAAAATTAAGAGATAGAGAGAGAGGGAGCAAAAGTCTTTTTGTTGGCTTCTTCTTCTATCTTCCTCTTCTCTTTTCTTCTTCTTTTCTCTTCTTTCTCTTTTCCCTTTCTTCCTCTCTGATTTTCTTCTTTTCTTCCTTGCGGCTGCAGAGCTTCTGTCTTCTTTCTCTTTCAGCTGTTAAGTCCATCTTCCTTCTTTTCTTCTTCTTCTTCTGATCTGGCCGTTCCTCTTCTTTTCTTTCTTTCTTTCTCCTTCCTGTCTTATTCTTCTTCTTTGCGTCTTATTTCTTTCTTCTTCTTTCTGTTGACCTTCCATCGTTTGACCCGGTGCTCAGATGACTTAACTATGCATTTGCTACAGTGTGGCTCCTTTTCTTCTTCTTCAGCTCCTCAATGCGGCCAAGTCTTTCAGTCGCTCCTCCTCTCTTCTTCTTTGTCTGCTTCTTCTTCTTTGTCCTTCTTCCCTGCGTGCACACACAATGAACAGTGCAAAACCTACCCCTACCCCTTCCCCGCGTCTCTCTCTCTCTGAATCTCTCTTTAGGAAAGCTCTCCCAGAGCCGGGTAATCGGGTTCGGGTTGCGCACCCGGGACTAGGCCCACCGGCGTGTGGTTGTGGGCGAGGAGTGCTTGGTCGGGTAGTCAGATTTGACCCAGATCTGCGGGACGTGAGCGCGGGCGAGGGCGGGCGAGCGCGTGGCGCGCTGCGTGCAGGTGAGGGACCTGACCCCTGTGTATCGAAGGCAAGCAACCCAATACACTTTTTCAATTTAAGTGTGGGTGCGAGGCCACACACTTACGAGGTAGGACTAAAGTCCCACCTCCAATCCGCGTGCCCGCAGGAGAGATGCTGCCAATTGGCGTAGCAGCAAGCGTTCGCGACCCCAGTCGCAAACCTGGGCGTGCTCGCGGAACCAACCCACGCTGCCTGGAGCGCGCGCCTGGGCTGAAAATTTCCTGGAGCTGCTTGCGAAGGAGCTTCAGCAGCTCTTCAATGGCGGCGAGGAGGTGCTGACCTGAAAACACAAGGACAGCCTCGCAGCCACATCAGATAACATAGGGAGCTTCGCCAGAGGGCGGCGAAGGCAGTGTGATGGTCGGCTAGGCGCGGATGTGCCTGTGGAGGTGCGCCTAGGGCAGACTGTGTGTGCGGAAGTGGGTTTGTTCGGGGGGTGGTCGGGCGGTGAATGGCGGTGAATGGAGTGGGGGAAACAGTTGAGTGGAGTGAGGGGGAGCTTCTGGGCTTGTCGGCGAGGGGTGAGGTGGTCTGTGGAGGTGGAGTGACCTCGCCGGAGATGGTGACCGGAGATGGAGCAGATGGAGGTGGAAGTGGCGGTCGGTGGATTACAAGGGTAAATCAGGAAGGGGAAAATGTAAGGGAGAGAGAGAGGAAGATTCCTACCTATTTAATCGACGAAGGGGGAGAGGGAGTCGTCCGGCTCATGCCTTCCAGAGCTGAGGACGAAGATGCCCAGGAGGGGGTTATCGGCGATGAAGAGGTGGTCTGAAGGCGCCAGCTGGTACGGCCTGGCGTGGGACGACGGGGCAGAGTGGACTTTGCTACAGGTAGGGCAGCAGAGCGACGAGGAGGAGGAGGGAGGTTCACCGAAAGCTCGAGCTGCCTAACCGGAGAGGGAAGAGATGAAATGTAGGGTGTTTCTCCGCCAGAAGAAGCTTGAAAGAGACGGCAGACCCTGCCGCTCCTTAAATAGGCGCTGGCGAGGGGAGGAGATCGAGGAGACGACGTGCCATGCTCGCCGGAGAGTGGCCGGAAATGGACACCCATGCCTTTCGTGCATTCGCACGGGAGGCATGGTCGATTGCAGAGGCCAAGGGAGGGTCCCTGCGACAGAGGACGACGTAGGGAACCTTCCGCTTGTTCCTGAGGACGGGCGCCCTGCCCTGCACGGCGCCATCCTCCGCGCAAGGTCGCCGGAGGTATGGTGCTGCCCAGAAATGGTAGGGGGACCGTTCTGCAAGGAATGATGAAAAGATAGGGGGTAAATCGTAAGGGTTTCAAAAGATAAGGGTCAAAAAGTAAATTAAGAGGACCAATTTGTAAAGTCGGTCAAGATGGTATTTTCTTAAGCCCAAATTTTTATACCAGACTAATTTGAACCTAAGAATTTTAATGGTGAAATTTGATTTGCGGTTGGACCATGTTTGACTGGTCAATTTGCGCAAAAACACAAATTAAGTTATAAATTGGTCATGGTTCTTATTTTAGGTCAAAATAGGTTGCAAAGGCCAAATTGAAGGTTCTAAGCCCTAGGGAATATTTTTCTATGAATTTTAGAGGGTTTAGTTGATTTTTATCCTATCTCAAACCTCGTGAATTAAAGTGGGTTTGTTTTAGGATTACAGAATGTCATTTAATTCCTAGAGTTGGTATAACTCTTTTCAGATCAGATCATCCCACTTCCATTTTTATTAAGCTCGTTTGACCTGTGTTTGGACCCTTAATTACCCTGTTTGCACACTACCTTGGTGAAATTACAGTTTTACCCCTTATGATTTGTTTTATTCTTTAACTCAGAATTCTCTGAGTTAAGCCTCTCTTTAGGTTTTGTAGGAGCTTTTTTACACTCATTTGGATTAAATTGTACTAATTAGGGTTCATGATGAGGTTCTCATCATACCCCCATGCCTAGCTTTTGCTAGTCCCTTAGCAAAATTTTAAGGTTTCAACCCTTGTTCTAGACCATGAAGTTCTTAATGATTTCAGATAAGTGCTTTTTCTTTTGTAACCCTGATTAGGTCAAAATGCCATCCATAGGCCTAAAAGGTACTCTAGTATCAACCAAGATCCAGATCTGTCTAGCCTCAGCCTCAGCCTCAATCCTTAGCAAAGGTTTTTAAGGCCTACAAGAACTAACCTAAGGCCTATTGGACTTTGTGGTTAAAGCACCCGTGCTTGAGATAATTTTAGCCCTGGCTCAGTTCGCAGTGCGTTTTGTAAGAAAGAGAGGTAGAAGATTTATATGTTTGGAGAGTTTTCTCTCTCTTTTTCTTTTTAATTCTATCTTAGGATTGACTTCTCAACACGGTCTGTATAAGATTCCTTGTCCCCATCATCAATCCTCAAGGGTTCCTGGCAGTCAATGCTTCGAGATAGCACTGCCCATGGTAACCCCCAGAACCCTGGCTGTTGAGATTTTGAGATAATCCCATCCATGGTGTTCCGTGGCCGAATTCTGACCCTGGCAATTGACATTTCGTGATAATGCCATCCATGGAATCTGAACCAGCAGAGTGCTTACATGCCTCCAGTAAGATATGTAAATATCCTAAGAGAAAGCATCGAGGAGATGACATTTTGTTACGCATCTTCGAGGGGAATTTCCCACCTCTCCGCACTGGGAACTCGTCCAAATCAACTTGTGTTGATCGGCCTCTCCTACTCTAGGTGTCATTTTCAGAATTTTTGCAACGCTTCTGCGGGATTTTGATTTTTATGCTTACTGAACCAGGCTGTGTGTGAAGTTAGGGTGCTTAGGTTACTGAGTCCTGTAAACCAAAAGTTAGTTAACGAGGCCAAATATTCCCTAAGCCTTGGACCTAATACTTAAGCTTTTCATTTTCCTCAACCTTTTGAGGAATGTCTAGATCTTAATGGGTACTAAGAGTCTATCCAAGAATGCCTAGGGTTTACGTTCTTACTAATCTTACTGTGCACTTTCCATTTCTTTTCCTGAATGAGGTCTAGAACTTAGGTTAACTCCTTAATTTCTTACTAATGACTATCTCTTTTCTTTCATTTTGTGCTCCTTTTCATTTTGTTCTTTTTCTCCTCCTCCTTTGTAGAGTCCACAAAATTTCTTTCCTCCTCTCATTTTATTCTTTTTCAAAAATTTTTTTAACTTTTATGGTATTTTTGGCATGTGTGAATTTTTTGTTTAAAACCTTTTCTTACGAGTTTTACACTTCCATACCCCCCCATGCCTAAGATTTGCAATGTCCTCATTGTAACTTAGGAGGGTTTTTATTAAACTTAGTTCATACATTAGGACATATGTTATGATGAGTGAATGGGTCGGGGTGACAGTTGCGGACGATTTCTAATCTCAGATGCAAGCACCTGAGGTGGAGTCGGCTGTCCTAAAGGGTGAACCTTAAGTGTAAAAGGGTGTCAGAAAAGGTTTCGGGTTTTTTCAAAAAGAATGACGGGCTGCCTCCCGTTGAGCGCTGAGTTTTACGCCATTGGCTGGGTGCAATATGCTCAGGGAAAATGGATGATAAATGATGATTCAGCCAAATCAGTAGAGGTTACATCAATGAACGGTTTGAGTCTCTGACCGTTCACGATGAAAGGTTCGGAATCATGGCTGAGCAGACTGATTTCGACAGCTCCATTTCCAAAAACTTGTTGGACAAGGTATGGTCCGACCCACTTGGATCACAGTTTCCCAGGGAAGAGTTTGAGTCGGGCATCAAAGAGTAGGACCTTCTAACTAGGATGAAAGATCTTTCTAGATATGTGCTTGTCATGGAAGGCTTTAACCTGCTCTTTGTGGATTTGCAAGTTCTCATACGCATCAAGGCGTAATTCATCGATCTCGCTGATCTGAAGCTTTTTGTGGGTTCTAGCCTTAGAAAGATCTAAATTATTGCTCCGTACTGCCCAATAGGCTTTGTGCTCCAGTTCGATGGGAAGGTGACATGCCTTCCCGTACACCAGTTTAAAAGGAGACATGACTAATTGGATTTTGTGGGCGGTCCTATAAGCCCACAAAGATTCCGGAAGTCGGGACGACCAGTCCTTCCTATCAAGCTGAATAGTGACCTGCAGGATTTTCTTGATCTCCCGATTTGATAGCTCAGCTAGACCATTAGTCTGGGGGTGATAAGGAGTGGAAATTCGGTGAGACACCCCGTATTGGTCATCAGTGACCTGAACTGAGCATTCGTGAAATGGGTCCCCCCGTCAGAGATGATAGCTCAAGGAATCTCGAATCGTGAGAAGATATTGTGATGAATGAATTTGAGAACGATTTTATGATCACAGGTTCGGGTCAGTATGGCTTTGATCCATTTGGACACGTAGTCTACAGCCAGCAGAATGTACTCGAAGCCATTCGAAACAAGAAAGGGGCTCATAAAATCAATCCCCCAAATATCGAAGATTTCGCATACGAGAATCGGCTGCAAAGGCATCATGTCACGATGGCTCATGTTGCCCAATGTTTGCAACGACTACATGCCTTGCAGTGATTGTATGCGTCCTTGAACAGAGTGGGCCAATAAAAGCCACACTGGAGGATTTTCGATGCGATTTTGTGCCTAGAGAAGTGGCCACCGCATGCCTGGTCATGGCAGAAGGAGAGAATATCATTGATTTCACCTTCCGGAACACATCGCCGGATGATTTGATCAGCACCTATGCGGAAGAGGTATGGATCTTCCCAAATGTAGTACTTGGCATCATAGCGCAATTTGTCTTTCTTGGCCTTCGGCCAATCAGACGAGATCTGATGAGATGCCAAGTAGTTTACTATATTAGCAAACCATGGAAGTCTAGTACTAATAGTCAGTAGGTGCTCATCAGGGAAATGCTCCGTGATGGGTCCAGAAGGGTTGATGATTTCAGAAAGAAGGCGAGACAGATGGTCAGCTACCACGTTTTGTCTTCCCGCCTTGTTGCAAATCTCGAGGTCGAATTCTTGCAACAGCAAGATCCATCGGATTAGTCGGGGCTTCGTGTCCTTCTTGGCAAGGAGATGCCTCATAGCCGTGTGATCCGAGTAGATGATAACGTGGGAACCCAGGAGATAAGATCAAAATTTTTCAAAGGCAAATACTACGGCTAGCAGCTCTTTCTCCATAACTGTATAGTTACGCTGAGCCTCGTCAAGTGTCTTGCTAGCGTAGTAAATGACCACGGGTTTCCTGTCAACTTTCTGCCCCAGAACCGCTCCTACAACGAAATCAGATGCATCACACATGATCTCAAAGGGTTGAGACCAATCAGGGGATTGTAGGATCGAGGCCTGGGTGACTCGGTCACGGAGGTTTTCAAAGGCTTGAGTGCATTCCTTGGGGATCTCAAAAGGTACATCCTTAGAGAGAAGAGTAGTTAGGGGGCGTGTGATTTTCGAAAAATCAGGAATGAAACGACGGTAAAAATCGACGTGCCCCAGAAAAGAATGGATGTCCCTGATCGAGTTAGGCATAGGAAGTCGAGAAATTAGATCAACCCTGGCTCGATCCACTTGGATGCCTTTCTTAGAAATTAGATGTCCTAGGACGATCCCCTCAGGCACCATAACATGGCTCTTTTCCCAGGAAAGAACCAAATTTACATCGATGCAACGCCTGAGTATATGAACCAAGTGCTGGAGGCAATCATCAAATGATGCCCCGAAAACTGAGAAGTCATCCATGAAGACTTCCAAGTAATCACCTACCATATCAGAGAATATGGCAAGCATGTACCGCTGAAAAGTCGTGGGTGCATTGCAGAGACAGAAAGGCATCCTTCGAAATGCGTAAGTTCCGAAGGGGCAGGTGAATGTGGTCTTCTCTTGGTCCTCAGGATGAATAGCCACTTGGTTATAACCGGAGTACCCGTCAAGAAAGCAGAAGAATCGATTTCCCGCTAATTTCTCGAGAATCTGATCAATGAAAGGTAGTGGGAAATGATCCTTCTTCATGGAGGAATTGAGTCTTCGGTAATCTATGCAGACTCTCCATGAGTTGGCTATACGGGTAGGTATGACTTCTCCGGTTTCAGTCGTAATGGTGGTGAGCCCTGCCTTTTTAGGCATGACCTGAATTGGGCTCACCCAACGACTGTCGGAGATCGGGTAGACGATCCCTACATCTAACCACTTAATGATCTCCTTTTTCACGACCTCCTGCAGATTGGGGTTCAAACGTCTCTGCATCTCACAGGAAGGTCGTGCGCCCTCTTCTGAATAAATATGGTGTGTGCAATAAGAGGGACTTATTCCAGTCAAGTCATCGAGAGTCCAACCAATGGCTCTGCGATGTTGCTGGAGAACAGCAATTAGACGGGATTCCTGATCAGGAGTAAGTTTGGAATTTATAATCACAGGAAAAGTCTGATTAGAACCCAAAAATATGTATTTCAAATGATCGGGAAGGGATTTTAGTTAAAGGATGGGGTTATCAGTAGTAGCGGGTGGCTCAGGGTAAGTGTGAGGTTCAAGGATAGGAGTTATGGGTTTGTCTAAATTAGGGTCTGACTCCTCTAATTGTGGTTCAAGATCTTTCTGTGGTTGATGAGGTATAATCAGGTTATTATCAAAATGCGTTTCATCAACCAAAGCCCTAATATCACAGATTTGTTTGATGACACCGCAATTGATTCCTTGTTGGGCCTTAAGGATATTAACTTTGAGGGTTTGATTCTCAAATTTCAGCTCTATTTGGCCCTCCTCACAACTGATGTTGGCTCTAGCAGTAGCCAGGAAAGGTCTCCCTAGAATGATCGGTGTATCCCTAGGGTTTTCAGGTGCGTCAATGTCTAAGGCTATAAAGTCTTTAAGGAAATAGAAATCCCGCACTCTTACAATAACATCCTCAAGAATCCCTTTAGGTGACTTTATAGATCAATCTACTAATTATAGTGTCACCTCAGTTGGTTTTAGCTTAGATTCTTCTTGGTGGTTAAGTAAGGATGTGGGTATCAGATTTATGGAAGCACCCAAGTCTAGCAATGCTTTGTCAGATTGGGTTTCTCCTATCTTGCAGGAAATAAGGGGAGTACCTGGATCTTTTGCCTTGGGTGGGAGTCTACTTAGGATTACAGAGCTGGCTTGCTCTGACAGTACAATTGGACTCCCACTCTTGGTTCACAGCTTACGCTGAGGTGTACATACATTCTTTAAGAATTGTGCGTAAGCTGGTACGTGGCGAATTGCATCCATCAAGGGGATGTTTATTTGGACCTGCTCAAAGAGCTTGACCAGGTCCTCCTCAGGAGCCACGAGTTTGGTTGTCTTCTTTCCCTTGGTCAAGGCCTCAGGAAATGGAACCTTGGTTGGTTCTTCTAGGATAGGTCCAGGTCTTTGATCTGGGATAGGGATAGGAACATCTTGGATTACTGTCTTAGGGTTTGGATCACTACCAGGCTTGGAGTGGTCTGGATAGGGTGGCTCTTGGGTCTCCTTACCACTACGGGTGGTTACAGAATTCAGTCCTGCCTGGTTTTGGTTAGGGTTTGATAGGATGGGTTGCTGCTGATAACCCGCATAAGAAGTGGAAGCCTCCATCCCGTCAGGTGAAGGAACAGAGGGGGCCTAATAAATCATGTGTGCTTGGCCCAGGCTTGGGTTCATAACGCACCGCTGGGTCGGCACGTTATTAGGGTTAGGAAGAGGTTGAGAAGGAAGTGTGCCTGGTTGGCGAGAATTTGCCAACTGGGCCAGTTGGTTTCGAACCTATGTATGTTTGTCCTTGTGTTGCTTTTGAATAGTCGCATTCGTTCTTTGAATGTCAGCCAGAGTCTGAAGGATGAGGGACATTTGGTCTTGGTTTGGCCCTGATGGATAAGTAGGGTTGGGTCGAGGCTGAGGCGGCTGGTAAGGACGAGGTGGTTGTGGACGGGGCTAAAAGGGTGGTCTTTGAGTTTGGGAATTTCCCTCCCACTGGAAGTTGGGATGGTTTCGCCATCCGGATTGTAGGTATTGGAAAATGGATCATTCTGGATGGCGTTGAGGTCCTCGCAGGTCTGAGGAACCTCCAAAGAGTTAGAGAATGGGGGAGTGGAATTCCCCTAGCTAGTATAGAAAGGATTGGAAGATCCTCCGATCCGAGAATCAGATGGGGGTGGATACGGATCCATCCCAGGAGAAGGTCGGTGGAGAATGTTTTGCACAGTCTCCCGTGTGGAAGGAGGCTGTGCAAAGGAATTATGCGCAGAGGTGGCTCGATGTAAGTGCTGAGTCAGCTCATCCACCTTCTTCTCAATGATAGAGACCTTGTCCAATCGACTGACCATCAATTCCAAGTCGACTGATGCGGACAGGCCCTGCGTCTCGTGTGCTCCCCTAAGGTTTGTCGATGCACGGGTATTTGTCCTGTCGAATAATCCCATGGAGTCATTATTGATGGAGTTCTCGCACATATTTTTGAGAATCTCCCACACGGTGTCCTCATGCTGACCCATGATATTCCCTCCGCAAGTTGCATTGACGAAAGCCTAATATCTTCACGGAGTCCCTGGTAAAAAGATTGGACTTTTTCCTATTTAGGAACTCCATGATGGGGGCACTTTCTCATGAGATCCTGAAAGCAATCCCATACCTCATGGAGAGGTTCTCCCGTTTGTTGCGTGAAGTAGGTAATCTGATGGCGCAAGGCATTGGTCCGACCAACGGGAAAGAACTTCTTCAAGAACTCGGACTGAAGTTCCTCCCAATTGTTGATCGGCCAGGTCTGTGTTTGGTACTAATGAGCGGCCTTGTCCATAAAGGAGAAGGAAAACATCCTCATGAGGTGAATATCCCGATTTTGTGCATCTGACCCAAAAGTCTGGACCAGATGCTTTAGCTGTTTAATGTGCTGAAAGGGATCTTCAGAATTAAGCCCATGAAATTTAGGTATGGCATGAATCATATTGGGCTTTAGTTCAGAATCAAGTCCTCCAGTCGGGATTTTGACTCGAGGCTCAATAGCCACTGCAGCAGGATTATAATGGTCCCGCATCATAGGATGCTGCGGTGGGTGCATGAAGTTTTGGAAGAGGTCATTGAGTCACTGGAGCTAGTGCTCCAGATTGTTCTCTTCCTCAACTGGCTGAGCCATTGTGGAAGAAGAAGGTGAGTTGGGTTCGGAGTCGGAGGAGAGGTCTATGCAAAGTGTTGTTTGCTCAAACAAGGGCACTGAGGCTCGGCCTCGAGGAGAGTGAATTTCTAAATGAGTTTTCAAGGACCTCCTACCAAACATACACTGATGGAGAGGATGAGTTTAACAGGTGCTAGACCCAATCAAGACACCCAGAATGTTGGGTGACTATAGAGGTTCGGGGCAGATGGACCCCTTAATCAAAAGATCGTCCACCTGAGAATTACCTGGGCAGCCAGAGAGGGTGAGTCCCGCGAAGACCCCTACACTGTAGAGCGTCCCCACGGGTTACAGGGTTTCCCCTACCCGACCTCTCTTGTCACTGAGATTCCAGGCAGACCAGAATGGGGACCTTGACCTCTTAAGTCTACCACTTTTAGTTAGGATCAAGGTGCTTAGGTTTTCACTTGAACTTTAGCCTTTTGAGTGCAAAGAGTGACCTAAATTGAAGGTTGGTTGACCCAAGGGGTCAACTTCACTTGCTAGTTCCTTTGAGAGCTTATTAGATCTTTGTCTTTTAGGGTTCAAGTGTTTTGAAGAGCCAAATTTCTTAGGATTTCTCTGAATAGGTATTTCAAACAATAGCTTGGGCACACTTCTTTTGGGAATTCTAAATTCTTGCTTAAGAAGTGTGTCTCTAAATCCTAATTTTAAATCTTATGTTGGCTCTACTTGGTCCAGTTAACTTCCTTTTGATTGGGTAATTAGGGCTCAGGCAAGAAGGTGTTAGCCCTAAATACCCTTAATGGATGTGCAGAAATAGTGTGTTGAAATTGAAAACAGGCAGCTTCGATGATTTACTAAATATGGAAGACAGGTTATACCTATATTGCTTGTTCTTTCTTTTTCTTCCTCTTTAGAATTTAGGGGTTAAAATGAGATGATAGAAAATTACCTGTCCCAGGTGTGGTTGTTGTGCGGCTGCTTGTTGTCTTCTTTATTTCCTGTGCTTGCACACAAAAGAGAAGAGATTAATAGAAACTCTAAAAATAGTGAATTAATGGCTTCTAGAATAGCCGTTGCTCCCCAGCAACGGCACCAAAAATGCTGGTAGCGGCTTTCGTCTTTGTTATATTTACAGTCGTTGTGGTATATGACAAAACAACTACTAGATTGATACAAAAATTTTTTACTCGAATTGACAACTTTCCCAAGGTCGAACTCAGGGAGCAACTATAATTCTAGAAACATAAATTCACAATATAAGGTTTTACAAAAGTTAAGAGATAGAGAGAGAGGGAGCAAAAGTCTTTTTGTTGGCTTCTTCTTCTCTCTTCCTCTTCTCTTTTCTTCTTCTTTTCTCTTCTTTCTCTTTTCCCTTTCTTCCTCTCTGATTTTCTTCTGTGCTCAAGGGCCAGCACACTTCCCACTCACATTTTCAGATCCATTCAATTTATCCACAGGAGCTCTACTCCTAATTCCCCGTAGGGTTCATGCTTGTATTCCCCATGTCATTCCATACCAGGTTTCATCATTCACATTTCCATTCTCAGATTACACACATGCAGCTCGTATTTCCATCATTTAACATATACAACAAATAATGTCACAGCTAACTGTTTAACTAGCACAGGCATTTCGTATTTCACAGGCAGCTCTTGTTTATTAACAGGCAGTTGTTCACATTTCTATTCATTCATTTAAGACTGTAATTTCAAACACGCATACAAACAGTGCAAGTACTTCTCGTCCTAGAATTCATGCAACATCCTAGGTTTCTAGTTATCCAATTTCACATATGCATTCAGGTTTTATAATTAAAATAGGGGAAAACCACTCTACCAGATGGTCCGGGAGTATTGGGGGCTTGAACGGCAGGCTCACGTGCCTCAGCAAACCCCGAACCCGCAACTGATCGAAGTCCTATACCAAGGAACATACCACAATGAAACATTCAAAATAGCATAAAAGGCCTTCTAACAAGTAGAGGAACTCACAAGAAAAACACCAATATCTTGTTTGCATAAAATGGACCTCAAACGGACCCTAAATGGGTCAAAAACAGGGCTGCAGACTTAAATCAGACGTCTAGCACAAGGTCCAAACGTCTTAAAAGTAACCAGAGTCTCACCTCAGGTTTTTGCGTCAACTTCAGATGTCCAGAACCCCTTCTTGACCGTTTGGACCTAGCTCCAGACGTCCGACCTCTCCTTCAATTGTCTGGGAATGCTTCTGGTCATCTGGTAAGTTGTCCAGACGTCTGAGACGTGTGGGAGGGCGTGCTTCGTGCCTTCCCGAAGCTATTCCTGCACGCGACAGATCATATCTCCTATATTTAGCCATGCAGATCGAAGCTGTGGTGCGGCCTGCATGGCCGTATCCGCAAGAGGAACATCCCTTCGTGGAACACTGCTTTCAGACATCTGGTGTCGTCACCAGACGTCCAATCCGTCATCTGGACGCACGCCAGACATCTGATTCTGGGAAAAACCCAGAACCAGAACTACCCTCTGCTCCTCCTCGCTGCGCGCAGCCGCGGCCTCTCCTCTTCGCCTGCAGCTCCAGCTGCAGCAAGTGTTGGGGACGTCTCCCCCGACGCGCTCCTCCTCCCACACGTGCCGCTCTGACCGTGCGTCCTCTGGTGACTCCCGCGAGCTCGCAAGCTCAAGCTCTTCCTTCCCTCCTTACACCGCCTCTCCTCCTCCTCGCTCGCTCTCGCGCCCTCTCTCGCGCTCACCGCTCTCGCTGCAGTGGAGAGGAAGGGAGGAAGGTGGCTATGGTGAAGTGGGGAAGAGAGGAAGGGGCAGAGGGGTTTTATAAGGGTGTGCTAAGGTTAGGGTGGAGGAGAGAAGAGGGAAAGAGAAGGGAGCGGTACTGTCTGCACGCAGCCCGCAAGGAGAGGCAAAGTTACGTACCAGGTTTTCAATTTCCAGACATCTGGGAAGGGGTCCAGACGTCTGACCGACAGTCCAGACGTCTTAAAGGGCTCAGAACAGAACGAGTCTTTACATCATAACAAACTTAAAGGAAGTTTCATCCTCGAAACTTGAGCTAGCTAGGGTGCGGAAAAAGAAATTATATACGAATAACAAACTTAAAGAGGACCGAAGCCGATCCAAAAATACATACCCTCAAAAAGCTCCTAGTACCGCTCTCGCATCGCCGCCTCAGGCTCCCAGGTAGCCTTCTCGTACCGCTGGCTCCTCCACAAGACCTTCACCAGGGGTACCTGCTTCCGTCTCAAACTCCGGATGTCTTTGTCTAGTATCTGCACTGGTCTCTGGGGGTAGGTTAGGTCGTCACCCACCTCGACACTCTCGTGGCTCAGAACATGACTGGGATCGGCGACGTACTTCCTGAGGTTGGACACATGGAACACGTGCACACCAGAAAGCTAGGGAGGAAGGGCAAGCTTGTAAACAACAGGTCCTACCTGCTCCAGGACCTCAAAGGACCCCAAAAACCTCGGCGCGAGCTTCCCTTTCACCCCAAAATGCTGCAGGCCCTTCATGGGCGAAACGCGAAGAAAGACATGATCTCCAACCTCAAACTGTTCCTCTCTACGCTTCCAATTGGCATAACTCTTCTGTTTGCTCCTGACAGTGTGAAGTCGTCTATGAATCTGCTTTACCACCTCCTGACTTTGCCAGATCAGCCTGGGGCTAACCTCCCACTTGGTCCCCACCTCAACCCAACTCAAGGGCGCAGTACACCTCCGTCCGTACAGAGCCTCGTAGGGTGCCATGTCGATACTCGAGTGATAGCTGTTATTATATGCGAACTTCGCCAGGGGTAAGTGCTCCTCCCAAGAGCCCCTCCAGTCCAGTATACAGGCGCGTAAAAGGTCCTCAAGTGTCTGTATCGTGCGCTCTAACTGCCCGTCCGTCTGGGGGTGGTACGCCGTACTGAACCTCAACCGTGTCCCCAAGGCCTGCTGAAACTCAGCCCAAAATTGGGAAGTAAAATGGGTATCCCAGTCGGATACAATCTCATGCGGAACTCCATGTAGACGTACCACATCACGAATATACCTCTCTGCCAACTATGCCGCTCCCAGGGTGACTCAGATCGGAAAGAAACGTGCCGTCTTCGTCAATCTGTCTACAATCACCCAAACTACGTCATGTCCTCGCTGGGTGATGGGTAAGCCCACCACCAAGTCCATGCTGATGCTCT
Source organism: Thalassia testudinum (assembly GCA_037157565.1). Taxonomy (NCBI): domain Eukaryota; kingdom Viridiplantae; phylum Streptophyta; class Magnoliopsida; order Alismatales; family Hydrocharitaceae; genus Thalassia; species Thalassia testudinum. The sequence continues at coordinate 58,948,593 of JAZHRO010000035.1, read as the reverse complement.
CCTACTTCCACTTTGGCACAGGAAGTGGCTACAACGGCCCTGCAGGCCTCTGATGCATAGCCTTCACCTGCTGGCACACCAAACACTACTGCACGAACTCACCTACATCCCGCTTCATCCCTCTCCACCAAAAGTCACGTCTCAAATCATGATACATCTTCGTGTTCCTGAGATGTATAGTGAACTTGGACCCGTGTGCCTCAGTCAGGAGCTCTCTCAACAACTCCTCATCCTTGGGAACGCACAAACGTCCTCTCATGCGCAGCACCTCGTCTGTAAAAGAGAAGTCTCCTGGGTCCCCTGACAGTACTTTGTCTCGCAACGACTATAGGTACGGATCTGTCATCTGTCTTGTGATGATGCGATCTATCAGCTCTAGTCTCGTCTGCCGTGTCACCATCATTGCCCCACAATGCCCTTGTAACTCTAGGGGTCACCAACTACCCAACTCCTCCATAAGTCTCCAACTCTATGCCTGTAAACTGGCCAAGTGGCCGGGCGCCTTCCGGCTCAAGGTGTCAGCCACCACGTTGGCCTTCCTCGGATGGTAGGAGATGCTGTAGTCATAGTCATTCAAGAGCTCTAACCAACGTCTTTGTCTCATGTTAAGCTCCTTCTGATCAAACAAATACCTGAGGCTCTTATGATCCGTAAAAATCTCAAAAGTTTCACCATAAAGGTAGTGCCTCCATGTCTTCAGCGCGAAGAGAACAGCTGCTAGCTCTAAGTCGTGCGTAGGGTAGCTATGCTCATGGGGCATCAGTTGCCGGGAAGCGTAAGAGACAACATGACCCTGCTGCATGAGCACACCTCCTAACCCTTGCAACGAAGCGTCCGTGTAGACCACAAAACCGCCACTACTATCTGGGATGGTAAGCACAGGAGCCGAAGTCAACCTCTCCTTCAACTCCTGAAAACACGCCTCACAAGCGTCTGTCCAAGCAAAGGGCACGTCCTTCCGGGTCAATTGTGTCATAGGACGCACAATCTGTGAGAAACCCCTGATAAACCGTCAGTAGTACCCTACCAATCCCAAGAAACTGCATATCTCTATCACCGTACGTGGCCTCTCCCACCTAAGTACTACCTCAACCTTGGCTGGATCCACAACTAAGCCATCCCTTGAAATCACGTGGCCCAAGAAGGTCACCTGTCTCAACCAAAACTCACATTTGTTGTATTTGGCATACAACCTGCGCCGTCTCAAAGTGTCCAGACCATCCGCAAATGCTATCCGTGCTGTGCCTGATCCCGCAAGTAAATGAGCACGTCATCAATAAATACCACCACAAACTAATCCAGATACAGTCTGAACACCCGGTTCATCAAATCCATGAAGGCAGTGGGGGCGTTGGTCAGCTCAAACGGCATGACCAAAAACTCGTAATGTCCGTACCGGGTGTGGAAAGCTATCTTGGAGACGTCGGTCTCCCTGATCCTCAACTGGTGGTAGCCTAATCTCAGATCTATTTTGGAGAATATCGTGGCACCTCTCAACTGGTCAAACAGATCATCAATCCTCAGCAGCGGATACCTGTTCTTGATGGTGACCTTATTCAGCTGTCTGTAGTCAACACAAAGGCATAGGGTACCATCCTTCTTCTTCACAAATAGCACCGGGGCTCCCCACGGGGACGTACTGGGCCTCACAAAGCCCTTCTCCAACAGGTTCTGTAGCTGTGACTTGAGCTCTCACAACACAAGTGGTGCCATCCTGTACAGTGCCATAGAAATGGGGCTGGTCCCCGGTACCAGTGAGATCTCGAACTCGATCTCACGCTCAGACGGTAGTCCTGGCAGCTCCTCTGGAAACACATCGGGGTACTCTCTGACCACCGGGATGCTCTGAAAGTCTGCCACGGGGCTGGGCTCTACCACTACACAAGCCAGAAAGCCCTCACACCCCTGGCCCAAAAGTCTTGCTACCCAAAGTGTAGAAATGCACCTGAAACCTCCGAAAGTCTCGCTGCCCGAAGGCATCTTCGGTATGGAGAAGACGATCTTCCTCTCAAAATAGTCCACCAAAGTATGGCAAGCGACATCCAATCCATCCCCAGAATCATGCCAAAATCCTCCATCAGTATCACGATCAGGACAACGGGGAGGCTGTGTCCCCCAACACTGACCTTACAGTCTGTGTAGATCTCCTTAACTACAAACAGCTGACCACCCAGACCTCTGATCACAAACGGATCCTCTAATAACACGCAGTCCTATCCCAAACTGACAGCAAAACTCGTTGCAACAAACGAGTGCATGGCGTCGGAATCAAAAAGTACGTAAACTAATCTGCTGGAAACTGTAACCATACCTGCCCCACTGAACCTGATGCCCTACCGTCTTTGTGTGTCAGGGAATTGATACGCCCCTCAACTCTCGGTGCAGAAGAAGCAGCCACACTCTGTGTTGGATGGATAGCCGCTGGCCGGTACCCTCCCCGCGACTGCTATCCTCCCCCATGCGCCTGGGAACCACGACCACCTGCTCGATCTCCAACACTCGGTGCGGGGAGCATCTGCTGAGCTCTAGCCCTAGACGGGCAGTCCCTCCTGACATGGCTCGGCTAGCCACACTGGTAAGAGAGGGGGACTCGACTCCCTCCCTCGGTAGGTCCCTGCTGACGGCTGGGCAGGGGTCCAGTGCTGACAGTTGACCCTGTCGGGGGACCCCAAAAGCCACTAACGGTCCCGCAAAATGAGACGGCTCTCCTGCGGGCGCCGCGTGCCTCCTCTCTCGTCGGCCCTGTGAGTACTCTAGTTGGTAGGGCTTCTTCTATCCGCTGTCGATGTCTCGTGCGACCGGATTAGTCTCCTCGTACGTCATAACTGCCTCCACCACTCTCTAGAAGGTGGGCAGCTTCAGGGGTTTGACATACCCCCGAATGGCAGGCTGGAGCCCCTCAGTGAACCTCCACAGGCACTCCTTCTTAGTAGCTACAGCTGTCGCAGCAAAACGTGACAGCTTTAGGAAGCGTGTGCAGTAAGCGCTAACAGTCATTATCCCCTGGTGGAGAGTGTGGAACTCTCGCCTCCTCTGGTTCTGCCAAGTCTGCAGGAAGTACTGCTCGCAAAAGAGGGTCACAAACTGGTCCCACGTCGTTTCTGCCCTCACCTAGCCTCTGACTGCCCTCCACCACCTATATGCCGCACTCTCCAACTAATACGTGGCAAAGACCACGCGGCACTCCGCAGGGGACGAAGGGTGTCAAACACCTTCTCGATCTGCTCTTGCCAGTCCTCTACCTCAGACGGGTCCTCATCCCCCCTGAAGGAGGGGGCTTCAGCTTCCGGAACTACCCGAAAAGCTCAGTGCAGTTGCAGTGGGGGAACGGGCACGACTCCAGGCAGGGAGGGCTTATGCTCAGAAGTGTTAGAGTGTGGTGGGGGCGGTGGAGGACCACCCCCTCCCCCTCGTCCAACGCTGCGTCGGTCTCTCGGCCCTACAAAGGACTCCTCCTCCACGTCCCCAGGGCGAGGCGCCCGTGGAGGCGGGAGGAGCCCCTCTCATACTATGTCTCGTATCAACTGAGCGAGGTCCTGGGCCTGAACACCCGGGAGAAGTGGCTGGTCAACTGGTACCTTAGGCCCGGCACGTTCGCCCCTCCGACCTCGTCCACGGACCGCCTCAAGGACTCCACGTCGAGGCATCTCCTGCAAGGAGACGCGAAAGACAGAACAAAAGAAGTCAACTCTAACGAACTTCAACAAAGGAAACTCAGAACAGATGTCAAGCAGTACATTGTGGCGGTTACTTTAGTTACATGCACGCGAATTGGTTATTCTCAAGCTAGTTGGTTCATTTCTCGGGACGACCTTGCTCTGATGCCATCTTGTTACGACCCGATTCCCGAATCCCTACAGGACACGAGACCAGCTCGACTCGACTAATCCCAAGACCCAGTCGTCCAACAAGAAATAACCAAAAAGCAGGAAAGTAAACCACATTCACTATGCTAAGTAACTAACAGTAAAAGAGTACAAGGAGTAAAGGAAGTAAAAACTGCTAACAGTACATATCACCACCACAACAGTAAAGTGGAAACAAAGTACAGAAATAGAAATAGTAACAACAGTCTGAACTCACAACAAAAGGAAGTACGACAATAGAAAACTATGGCTGGGCTCGACTGGGCCCAGCACCCTTTGCAGCCGGTGACTCGGGCTACTCAACACCTGGACCTAAAAAGGGTTATGAGTAAACAGAGTCAGCGAACGCTGAGTAGAGTGGTAACCAACTAACTAAAGCAGTAAAAGCTAACAGGTAATTTATCTTTTCCAATTATTTTAATTCACAAGTTATTCCTTTTCACCCATTGGTTTACTTTTCAGATATCTTTCTTGATCTCGAGTGTTCCTCGTGGGAACGATCTTGATTGCAATCTTTTCCAAAGAGTAGAAGGCACACGTGGTGCTCTCCTGGCCGGGAGAGTCCCCCGTGGTGATCCTACACCCAGTCAACCACCCCAAGGTCACGGATAGACGTAGCGGTGACTACGGCACACGCGATAAGCGCATGGGTAGCTACCCCGCACTGGCACGCAGTCAGTCGTTTCCGCTAGCGGGTACGCCCAAAGTACAGCACGGAATAGTATAGGGTCTAGCCCTCTCAATAATAGGGGTCTAGGCCCTCAGAACCAAACAGGGGTCTCGCCCCTCCACAATTCGCGCACCCTCGTTTGACTACCCCAGTTTGCCCAGTGGGCCTAACAAGTCAGTGTAGGGTGGCTAGCTGAATCCCGGGCCCCGTGGGGTGGCTAGCTCTCTCCCTACACTAGTAGCTCTCCCCGGTACAGTGTACGCGAGGGTCAAAGAAGTCGGTGTAGAGTGGCCAATCCTAACCCTGGGTCCCAACCCAAGGGCGGCTAGCTCCGCTCTACACTAAACAAGGGACAATCGCTCTCCTTGGTATCACGTACTCAAGGGCCAGCACACTTCCCACTCACATTTTCAGATCCATTCCATTTATCCATAGGAGCTCTACTTCTAATTCCCCATAGGGTTCATGCTCGTATTCCCCATGTCATTCCATACCAAGTTTCATCATTCACATTTCCATTCTCAGATTACACACATGCAGCTTGTATTTCCATCATTTAACATATACAACAAATAATGTAACAAGTAACTATTTAACTAGCACATACATTTCATATTTCACAGGCAGCTCTTGTTTATTAATAGGCAATTGTTCACATTTCTGTTCATTCATTTTAGACTGCAATTTCAAGCACACATACAAACAGTGCAAGTACTTCTCGTTCTAGGATTCATGCCACATCCTAGGTTTCTAGTTATCCAATTTCACTTATGCATTCAGGTTTATAATTTAAATAGGGGAAAACCACTCTACCAGATGGCCTAGGAGTATTGGGAGCCCGAACGGCAGGCTCACGTGCCTCAGCAAGCCCCGAACCTGCAACTAATCGAAGTCCTATGCCAAGGAACATACTATAATGGAACATTTAGAACAGTATAAAAGGCCTTCTAACAAATAGAGGAACTCACAAGGAAAACACCGATATCTTATTTGTGTAAAACGAACCTCAAACAGACCCTAAACGGGTCAAAAACAGGGCTGCAGACCTAAATCAGACATCTAACACAAGGTCCAGACATCTTAAAAGTAACCAGAGTCTCACCTCAGGTTCCTGCATCAACTTCAGACATCCAGAACCCAGTCTTGACCATCTAGACCTAGCTCTAGACGTCCGAACTCTCCTACAGTCATCTGGGAATGCTTTCGATCGTCAGGTAAGCTGTCCAGACGTCCGAGATGCGTGGGAGGGTGTGCCCTGCACCTTCTCGAAGTTATCCCTGCTCGCGACAAACCATATCTCCTATATTTAGCCATGCAGATCGAAGCTGCGATGCGGCCTGCATGGTCGTATCTGCAAGAGGAACATATCTTCACAGAACACCGCTTTCAAACGTCCGGTGTCATCACCAGACGTCCAATCCATCGTCTGGACGGCACGCCAGACGTCTGATTCTGGGAAAAACCCAGAGCCAAAACTACCCTCTGCTCCTCCTCGTCGCGCGCAGTCATGTCCTCTCCTCCTTGCTTGCAGCTCCGGCTGCAGCAAGTGTCGAGGACGTCTCCCCTGACGCACTCCTCCTCCCGCATGCGCTGCTTCGGCCATGTATCCTCCAGTGAGCTCCTATGAGCTTGCAAGCTCAAGCTCTTCCTCCTCTCCTCATGCTGCCTCTCCTCCTCGTCGCTTGCTCTCGTGCCCTCTCTCGCACTCGCCCCTCTCACTGCAGTGGAGAGGAAGGAAGGTGGCTGTGGTGAAGTGGGGAAGAGTGGAAGGGGGAGAGGGGTTTTATAAGGGTGTGCTAGGGTTTGGGTGGAGGAGAGAAGAGGGAAAGAGAAGGGAGCAGTACTGTCTGTGCACAGCCTGCGCGCAGACGTGAAGTTACATACCAGGTTTTCAATTTCCAGATGTCTAGGAAGGGGTCCAGACGTCTAACCAGACGTTTGACCGACAGTCCAGATGTCTTAAAGGGCTTAGAACAGAATGGGTCTTTACAGGATCGTTATTGTGTGAGTTTGGAAGTACGGGCATAGCTTTCAGGCGGTGGTAACGAGGACTAGCTCCAAGTTCTCAATGACCTTGTACCTGGCTTCCACACCATGATAGGTTTGGCTGACGAAGTACACGGGCCGCTGGACTTCGCCCCGATTGCTGACTAGGACGGTGTTGACAGCCAATGTGGAGGCTGCTAAGTATAGGGAGAGAGCTTCCCCGGGCTGGGGGGCCGTCAGGGTGGGGGGACTTTGGAGTGCACTCTTGACTTCCTCTAGGGCCTTCTGGCAGTGGGGAGTCTAGTGAGTGGCGTTGTAGCCTTTTCCCTTTTTTATGCACTCGAAAAAAGGTAGGCATTTGTTAGAAGATTGGAACAAGAATTGGCCTAATGAGGCGATCTTGCCGACCAATAATTGCAACCCTTTTAGCATGCCTAGTAGCTGTTGGTCTTTCATCGCCTAGATCTTTTCTGGGTTGGCTTTGATTCCCCAGCTAGAGACCAAGAACCTTAGAAACTTATCGGTTGAGACCCCAAAGGTGCACTTGTCGGGGGTTCAGGTGGAGGCGGGTGTTTCTTACAATTTGAAACACCTCAGCTAGGTACTCTAGGTGCTGTAGGAAGTTCGATCCCTTTACGAGCATATCATTGATATACACCTCAAATGACTTTCTTATTATTTTTACGAAAATCATATTTACAAGGTTCTGGTATGTGGCCCCGCGTTTTTTAGGCCGAAGGGCATTAACTTTATACTGGAACTGGCCCTTGTCCGTGATGAAGGTGTGGGGCCTGTCGGTGGGGCAAGGCCAATCTGATGGTATCCGCTGTAGGCGTTTAGGAAGGACATGTGGAATTGTCTACTATAGGAGTCCCACCGGGGAGTCCACCCTCGGTAGGGGGAACTCGTCCTTTGGGTAGACTTTGTTCAAGTTGGTGAAGTCAATGCATGTGCGCTACTGGCCATTGGCCTTCTTCACCATTACGATGTTTGAGAGCCATGCTGAGTACAAGGATTCTTCTATGAATCCTGCGTCCAAGATCTTTTGTACCTCTGCCTCGACCACCTGCCACTGCTATACCGACTTGTGTTGGCATGCCTGTTTGACTACGCGGGTGCTCGCCTGAATGTTCAGGTGGTGTTGGATCAGGGACAGGTCCACCCTAGGTAGGTCATTGGCAGACCAAGCGAAGATGTTCGCATTGGCCTGAAGTAGGAGCAATAGCTCCTGCACTTTGGAGGGCGCAAGGTCCACTTCAACTAGAATGAGCTTGGTAGTGTCGTCGGGATCATCTGTATAGCCATGGCTGACGAGCCCGACTGTAACCCCGAAGTCAATGGCTGATCACTGGGGATGGTTCCCTGTTGGATCGCTTGTTCTTGGTTTCTCTTCTTTCCCCATTTCCGTGACTTTGGGGGATGTGATTCTAGGGACCGCTCCAACTCGATTCAGAGGAGTTCTCGCCCGACCAACTGATCCTCGTGCACTATTCCCACTCTATGTGGGGATTGGAAAAGCACGAATTGGAAGTAAGAGGAGGGGATCAGTCGGAAGGCGTGGGTAGTGGGACGACCAAAGATGCTGTCAAAGGCTGCCGTTAACCCGACCACTATAAAGGTGGATGTGTGGTTGAGGTGCTTGTCCCCATCGCAGACGGACAAGGAGAGGTTGATTTCTCCCTTTGGCATTACTTTGTGGTTGCCGAAGTCGACCATCGGGTGAACTGAAGGGGCTAAGTGCTCTTCCGTGAAACCCAACTGGCGTAGGGTTTTGAGGAAGAGGACGTCCACGACGCGTTACCAACAACGGGTCAGTGCGTTCCATCGGGTCGAGGAGAGAGGCGAACAGTTGTGAGGCCGCTTGCCTAACGGGGCCTCTCTCACCCCACTGAAGAGTAGGGAAAGCAATAAGGGCTGGCCGCCTTGAGGGGCTGGATTGTTGGCTTGGGGCAGCGTTAACGCCAAAAATGACCTTGAATTCCACACCCGCAGGGGGGTGGTGAGCATACTGAGGTGCCCCAGGTATGGTCGCTAGGAACTGGCGGTGGTACTTGGTTGGTGGGAGCTGGGAGGATACCACCTGCTCAAGATGGTGGGATGCAGCATCATTAGGCTCAGGGGCCTCAGCGAGTACCACGTTGATTCCACGAAGGTGCTGGAGCTTCTCTTTGTGGTAATCTTCCGATCCTTCCATGGGTCCCTTTCCTTTATCTTGGTCCTCGTTCTGCTTAATGAAGCGGGCTAAGTTCCCATGCCAGATCTAGGACTCTATCTGGTCGTGCAGATGGTGGCAGTCTTCGATGGCGTGGCCCTGGGCTTTGTGATACTTAAGGCTCGATGTCTGCCTTCCTTTTCATCGACTTGGGAGGGGGAAGCAAGTCCTTGTTTATAAACCACACTTCTGCCAACACGTTCGCCTAATTCATGGCCAAGGGGTGTATTCTTCAAAATACTCCCACCTGCTCTGGCGGGGTCCATTGTTCCTGCCTTTACTAGGTCGGTCGTTCCTCTGCTTCGCGAAGCTGGTCTTGCACTTGTTGAAGTGGCCACTTTCACGGATGGCAAAAGGGGCAGAGTCGCCTGGGGCCTACCTTTCTTGTGCTGGGCTGGCATCTTCCTCAGATCCCTCGGCCAGCTGGTTGCAGGAGTGGAAAGAGTCATCTTGCTTTGCAAAAATTGTGGCCCAATCCTAGAGTTCCACATGTCTTTGGGCGGGAAGCCGTCAATGTCATACAAAAACCTCTAAGTCAAGAGCCCTGACTTGAAGTATTGGATGGCAATGGCATCCTGAGGCCACTTGTACTTGAAGTATTGGGCCTTAAACCGATCTAGGTACGACCGGAAGGATTCACTCCTCCGTTGTTGAACTTCGAATAGCCTCCCGAGGTTATCTCTAACCCTCTGTTGTTCGGAAAAATACTGCCAGAACTTGTAACATGGTTGCCATGACCATTGTAAACAATTACAATAGAGCATTGTTGAGATGATTTTATCCCTGGCAACGACGTCAAAAATATGACAAGTTTGTCGATTCGACGACCAATTTGCAATAAAAAGGGTTTTAAATGTCATTATTGTAGTATATGTTGTAAGAAATACCTAATCTTACTCAAAATAGGTTTATTTTATTTTTTATGATTTTTTTATGTATTGTATTTATTTACAAGTTTCATACAAAAGAGGCCTAAATGAAGTTTAAGACAATTAACCTAAGGCCTCTAAGTATGTTCTAAAGGTTGGAGATACAGAGAAATAGTTCATACCTATTCAGGACAACACATGGAAGGGGTTTGGGTCAATAAACAAGATTTTCACCACAAATTTTCATTAAACACAAGGGTTGGGCAGATAATACATATGAATTGAGCTAACAATGACTGAAAACATGATTTACATGACATTCAAAATAGATTTAAAGTCCATAATAGTACATGAATGCTTATAACATGAAACTCTATCATTACAAAACATCAGCAACTCATTTCGACCTTAAACTTCACTCAAAATCTCTAAACCGACCTATGACAATGGCTACTGACAGATTACAGCAGCGACTACTGCTGCTGTGATGTTGCTGTTGCTATTTGCAACAGATCTGTTGGATGACCAGAACTACAAGGTCTGATTTAAAGTCTCTGGTGTCACAATCAATCTAACAATCTCCATTAATGATCATATTTGTCTCAGAAATCCCAGCAATAGCTACTGCTGCTACTGCAGTGTTGTGCAAAGTTGCAAACTCAAATTAAACCCAGATTCAAAAATGCTATGCTCAAATCAAACTCCATTGATAAAAATCACTCGCACATTTCACATGGGTTCCAGGAATCATTCCGAAAATCCTTTCTATCATTTCTGTTTATATTAGCTAATGGAACTCCCACATTAATTTGAAGTGTAAAGATTGAAAGCATTCAAACTCAGAACTCCAAATTGAGATAAAAACCATGGAACACCCAAAACCATCTGTTGCCAATCATTATAAATGGATATGGAAGTCTTTATTAAGACGACAACTGACAAATCAAAACAAATGCAAATCACAAAATAATGTTGCCTAAATAGGCCATCAATGTGCCATTATTTTGATGATATGATCATCTAACCATCCTACACACCATTGATTGGTGTTCAGGAAGGTTGGATAATGCTTAAAAATCAGATTAGTCAATGTGAGGGCTTCATAACAGTGCATCAAAAATCCTCTTCCCTTACTACCTAATTTGATGAAAACACAATCCAAACATCAACTTAGGCATAAGCACTTCTCATGATCAAAACTCAATTAAAATAGCTTATGCCTATCTTCATGAGTCAAAACAAATAGTTGTGATCTCAATTTGGTCAATCAAAACTCGATTAAAACATGATTGTTTCAAAAATTCTCATTCAATCCTTAAAACTCAAACCAGGTCCAAATGACTAAATAAGCACAAATCAAAGCGTAGTGAGGATGATTGTGAATTAATGATATGGATGAGGTCACCGTAAGAGATTTTTAGCACTTCAATAGATCTAAGAGCTAATGAGCTTCAGATCTGCTGAATGCTCGAATGAATGGGTGATTGGTGATTTAAACACGAGGAAAACATTTAGAAATGAGTTGTGTGATGATGAAGGAGATCAGTGGATCAGTATGATGGCGAAAAATCACCTCTCTGATTTGAATTGACTAGAGAGGGCAAAGTCGATCTAGGCTAACTCTACTCCTAACAATTCATCAGTGAGTTAACTAACTAATTCTACTCCTAGAAAGTAGTAAATATAATCTATGAAAGCATTAAAAATCCTAGCTAAGTGGACAAATGAGTCGCATGGATCCACAGTGGGTTGCTGTGGCAACGAAGGAGGATGTGAGGATCTCCAACGAGTCAATGAGGTCCCTGGGCTACAGCTGGTCACTACAACGACAAAATTGAGGAGACGTCGTGCCCTTGTCACAGGCTCAACTGATGGAGGAAGAAGAGCTGGAGATTGGACGAATTGATCGGCTCAGTGGGGAAGGGAGTCGATGGCGTGCGCGTGAGCTATGGAGGTGCTTAAGTAGCTAAGGGAGTGAATCAGAGCACCGCGATGTGGGTTTAGGCATGATTAGGGCGGATGGTGGATGAGAGGTCGAGCAGAGCACGGGAAGCAATAATCCAAATCGCAACTGTTGGATGAGATCTGGCACAGGTGGTGATGCCATGCGCAGATGCTTGCGAAGAATGGATTTGGATCGGTCGTTGATCGGGAGCAGAGGAAAGGATAGATGGCTGTGATTTCCCATGTTCTTCGGCAGCAACAGTGACCTCGCGACTGTAGTTATGTTGGTGAAATTGCAAGGAAGGCCAAATGGGCAAAGGGGTAGAGAAATTAGGAAGAAACCCATAAGTAATGGAAAAGCCTTGCAATGTAGCCCTTGTGAATTGCAAAGAAGTCCCCAGTGGTTATCAAAGAGGTCCTTGGAGGTTTTAAACGTGAATAAATGTATATGACCTAAGGATCTAAATGTAAAATGTCAAATGTAAGGTCCTAGTGATGTCCAAATGCAACCAAGTTTTTATTGAAGCTTAATTGAATATTAAGGAAGTTAATTTCACTTTTGATTTGAACTTTTGAATCCAAATGTGTGTTCAATTTACAATTGGATCATCAATTTGTCATCTTTGAATAAAATATCTCAATTTATGACCTAATTATGCGTTTTTAACATGAATTTGTTGTTTTAGGTCATTTCTATTAATTTCCACACCTAACCCTTTTTATGTGTTAATTATGTAGTGTTTAACCTAGTTTCTAGCTTAACTTGGGCATTTTACTTATGATGAGCCGCACCTCATCATACCCCCATACTTAGGTTTTGCTAGTTTTTTAGCAAACAACTCATTAAAGTGCAAAGCAATTTAAGTGTCATGAGATATATATTTTTCTTTTCTCAGATTGTTAAGTGTTTAGAGATGATCTTTAAGCTGAAAGATTTTTCGATAAACCAATTGTATTTTTGCTTGGACATTGTGAGAACCTGTCGCTTAGGAAGACTGACTAGACATTAAGACTAATATGACATAGATCATCTCTCGACCAATAAGTGATAGGATCTATAAATATTTGGCTACGCACACAAAGCAAAGTATTAGTAATAACAAGAAAGATTTGCACAAATAACAATCATAGAAATTGGCACAAGATATATAGTGGTTCCCCACTCACTTGAGTACTCCACTACCTAAGCCTCCTAGCTTAGGAATTTTAACCTGATTCTCTCAACCTCGAAGGAATCAATTTACTAAATGAGGTAATTAATGGGTTGCCTCAACCCAAGTACAAGAAGGGGTTATCACAACCCAACGAGCAATAAGCTCAATTACAAATAGAGCACTGGTGTAAGAAAGAGAAATCCTACAACAAAATACCTAAGCCTTTCAATAAGTATGTAAATGATATTACCGATTTGAGATCCTAGTGAAGATGTGAATTGCCTTGTGAATGCGTAAACAAAACACGTCGAAGAGTTTGCAAACATGTAGAGAGATTGGAACCAGCAAACACAATTTCTTCTCTTCAAAATATCGTGGAAATATGAAATGTAGCTCTAGAATTTTTCTCTTCTATTTCATATGTGCAAACTAAGAGTCCTAAGATCTTTTTATAGAGTTAGGACATAGGTGGGATGTCTACTAGACGTTGGGGTTTAAATCCCAACATTTATATTGCCAAAATTAATTTTCTAGCTATTCGATTTTGAGCCAATGGCTAATTGATACCGGTACTAAAATATGGGTACCTGTATTAGTGACATACTATTTTATGTTTTAAATTAACTTATCACAGGCAGTACCTATTGGGTACCGGTACTAATCATGAGTGTTGGTACTCGTTGCTTCTAGATTTGGGTTTTAAACACTTAACACAAATCTATAATCCATTTATACCGGTACTGATTATCGGTATCGGTACTCGTTGCCTCCAGTATCGGTACTGATCATAAGTACCGATACTCGCTGGGTATAGGTTTATTTCTTTGAAAAAACCTAAACCTGTAACTCACATGTATTGGTACTAAACTTTAGTACCGATACTTGTGGGTTAACAAGTACCTTTTTAAACATGAATACAACAAGATTACTAGCATATTTTTGCAAATGCCTTAAACGTTAAAAGGCTATCTTTAAAACAATACGTACTTCAAAATAAATCGAATGATCATAATGTTTTATCCTAATTTATCTCTATATGATTTTTACGATCTAATTCATATTTCTTTGCTATGAGGCATACATTCTAAGAATAAAATAAAAACTTAATCTAATAAACAAAATAAACTCCAGATGATCTTCTATCATCAACCCCTCCTTGTCGTCTTGCCTCCTTGCCATAGTTCAATGTTTGCCTTGATCTTCACCTAAATTTGAAAAACACTCAATTGCAAACATTAATCCATAATAATTTTGTTTACACCAAAACAAGATGTGGAACAGGGTTTCAACAATCTCCCCCTTTTTGGTGTTGACAAAATTATCTTGCAAATAGATAATTATGGGAATTTTTTTTTTTTAGCAATGTTATATGAAGGGATTTAATTTAATCCTCCCCCTCAATATACGCTCCCCTAAAAATATTACTATTTACTCTTTATTTTTCTCCCCCTTTTTGTCAATCACAAAAAAATGAAGGGGTAAAAATTACCATGCAAAAAAAAATACCAATAGTAGTATGATGAATGTGGATACCAAGCTCCACCATCCCATCTTTCCTGGTCTTCATGTAGTTTGTAGAATGGTCGAAACGTTCCATTTTTTACCTTAAACACCCATTGATCATGTTGATCCCAGTGATTTAACCCTGCAAAATAATGTAAAATATCATTTTTAGGTACCCCTTTTCTTGTGGGTCATTTTAGGTTAGTAACTTTCAATTCCTGAGATTTATAGACCTTTTTTGTGTTAGATCTATAACTCTTAGTATTTTTAGCTATTTAATACATCCATGCATGCCTAGGTATATGCCATTTATTTTGTGTATTCTTTGTACTCTGAAATTTTAATTCTAAAGAATCACAAATTCAGCATTTAACTTAGTTGTTATTTTAAGATTATTTAAAGTCCCCTCAAAATGCTTATAAATATCTTCTAATTCTATTATTTTTGCATGCAACTGATTATTAGTCTCTTTTGACATTTCTAATTCCATTTCTAAACATGATTTTTCTATTTCTAATATTTGGTAATTATTCTTTAAAATCTTATTTTCTTTTTTAAATAACCTAGCTTTATGATATAATTCTTCATAAGCTTCAAGTAATTCTTCAAGAGAAAAATCAGGATTTACCTCATTTTCCGTGTCTTCCAAAGTAGCAATCAAGCAAAAGTGTGCGACCTTGTCGTCATCCGATTCACTGGAGTCGATGTACATGTTGGAGTTGCTATCATCCCATGTTGTTTTTAAAGCTTTCTTCTTCTTCTTCTTGACCTCCTTTGTATCTTTCCTATTATCTTCCATCTTGTTCATAGAGCAATCCTTTCTCAAGTATCCTTTTTTCTTGCATTCATAGCAAACAATATTAGATGAAATTTTATCCACTTGCTTACCTTGCTTCTGAAGAAATTTCTGAAATTTTCTTGTGAGCATTTCCATTTCTTCATCATCTTCAGATTCCAACGTGTTTGAATCCGAATCCTCCTTAAATTCTCTACATGCAATATTCTTCTTCTTGCTTGACGTCTTCTCCTCATTTTTCTTCATGTTTTCTAGTTGGACTTCGTAGGCCATATGGCTACCAACTAGATCATCCAAGGGGAGAGTGGAGAGACCCTTTACCTCTTGGATGGCTGTGATTTTTGGACCCCAATTACTTGTAAGAGATCTCAGGATCTTCCTTACAAGTTGTTCTTTCGTAAATTTTACTCCAAGGCTCTTCATGAGATTAACAATTTCCCCAAACCTCGTATACATGTCCTTGATCATCTCGCCTTTCTCCATCCTGAAACACTCATAATTTTCTATTTGAATAGAGATATGGGTTTCTTTTTATCTTACTTGTTCCTTCATAGGTGACCTTAAGAGTGTTCCAAATTTCGTATGCAGACTCGCATGCCAAAATTCGGTTGAACTCTTCCTTCGATAATGAGCAACAAAGCGCATTCATGGCCTTTGTGTTTCTCACTATTTTCTTCTTTTGATCCGCCGTTAGCACTACTCCTTCCTCCTTTGGATTTGAATACTTTTGTTGGATAAGGCTCCATGATTCTTCATCCATCTCCTTGAGGAAGACTTGCATCCTCCTCCTCCAATACCCATAGTCTGTCACATCGAAGTAGGAAGGACGAGTCGAAGATTGTCCTTTGATGCGCCTTGATGTTGATGCCATCGCGAGTCGAGTTGTTACGTCTTCTCGCAACCCGCTCCGATACCACTTGATAGGATCTACAAATAGATGGCTACACGCAAAGACACTCAAGCAAAGTATTAGTAATAACAAGAAAGATTTGCACAAATAACAATCACAGAAATTAGCACAAGATATATAGTGGTTTTCCACTCACTTGGGTACTCCACTACCTAAGCTCCTAGCTGAGGATTTTTAACCCGATTCCCTCAACCCTGAGGGAATCAATTTACTAAATGAGGTAATTAACATGTTACTTCAACCTAAGTACAAGAACGAGTTATCACAACCCAACGAGCAATAAGCTCAATTACAAATAGAGCATTGGTCTAAGAAAGAGAAATCTTACAACAAATTGCCAAGCTTCTCAACAAGTATGTAAATGATATTATCGATTTGGGAGCCTAGTGAAGATGTGAATTGCCTTGTGAATGCATAAACAAAACATGTTGAAGAGTTTGCAAACGTGTAGAGAGATTGGAACCAGCAAACACTATTTCTTCCCTTCAAAATATTGTGAAAATATGAAATGTAGCTCTAGAATTTTTCTCTTCTATTTCATATATGCAAACTAAGAGTCCTAAGGTCTTTTTATAGAGTTAGGACATAGGTGGGACATCTACTAGACGTTGGGGTTTAAATCCCAATGTTTATATTCCCAAAATTAATTTTCTAGCCATTCGATTTTGAGCCAACGACTAACTGGTATTGGTACTAAAGTATGGGTACCGATACTAGTGACATACTGTTTTATGCTTTAAACTGACTTGTCACAGGCAGTACCTATTGGGTGCTGGTACTAATCATGAGTACCAGTAGCTTTTGCTTCTAGATTTGAGTTTTAAACACTTAACATAAATTTGTAACCCATTTGTATCGGTGCTGATCATGAGTAATAGTACTTGTTACCTCCAGTACCAGTACTTGTGGGGTACAGGTTTGTTTCTTTAAAAAAACCTAAACTTGTAAGTCACATGTACCGATACTAAACTTTAATACTGGTACTTGTTGGTTAACAAATACCTTTTTAAACATGAATACAAGATTACTAGCCTATTTTTGCAAATACCTTAAATGTTAAAAGACTATATTTTAAACAATACGTACTTTGAAATAAATCGAATGATCGTAATGTTTTATCCTAATTTATCACTATATGATTTTATGATCTAATTCATGTTTCCTTGTTAAGAGGCATACATTCTAAGAATAAAATGAAAACCTAATCTAATAAATAAAATAAACTCCAGATGATCCTCTATCATCAACTCCTCCTTGTCGTCCTGCCTCTTTGCCATACTTCAATGTTTGCCTTGATTTTCACCTAAATCTGAAAAACACTCAATTACAAACATTAATCCATAATAATTTTGTTAACACCAAAATAAGATATGGAACAAGATTCAAACAATAAGGACTCTTGATATTTAAACCTTAAGTGCGATTTTCAGGACTCAGAGGGTTTTACAAAACTCAGAGGTTAAGTGGTTATGGTTGTGCTCAGTGATAAGTCAGGACTAACCAAGTGAACTTCAAAACTTAATCCCGGGGTTTCACTTCTTTTTAAGTCCAGGTTGTTCCTAACTTTAGCTCCTATCTTTGGATCAACTCTAAAACATGAGGAAGATTCAAACCCAACTCTTATTGCATGGTGGCTCAAAGAATATTTGGTGAAAATAGGGTATTTGTAATGCACCCTGAAAATATTTTTGGTGGAAAACTATTTGCAGGACGTAGAGAACATACTTGACTTATTCTAAAGAATATCTTTTTCTACAAATTCTTTGACTCTTGATTTTTTTTTTGAACAAATAAATGTCAGGATGTCTCCGACAACTTTATTTGGTAGAGCACACTTATTTGGTGGGTGAGTTCTTTGGTGAAAAAAGCTTCTCCTAAACATAAGACAAAAGACTAGGACAAAGAGTCTACCTGCACGCATAGGTAAGGACTCCACCTTCCTTAATAAACATTAGGGTTGAATTTCAAGTTCACAAGATCTTTCCTGACATTGTGTAGTGTAAACCAAGGTTACTTAGACTCTAAACTAAAGCAAACCAGCGAATCCTGTACTGGTGACTCAAGTACAAGAATACGTTCTATGTTAGGAGAGATCCTGGTCTATCTTGTCAAAGCTTAAAGTGTATTAAGCCAAAGCCTGAGCGAATCAAGCTATAATGGCCCGGAAAGTCTAACCAGCAAAGGTTGAATGTCCATAAACACTTATTCTATTTTTTTTTCAGCTAGAAAATCATAATTAAACACTTAAGATTCTTTCAATTGCTTTTCTCTCTCCTCAATTTCAGTGTTGGAGTTCTCTATCAACAATAAAGTTCATTTAGGTCCCTTATTGTACTTTTGAAATTTTTTTTTGGTTTTTGACATTTTTTTAATTTTTGACTTTGTAATTTTTTTTCAAAATTTTTAATTTTTTTGGTATTTTTGATAATACTATACTATATATACTATAGGTGTGTCTATGATTGCATTTTTAGTAAATGATTTCACCATTTACACCTCCCATGATTAAATGATGCAATGTCCTCATTGTATGAATAGGGTAGATGCAAATGCATGCTCTGCTTTTCACTACCTCAGATTGGGTAACAGAAGGAAGTCGGAATGAGGAGATAAAAATCTCTGTGCAGATGATTTCAAGTCTGATACAAGATCAGAGTGGGAAGTTAGGCTAAGAAGTAAAATGCATGACATATGTGACTATAAATGTATGCTAAAAATGAAAGGATAGAGACCTAATGAAAAAAATGGAAAATAAGAAAGGTGAAAATAGCTATATACAAAGGATAGGTTTGCTAAGTTTTACACCTTCACCTAGGCGTAAACCCACTAAAAGATGTGTCAGTAGAAATAGGTTCAAGATGTTGGAGCAAAATGGTAGATTTGACAAGTTTGAGATCATGTGGCTCAATGAAGGGTTTCAGTCTTTGTTCATTGATAGTGAAAGGTTCAAATTTGTCAATCTCAGTGATCTCGACAGTTCCATTGTCAAAGATTCTCAGAATGTTGAAAGGTTCAGTCCATTTGGATCTGAGTTTCCCTAGGAAGAGTTTAAGTCTTGAGTCAAACAGCAGGACTTTCTAACCATAGTGAAAGGTTTACTTATGAATGTGATGATCATGGAAGGCCTTTAATTTATCCTTATAAATCCTTGAGCTTTCATAAGATTCATTCCTTAATTCATCTAGCTAGGAAATCTGAAGTCTTCTATAATCACCGGCCTTCTCTAAGTCCAGGTTACACTTTCTGACGGCCCAATAGGCTTTGTGCTCAAGTTCTACGAGAAGATGACAAGGTTTCTCGTACATAAGTCTAAAAGGAAACATGCCTAATGGGGTTTTGTGAGCTATCCTATATGCCCACAACGCATCAGAAAGGCGGGAAGACCAATCCTTTTTATCAAGTCAGATGGTAGTCTGTAAAATCTTTTTGATCTCCCGGTTGGACAATTCAGCAAGTCCATTGGTTTAAGGGTGGTAAGGTGTTGGAATCCTATGTGTCACCTCATACTTCTGAAGTAAGGATTGAAAGTGGATATTCCTAAGGTGAGACCCTCCATCACTAATGATGGATTTTGGTACCCCAAATCTAGAGAAGATGTAATCTTGAACAAAGTGATTGACAATCTTATGATCATTTGTCCTCGTAGGGATGGCTTCAATCCTTTTAAAAACATAATCAACTACTAACAAAATGTACTCAAAGCCATGAGAATTTGGAAAAGGTCCCATGAAGTCAATGCCCCATATATCAAAAACTTCACATACTAAGATCGGATTTAAGAGCATTGTGTCTCAGCAGCAAATACTACCGAGAGACTGACAGCGTGAACATGACCTAGTATATTCGTATGCGTCTTTGAAGATTGTGGGCCATAAGAATCCACTTTGTAGGACTTTTGCAGCAGTCTTTTTGGTTGAGAACTAACCGCCACAGGCCTAGTCATGGCAGAACGACAAAATGCTCTCTATCTCCTTATCAGGGACACACTTCCTAACGATCTGCTTAGAGCAAGATTTAAATAGCCAAGGTTCTTCCCAAAAGTAATGACTAGCTTCGACTTTAAGTTTGTCTTTCTGATGTCGATTCCAATCAAGGGAAATTGCTTCAGAAGCCAGGTAGTTGACAATGTCAGCATACCAAGGAAGATCAGAATGAATGTCCACCAATTGCTCATCAGGGAAGTTGTCAGTGATGGGAAGTGAAGGAGATATCGCTTCAGAAGGAAGGCAGGCTAAGTGGTCAACTACCACATTCTGCTTCCCAGCCTTGTCAGGAATCTCTAAATCAAACTCCTGCAATAGCAAGATCCATCTAATCAGACGAGATTTTGCATCCTTCTTGGCGAGAAGATGTCATACTGCGGTGTGATCAGTGTAGACTATAATATGGGAACTAAAAGATAAGGTCTGAAATTTTCTAGTGTAAATACTACTACTAGCAATTCCTTTTCAGTGACAATGTAATTCCTCTTAGCTTCATCTAAGGTCTTGCTAGCATAATAGATGACTGTAGGTTTCTCATCTAGTTTTTGACAAAGGACAACCCCTACTGCATAATCAGAGGCATCCCACATGATCTTAAAAGGGTGAGACCAATCCGAGGGTTGCAGTATTGGTGCCTTGGTAACAAGATCATGAAGTGTCATATAAGCACGAACACAATCGTCAGAGATCTGGAAGTCTACATCCTTAGAAAGGAGATTGGTGAGAAGTCAAGCTATTTTCGAGAAGTCTGCTATAAAGCGACGATAAAAACCAACTTGCTCGAGAAAAGATCGAATTTACTTAACCGACGAAGGTAATGACAGGTCAGAAATCAATTTTACCTTCACACGGTCAACCTCAATTCCTCTCTCAGAAATAAGGTGACCTAAGACAAGTCCTTCTGGTACCATGAAATGTGATTTCTCCTAGGAAAGTACCAGATTCACATTGATGCATCTTTGTAGGACCTTAGTCAAGTGGTCTAAGCATGCATCGAATGTGCTCCCGAAGATCGAGAAGTCATCCATGAAGACTTCTAAGCAATCACCTACTAAATCGGAGAAGATTGCAAACATACACCGCTGAAATGTAGTGGGTGCGTTGCATAATATAAATGGTATCCTATGGAATGCAAAGGTTCCATAGGGGCACGTGAAAGTCGTTTTCTCTTGGTCATCAGGGTGAATCGCCACCTGATTGTAACCTGAGTAGCCATCCAAAAAGCAGAAAAGTTGATTCCCTGCCAATCTTTCCAATATCTGATCAATGAAGGGCAATGAGAAATGATCTTTCTTCGTGACTTAGTTGAGTTTGCAGTAGACAATGCATACTTGCCACGAACTAGCAATCCATGTTGGGATGACTTCTCCAAATTCTGTGGTTATAACAGTAAGTCCGACCTTCTTACGCACAACCTGAACAGGACTTACTCATTGACTGTCAGATATAGGGAAGATAATTCCATTATCTAACCACTTGATCATTTCATTTTTAAACACCTCCTGAAGTGTAGGGTTCAGTGTACGCTGTGGCTATCTAATCGGTCTAGATCCATCTTAAGTTAATATTCTATGTGTGCAGTAGGAAGGACTAATGTCAGTCAGGTCAGAGAGGTTCCATCCTATAGCCTGTCTATGTGCTCTCAGGACAGATAAGAGTCATGATTCTTGATCAGACGATAAGTGGGAGTTGACAATCACAGGATAAGTCTGATCTGATCCTAAGAAAACATATTTTAAAGAGTCAGGAAGAGGATTTAGTTTAATAGGTATAGGATCAAGTGAAGGAGCAAGTGTGGAGATCTCAGAAGATCCTAGAGACACTAAGGGAATAGGAGGTAAGTCCTCAGTTTCTAAGGGTAATGTCTCAGGAAGAGTCAAATAAGAGGTCAAAGGATGTTGAGGCTCTAAATTAAGTGAATCAATTAATGTATCCTCGACCAAGTTATCCAGAGAATCCAAAGAATGGATTTCCTCAATTAAATTACAGGATGGTCCCCTTTGGGTCAGAAATATATCAATTTTCATCCTCTGATCTCCAAATTTCAACTCTATAAGGCCCTCCTCACAATTTATGTTGGCCTTGGCCATAGCCAAGAAAGGTCTTCCTAGAATGATAGAAGTGTTCTAGATATCCTTAGGTGCTTCCATATCAAGGACTATAAAGTTTACAGGAAAAAAAAAGTCTTTGACCTGCACTATAACATCTTCCAACACTCCCTGAGATGTCTTAACTGATCGGTCAGCTAGTTGCAGGGACACCTCAGTTGGCTTCAAATTGCCAACCTCGAAATGTGTCAGTAGGAAGGTTGGGATAAGATTGATGGAAGCACCTATATCAAGTAATGCTCTATTGAATGTGGTGTTTCCTATCATGCATGAAAGAAGAGGGGTGCTTGGGTCTTTCTTTTTAATAAGGACGTTTGAAATAAGGGAACTCACTTATTTCGAGAGAATGATAGGACCACTCCCTTTCTGAATTCTAACCTTACGCTTAGGTGTGCATAGGTCTTTCAAAAACTTAGCGTAAGGTGGAATGTGGTGAATCGCATCCAACAAGGGGATGTTTAAATGGACTTGCTCAAAGAGCTTGAGCAGATCCTCCTTAGGTGCCACACACCACTTCTTTTCATTACTCTTCTTTTCTAAGGCCTCCGAAAAAGGTACTAAAGTGGTAATAGGAGGATCAATCAAAGGCTCAAAAGAGTTAGGTACAGGTAAATCATCTGTAGGAATGGAGGTGGAAGGTCTAGGTAAAGATGTAGAAGTCGATACAGGTGGATCAGTTGTGCTTCTACCATTCCTAGTAGTGACGACATTCAAATCAGCTTGCGGCGTAGATAAAGGATCAGAATCAGGTAGGATAGGTGGTTGTGGATCAGAATAAGAAGTAGGATCAGAATAAAGCTCAGGTTCGTGCAAGGTTTGTGATATGAAGTGCGCTTGACCTTGTGATGAGAGCCTCATCATGAGCCATAACTAGCTCATTTTGACCCAATAAAGAAGATAAAAGCTCCTACATAACCTAGAAGAAGGCCTAACTGAAGAAACAAGTGCTCTAAGAAGAAAACATGAAATAAAGGTTAAAACTGCAATTTTACCATTGCAGTAGATAAACGGGATTTCTCAGAGGCAAAACATAGGTCAAATGGTCTAAATGAGATAAAAAGTGGGTTGAGTCAATCAGAAATGGGTTCATGTGCAATCTAAGAACTAAAAGACACTTGGTAACCCTAAAACAGACCCGCTTAAATTAACAAGGTTCCGGTCAGAACAAAAAGCAAGTAAACCCTCTACAAATCATGGAAAACCATACTCTAGGGTTTAGAACACTTAATTTGGCCTTTGGAACCTAGTTTGACCTAGATTAGGGTCCTAGCTCTTCAATTAACCTAATTTGGGTTTTTACGCAAAATATCCAGTCAAACGAGGTCAAACCTGAAATCTAACTTCTCCATTGGTTTCCTTAGGTCCAAATTAGGTTTATACCAAAATTTGGACCTAAGGAGAGGTCATCTTGACCTACTTTGCAAGTTAGTACACCCAAATCACAAAGAGGTCCCTATCTTTTGAATATCCTTGCAGAGAGCCCCCTAGGTTCCTCGCCTTCTTTGCAAACCGGTCCTGCCGCCATTGCTAGGGCAGAACCGAACTCCGGCAAGGTTCGGAGAGGGATTGCTCTCTAATCCCTCAGAGATTCCCTCCCAGAAATGGAAGGAGGATTCTCTGAGGAATTCCCTTCCTCATAAAGTCAATCACAATCGTTGGTGTGAACCCAATCTCTCGTGCGAACGCACGAGAGATTTGGGTATCCTAACTCCTTTCCATCTCCGGCGACCAACCTCAGGCAATTACGTGCCCTTCACGCCCTGCACACCAAGTCCAGCACCTATAAAACACCCCTCGGACCCGGCCACTCATCTTGAGCTTGATTTGGCCGAGTTTCCCCCTTCAATTCCTCTCCTCCTGCTCGGCCAAATACCCCAGCTAGCTCCGGCGAGCCCCCCTCCCCTCCCTCTTCGCTCTGCCACAAAACCAGTGGCAGAGTTAGCTTCCTGACCTCCCTTCGCGTCGCGCAGTACCAGCGCACGCCGCCTCAGCCCCGTCGTCGCCGCCGTTCTCCCCCACTGGGCGTCATCTTCTCCGGCGACAGCAAGTACTGCTGTCCGCCTTCTGTCCCCTTTCGTCCTTACAATTAGGTTAGAACTCCTCTCCATCCTATCCTCTCTCTTTTCCCCCTGTTATCTCATCTGATTACCCCTCGACCGACGCTGACCACCCTCATCTTCCACATCACCGACCGAACTCCGGCGAGCCGCCCACACCACTCCGCCACTCCACACGGCTCGCCAACCACCTCGTGAGCTCCGCCTCACCACCAGGAACTCGCTCCACCCCACAACTGCCACTCCAGACCTCCATAACCACCCCCCGAACAACCCACCATCTCCGGCCACAGGTTAACCTAGGCGGGCACGCCTAGGCCGACCGGCAACCTGCAGCATCACCCACCGCCTTCGCCGTGCTACGGCGAAGGTTTCCAACTATTCTAATTGGGCCAATAGGCCGTTCTGTGGAAGTTCAGGTAAACGCTCCGGCCGCCATTAACAGTCGAAGCAGCAGGAAGCTTGGAGCAGCAGCAGGCGTCAGGCTTCCCAGGCGGCAGGTGCAGCAGACTCTCGCAAGAGTTGCGAGGTGACTGAGTTCAGCAAGGATCAGCAGCAGGGCCTTCAGCGTGGGCAATTGCACACGAGAGTCTGCGGGCGCACGCAAAGGAAGGGCGGAACGTTTAGTCCCACATCGTGGAATCTCAAGGCACAGGTATGGTATAAAGGTTTTTTGTGATATACGTTTACTGCCTCGAAAGCACAGGGGTGAGGTCCCTCACTGACCCCACCCGCCTCGTCCGCGGCCTGACCACGCGGACCTGGCGGATCCGACCCGACCTAGACCTACGCACTCCTCGCGCATCACACACCTGCAGGTGCGCCTGGTCCCGGGTACGATCCGACCCGATTGAGACTGTGGCTCTGGGAGAGCGGTTAGAGTGAGTTGCTTGAGAGAGAGACACGCGCGGGTAGAGGGAAGAAGGGTTAGGTTTTGTTCCCCTGTGCAGGCAGGTTGATTGCAGGAGAAGGAAGGACGTGGCCGCTGCAGAAGACAAAGAGAAAGAAGAAGCAAGACAGAAGAAGAAGACAGAAAGAAGTCTTCGCAGGCGAAGGAGGAAAACAGAAAGGTTAGAGGTCTTCGCAGGAGAAGAAGAAGGACAAGGGAAGATTGCAAAGAGATCTGAAAGGCAAAGCAGAAGAAGAAAAAGAGAAAGAAAGATCACATTTAAGACGTCTGATACATAAATCAGACGTCTAATTCTATTTTTTTACATCTTTCTTAAAAACTCTTTGAATCAATTATATTTGCATTTAACAGTTGTATTCTTGGGTTTTACAAAGTACTGAGTTTGCTCCCTGTGTTCGACCTCGGATACTCTAGTTGTTCGAGTAATAAAATTATTTGTTTAAACGTTTTGTCGGTTCTACTACAACGTAATACGCCTTTAAATCCGCACAGAAACGTTGACAACATTTTGGCGCCGTTGCCGGGGAGCAACGGGCACTTGTAAAGCTTTTGAGTACAACTTTTCTATTTAATATCTGACTTAACTTCTCTTTTGTTGTGTTCAAACAGGAAAGCAAAACAAAAAGGAAAGAATAGCAACTGCACAACAGACTGGAGCAGGTAATCTCCATAAGCCCTCCCCCTTAACCCTCTCACAATCCAAAAAAAAAAGGGAGAAGTCAACTTAGGGCTACCTGTCTTATATTTAGTAACTCATCAAGTTGCCTGATTTTCATTTCAACATATTTTTGTCTGTCATCCAACTAAGGCAACTAGGGCTAAAACTTTCTTGATTGAGCCCTAGGTGCTAAATTCTAAGGCAACTAAATTGGACCCATTAGAGCCAAGTTAGGATTGCAAAGCTAGGGTTTTTAGAGACACATCTTCTCTAAAATAAAGAAACAAACTTTCCAAAAAGAAGTGTGCCTAAACCGTGTTTGAAAATACTTATAAGAGGAACCCTAAGCAAATCAGGCTGATAATTCATTTGAATCATAAAAGGAAGGACCTAAAAGCTCTCAAAGGTGAAGTTGATCCCTCGGGTCAACCAACCTTAATATTAGGTCACTTTTTGCACTCAAAATACTTAAAAGTTCAAGTGGAACATTAAGCACCTTGATCTTAAAACAAAAAAAGGTAGACTTAAGAGGTCAAGATCCCCATTCTGGTCTACCTGGAACCGCAGTGACAAGAGAGGTCGGGTGGGGGAAACCCTGTAACCCGTAGGGACGCTCTACCGTGTAGGGGTCTTTGCGGGACTCTCCCTCTCTGGCTGCCCAGGTATTTCTCAGGTGGACGATCTTCTGATCCAGGGGTCCATCTGCCCCGAACCTCTATAGTCACCCAACAATTCTTGGGTGTCTTGATTGGGTCCAGTACCTTCTAATCTCATCACATCTTCCGGTGCATGTTTGGTAGGAGGTCCTTGAGACCACCTTTAAGACCTCCTCTAGAAATTCACTCTCGCCGAGGCCAAGCCTCGACGCCCTTGTTTGTGCAGCAACCCCACCACATAAATCTTTCATCTGATTCAGACCCTGATTCTCCTCCTTCTCCCATCATGGCACAACCCATTGAAGATGAGAATAACCTTGAACACCAACTTCAACGCTTGAACGATCTCTTTCAGAACTTTGTAAACCCACCACAGCGACCTATGATGCGAGATCACTATAATCCCGCTGCGGTGGCAATTGAACCCCGAGTACGAATCCCAATTGGAGGACCCGATTCTGATCTAAAGCCCAATATGATTCATGCCATACCAAAGTTCCATGGGCTTAACTCTGAGGATCCATTCCAACACATTAAACAACTCAAGCATCTGGCCCAGACTTTCGGGTCAGATGTACAAAACCGGGATATCCTACTCATGAAAATGTTTTCGTTCTCCCTCTTGGACAAGGCCGCGCACTGGTATCAGACTCAGACCCGCCCGATCAACACTTGGGAGGAATTACAGTCCGAATTTTTGAAAAAATTCTTCCCTGTTGGCCGGACGAATGCCTTGCGCCACCAGATCACTCATTTCACTCAACAACAGGGAGAACCTCTTCACGAAGCTTGGGATCGATTCCTAGATCTCATGCGAAAATGTCCCCATCACGGAGTTCCTAAGTGGGAACAAGTCCAGTCTTTTTACCAGGGACTCCGTGAGGATATTCGTCTAATCGTCAATGCAACATGTGGAGGAAACATCATGGGCCAACACGAGGACACGGTGTGGGAGATTCTCGAAAACATGTGCGAGAACTCCATAAACAATGACTCCTTGGGCTTATTCGACAGGACGAATGCCCGCGCATCGACGAATCTAAGAGGGACACATGAGACGCAGGACCTGTCCACTTCTGTTGACCTGGAATTGATGGCCAGTCGGTTGGACAAGGTCTCTATCATAGAAAAGAAGGTGGACGAGCTAACTCGACATTTGCAGCAAGCCACCTCTGCACAAAACTCTTTTGCACGACCTCCTCTGGCAAGGGAAACAGTGCAAAACATCTATCACCAACCTGCCAAGGGGATGGGCCCCTATCCACCCCCGTCTACCTCCCAGACCGGAGTGACCTCCGATCCCGTCTACTCGAGTTGGGGGAACTCTGAACCCTCGTATTCTGACTTTCCTGAGGTTTCTCAGAACTGCGAGGACCTCAACGCCATCCAGAACGACCCATACTCCAATACCTACAACCCTGGATGGCGAAATCATCCTAACTTTTAGTGGGCGGGAAACTCTCAAAAACCACCATATCAACCCCGCCCACAAGCTCCTCGTCCATATCAGCCGCCTCAACCTCGGCCCAATCCCACCTACCAATCTGGGCAAAATCAGGATCAACTGACTCTTATCCTTCAAACGCTGGCTGACATTCAAAAAACGAATGCGGCAATGCAAAAACAGCACAAGGACGAGATCACAGAGGTTCGCAACCAACTGGCCCAGATGGCAAATTCTCGCCAACCTGGCACCCTTCCTTCGCAACCTCTGCCCAACCCAAATAATGTGCCGACCCAGAGGCGCATTATGAATCCAAATCCAGGCCACGCACATTTGATTTATCAGACCCCTGCTACTCCATCACCAGACAGGATGGAGGCTTCTACATCTTATGCAGAATTTCAGCAGCAGCCACCTCTCCTACCTAACCCAAACCAAAGTCAGGCTGGATTAAACTCTGTAACAACACGTAGTGGTAAAACAACACAAGACCCACACTATCTGAACCACTCCAAGCCTGATAATCGCCAAGACCCTAGGGTAGTCATCCAAGATACTACTGTCCCAGATCAAGAACCTGGACCTATCCTAGAGGAACCAGCTAGGATCCCATTTCCGGAGGCCTTGACCAAAGGAAAAAGGACAACCAAACCTGTGGCTCCTGAGGAGGATCTAGTCAAGCTCTTTGAACAGGTCCAGATAAACATCCCGTTGATGGATGCAATCCGCCACATACCGGCTTACGCAAGATTCTTGAAAGACATATGTACACCTAAACGTAAGCCGCGAACCAAGGATGGGAATCCGATTGTACTGTCAGAGCAAGCCAGCTCTGTCATCCTGAGCAAACTCCCACCCAAGGCTAAAGACCCAGGAACCCCCTTGATTTCTTGTAAAATTGGTGAAACCCAACTTGATAGAGCCCTACTAGACCTAGGTGCCTCCATAAATTTAATACCTACATCCCTCCTTGACCACCTTGAAGAATCTGAACTTAAACCCACTGAGGTGACATTGCAGTTAGCTGATCGATCCATCAAGTCACCCAAAGGTATACTCGAGGATGTCATTGTTAGGGTACGAGATTTTTATTTCCCAGTGGACTTCATAGTACTGGACATGGATGCACCTAAGAACCCAAGGGACACACCAATCATATTAGGGAGACCCTTTCTGGCCACTGCTAGGGCCAATATAAACTGCGAAGAGGGCCAGATAGAATTAAAATTTGGGAATCAAAATCTGAAGATCGACATTTTCAAAGCCCAACAAGGGATTAATTGCGGGGTTATAGAGGAAATTTGTGATGTCAAAACCGTGGTTGATGAATTGCACATAGAGGACAACCTGATTATTCCTGATCAACCACTAGAAAGTCAAAAACCGCTAACAGAGGAGTGCGAACACAATCTAGACACACCTATGACTCCTACCATTGCTCCCGATACAAACCCTGAACTACCCGCTGCTGCTGACAATCCTGTCATGGAACTCAAGCCCCTTCCTGAACATCTAAAATATGTCTTTTTGGATTCAAATCAAACGTTTCCTGTGATTATCAATTCTCGACTCACACCTGACCAGGAACTCCGTTTGATTTCTGTTCTCCAGCAACATCGTAGAGCCATTGGATGGACTCTAGATGATTTGACTGGTATAAGCCCTTCATACTGCACGCATCGAATCTATACAGAAGAAGGCTCACGACCTTCAAGAGAAATGCAAAGGCGACTAAACCCTAACCTACAGGAGGTCGTGAAAAAGGAGATCATTAAGTGGTTAGATGCAGGGATCATCTACCCGATCTCCGACAGTCGTTGGGTGAGTCCAACACAAGTGGTACCTAAGAAGGCAGGACTTACCATCATCACGACAGAAACCGGGGAAGTCATTCCTACCCGAATAGCTAATTCGTGGAGAGTCTGCATTGATTACAGAAGACTAAATTCCTCCACGAAGAAGGATCATTTCCCACTACCTTTTATTGATCAGATCCTCGAGAAACTAGCGGGAAATAGATTCTTCTGCTTTCTTGACGGGTACTCCGGTTACAATCAGGAGGCAATCCATCCAGAGGACCAAGAAAAGACCACATTCACCTGCCCCTTCGGGACGTACGCGTTTCGAAGGATGCCATTCGGTCTCTGCAATGCACCTGCAACTTTTCAGCGGTGCATGCTTGCCATATTCTCAGATATGGTAGGTGACTATCTGGAAGTCTTCATGGATGACTTTTCAGTTTTTGGACAATCATTTGACGATTGCCTCCAACACTTGGTCCATATACTCAGGCGGTGCATCGAAGTGAATTTGGTTCTTTCCTGGGAAAAGAGCCATTTCATGGTGCCTGAGGGAATTGTCCTGGGACATTTAATCTCAGAAAAAGGCATCCAAGTGGATCGAGCTAAGGTTAACCTGATTTCCAAGCTCCCTATGCCTAGCTCGATTAAGGACATCCGATCTTTTTTGGGGCACGTCGGTTTCTACCGTCGATTCATCCCTGATTTCTCCAAAATCGCGCGCCCCCTGACCAATCTGCTTTCCAAGGATGTGCCTTTCGGAATTTCCAAGGAATGCACTCAAGCATTTGAGATCTTACGTGACCGAGTCACCCAAGCCCCAATCCTACAGTCCCCTGATTGGTCTCAACCCTTTGAGATCATGTGCGATGCATCTGACTTCGCTGTAGGAGCGGTTTTGGGGCAGAAAATTGATGGGAAACCTGTGGTCATTTACTACGCCAGCAAAACACTGGATGAGGCTCAGCGTAACTATACGGTTACTGAGAAAGAGCTGCTGGCCGTAGTATTTGCCCTGGAAAAATTCAGATCATACCTTCTGGGTTCCCGTGTTATCATATACTCGGATCACACAGCTGTGAGGCATCTCCTAGCCAAGAAGGACGCGAAACCTCGATTAATCCGCTGGATCTTGCTGTTGCAAGAATTTGACATCGAGATTCGCGACAAGGCAGGAAAGTACAATGTGGTAGCTGATCATTTATCCCGCCTTCCTCCTGAAATTATTGATCCGTCCGGACCTATTACAGAACATTTTCCTGATGAGCACCTCCTGACTATCAGTACAAGTCTTCCATGGTTCGCCGATATTGTTAATTACCTGGCATCACATCAGATTCCGCCCGATTGGTCGAAGGCCAAAAAGGACAAATTGCGTTCTGATGCCAAGTATTACCTATGGGAAGACCCGTATCTCTTCCGCATTGGTGCTGATCAGATAATCCGACGATGCGTCACGGAAGTGGAAATCAAAGACATACTCTCATTTTGCCATGACCAGGCATGCGGTGGACATTTTTCGGGACATAAAACCGCATCGAAAGTCCTCCAGTGTGGTTTCTACTGGCCCACAATTTTCAAAGATGCATACAATCACTGTAAGGCATGTTCCCGTTGCCAGACTCTAGGCAACATGAGCCATAGAGACATGATGCCTCTACAGCCGATCTTGGTATGCGAAATTTTTGATATTTGGGGGATTGATTTCATGGGACCCTTTCCTACCTCGGATGGCTTCGAATACATTTTACTCGCAGTTGATTATGTTTCCAAATGGATAGAAGCCATTCCGACTCGAACCAACAATCATAAAGTCGTTATAAAATTCCTTCATCAAAACATTTTCTCAAGGTTCGGGATTCCGCGTGCTATAATTTCCGATGGAGGGACCCATTTTACAAACGCTCAGTTCAGGTCACTAATGATCAAATACGGGGTGTCACACCGAATCTCTACTCCTTACCACCCTCAAACTAATGGTCTAGCTGAGCTATCTAACCGAGAGATCAAGAAGATCCTTCAGGTTACTGTTCGACCTGATAGAAAAGATTGGTCTTCTCGGCTTCCGGAAGCATTGTGGGCCTATAGGACCGCCCACAAGACCCAATTAGGAATGTCTCCCTTCAGACTAGTGTACGGGAAGGCATGTCACCTCCCCGTCGAATTGGAGCATAAAGCCTATTGGGCAGTACGGACCTGTAATCTCGACCTTTCTAAGGCTGGAACCCACAGAAGATTTCAAATGAGCGAGATCGATGAATTACGCCACGACGCATATGAGAACTCGCGAATTTACAAAGAACGGGTTAAAGCTTTTCACGACAAACACATTTCTAGAAAGGTCTTTCATCCTGGTCAAAAAGTTTTACTCTTTGATGCTCGACTCAAACTATTCCCAGGAAAGCTAAGATCCAAGTGGGTCGGACCCTACCTAGTCCGCCAAATCTTCGGAAATGGAGCTATTGAAATCAGCCCACTCAGCCACGATTCTGAACCATTTGTCGTGAATGGGCAGAGACTCAAGCCGTTCATTGACATGACCGATATAGATTTGACTGAGTCATCCTTTACCCTCCTTTCCTCTTGAGCTCATTACGCCCAGCCGATGGCGTAAAACTCAGCGCTTAACGGGAGGCAACCCGTCATTCTTTGAAAAACCTGAAACCGTTTCTGACATCGCTATGCGGAATTCATATTGCACTTTATGGTTCATCCATTAGAACAGCCGACTTCACCTCAGGTATACCTACCCGAGATTAGAAATCGTTCGCAACAAGTCGCTTCGACCCATTCACTCACCACACACCTGTCCTAACACATGAACTAAGCTGAATTCGAACCCACCTAATTTACAATGGGGACATTGCAAATCTTAGGCATGGGGGGGTATGAAAGTGCAAAATGTCAGAAAAGTCATATCAAGAAAGGGTTTCATTCATAAAAAAAAAAAAAAAAAAAAAAAAAAAAGGGGGACTTGATAGAGGGGAGGAACAATTCAGGGTCATACAAATGAGAGGAGGAAAAGAAAGAAAAATGACAAAAAAGAGCAAAAATAAAGAAAGGAGCACAAAAGGAAAAGAAAAAGAAAAAGTCATTAGTAAAAGATTAAGGGGTTAACTGAAGTTCTAGACCGAGTCAAGAAAAAGAAAAGAAAAATGCTACAGAGATATAACAAGAGATTAGCGGGAACGCTGGTCTTAGGCCTCTTGGGCTAGATTTTTAGCTTAAAAATTCACGTATCCGTTAAAATCTGGACAATCCTCAAGAGGTTGAGGAAAATGCGAAGCTTAAGTATTAGGTCTAAGGCTTAGGAAGTATTCGGCCTCGTTAACTGACCTCCGGTTTGCGGGATTCGGTAACCTAAGCACCCAAATTCACACACAGTCTGGTTCAGTGCGCATAAATATTCAAAACACGCAAGAGCGTTTAATATTCTGAAAAAGTCACCTAGATTAGGAGCGGCCAATCAACACAAGTTGATTTGGACGAGTTCCCAGCGCGGAGAGGCGGGAAATTCCCCTCGAAGATGCGTAACAACATATCATCTCCTCGGTGCTTGTCTCTTAGGATATTTAAATATCCTACTGGAGGCATGTAAGCACTCTGTTGGTTCAGACACCATGGGTGGCATTATCACGAAATGTCAATCGCCAGGGTCTGAATTCAGCCACGGAACGCCATGGGCGGGATTATCTCGAAAGCCAGGGTTCCGGGGGTTGCCATGGGCGGGATTATCTCGAAATCTCGAAAGCCAGGGACCTTTGAGGATTGATGATGGGGACGAGGAATCCGATACAGACCGTGTTGAGAAGCTAATCCGAAGCTAGAAATAAAAAAAGAAAAGAGAGAGAAAAGCTCTCCAAACAAATAAATCTTCTATCTCTCTCTTACAAAAAACGCACTGCAAACTGAACTTAGGCTAAAAATATCTCAAGCACGGGTGCTTTAAACCGCGGAGTCCAACAAACCCTAGGTTAGGTTCTGTGGGCCGTAGAAACCTTTGCAGAAGACTGAGGCTAAAGTGGAACAGGTCCGGATTTTGGTTGGTACTTGAGTACCTCTAGGCCTATTGTCGGCATTCCCACCTAATCACAAAAGAAAAGGAGAAGCACTTATCATTGTTGACAACATTCAGGGTCTAGAACGGAAGTTAAAACTTTGAAATTTTGCTAAGGGACTAGCAAAAGCTAGGCATGGGGGTATGATGAGAGCCTCATCATGAGCCATAACTAGCTCATTTTGACCCAATAAAGAAGATAAAAGCTCCTACATAACCTAGAAGAAGGCCTAACTGAAGAAACAAGTGCTCTAAGAAGAAAACATGAAATAAAGGTTAAAACTGCAATTTTACCATTGCAGTAGATAAACGGGATTTCTCAGAGGCAAAACATAGGTCAAATGGTCTAAATGAGATAAAAAGTGGGTTGAGTCAATCAGAAATGGGTTCATGTGCAATCTAAGAACTAAAAGACACTTGGTAACCCTAAAACAGACCCGCTTAAATTAACAAGGTTCCGGTCAGAACAAAAAGCAAGTAAACCCTCTACAAATCATGGAAAACCATACTCTAGGGTTTAGAACACTTAATTTGGCCTTTGGAACCTAGTTTGACCTAGATTAGGGTCCTAGCTCTTCAATTAACCTAATTTGGGTTTTTACGCAAAATATCCAGTCAAACGAGGTCAAACCTGAAATCTAACTTCTCCATTGGTTTCCTTAGGTCCAAATTAGGTTTATACCAAAATTTGGACCTAAGGAGAGGTCATCTTGACCTACTTTGCAAGTTAGTACACCCAAATCACAAAGAGGTCCCTATCTTTTGAATATCCTTGCAGAGAGCCCCCTAGGTTCCTCGCCTTCTTTGCAAACCGGTCCTGCCGCCATTGCTAGGGCAGAACCGAACTCCGGCAAGGTTCGGAGAGGGATTGCTCTCTAATCCCTCAGAGATTCCCTCCCAGAAATGGAAGGAGGATTCTCTGAGGAATTCCCTTCCTCATAAAGTCAATCACAATCGTTGGTGTGAACCCAATCTCTCGTGCGAACGCACGAGAGATTTGGGTATCCTAACTCCTTTCCATCTCCGGCGACCAACCTCAGGCAATTACGTGCCCTTCACGCCCTGCACACCAAGTCCAGCACCTATAAAACACCCCTCGGACCCGGCCACTCATCTTGAGCTTGATTTGGCCGAGTTTCCCCCTTCAATTCCTCTCCTCCTGCTCGGCCAAATACCCCAGCTAGCTCCGGCGAGCCCCCCTCCCCTCCCTCTTCGCTCTGCCACAAAACCAGTGGCAGAGTTAGCTTCCTGACCTCCCTTCGCGTCGCGCAGTACCAGCGCACGCCGCCTCAGCCCCGTCGTCGCCGCCGTTCTCCCCCACTGGGCGTCATCTTCTCCGGCGACAGCAAGTACTGCTGTCCGCCTTCTGTCCCCTTTCGTCCTTACAATTAGGTTAGAACTCCTCTCCATCCTATCCTCTCTCTTTTCCCCCTGTTATCTCATCTGATTACCCCTCGACCGACGCTGACCACCCTCATCTTCCACATCACCGACCGAACTCCGGCGAGCCGCCCACACCACTCCGCCACTCCACACGGCTCGCCAACCACCTCGTGAGCTCCGCCTCACCACCAGGAACTCGCTCCACCCCACAACTGCCACTCCAGACCTCCATAACCACCCCCCGAACAACCCACCATCTCCGGCCACAGGTTAACCTAGGCGGGCACGCCTAGGCCGACCGGCAACCTGCAGCATCACCCACCGCCTTCGCCGTGCTACGGCGAAGGTTTCCAACTATTCTAATTGGGCCAATAGGCCGTTCTGTGGAAGTTCAGGTAAACGCTCCGGCCGCCATTAACAGTCGAAGCAGCAGGAAGCTTGGAGCAGCAGCAGGCGTCAGGCTTCCCAGGCGGCAGGTGCAGCAGACTCTCGCAAGAGTTGCGAGGTGACTGAGTTCAGCAAGGATCAGCAGCAGGGCCTTCAGCGTGGGCAATTGCACACGAGAGTCTGCGGGCGCACGCAAAGGAAGGGCGGAACGTTTAGTCCCACATCGTGGAATCTCAAGGCACAGGTATGGTATAAAGGTTTTTTGTGATATACGTTTACTGCCTCGAAAGCACAGGGGTGAGGTCCCTCACTGACCCCACCCGCCTCGTCCGCGGCCTGACCACGCGGACCTGGCGGATCCGACCCGACCTAGACCTACGCACTCCTCGCGCATCACACACCTGCAGGTGCGCCTGGTCCCGGGTACGATCCGACCCGATTGAGACTGTGGCTCTGGGAGAGCGGTTAGAGTGAGTTGCTTGAGAGAGAGACACGCGCGGGTAGAGGGAAGAAGGGTTAAGTTTTGTTCCCCTGTGCAGGCAGGTTGATTGCAGGAGAAGGAAGGACGTGGCCGCTGCAGAAGACAAAGAGAAAGAAGAAGCAAGACAGAAGAAGAAGACAGAAAGAAGTCTTCGCAGGCGAAGGAGGAAAACAGAAAGGTTAGAGGTCTTCGCAGGAGAAGAAGAAGGACAAGGGAAGATTGCAAAGAGATCTGAAAGGCAAAGCAGAAGAAGAAAAAGAGAAAGAAAGATCACATTTAAGACGTCTGATACATAAATCAGACGTCTAATTCTATTTTTTTACATCTTTCTTAAAAACTCTTTGAATCAATTATATTTGCATTTAACAGTTGTATTCTTGGGTTTTACAAAGTACTGAGTTTGCTCCCTGTGTTCGACCTCGGATACTCTAGTTGTTCGAGTAATAAAATTATTTGTTTAAACGTTTTGTCGGTTCTACTACAACGTAATACACCTTTAAATCCGCACAGAAACGTTGACAACACCTTGCAAAGGAGGTCTGGGTTGTGGTTGAGATGGGAGTGAATGTGGTTGACGGGATTCCGTCAAGTGCGATAGCTGGGCTCTCATCTCAGCTAATCCGCGTCCTGTCTTTGCTGCATAGCAATATTTTGTTGTTGCATGTCAGCAAGAGATTTCATGATTGTCCCTAACTGATCATCTAGTGTAGGCCTAGGTTGAGAGTATTGGGCGGGCTTGGGTTGGGGTTGTTGGTAGGCACGCGGTGGATACCCGTGTTGTTGTGGAGGTGGTGCTCGGATCAGGTTGTGAAGTGGTGGTGCAAAAGGTTGTTGAAAGTTAGGCCTTTGTGAATTTCCCAACTATGAGAAATTTGGATGATTCTACCATCCAAGGTTGTAGGTTTGTGAATATGGGTCATTGTGAATGACGTGAAGCTCCTCTGAAGCTCCAGAAGGTGCAGCGAATTCAGTGTAGGAAGAAACAAAGGTTCCCTCAATAAGTGAAGGAAAGGAAAAAGAATAGTTCGGTAATGCAGGTTGTGTCACAGAAAGATTATTCACAGTTTCTCTCCCTGTGAGAAACTGAGAAGTGTGAGGTGCAGGTGACTGAGAAGAAGAAGATGATGAAGGTTTAGACAAGAATTTCCATACTTCATCTACTTTCTTTTCCATTAAACCCACCTTATCCAACCGAATTGGATTTCGTGTACCCCCGTGTGTGAGTGGGAATGTGAGGACTTTCTATTAAAAACACTCATCGAAGCATTATTAATAGGGTTTTCGATCATGCCTTTGAAGAGCTCAAAGGTTGAGTCCTCGTCCCGACACAGGAAATTGCCCTCCACAAGCGGCATCAACAAAGTTCCTAGTGTCATCATTGAGCCTATGATAGAAGATCTAGACCTGTTGTCAGCGTGGGACACCATGGTGGGGACACATTCTCAGAAGCTCATGGAATCTCTCCCAAGCCTTGTGCATTTGTTTTCCTGAATTTTGGTTGACGATGGTGATGGCACGCATCAAGGCATTTGTGCAGCCTACAGGAAAATACTTCTTAAGAAACTCATGGTCCAAAGAAGCCCATGTCTCTATAGGTGTAGTCCATGCTAAAGTTTTAAACTAGAAAGCAGCTTTATCTTTGAGTGAGAAGGAAAATATTTTCATTAAAAGTGTGTGCTGATCATGACCTTGTGGACCCAAAGTTTGAGCAAGATTTTTCAGCTCCTCTAGATGCTGAAATGGGTCCTCAGAAGCAAGACCATGGAAGTGAGGAATAAGTGCTGTAAGGTTTGGCTTCAGTTCAGTAGCACGACCCCCAGTGGGATAGCGTACCACAAGCATAGGTGGTGCAACTGCGGGATTATAGAATCCCATAGTTGAGGTCTACGAGGTTGAGGTGCCTGGGGAGATCTAGGTTGAGGTTGGGGATTCTCTAGAAAATTAACAGCTTGAGTAAGCTGTCGCACCTATTAGGTTAGGGTATTCATTTGAAGTTTTGTTTCAAATAGGTGTTGCAGACTAGGTTGTGGACCTCTTTCTGGTGGTGGTTGGTTAGAAAAGTTAGGGTATGGAGGAGGTTGGAACCTATTGTTTGGTGGTGGTGGAGGATGTGTAAAGAGATGTGGAGGAAGTTCTTCAAAATCCTCTAATTGTGTAAAATCATTGTCATCCTTCGGATGAACGGAATGATGGATAGGAGTTTGAGGCCTAGGAGGAATAGGATTGGATGTGGAAGGCATTGAAGTGGATGTAGAAGCTTGGGCATCAGCACCCAAGGGAGGTACTAACTTGGGGTTTTGGGAACTCCTACCTACCATTGAGTCGATTTTTGAAAAACGAATGTTTCGAAGCAGTCACAACTCAAAGGAGGTAAACAATCTCTCAATCAATCTCAAATCACAAAATCAAAAATCCTAATATCAATCTCACAATCAAAAGACCAATCAATCAAGCAAGCGAGAAAGTTTGAATTTTTCCTAGGGTCTGCTACCCGAAAATAGTAGTACACAAACAACTATTTCAGTACAATTGTACGGGTCCTATAGAAAACCTAGTGAAGTGCAAACCTCTAAAGTCCACTTAGAATTTGGGAAAGACTGGTGTGTGAATCTAGACCTTGTGGTTGCTGAAAGAGATGAGATAGAAACCTGTGTGTTTGTGAATCTTAAGTGATCATGTAGTGTGTACATGATAATCAATCAACAAAATTTCAGTGAAAACTCAGTAAGGGTTTCAAACAATTTTAATGTCTCCTTTTGAATTTCATTCAAGTATTTAAGAAGTGTATTCTATGTAGCTCATCTCGCTTTTTAATCTTTTCAAACAAAAGATGGTCTTTTTAGTTTAAGTCAAATGCAAAGGATGGCAGGAGCTCAGAAGGGATAGAAATGCGTACCTAACTCTAGCAATTCTATAATATGCAATTGACTATATTGAAATCTAGTAGGAAATGTGCAACCTAAGTATGGATGCCTAGAATATGCTGCTGCTAGATAAGGAATGAGATATTTTTGGTAGTTTTTTGATTTTATTTTTTTTTGGATTTTCTAAATGCAACAAACAAAAACAAATAAAAAAGAAATCAATACAGAAAAATCACATACGGAAAAACTGCATCAATGAGAGATAGTAGAGAGAGATAAAGAGAGTCCAAGTTATTACAACTAGTGTGTGAGAATAAGCTCTCACAACTTATGCCTAACAAATATAATCCTAAGAATATACCTAGGTCTAAACTACTACTAAACTAATCTAAGAAAGCAAGAAAATGCAGCTCCTGCGAGAAAAACTCCTCCGGGAAGTCAGGTCTGAGGGGCAACAAATCCGCCAGGAAGAAGACTCCACTTAGAAGAAGACACTATTCCTACTCAAGTGTTGCAAAAACAACAAATGATTGGTAAGACAATTATATACAAAATAATCAAAGAATATAATGAATAAAAGAATCTATATACAACAAAGAATATGAATAAAAAAATGATTATATACAAACAAATAAAAATATATATATACAATTGAAGAATAAAAGAAAAATTTTGGCGTATAGAGAGTTGCCTCCTCGGCAACGTCACTAAAAGTAATATGGTTGAACTGCGACCATCATCAAATAATCACAATAGAGTGCTATTGACAGGTTTTATCCCCATCAACGACGTCAAAAATATGATAAGTTTGTCAAATCAACGACCGATTTGCAATAAAAAAGGTTTTAAATGTCGTTGTTGTAGTATATGTAACAAATGCAAACTGATGTCACATCAATTTTATTTATTTATAATTTTTACTAGTTTGTTTCCAGGTCGTTCACAGAGAGGTAGGTATTGATATATATCACTCTCTAAGTACAAAATGTTCTTTTATTCAAAAAATGTTAAATTTTATTTATAAAATGAATGAATTAATCAAATAATGAAAGAATTGGTTAATTATTTACAATAGAATCAATTAATATGTGTTATAATGCCTAAAATCTTATGTACGCAAATAGGCATAAAAAACTATATGTAATTACTCTATGTTAGTTATATACAGTAGTATAAGTAATACCTAAGTATAAGTACAAAATTAGTTACAAATATTTACTCTACTAAGTTGTATTTGTTGGTGCTAGAGCACTACGATCATTTGTTTTGATGATAACAAAACACGTGTTATTTAACATTTGCAATTTGAGTCTTAGATTTCAGGTCAATTACAAATGTGGACGTGTTTAGACAGAACTCAAGCTCGCATCCAGGATGGATTGGAGAAGCTTAATGAAGAACAGAGGAGGTTCACGTGGAGCGACAGATTGAAGATAGAAGACAAGAAGAATAGGATAGATTCTTTTTAATCCTTTCTTGTATCTCTTGTCTTTATTTTCTTGCTCTTATTTTCCTTAGAATATTATGTTAAAGAGCCTCAAAGTACCCTAACAGTAGTCCTAGGAACACCGGCACTACCCTAGGATACTTAGGTTTTCTGTAGAATACTTAGAAAACCAATATAGGGTTCAAACAGCACTTCCAGACGTCTAATTCCCAAATCAGACGTCTGATAAAGTATTTTAAGACGTCTGACTGTTGTTTCAGACGTCTGATATCTGTTAGGATGGACATAGTTAGTTCTGTCTGATGAAATCAGACGTCCAGACCTTAGACCAGACGTCTTAGGAGACGTCTGATGGACTTTCCAGACGTCCAGATAGTGGACCGTTGGCTAGCTTAGCACGCACTCAAGGATATGACCGTTAGAGCCTTATCAGACGTCCTTAGGCCTTTCCAGACGTCTGATAATTGACCGTTTTGCCTCGCTGACCCAAAATCTCTTCTCAGAGATTTTCTAGCCGTTGCAACGTTTGGAAAATCCATTCCCACAGTAAAAGTTGGTTTCCGGACGTCCATACATAGTGCCAGACGTCCTGTATGTTGTCTGATCAACTTGAACAAAAACCCTGTTTAGATCTGATTCAAGTCAGGAGGAAACCCGCATAGAATCAGACGTCTGACCTTGAAATCAGACGTCTTAAAGTGGCCTTCCAGACGTCTGATGCCATATTTAGACATCTGATAACCCTGTCAAGTGTAATCATTGTCTTGATTTCGGCCTGATTCTCTTGGGCTTTGCACCCAACGGCTATGGAAGCTTTTCTAAGCCTTCCAAAGCCTTCCTAAGGCCTCTATAAATAGAGGGGAGCCTTTACATACCTAGATATACATAAGATACACACTAAGAGAAACAAGAGACACACCTAAGCAACTCAGTTCCACTCTTTTGTGTCCAAGAGAAGCCCTTGCTCTCCAAGCTCTAGTTCCATTCTCTAGAGAGCATCAAGCTTTGCGCACCCGCTCTCCCGCCGTTGTTCATGAGAGCGAAGTTACGCCATTGCGTGGCACACGCACCGCGTCATCAACTCGACGCACTCCTTGCAAAGGGAAGTTTCCTATTTCCTATAGAAGCTAGGTTTAAATTACTTTGTTGGCTCTATAAGATTACTTATTTTATTTTATCTTTGTCTTTTGGTTGGGTATTCGCTTTGCGAATTCCCGTCTCCTTCGTGGGACAAAATCCTTCTCGTGGAGAGAAGGGGTTGAGGAACGCTACCCTCGTACTTGTAGCGTGGTTGTACTGAGGTTGAATCACCCTCGTTTTAAAGTGATTCGGTTAGTGGATTTGATCAACTAGGTTGATCGGAAAATCCTAACTCGAGAGGGTTAGGTGGTGGTTTTCACCCGGTTTGGGTTTCCACCTAAAAATCTTTGTGTATTTGTGTGCTTGTCTATTCTGTGATATTGTTTATATTTATTTCCGCATTTTATTACGTCACCCCTCCTGGTAGGGAAAATCTTCATTTGGTATGATTTTTATGCATTATTATTTACGATTTTGTCATCATAAAAAAGGGGGAGATTATTGGTGCTAGAGCACCACGATCATTTGTTTTGATGATAACAAAACACGTGTTATTTAACATTTGCAATTTGAGTCCTAGATTTCAGGTCAATTGCAAATGTGGATGTGTTTAGATGGAACTCGAGCTCGCATCCAGGATGGATTGGAGGAGCTTAATGAAGAATAGAGGAGGTTCGCGTGGAGCGACAGATTGAAGATAGAAGACAAGAAGAATAGGATAGATTCTTTTTAATCCTTTCTTGTATCTCTTGTCTCTATTTTCTTGCTCTTATTTTCCTTAGAATATTATGTTAAAGAGCCTCAAAGTACCCTAACAGTAGTCCTAGGAACACCGGCACTACCCTAGGATACTTAGGTTTTCTGTAGAATACTTAGAAAACCAATATAGGGTTCAAACAGCACTTCCAGACGTCTAATTCCCAAATCAGACGTCTGATAAAGTATTTTAAGACGTTTGACTGTTGTTTCAGACGTCTGATATCTGTTAGGCTGGACATAGTTAGTTCTGTCTGATGAAATCAGACGTCCAGACCTTAGACCAGACGTCTTAGGAGACGTCTGATGGACTTTCCAGACGTCCAGATAGTAGACCGTTGGCTAGCTTAGCACGCACTCAAGGATATGACCGTTAGAGCCTTATCAGACGTCCTTAGGCCTTTCCAGACGTCTGATAATTGACCGTTTTGCCTCGGCTGACCTAAAATCTCTTCTCAGAGATTTTCTAGCTGTTGCAACATTTGGAAAATCCATTCCCACAGTAAAAGTTGGTTTCCGGACGTCCATACATAGTGCCAGACGTCCTGTATGTCGTCTGATCAACTTGAACAAAAACCCTGTTTAGATCTGATTCAAGTCAGGAGGAAACCCGCATAGAATCAGACGTCTGACCTTGAAATCAGACGTCTTAAAGTGGCCTTCCAGACGTCTGATGCCATATTTAGACATCTGATAACCCTGTCAAGTGTAATCATTGTCCTGATTTCGGCCTGATTCGCTTGGGCTTTGCACCCAACGGCTATGGAAGCTTTTCTAAGCCTTCCAAAGCCTTCCTAAGGCCTCTATAAATAGAGGGGAGCCTTTACATACCTAGATATACATAAGATACACACTAAGAGAAACAAGAGACACACCTAAGCAACTCAGTTCCACTCTTTTTTGTCCAAGAGAAGCCCTTGCTCTCCAAGCTCTAGTTCCATTCTCTAGAGAGCATCAAGCTTTGCGCACCCGCTCTCCCGCCGTTGTTCAGGAGAGCGAAGTTGCGCCATCGCGTGGCACACGCACCGCGTCATCAATTCGACGCACTCCTTGCAAAGGGAAGTTTCCTATTTCCTATAGAAGCTAGGTTTAAATTACTTTGTTGGCTCTATAGGATTACTTGTTTTATTTTATCTTTGTCTTTTGGTCGGGTATTCGCTTTGCGAATTCCCGTCTCCTTCGTGGGACAAAATCCTTCTCGTGGAGAGAAGGGGTTGAGGAACACTACCCTCGTACTTGTAGCGTGGTTGTACTGAGGTTGAATCACCCTCGTTTTAAAGTGATTCGGTTAGTGGATTTGATCAACTAGGTTGATCGGAAAATCCTAACTCGAGAGGGTTAGGTGGGGTTTTCACCCGATTTGGGTTTCCACCTAAAAAACTTTGTGTATTTGTGTGGTTGTCTATTCTGTGATATTGTTTATATTTATTTCCGCATTTTATTACGTCACCCCTCCTGGTAGGGAAAATCTTCAGTATTAACATACTAATATCTATAGTAACATATATTACATATATACTAACATAATATGCGTCGCTGTAGCCTTAGTAAATTATTTACATAGGACAAAAATAGTTATCTATACTAACATATGTAGCTATGAATAGTGACGAATCTAACTCACTAAAGCTCTAGTGTTATTTATATATATAAGAGTTCAAACAGTATCATTACACTACTTATACTATTACCTTAATTAATTATCCTATAGCTTATATATACATGTATATGCATAGTGTACATAGTGTTTTTAGGTGTTTTTAGGGTTTTTTTATTTTTATGGGTTTTATATATTTCATAGAGATAGAGGATAAGAGAGAAAGAGAGAGATGAGAGATAAGAAGTGTTTTTGGTATTTTTGGATTTGAGGTCTTTTATTAAGTTTTAAGGTATACTGAATCGTCGCCTGGTATGTTCAACCAAGCCGGAGTTTCAGATAACCTTGAAACTTGGTACACTTAAAAATATAGTTAATCCTACTCAAGACATATTTATTTTATTTTTTTGGAATTTTTTATAACATTTTTATTTATGTGTAAGTGAAACACAATTCTAGGCCTAAAGGAGTTTCTTAAATGGAACCTAAGGCACTAGAATGCTTGTTAAGGGCTGTAAAGTCAGTGAGAGCATTCAATGGTGTTCAACACATGAAGTAGAAGATGTGCAAGCAATTGAACATGATTTTCATTCAATTTTCCATTAATTTTGCATATTGGACAGTTAGGCACAACTATATAGCTGACAATGAATGATTAAATAAGGTTACAAACAATCCAAATGAGATTTAAAGATCATCTCAGCTACAAGAAAGCTTGTACACAATACATACAACAGTACAAAGCATATCAGCCATTTAAAACTCAAATTCCCAGCCCACTGCCCTATATTTCAATCCCCTCCGCATCCAATGACAGTAGCAACAACAGATGCAACAGCAGCAACTGTAGCAGTAGCTGCAATGACTCTCAACAGCTCTGAAGAAGCTGCTCAGATGTCTTAAACCTTTCCAAAGTGCTGCTGCAGTGTGTCTGTTTATTAACCCAGCAGCTGCAGCATGTCTGATTTGAAGACCTCAATAGTCACTCATCCCAGATCAGACTTACAAAAGTCTGATCAGGGATCAGAGACGTCCAAATTGAGATCATGATCTTTAGGCAACATCAATTTGTATCAAATTTGGGGTAGGAAAATAATAGAAATGTAGCTACTAAAGCAGCACTTTAATACAATCATTTGGGATCAAAACACACAGTAAGCACTTTAAAATCTGATAAAACATTGAATCCACTTAAAAATCGATTGGAAGCATTGAATCTTCATCACAAACT
Source organism: Thalassia testudinum (assembly GCA_037157565.1). Taxonomy (NCBI): domain Eukaryota; kingdom Viridiplantae; phylum Streptophyta; class Magnoliopsida; order Alismatales; family Hydrocharitaceae; genus Thalassia; species Thalassia testudinum. The sequence continues at coordinate 58,903,785 of JAZHRO010000035.1, read as the reverse complement.
TTTAAACTTTAATACCCATTTCAAATCAGAGAGAGAACACTGATTTGACCCCTTCCTTATGCTATAGACAGCATGAAGGAAGAGTTCAAATCAGTCCATTAAAGCCAACTAACTTGAATCCCAAATGTTCAAAACCTTAGGGAATATTGAGTATCCCTTTGGTGTGAAATCAGAATTTCAAAAACTCAAATCCGCACAAAATACTAGGTAGAGCCTCAAATCAACAAAGTTGATTCTCCTTGGTTGATTCTCCTTGGCTCTCCCACACATTCAAGATCATAAAATCCCCAATTCACATCCAAATTCAGACATCGCTCATTTGAGGAAGAGTTTATCATTAGAACATGTCAAACTCACAGCCAAGGTCTGAATTAAACAAAAATGTATCAATCCACTTGATCAAAAATCCTTTAAAACCCAATTTGATCAAAATCTCGCAATCTTGCATTGAAAACCAAATTGAGATCAAATCAAGCGAATCAATTCTTTTCAAATCAAATCAGGGGTCTTTGTGAACAATGTCATGAGTAAAGAGACCCCTAGATGATTTTTGAGCGCAAATCCTCATTTCAAAGCTCGAAAGCAATGGGATGAGGATTTGACTCTAATGAGTAGGTAGATTGTGAATTAATGAGGGAGATCAGAGAATGCGAGTAATGAAATGATGAGGGAGATTAATGGATCGAAATGGTCGCGGCAAAACACCTATTTGATCTGAATTGATCAGAGAGGGCGAAGTGGATCTACACTAATCTACTCCTAACTTAAACTAAACAATCATCAGATCAATGCACTAATTAATCCTACTCATAGAAAGCAATAAATCTAATCTATGAAAGCATTGAAAATCCTAGCTAAGTAGAGGAATGGGATGCCTGGGCTGCCACTGGTCACTGTAGCGACGAAGGGGGATGAAGAAGATCTCCAGCGAGGAATGGGATCCCTGGCCCACAGCTGGTCACTGCAGCAACAAATTGGAGGAGGGAAGCCACTTCTGTCACCAGTAGCAGATGAATGGGGGAGGAAATTAGAGACTAGACGAAGGGATCACTCAGGGAGGAGGGAGCAATGGTGCGCACGTGATTAGGGGAGGTGCTTAAGTAGAGTGATCAATGATTCAGGTCACCTCGCAGTGAGAATAGGAGATTAGGTTATGGGCGGCCATGTTGAGAGGAGAGGGCACGCAAAGTTTTAAAATCAAAGATGGGTCGTAGGATGGGATCTGGAGATGGTGGTGCGGCTACACGACAATTCTCATGAAGCTTCAACTGGAGAGCAGCCATAAATCAAGGAGATGAAGGAATGAACAACCCTGATGGGCTGTGCTCTTCGATGAATAGTGCACCAAGAGGTGCACCATTCTCAGGTTCTATTGGTGAAATTGCAAACAAAGCCCCTCAAGTGAAACGGTGGAACAACAGTAGAGGGACCCTTAAGTGGCTAGGAATCCTATCAGAGCAGTCCCTAGAATGTTGCAAATAGGTCCCTGCGGGTATCAAATGGGTCCCTCGAGAGATTTCTAAGGATGAAATGTGATGACCTAAGGACCTAAATGAGAATCTCTAATTGCAAGGCCCTAATGATGTCCAAATGCAATCAAGTTTTTATGGAAGCTTAATTGCACACTTATGAAGTTAATTACACTTTTAATTTGAACTTTTGAACTCCTTTGTGTGTTTAATTTGCAATTGGATTATAATTTTACATTATTTAATAAAATATCTCAATAAATGACCTAATTATGCATTTTTAACATAGATTTGGTGTTTTAGGCCTTTTTCTCTATTTCCAACACTTAACCATTTTTATGTGTTAATTTGATAGTGTTTAACCTAGTTTCTAGCTTAACTTGGTCATTTTAGCTATGATGAGCTACACCTCATCAATGCCCCCAGTAGGATATTTAGATATCCTAGGAGACAAGTACCGAGGAGACGATATGTTATTTCACATCTTCGAGGGGAATTTTCCACCTCTCCACGCCGGGAACTTATCCAAATCAACTTGTGTTTTTAAGCCACTCCTAATCTAGTTAGCTTTTTCATAACATAATAAACGCTTTTGCATGATTTTGATTAATTAAGTGCACTGAACCAGACTTGTGTGTGGATTAGGATGCTTAGGTTACTGAGTCCCGCAAACCAAAGGTTAGGTAACGAGGCCGAATAATCCTTAAACCTTAGACCTAATACATAAGCTTCACATTTTCCTCAACCTCTTGAGGACTATCCAGATCTTAACAAATACTTGAATGTTTAAGCCATAAAACAAGCCAAAGAGGCCTAAGATCAGCACCCATACTAATTTCCACGTCTCTCTGTTATTTCAGGACTTATTTTTTCTTTTGATTTGGTCTAGAACTTAAGTAATTTCCATAATCAAGTGCTAATGACTATCCTTTTTGTTTCAAATTGTTGGTCCTTTTTGACATTTTAAATCACCTCCTCATTTCCTCTTCAAGAATGATATGCAATGATCTCAAAATTTCCTCCCCTTTCTCCATTTTTTTATTTTTTTAATTTTTTTATTTTCCTAGTTTTTTTGGATATGTATTTTTTTTTAGAACCCTTCAGAGAATTGAATTTTTATGTGTTTGCACTTTAACACCCCCCCATGCCTAAGTTTTGTAATGTCTTCATTGTAAACCAGAGGGTATGAAATCATCTTGGTTCATGAGTTAGAATAAGGTAACAAGGGTGGATGAACGGGTCAGGATAATTGTTGCGGATGATTTCAAGCTTTGATACGAATACCAAAGGTGGAGTCAGCTATTATAAAACTAAACTCAAAAGTGCAATAGGAGTGTGGCTCAAAAGATGATTAGAAAGATCTCGGGTTTTCTAGAATGATGGGTTGCCTCTCGTTAAGCGCTAAATTCAATGCCTTCAGCCAAGTAGAAGATGATTAAGGAGGAGTGGTCAAATCAGTGGAATTTTGTAGAATAAGCACCTTGATTAGTAGCCTGGTTGGTCCAACCAGGTGCTTGTCCAGATCCATAGGATGATGATGCAGCCCAAACCCAATCAATCTGGTGGGTTGATGGATGTGAATCAATAGATGTGGCGCCGACCAGATGCTTTGAAGCTCAGAAAGATATGGCAGTGTGAATCGCAGGTTTGGTTGAGTCAATTCAGCTTGATCAAAGTAGGGATCCTCAAAAGAGAACAGATCTATGGAGGATGTGGGAACCCAACAAGAGTGATCAAAAAAAGATAGGATGTGATTAATAGTCTGATTGATGTCTGAAACCCGGCCAAAAGATAGAGAGGAATCATATTCGACTGGATCAGAGAGAAGTGAATCAGAGTAGAAGTTGATTCCGGTGGTAGGTCGGGGTTGGGAATAGGTTTTGGAAGGCTCTGTATGTGGATCAGAAGAGGTGGCTTCAATGAAAACTGTGTGTGTTGAGGGCTCCTCTAAAAAGGTTTCAAAGGTAGGTTCATCTAGAGAGTCCCCACAAAGCCCATCAAAATCAAATGTAAATGCCTGGAGAGTGCTTATAGGGTCATGGAAATCTGAGTCAAGAAAAGATTCGAATTCTGGATTGCAGACACTCTCAACACTTGTTTTTGATTCCTGCAGATCAAAAAGGAATGATACCATCTCAATGGAACCTGATTTTGAATGAATGATCTCAGGTTCAGAGACCTCAGAGTCAGAGTCAAAGGACGGATCATGGATACTGAGGTCGTAAATTGGTTGGTAATTGTTAGGAAACAAATGTTCTCTGAAATCAGAGTAAGATTCAAAATCGTTGGAGAATTTGCGAGAATGAGTTTCTGAATCTGATTCCAGATCGAAAGTTCCACCATGGAGTGAATCAAGATGTGTAGAATTATCAACCTAACTTGGATCTAACCTAATTTCAAATTTTGAGATCAAAGAGGTGTCCTTATTAGGCATGGGCTCAGGTTCTTGGCTCCTAGGGTAGACCCAATCGATTCCCAACTCTTCCAACTCCTCGGTTTCTGTATCATAAATCGACGTGACTTTCGAAAAATCAATTTATGTCTCTAAGGTGGTTGAAGAGGTGTATTCATCAAATACAGGCCGAGAATCATAGTCTAGATTCAAAATATGATTTTCATCACATTGGACCTCATTATTATCCCAAATAGGCTCGAATCCAGATTCTAGGTTAATGGTAAGGATTGGGTCACTAGGATCTAGGCTAGGCTCTACCGAGATGTTAGAATTGCTCTCAAGAGTCACCTTATCAGAATAAGGGGCGGAATTACAACCTCGAGAGGTTCTGTTTCAGTTTTATCATCACAGGTGTTTGGGAAATCTAAGCTTGATGGACCAGCTTCATGGTTTTCTAGGGCTGGTTCAGAATTGTGATCACATGCAATCGGGTCCTCCCAACCCATCTCAAAATCAGGCGTATCAATCTGTACATGATTTGAATCAATGACGTAATTTGATCACCTGCAAGCAAGTGAATGAGGTCCCTGGGCTGTAGCTGGTCACTACAACAACAAAATTAGGAGGAGACACCGTGCTCCTCTCACAGGCACAACTGATGAAGGAGGAAGAAGAGCTAAAGATTGAACGAATTGATCGGTTCAGTGGGGAAGGGAGTTGATGGCGTGCATGCGAGCTATAGAGGTGCTTAAGTAGCTGAGGGAGTGAATTAGAGCATCGGAGGTGGGTTTAGGTGCGATTAGGGTGGATGGTGGATGAGAGGTCGAGTAGAGCACAGGAAGAAATAATCCAAATCACAACCGTTGGATGAGATCTAACTCAAGTGGTGATGCCACATGCGGATGCATGTGAAGAATGGATTTGGATCGGCCGTTGGATTGGGAGAAAAGGAATGGATAGATGGCTACGATTTCCCGTGTTCTTCGGCAAGAACAGTGACCTCGCGGCTGCGATTGTGTTGGTGAAATTGGAAGGAAGGCCAAATGGGCGAAAGGGTAGAGAAATTAGGAAGAAACCCATTAGTAATGGAAAAGCTGTGCAGCGCAGCCCTTGTGAATTGCAAAGAAGTCCTTGGCAGCTATCAAAGAGGTCCTTGGAGGTTTTAAATGTGAATAAATGTATATGACCTAAGGACCTAAATATAAAACTTTAAATGCAAGGCCTTAGTGATGTCCAAATGCAATGAAGTTTTTATTGAAGCTTAATTGAACATTAAGGAAGTTAATTTCACTTTTGCTTTGAACTTTTGAATCTAAATGTGTGTTCAATTTACAATTAGATCATCAATTTGTCATCTTTGAATAGAATATCTCAATTTATGACCTAATTATACGTTTTTAGCATAAATTTGTTATTTTAGGTCATTTTTGTTAATTCTCACACTTAACCGTTTTCATGTGTTAATTATGTAGTGTTTAACCTAGTTTCTAGCTTAACTTGGGCATTTTAGCTATGATGAGCCACACCTCATTAACTTGTCGGCTAGTTCTTAGAAGCAGATGATCTGTCTGACCGCTAGTTCGTTGAACCACTCATGGGCCATGTCGGACAGATAGGACGGGAATACTCTACGGAGTACTTCGTCGGCGCAGCCGTGCACTAGCATCATCTGGCGGTAACTCCCAGTGAAGCTGTTGGGGTTTGCTATCCCATCATATGAAGCCATGATGAGCTGCTTGAATCTCTCGGGCAGGGTGGCTGTCATCACCTCCTCAGTGAAGGGATAAGTGGTGATGTAAGCCCGGGGGCGTATGCCCCTCATGGCCTGTGTAACCTGGCAGACGATCTCGAGGATAGATCCCCAGCTGTCGGTTGCAAGGGGTTGGGCCCTCGAGATCTCCTCCGAGGTAAGTAGGCGAGGAGCCTTCAATGGGTCAGGGGGGACTTCGCCTTTCTGGCTACTAAGCTTGCATTTTAGTCGCTCAAGCTGTTCACGCAGGCGGGTGTTTTCGTCCTCTGCCTCGCGATGCCACGTCAGTTGCTCGTCGTTGGGGTCGGGCTGGCGAGTCTCCCCCTATGGGGCCAGACCGAGCTCTCTATTCTATTTGATCTCTAGGAGCTTCTCCATGACTGAGATTTCCTTAGCTTTGAGAGCCACTAGTTTGGCCTAAAACTACTCTTCCCTCTCCTGTAGCTCAGGGAGGGAGCCGTGCTCGTGGTCCTCTGGCGGTTGAGTGGGGGCTCCTTGCTTCTCTTTGTTTGGCTCAATCGGCAGAGGGCGTTGCTTGGACATTGATACGCTCGACTTGGCTTGATTCGACGCTTTTTCGGGGTCAACAAAGGAGGAGTTGCGAGTCGTGGGAGCCATCGTGGAGGCCTCGAGAGGTAGGAAACGCTATCAATTGACAATCACTACCCACAAACGAAGCCAATTGATCGACAGACCCTAGAGTGTGTGGTCCGATCAAGGGATCGAAGTAATCTCACAAATGGCACAGGGGTTGATTACCCAGTTCCACCACAGGGGCTGTACGTCTGCGTGGAGGATGGGACTCCCAACTATGCACTAGAATTTTGCAAGATTACAGAGTATAAAATCTCTCAATTTCTCTCGGATTGCTTAGGGGAGGACTTGAGTGCCTTCCCTCCTATTTATAGTGTAGGGATAAAGCTCCTAATGACATCTTCTGAGTAGATTGAGCTCAAGCTCTTAGCAGGATCTCCTGAGCGGATCACACTTCTAGCAAGATTTTCTGGGTAGATACGTTTCCAGATTATTAATGGCGATTGCAACTGTTAGGCGCATGCTTGCTGTACTATCGCCGAACCTCCAACAGATAGGGCCTCCTGGGTCAAACTGTGCCCCTCCTACTTGTATGTAGGCTGGTTGGACTATTAGATCTGTCTGCGCAGGAGGTTCTCTTGGGTATAGGCAGGCTGGATCTCCAAACCCACCTGTATCCAAGCTTCTCTGGGCCAAATCCTTCTTTTTGGGCCTATCACAGGGTTTCGGGTTCGAGGGCTTTTTTTGCCACTCATCAGAAACCAAGAAATAAAGTGGAGGGGTCTGTGTGAAAATCTTTTAACCTATACATATATGTAAAGGCAATTAAAAATTTAAGAGAGAAAAGTCTCCCTTTTGGCTTCTCTCTCAACTCTTCCTCTTTTCTCCACCGGTGAAGCCCTCCCCTCTCCATTTACTCCCTCCAACGCTGGCTAGCCATCATCCCACCGACCACAAACTACCACCACCGCCGCCGCACTATTGACGGTTATTGTGAGGAAAAGAGAAGGAGAGGAGTGTTGCGGCTGTAGCCGCTGCTCGAATTGTTGCTGGTATCATTACTATAGCTGCTGCTATTGACGTTGTTGCTGCTATTGTTGGGGCTGGTGCAAGGAAAAGAGAAGAAGAACAGGCTTTGTCGTACAAGGTAGGGATTCTCCCCTTGAATTTCACTCTCTTGTTTTCCTATGATTAGAAAGTGTAAGAGGAATGATTTTGGTCAAAATTAGAGATTGAATGTGAGATTTTGGTGATGAATGTAGTGTATCCATTCCATAGTGGGTTATATATGTGGTCATGCAATTTTTATAGTTAAGGGTCACCTTAATGTTTGGTAGGGGATTTGATTGGTTCTATATGTTCCTTACATATATGGTAGCTGGTGGTTTAAGTTTCATGAGATTTTGTGGTGTTAAGGGTGTATTTTGAGGGTTAGAAGGTCATTTTTGTAGGTCTGGCTTGCTGCTGCAACCTGTTCGTGGCGTAGATCACGTAAAAGATGAAGGCATTGTAGTATAGCGTGAAATACGTCTCGAGCAAATAATTAACGGAACTGGTGAGTCCCGGTCGATCACAGGGAGGCAGAAAGCACTTTTGATTTCATGCGTTTATTTCAAATCTAAAGGCTAAGTAAATAGAACAATCAATCACAATATTTATATCACAAGAAGAGATTGAACATAAATTGGATACATGTATTTAAATAAAACATAAAATAAACAAACTACTGTTGTAACAAAACAAGGGCACCACGGGTGGTTCGTGGTGGCCTTTTAGAGAGGTTGAGAGGAGCAACAACAATCCGTCGGGGTGGTTTAACGGACGCTTCAGATGGAGATGTGGAGCCAAATGCAGAGAAGACGGGAAGAAGAAGAAGAAGAAAGAAAGGTTGAAGGAGGAAGAAGAAGCGATTGAAGGGAATGCCCTCCAAGGGGGCCCTTTTGGGCTCTTTTATAGCTTTGGTGGGGGGTAAAAGGGACATTTGGCCCCCTTAATCTCATACAAAAATCCTCCAAATCCTTCTTTTTCCCTCGGTTCGCTCTAATGCTACCACGTGGCACTCTGTGGAGCGTCGATCCTCCATCTCACAGCCGCAAATCGCTCCCACGCACCCTTCGCATTTTCGCCTTTGACGCTCGCCTCTTCTGAGCGCTTCAACCTTAGTCGTCCGATCTTACAATCAGACTACTTACGCCCACTTGCCTCACCTTCCAAATCTCGCAAAATGCATGCGATCACGCGTCCGCCTACGGTGCGCTTTAATCGCGCCACGTGGTTGCGCCTCTGCCCTCCAATCGTGCAACTGCACCTGCACGCACCCGCACAGCCAATGCCGCATCAATTTTGAGCAGCGCACAGCTTGAACCTGTGTCCCATGCTTACGCACACGCGTGGGAGCCAATGCGCTGTGCAAGCCTTTTGTTATATATACTTATTTGTTTCTATTTATCCTTATTCGATCTGGGTGGGCGACATGCTGTGCTCGTGGCCATTGGATGAAGATCCAACAATCCACAGCGTGCGGTGCGTCCTTCCTGGATGCGGCGATGGTGAGGGAGCGGCTGTGATGGCGCCACGAGGCACCATCATGGCTGTTCATCTTCTTTTCCTTGTATCTGGTGATGTAGGCCTCCGATTGAATTGATTTATGTGTCGTTGTGCTACGAACATCGATCCGGATCCATCCGTGTGGTTGGATTTGTCATCTGAGGTTTGGATCTTCTTTAATTTGCCCTTTGGCTCTTGATCTTCTACGGATTCCTTAGGGTGTTGCGAGAGTCTGATGGATGCAATCTTGGAAGCGTTGGACTCCTGTTGAAGTTTTGAATAGATCCATGTGGTTGGATCGGTCATCCGTAGCCCCGAATTGCCAGCAATGAGTGATACCTCTAAAATAGCACAGTTTTATGCATAAAACACATATATCAATTACGATGCAGAATACGATGCATATGCACGCAGAATGTTCATGTTAACCTAAGTTCTGGCTTAATTAAGGAGAATTAAGGCCTATGATTGCTGTGCAATCAAAACCTGACCTAACATTAGGTAAGTGTTACCTAACGTTAAATGGTTGCTAGATGACCTTCTAACGTTAGGTAACATACCCCTAATGTTAGGTAGCTTGTTGGAACTACTAATTGGCTCAGAATTAGGGTTTCTAACCTTATGGAACCTAAGAGGTGATAGGATCTAATCTAGAACCTAATTGGGGATTTGGTTGGTGCCCTAATATGCAAGGGAGTGGTGAATTGTAGTTAAACCATAGATGGGTAAATGGTGTTTCTGATTTAGATTGAAGCTCTTTAACTGGATTAAAAGTGACTCGAATCGACTAAGTAACGAATTAAACCTTTCATGATGACACCAATGACTCGGTTAGATACTAATAAGTGGAATGCTTGGATCCTAAGGTCTTGGGTAAGACCCTAGGTGATTCAGTAAGTCTCTAAGGTTGTCTAGTCAGGTACCAATCAGGGAAAAAGACTTAGGAATGATTAGCTCAAATAGGTGAGTTTATGGGGTGAGACACCGGGACTTTGTGGATAGTGAGTTCACTATTGCAGGTTGGAAACTCAAGAGTCTAGTAGCTTGAGGCTACTCTAATTAAGCCTAGGAGCATGAATGGTTCCTGGTTGGGGGTTCAGCTGGTGTCATCATGGAGATGAGGCACTAGGGGTGTCTTGAGTCTGAGTCAATGAGAGGCGCCTTAGATCTTGTGTGGATAGTTTCCAGGGATCTCGGGTTCGTGACTCAAGGGATCTTGAGTGAAATAGTTTCCAGGGATTCTCGAGTGATGGGGATCATGCATATCTTGAGTGGAATAGTTTCCAGAGATCCAAATGGGTGAGAGAGCATGAGATCCTGAGTGGAATAGTTTCCAAGGATCTCATGCAATGATGTAGAGGACCTTGTGTGGAATAGTTTCCAGGGATTTCAACATCAGGAAACACGTGATCTTGGGTGGGATAGCTTTCCAGAGATCACAAGCAGCGAGGAGTCACTCCCATCGAATCATTCAGACTGGGTCCTAAGGGATGTCTTGAGTGGACTAGCTTTCCAGGGTGAAATGACCTTGGGAACCATCGTGAAGCTTCCAAATTCCCTAGGTTGGTATCTGCAATTTTTGCACCCTAATTCCAATGTCCATTAATTCTTCTAAGGAGATTTTCTAAACCCCAAGGGCACTTCTACAATTTTGGCCTAAAGAGAGAACACCCATGGGGTCATTCTGAATTTTTCTTTTTCCATGCCAAGGGTACCCCACGCAAAGGAACCAAACTCCATGATAAAAATCTTAATTTTTCCCCTACCCCACCTCCTAAAACCCTAAAAATACCTTTTAAAAACCCCCTCGTCTGTGTCGCACCACCCCACCACCTTTACCTCACACAGCGAGCTCTTCGATTGGTGCGCCCCTCTTGCTACATGGACCGTGAGAGAGAGAGTGGGAGGCGAGACAACACCATTCTCCCTATGTTGGTGCGAAAGGCGAGGTTGTACGGCATGTGGAGCGAGGTTGCAGCACCGTCCTCGTACCTTGTCCGCGCACGCACGACAAGGAGGTGCGAAGCTCGAGTATGTTGGAGCACGCAATGAGGGAGAAGGCACAAGGGGAGTGTGGTCAAAGCCATACTTGCACATGCCTTTTGAGGTGTGAAGGCCGCGTGAGGAAGGGGAGCGCACAGGTTCCCAGGCGCATAGAGGGCGTATGGAGCGAGGTGGGCGTACACATGTTGAGTGAGGTGCAACAACAACACGTGGGAGGGCGCAAGTGCACAAACCGAGGACAATACACATACACAGGGAGAACCATGTGGCAAGGCGTGTGAGAGATCAACGACACGCATGATGTAAGGCGGAGTGCGAGTTTCATTTGCGCAGGAATCACGTACACAAGGAGAGTTCTTAGGCTGATTTGGGGGCCCAAACAGGGTTAGAATCACGTAAGGATCTGTTGGAAGGGTATCAAAATTTCCTACATGTTAGTACTAGTTTTGACACAGTAGCCCATGTTTCCGCTACTGAAAAATTGGTTTAAGGTCTCTAATGTTTGGTTGGACCCTTGACATTGACTTAGGTTCGCCGTCCGAGGGTGACTCAACCCAGCGAGAGCTCGTGTAGCACTTGAGGAAACCGTGGGTAGACTTGCACGCACCCATTCCTTTCGATAACGTGAGGTAGAGTGGTTCTTCCTTTACTTGCCTAGACATAAAATTTAGTGATTTATTTCGTTCCTTTAACGAAGTTTTCCAAACACATGAATCTTTCCTGATTGTTGTAGCGTGCTTGTGCTATTATTGTGTGGTTAGGTTCCACATATTGTATACATGCAACAACCCTTATGCCTTAATAATGGGCCCCTCTTAGGGACTGCATGGGAAACACTCTTGTTAGAAATAAAGATTAGGGGTACTCATGAACCCTAGGGAAAGCTTTAGATGTTCCTTATGAAATTGAGTATGGTATTGTAATGCTCAAACTAGTTAGCAACCATGTAGGGGTTATTGAACTCTAGGGTAAACTAGAGATGGCATCTGGTGGTACACGAAAATCTTTGGAATGAGAATGAGAATGTGGGTGCAGGAACTAAATGGCCAGGTGATGGTTTTGTCGTGGGAATGAGTTGGCTCTCAGGCACACGTGTACTAAGGAGAGCTTATTGTTCCATTGTGCAGGAAGAGAGCTGACCTCCTCGAGTAGGGACCTAAGGTAGGAATGGCCTTCCTGCATCGACTCCTGCGGGGCCTACATGGGCCAACTGGGATAGTCAGGCAAGGTTTTGCAAACTTGTGGGGGGTACGACCCCTGTTATGTTCTATGTTGTACGATTTAGCATGTACCTGTTAGCGGAAACGACTGCCGCGTGCCAATGCGGGATAGCCCCTTGTCTGTTTATCATGTGTGCTGTAGTTATTACTATGTTGCGACTATGACCTTAGGGTAGTAGACTGGGTGTAGGACAAACACGGGGTGCTCTCCCAGCCAGGAGAGCACCACGTGCACGCCCTGCATCTCAGGGATACCGTAACAAGATCGTCCTGATAAGGGACATGTGAGATACAAGAAGACGAGTCAGTCTTAGTACAACTTGTGGGAAGGTTTCTAATGAGATAACATGGGTTAATTAAACCATTAAGGATAGAGGTAATTCTCTTAAATGCCCTTTCCTTTACAGATAAGTTAAATACTTGTATTAAATATTTGCATAAGTTAAATTTTCTATTGCCACTCTACTCAACTTTTGCTGATACCTACTATTTTTACCCAGGCCAGGGGAGTGAGCAGCCAGTTCCACCAGCTGCAGATCAAGCTGGGCCCAACCATGCCCAGCAGTAGTTTCTTAGTTTTCGTGGTGTTATCTTGTTGTGGTGAGTACTCATCTTTAGAACTTTTAGTTTCTACTTTCGATCTTTTATTGTCTTTGTGATGTGATGCTATGGTGCAAACTCTATTTTAATATTTTGGTACTACTACTAGTTCATGGTTTATCCTACTGCTTTTCCATTGTTTACTTTCTTGCTATAGTGCATGTGTGGAAAATATTATTGTTTTAGTTTATTATTTGCTGGATGACCAGGTCTTGGGATAATTGACGTGGTTTAGCCCGGTTCTCGTGTGGAGCTAGGTTGAGTCGTAACACAGGGACTTTGAGTACAATCAACATTTCCGTGATCGGAATGGGTATTCTTGTTTGGTGGACATGAGTGCTTTAATCTCTCCAAAGGCCAAGGAGGGGTATCGTACAAGTGCACCATTGGAGAGGGTACGTAATCTCCTTCAATATGAAGGGTTGTTTTAGTCACTCCAAGAATCGGAGTGGTGGGTACCAGAATCTTGTATCGTTAGGATAGTTACGTAGAACGTGTAGCATTAATCAAGGTGAATGATTAATAGCCTTAGACCATGGTGGTTGGTCAGGTTAAACCGGGTTAGGGTTGAAACCTGGGGTTCTAGGTTTAGGCTAAGGATCTAGCTGGGTAGCAAAATTGTACACTACCCTATTTTTATTGGATTACAGTAGTTGTTTGTTCCCTACTAAGCCGATTGGCTCATCTCTATTTGTGACCCACTTTCAAGTTGTGTCTTCGTGCATCATCAACACACCAGATTTGCTGTTGTGTGGGATTTTATTGAGAAGTTTGGTAGGTAACCTTATGATTTAATTTAAAGTGAATTTCCTATTTCGTATGCCAGCTTAGTGCATGTTTAAATTTGTGCCATGACTTCCGTACTTTCTTCAATTTTGTTGATAAATGGAATGCTTTTTGATAGCTCGACTTTGTTTTGGGAAACTTGAATTAAATAAACCAGTACCTTTCCTGCTGCCACCCTCGAAACCTCGACCCTCATTTGGGGGGCTTGGGTTTTAGGGCGTGACAGGGACAATTCTCAACTTCCTCGAGGACAATCATTACTCATGTAATTATTACCATAAAGCATCCTATAAAAAGGGATAGATGTACACTATTAAAGGGTAATCAACCCTCTTGTAATTATATGCATATAGTGCATACTTAAGGATTAGATCCCCTACCCATACGTATACTGTAATGGTGGAATTAGGTTAACAACCTCGAGTTTATTATCTGTGATTGTTTCTTGATCCTTTGGGTTGAGTCTCTTGGGCTCGATTAGAAAAGGATTCCATTTGCCATAGGTATTTCTCCCCTTCCATTGATTTTCCTCCCTAAACTCAATGTAATCATTCACACCTTCCTTAAGAGGACTCCCAAGCAAGTCCCTCTACCTACTCTCCTCCTCCCTCACCCTCTCGACTCTCTTTACGTAGCCTCCTTCCTAATGTTAGCATTGGGGGGGGGGGGGGGGTTAAATTGCGCAACGACAAAAAAATAATCTCCCAGAAAATAGATGCAAAAATTTAAAGAGGAAACCCTTGCAGGAAAAAATGTCTACTTAGATTTCTTAATCTAGGATTTTTTCCCCATTAAAAATGGGAAATCATTAACAACAAAGAGATGATACAACCACTCTCCTAGATAGCCCCCAGGGAGAGCTTTCTCCCTCTATAGTAAGAGAGAATGTGTAATGTCCCAAAATTTAGGTTCCGAGTTATTTCAGGGAGGTTCGGGTCACTTTGAACCCAAAAACTCGGTTATGGTTCGGTACTGGTATTAGCATCTCCTTAAATTACCAAAAAATATGTGTTTCGAGCCAAATCCTAGACAAACATTGCCAAAAGGGTGACATATTTGGTATCGTTGGATTCCACTCATCATAAGCTTTGCAACGATGCTTGTTTCATGCAAATCCGAGGTGTATAGCTCGAGTTATGGCCAAAATAAGTAAAAAAAGGACCTAAATGTAAGGTGGACCCAACCATAGGGGTATTTTGGATATTTCACCCCACAAATCTTAATCCCAACCGACTTTGGGTCTATAAAAAGGCCATTTAGGTCCTTGGGTTGTCATTACTCTCTAAAACTCTCAATTAAGAGAGCAAGAGAGAAGGAAAGGCTTAAGATTTTCCTTTAGAAAATTAAAAATCTTCTTTTCAGGGACCTTTTCACGATAGCGAAAAGTACAGGGCACCAACTTGAAATTTTCACAAGAGCGTCGACAGTGGAGAGCAAGGACCGCTCGATCTGGCGACGCGGCACCGATCATGGACACATGGTGCGACGATAGCGAGCGCTACACGTTCGCATTCGCGTGAAGAGGAGAAGCGCACGCAACTCCTAAGCCGTGTGATTGCAGACACATGTCCGATCCAGTGGTGCTGAGCAATGCACGAGCGATCTACGGGCAGACACAAGCGCCAATCAGCTCGCAACATGTGGCAGGAGCACTGTGCGTGATGATCGTTGACTGATTCGCTTGAACCGGATTGGTTCAGGACCCCCTCCGGCTATTTCATTTGGTTCGAGGCCTTTCCGACCTTGGATGTTGACAAATAAAGTATCATTGGAATTGTATCAACGTGTACTACTTGTTGGTGTGGTTTATTTTCATTTTTTAGTATTATTTTTTAGAGAAAAATCAGAAACATGATTAGGAGCCTCCAACCCTATTTTTGGTCCATGTAAACCAGGTCTTGCCCTTGATGCGTGCATGGATTTCGAGGTAGGCGTGGAGACTATCCACAGACCTTGTGCATAGGATTTGGAGTCACTGTGGCCCTTCCGGTGACACTAGGCAGAGTAGTCAACCCTTCTTTCGATTCCATCTATTTTTCGAGTATCTGTGGACTCGTTTTGTGCGATCCTTCGCATGTATTGCTTTTGTTAATGTGTGCTTCTCCTTTTTGACGAGTTTGGAACCCTTCAGGTGTTTCCCCTGATTTATGAGCTCTTTACTAAGAAAAATTGGATTTATGTGATAAAGTTAAGAGTTAATGATCACATGTACCCCTATCGTCCCATGCATGAAACAAACTCTAATTTATGTGAAAACAGTTTCGTCATGCTCGTTGATTGGTAGATAGTATCAGACCACTATCATAATTTGAAAATTTTCTATGAACTAATAACGTTGGAGGTTAATATGAATATGTGTTCTTCCTCAGCTTAATGATGTAGAATTGTTAAGTAGTACTTGATTTAATGAAAATAAAAGATATAGTTATCTAGAATAGATTTAATAATTAAATATGACTATTTAGTCAGGATTTAAAGGATAGATAATTGGTTTTAGTCCCACTACTCGTCGAATTTTGGCTATAGCTTTGGTCATTCAGACAGGTTTTAGAGACTGGTTTAGGGAGTTGTTGGCCTCCCTACGACTCTTTAGTTAGGCTTAGCGACAAACTGGGATAGTGGAATGCATGGCTCGAGGTTTGGAGTGGTTCCTTCTTGGTCAGTGGGTGGGTCATTGGCTGTTTGTGGTTCAGCGTACACAGCACTTCACGGTAGACGACGTAACCACCACCCCTTTTTGCAATGACTCCAGGGTGATGGATAGCAGCAACTCGATGGGTATAAGTAGTCTTCCCGGCTAGGAGGATGGCTTATACCGGCCTTGCGCCACAGGAAGTTACATGAGATCCTCTCATGGCTCGAGATGTCAATTGACGGATTGTGAACTATAAGAATATGGGCAAATTATATAAATAGAATTGGATAAATAATAAATTGTAAACGGATGAACTTTTGATATAGTGCCCTTTTCCTGTACTTTTTGTTTTAGTTTCTCTACTCTACTTAGTTTTTACTGACATGTTCTTGAGTTTTGTACTCAGGTGCTTGACTGCTTGATATCATTTGTGCATCTCTTGGCTTACGTACGTACATTTTGTGGTAAACTCTCTGGTCAGTACTTCATCTCTTTCTATTTCATTATTGCTTTGCATTTTGTTTGATTGACTATTGTTGTTTTATGACTATGTGTTGGGTGACTACTATCTTGTGGGTGGTTTGGTTTAGTTACCAGCACATGGTGACTTGGGTTTGTTTGCTTTGTGGGACTCAGGTCGTCACAGATGGTATCAGAGCAAGATCACCCGACTAGTCATAAGACCGTCCGAGAAAGCTTTTCAAGCATCTCATATCGCAATAATGAGTGGATAGTCAATCATGTATTAATGACGTGTCTTCTTGATATTTTCCGCATGCTCTAACCTACCTACTTAATCAAGTAGTAAATTTTGAGTACATTCCAAGTGAATGTTCGCCATCATATCACCAGCTCCTAGAGTCTCTCTATTTTGTTTATTCCTCAAAGTACCATTTTCTCCATTACCCTTACATTGGTGGGGTAAGATCACAAAATCCTTGATTATAGGTTGGTTGCGACCTTTGTCTACTAAGGGAGATGTTTTTCGCAGTCTCAGGTAAAGGTCTTAACTAGTATTGACACCATATGCCCAGATGAGACCTCAAAACCTCACACCTTCAGTCCTGGCACATCCGTCTAATAACTTTGTCAGTGTAGCCCTTGGTGAATTGTGGGCAATAACTGGTAGTTGGAGGATTTCGATGCCATTCTTGGCATGGACTGGTTGTCAGGGCACCATGTGTTAGTGGATTGTTTCAAGAAGAAGGTTGTCTTCTCAATTCCAGGAGCACCACAGTTGGAGTATTACAGCAGATCTGAGAGCAGAATTGTCAAGTGTATCTCAGTCTTGCAGGCAGGCAAGTTATTAGAGGAGGGGTGCAGCGGATACCTTCCCTATGTATCTACAACCCCAAGGGAGAAACCAAAATTGGGGAGTGTGGCTGTCATACAAGAATATGCCGATGTGTTCCCAGAGGATCTCCCGGGACTTCCACCTGAGCAGGAGATCGAGTTTGAGATCTCTCTCATTCTAGGGACTAATCCTATATCAATTACCCGTACTGGATGGCACCAGTAGAGTTAAAGGAGCCAAAGATGTAGCTTCAGGAACTTCTTGAGAAGTGGTTCATTCGACCTAGTGCCTCACCCTAGGGGGCTCTAGTATTATTCTTGAAGAAGGATGGTACCCTACGCCTTTTCATTGACTACCGGCAGCGGTAGTGGATTTATCGTATACACAGATGCTTCACTCCAGGGAAGGGCAATGTTCTGGGAAATGCTCTCAGTAGGAAGCCACCAGCTCGATTGGCATCACTTCAGGCACAGAGGTGGAGCGGTATAATTGAAGTAGCCCAATGGAAGCCATCACAGGTGACAGGATACCTGGGAGAGCTAATGGTGATGAGGCACACATGCCTTGATCTGATATCTCGTGTAGTGGACAGGCAGAAGGAGGATGCCAACTTATGAATCGTTCAGGATTAGGTACTCGTGGGAAATGTCGACGTGTTCACTTTTATGGATGGGGTTCTTAAACTCCGTGGTAGGCTATGTGTTCCAAGTGATGAAGCACTTCAGAAGGAGCTATTGTCTGAGGCTCATTGCAGCAAGCTCACTATCCATCCAGGGAACACTAAGATGTACCACGATCTGAAGAGGGCCTTCTGGTGGAGTTGTCTGAAGAAGGATGTAGGCGAGTTTGTGAGATAGTGCTTGGTGTGTCAGCAAGTGAAGGACAAGCATCAGAGACCAACTAATCAGTTATAGCCTCTCCCCATTCCTGAATGGAAGTGGGAGAGCATCTTCATGGACTTTGTGACTGGACTATTGTTGAGTCAGAAGGGACATGATGCAGTTTGGGTGGTTGTGGATCGCTTGACAAAATCGACATGATTCTTGTCAAAGTGACTTGTGGTCCTTCACAGCTAGCAGAGTTATATAAACAAGAGATCGTACGATTGTATGGTGTGCCCAAGGAGATCATGTCAGATAGAGACTCCTATTTCACTTTCCAATTCTAGGGAAGTTTCCAGTAGGTCTTAGGTACGCAGCTAAGCCTGAGTACATCTTATCACTTGCAGAGTGATGGACAGATAGAGACAACCATTCAGACATCAGAGGACTTTTTGAGGTCCTGTATACTTGAGTGGTAAGGCTCTTGGGAGGAGCACCTACCTCTGGTGGAGTTCACATACAATAACAACTATCACGCCAGTATCGAATGGCCCTGTATGAGGCATTGTATGGTCAGAAGTGCACCCTCTACTTGCTTGGGATGAGGTGGGCGTGAAGTGGGAGGTAGGCCCCAGACTATTAGGCAGAGTACGGAGGTCATCGAGTAGATTCAGAAGAAGCTCCTTATGGCACAAAGTTGACAGAAGAGCTATGCAGATCGTCGGCGACGGATGTACAGTTTGAGGTTGATGACTCGGTGTTCCTCAGAGTGTCACCAATGAAGGGGATTCAGAGATTTGGGGTAAAAGGTAAGTTGGCCTGAGGTTCGTAACAATTTTCTTTTCGGGGATTATTTTGTGATAGCGAAAGGTACGGGGTTCCCACCCAAAATTTTCACGAGAGCGTCGACGGTAGCGAGCGAGGACCACTCAATCTAGTAGCATGGCACCGATCATCGACATGCGGGGCGACGACAACGAGCATTACACATGCGCATTCGGGCGAAAAGGAGAAGCGTGTGCGACTCCTTGACAGCACGATTGCCGATATTTGTCCTTTCCAGCGGTGTTAAGCAACGCGCGGGTGATCTACGAGCGGGTGCGGGAGCCAACCAGCACGGGACACATGGTAGGAGCACAGTTCGTACGAACCATTGACCGGTTCACGCTATTTCATCTGGTTCAAGGCCTTCCCAACCTCGTATTTTGATAAATAAGATACCGTTGGAATCGTATTGATGCGTAAGTGGTTTACTTCCATTTTGGAGTACTGTTTCTTTAATGAAAAATCAGAAACGTGATTAGGAGCCTCCAACCCTATTTTTGCTCCGTGTGAACCAAGTCTTCCCCTGGTGCGTGTGCAGATTCCGAGGCAGGCATGGAGACTGTCCCTAAACCTTGTGCACACGATTCGAGGTCACCATGACCCTCCGATGACATTAGGAAGAGTAGTCTACCCTTCTCTAGATTCCGTCTGGTTTTCGGGTATCTGTGGACCCATCTTGTGCGACCCTTCACGTGTACTGCTTTGGTTGATGTGTGCTTCTCCTTTTTGCCGAGTTTGGAACCCCTCTGGTGTTTCCCCTAATTTATGGGTGCTTTGCTGAGAAATAATTGGATTTATCTGATAAAGTTAAGAGATAATGATCACATGTACCCCTATTGTCGCATGCATGAAACAAACTCTGATTTCCGTGAAACCTGTAACGACCCGATTCCCGAATTCCTATGAGACACGAGAATCGGACCGACTCGACTAATCCCAAGACCCAATAGTCCAACGAGAAAGTAACCAAAAGAGCAGTAAAATAAACCACATTCAACATGTATATAACAAGCAGTAACAAAATACAGCAGTAGAGAAAAGAAATACTACAGTATACACCACCACAATAGCAGAGAAATAAACATGTACATAACATGAAGCTTACAATAAAAAGAGTACAGGGAGTAACAGAAAACTACTCACTACAGTGGAAAGAAAGGTACAGAAGGTACTACAGGTAACTCTACTGGGTTCTACTAGGCCCAGCGCCCTCTGCAGCCGCTAACTCTGGCTGCTCACCACCTGGTCCTGAAAAGGTAACAAGGGTGACACGTCAGCAAAATGCTGAGTAGAGTGGCAACTAAAAGCTAGAAGAAGCAGTAGAGTGGACAGTAGCTGTTATATTTTTATTTTCTTCCTTTATACTTTTCCAATTATTCACTATTGATTTATTTCTCAGATCCTTCTCTTGATCTTGAATGTTCCTCGTGGGAACGATCTTGATTGCAGTCTTTCCCGAAAAGTAGAAGTAACACGTGGTGCTCTCCTGGCCGGGAGAGTCCCCCGTGGTGGTCCTACCCTCAGTCAACCACCCCAAGGTCGCTGACAGACGTAACAGTGACTACGGCACGCGCGATAAACGCACGGGTAGCTACCCCACACTGGAACGCGGTCAGTCGTTTCCATTAACGGGTGTGCCCAAAGCATAGCACGGAACCAGTATAGGGCAGAGCCCTCTCAGTAACAAGCGTCCAGCCCCTCCACAGTAACCAAACAGGGGTCTTGCAGCTCCACAGTCCACGCACCCTCGCCTGACTACCCTGGTTTGCCCAGTGGGCCTAACAAGTTGATGTAGGAGAGCTAACAGAACCCCAGGGCCCGTGGGGTAGCTAGTGCTCTCCCTACACTAGTAGCTCTCCTCGATACTGTGTACACGAGGGCCAAAAGTCGATACAAAGTGGCCAGTCCTAACCCCGAGTCCCTGGGGTGGCTAGCTCCGCTCTACACTAAACAGGGGGACAATCGCTCTCCTTGGTACTCCGTACTCAAGCGCCAACTCACTTCCCCAATTCTATTTCATTCACTTTCCAGGAGTTCTACTCCTAATTCCCCGGAGGGTTCAGGCTCTTTTAACTCAGCCAATTTAGGTTTCACCGTTCCAGGTTTATGTCCATACAGTTCATGTTCTCAACCGTATTTATTCATTCATAACAGGCAGCTGTTAACCAATTTACAGGTAGTTATCATTTTCTTTCCACTTTTCCAAGACTGCAATGTATATATTCAACTAGTTTTCCAGTCCTAGGATTCATGCCATACCCTAGGATCTATCATTCAATCTAGTTTTCCAGTCCTAGGATTCATGCAATACCCTAGGATCTACCATTCAATCTAATTCCTCAGTCCTAGGGTTCATGCAATGCCCTAAACTCTATCAATTGTTTCATAATTGTACAAATTTTGTTAAATAATTTAAAGGGCCACTCTACCCGCGAAATCGGGAGTACTGGGGGCGTGGTCGGCAATCCCGCGCGCCTCCGCAACCCCCAGAGCCGCAACGGAATGGGGTCCTAACACAAGGATCAACACAAGGAGTTTCTTAGAATAGTATACAATTACTGTAAATAGGTAGATGAAATAAATCCGGAAAGAACGAAACTTGAAACGCGGAAAATGAACTCCGAACGAACCCTAAACGGGCCAAAAACGACGAGTCTGTCCAAAATCAGACGTCTGGAACTTCTTCCAGACGTCTTAAAATGTCGATCAAGCAATACCTCGGTCTACGCAGTCCCTCAGACGTCCAGAAGCCCACTGGATCGTCTGAAGTCAATTTCAAGACGTCCGATTGTCACCCCGGACGTCTGGAGGTCCTTTCCGTTGTCTGGTACTGTGGCCAGACGTCTGATCCATGTGGGATGGCGAGCCCTCGCGCCCTCCCGAACAGAACCTATGCACACACAGACCCACTCTCATCACGAAGAGGCACAGAAGAACGTGGCGGATGGCTGCATGGCCGTACATGCATAAAAGGAAGAAGTAGGAAAATATTGTACCTGTCAGACGTCTAGACCTTCCTCCAGACGTCCTACGCGTCGTCTGGACGTAAGTCCAGACATCTGATTCTGGGAAATTTTCTCAGAATCAGGACCCGGTTCGTCCTCCGCCCGCGATGCACGGCTACGCCGCGTCGCGTCCGCCTGCTGCCCGAGCTGTAGCAACTCCTCCGTGACACCACACGCCTGCTGCTCCCCCATCGGCCGGCTCTAGCTGCCCCGGCAAGCTCGCACCTCCGCGGTCGAGCTTTCTTCTTCCTCTCGCAACACACCTTCCCACACGCCCGCTGCAGCCGCTACTGCGCACTCGCTCGCTCGCAGGGAGAAGGAGAAGATGAAGGCGGTGGAGTGAGGGTGAGGGAGAGGGGAAGTGTTTTATAAGGCAGCCGCGGGGAGAGAGAAGGGAAAAGCAGCACCTACAGGGAGAGAAAGCGAAGACGAAGGCGGCGGGTTCAGTTTGCGCGCGCAAGCGCGTAGATGCGAACCTGTACGCCGAAAAAATTTATTACCAGACGTCTAGGAAGGGTTCCAGACGTCTAGGCCACTTCCTAGACGTCTTAAACTACGTCTGATGCCCACATTCATAACAAAACCAGTTCCATCATTCTCGTTGATTGGTAGATAGTATGGGACCACCATCATAATTTGAAAATTTTCTGTAAACTGATAACATGGAAGTTAATATGAATATCTGTTCCTTCTAGGCTTAATGATGTAGAATTGTTAAGCAGGATTGGATTTAATGAAATAAAAGATACATTTATTTGGAATGGATTTAATAATTAAATATGACTATTTTGTTGGGATTTAAAGGACAAATAACTGATTTTAACCCCACTACTCATCAGATTTTGGCTATTGCTTTGGTCTTTTAGACCAATTTTAGGAGTTGGTTTAGGGAGTCGTTGGCTTCCCTATGACTCTTTGGTTAGGCATAGCAGTCAACTGGGATAGCGAGATGCATCGCTCGAGGTTTGGAGTGGTTCTTTCTTAGCTGGTGAGTGGGTCATTGGCTATCTGTAGTTTAGCGTACACAGTGTTTGTACGTGTTCACGTAGCCTCCACCCCTTTCTGCAATGACCCCAGGGTTATGGGGAGCGGCAACTCGATGGGTATAAACAGTCTCCCTTGCTAAGAGGATGGCTTATATCGATCTTGTGCCACAGAAAGTTACACGAGATCGTCTCGTGCCCCAAGACATCGATTGACGGATTGTGAACTATAAGAATATGGGCAAATTACATTAACAGAATTGGATAAATAATAAATCGTAAATTGATGAACTTTTGATATAGTGCCCTTGTCCTGTACTTTTTGTTTTAGTTGTTCTACTCTACTTAGTTTTTAATGATGTGTTCTTGGGTTTCGTACTCAGGTGCCTAGCTGGTAGTTACCGTTTGTGCATCTCTTGGCTTATGTACATATGTTCTGTGGTAAACCCTCTGGTCAGTACTTCGTCTCTTTCTACTTCATTATTACTTTATGTTTTGTTTGATTGGTTATTATTGTTGTATTACTATGTGTTGGGTGATTACGATCTTGTAGGTGCTTTGTGCTAGTTACTAGCACACGGCGACTTGGGTGTTGTCGCTTGCGGGACTCGAGTCGTCACAGAATGGGTCACCCACAGCCCAGGCAACCAAACTAATAGAAAAAATGAATAAAGAAATACAAGAAACCTACAAAGCCTTTGAATGATATAAAGAAATACTATAAGACTTAGAATAGTCCCTTTGCAAACCTAGATTTGGAGACAAAACTCAGAGAGAGTGTGTGTGCTCAAGTATCTAAAGAAGAACAAGGACCACAGTGAGCACTAAAAAGCAATATAGAGAGATTTGAGCTTTTGAGCTAGAGAATTGCTTGTGATTGCTGTGTGCATGCAAAGGATGCCTAGGTAGGGTATTTATAGAGTGTTTAGGTTGGATTCTAGTCAAAATAATCACTAGGATTTGAAATTGATCGCAATTAATCAAATTTGAATGGGTAGAATCATAAACAGGCACTTTATGCAAAATTAGGCGTCTAAATTTACGAGTGGATGTTTAATTTAGAGCAATCAAATGTCTGATTATGAAACTGAATGTCTTGTATATTCCTAAGAGATGTTCAAGATTCAAAAATAGATGTTAAAAAATGACTCTCATCATCTAGTAATAAATCCGGTAACTGTCCAACATTTAGAATTCAACAGGATCATTTGGAAGTTAAAGATAGACATTTGAAGTTGTAAAATAAAATGTTTGCAAATAAATATCCAAAAGAACAAATGGTAATAAGAAATAATCCTAGAAAATGAAGTTTTAGGGGTCATCTGAATTAAAGGGTGGACACCTAGAAGTATAGTTTCAAATGGGCAAAAAAATAGATGTCCACTAGGTTAATTCTAGTATCAAGTGATCCTTACTAGAAGAACAATGGTCATTTGATAAACTAAGGTGGATGTTTGAAAATAAAAAGTGGATGTCCAAGAGGAAGGACTAGATGCTTGCTTTTCAATACAAGTTTGTTGGACATGAAATAGATGTAATTAGTGATAATTCAATTTGAACATTTGAAAACAAAAATTGAACATTAGAGTAATAAATCAAAGATAGATGCCTGAAATTGAATGTAAACACCTGTTAATACCTAAGAATGTGTAACCAAGTTTAAACGATGATATTTGACAAAGGAAAATATGTGCAAAGATCATTACTCAAATTTTACAAAGATTGGAAAAAGCGAACATTTGATTAGGGTACTCGGACATCTAAAAATTTATGAACATCAAATTTTGTGGAAAATAATTGAGGAATGAAGGTTAGGAAGGTTTCTATGGGATGTCCTAGGTCATAATATTCTTTTAGGCTCTTTTACACTCTAAAAGTAAAATTACAACAAATTTGCTCTACAATAAAAAAACTCATTATTTTGCTTTTAGATCCTTGCTTTGTGCTTCCTTGCTTTCTTACTTCCTTGCTTTTTAATTCTTCTTTGATCTTTCTACAACATTTGTTAGCTTACAAGAGAAAAGAAATTATTTGTCATTATCAAAAAACTAAAGTTAACAACACTTCCTCCAATTTCATGCACCCTTCTTGCTCTCCTTGATTATGAGGTATGTTAATTTCTATTCATGTTGGGACCAAATACACCACCTAAGGAAAATAAAACCCACCAAAAGCCCAAATTCCACCTTAATTGCACCTCACCCCTAGCTCTAGCACATATTTGCCACTCATAGCACCCTTGGGTGTCAACTTTAACCCTTTCCAAGCAATGTACACGTCCAAGAGCCTTCTCTTTTGCTCTTTCCATGATTATAGCCAATTATGAGCGAAATCCTAATTCTAATTCTGAAAATCTTAATAGCCTAACACACCTTTAGTATTTTGGCTATAACTTTCTCATTCAAAATCCAAATTACTAATTTCAAGGACAACAACCTTTTTCTATGTGCAACTTAATATTCAAAGCACAAGAGGGTTGAGAAAACGTGACAAGTTGTAGCTATCCTAGAAGGCTATTTCAAAACCCTCTATAAATATCTTTTCGAGGTCTCCAAGGAAAGGGAAACCAACTTGTACTTCAATTCCACATATTATTTGGGTCTTTGATCCCTTTGTCGATGTGAGGTCTTTGCCATGTTTTCTACCTAAGTCTGTGCACACACTATTACATTAGGATTGGACTAGAGGTGTCCTTTTCGAAAGTGGATGTATCCATGTTGTTTGCAGGCACTTGGGTGTCAAATAAGCACTCTAACACGTGTGAACGGCAAGGAGTACTGTTGTTGAGGCATATCATAATTTAGGAGTTTCTTTTCTTGCTCTATTTTTGTACTGCTATTACTCATGTACTTTGATGTTATATTCATTAAGAGTTTATGCACTGGATTTCATTTTCCCTCTCTTTTGATGCTTGGAATCCCTGTGTAGTACGTTTTCATCGTATATCGTGCGTCGTATGCAATTTACTTGGTTTCATAGTTTCCTACCCGTTAGTTGGACCAACATAAAGTTGTTGGTTAGTTAACTTCAAGTTTGTTATGTTCAGATCTGATGCCCATGCATGTGTGTGTTCGTAGCAAATCATGTAGGGTGCAAGGCCCTATGATGGTTCAAGCTTGAAAATTCATAATTTTAAACATCAAACTATAGATGGGAGAGAAGTTTTGTTACAACCTATATTGTTTAGGATGTTTAGTTATTAGACTATTTTAAGGTCATTAGATCTTAGTTTGTAATTTTGATTCTCAAATTTGTAAAAAAAAAGGAAATTTGGATGCTTTTGTGTGCATAGTCTCATGTAAAAAATCTTCCCATAAATTTTTGATAATATTTCTGATAAAATTAGATCAAATGAGCTTTCTAATGCCACTGATTTCACACGAAAATGATTTGTAGGAAAAATACAAAATTCATGGAATCGACCTATATCTAGATTGGCATGCAGATTTGATAGGCCATTTTTCCTGAATTACTATGAATTTTGTACTTCATGGATTTGTATGAAATTTACTTAATTCCTAATTTACCCAAGTTTCTACAAAAAATTTATCAAATTTTTATACACAGGTTTGACAAGTTTTCTAGGTGTGTTTTGTTAGATGTACTAGTTTGAAAGTGTCATCATTTTTTAGTACATTTTTGCAAGTTTGTTGCATGAGTGTCCAAATCAATGAACCTTGATTTTAATCATCAGATTAAGTTATAAAAAAGTCTTTTAATATAATCCACCTCCTCATGGGATCGACCTATGCTTGTCGTATCTGCTTTAGTTAGGTTATGTTAGGAATTATTTAAATTGAGAATAGTAGCAACATTCAAGGATCGATTATCTACGAACAACCAAGGTAGGGTTGTAACCCCTCGTAAACCCTCTCTTTAATGATCTGATTGGTGGTTTTTATGGGTGGATTTGTGTATTCTTATAAGCAATACCATAATTAATCTCGACTAGGTTGAGAATGATAAGTATTTTGGTT
Source organism: Thalassia testudinum (assembly GCA_037157565.1). Classification (NCBI taxonomy): domain Eukaryota; kingdom Viridiplantae; phylum Streptophyta; class Magnoliopsida; order Alismatales; family Hydrocharitaceae; genus Thalassia; species Thalassia testudinum. The sequence goes on along the minus strand of JAZHRO010000035.1, from coordinate 58,876,940 downwards.
TAATCTTGAGAGCATTAGAGATATATGTGTGCATGTAGATCTATGAACAAAAGATGAACCCATTACTTGAATTTGACTAAATGACTTTTAGTTTAGTTATTTAGGACTGAAAATGAAGGATTATATGTTAAATGTAGATTTTCAAGAGTTTGGTATAGTTTTATATAAATTTCATATCATTTTGGTGAAGATTGTTCACTAAAATTTGCATTTCTAGGCATAAATGATAGATCAATTTTAAGGGCTAACAAATTAGTTTTGTACTTGGGTTCCAAAGCACATCGTTTTGCCCTGAATGGGGACGGGATGATCAATCAGTATTTGGGGCTGATTGATCTATCCCAGTCTAGTACAAATTACGGTGGGAAATTGATAAAAATGATCGATCATTCGAGTAGTTGATTGATCAAGAGGGTCCTTTAATTGATTAATAAGCTTGAAAATGAGAAGAAATCATCTTGAACTGAAGTAGTAAGAGAGATTCTAAAGGAAGGAATTTAGAAGTGACTCCTACATTAAAGGTTAACCTACCAACTCATAGAGAAGTGATTGGGTGACCCTAGATTAATGGGTTCTCTTACAGGAAAACTCCAAGTAATGAGAGATGTATATCTCTCGAGATGTATATCTCTCGAGATGAGTAGAAAGGAGAGTAACCCATTGTTGTTAACTCAAATGGTGGGTTTATCCATTATTTTTTCCACTAGAGGGGTGGCTACACTCTTTACTTAGGACAAGTGAAGAGAGAGAGAGAGGTTAGATGGAACCTCAATAGAGAAGAAAATGGGTTTAACCTAATGAATCATGGGACTAGATTGGTCTAGGAACTTGATACAGGATGTTTGAAGAGCCATGTTTGGTGCATCGGCCACACCTAAATGACAATAGAGTAGCCTATTGGTCAACTGATTTGTGAAGGGTCGTGCGTCTGCAACCCCTATTAGTGGTTCTCTAGTCACATGTGGGAAGATATGAGGCAATCATCACTTTGGAAATGCAAAGGGCTCCCAAATTGAGGCTGAAGTTGATTGTTCTCAGCATCAAGGGTCTCATCCACCACGTTAGGATTTATTGTAGGAGACACAACATGTGGGGTGCTATGCCATGCCACCTAGAGTACTCACTGAGATCTCGGGAAGGAAAGAAACTAGTTCTTCCCATGTACCTAGAGTATTCACGAATCATTTGCTACCCTCCCTTAAATCTTTTAGATTTCCTTCCAAGTTCCTTCTCCTCCTCAATGTTCTTTAAGTTGTGCTCGCACCCCACCTTGCTATAGCTATGAGGACAACACCTCCTCTCCCTTTTGTTGACTCCAATCTTCCCTTAATCCCAAAGGAATTGAGAGATTAGGAGGCAAAAGGGATCTAAAAGTTAGATTAAGAGCTTTACTTGCCAATTTGGAGCCCTGAACCCTTCCATTTGTTGCTACAATTGATAGAGGAGATGAGAAAAGAAGGTCAGTAGAACGAAGGAGTAGGGAGTGGTATTCATGAGGCTTTTTGCAAATGTAACCTCCCACCTAATAAGTTTCTAGGAGGTTTTGATGCTTTGGTTCTTCCCAATTAGCTCCTCAACACTCAAATTTGTAAAGGCTTAATTGTGAAGTTTAATCCATTATGCCATAATTAGCTTAGTTTGGCCATAAACACCCCTTTAACCATCACTATGCATGTATAGTGTTTTAGGTTTATCTGCTGGATGATTATAATCTTGTGTGTATATGGGAAATTGATCTGGATTCTTGCTAGGGTGGGGAATCACGTCATTACATGAATCCCATCAGTGGATAAGTCTAAGGATTACATAGAGCATTTTTCTCATGATTCAAGAACTAGTGTCTAATTCTTTCCCATAATCAAAAAAGTTAAGTAGAAATTTGTTGGCTTTTGTATGCTCTGGGCAAGGATTCCGAGTATTGTAACATAATTACATTCTTTACCTGAATAAAAAGAATTTATTTGATTTCCAGTATATGAATTGGGCCCCTTAATACAAATAGGGTGATATACTTAGCTAGATTGAATGAATTTGATGTATGATGATTCAAAAATCTAAATGATTTAGAGGATCCAATGACACATCATGAAACCATCTGATTCGATCATATTTCTGGACTAAATTGGGATGGCAACCTTCTCTAGAGTTTGTCACCTAATTGATGTTCTTGAATGGAAATTCAAGGACTGTCACGCAGGTCAGGTTAAGGAGTTAACCTGATGAAAGAAGAGATAGAGGAAGTCCTTCTCCAATGTGGTCATGGAAAAGGCATATCTGTTGACCTGAGACAGATATGTGTCTCTATTAATAAATGTGTGCATTTAGTGGATCATTAGTAGGTGCACCCATTATAGTGCTAATACTAGAAAGTTTGTGCATTTGGGAAGAAATAGGAGATGCATGCTCTCTCAAAGGGATCACACAAATCTATTACATAGGTGTAAGTAATAGACTAAAGGCATGAGCTCACTCCGCGTATATAGGAATGATAGTTCCACATGTGGTCGTAAAGTCCTTATCAGACTCAAAGTAAGAAGAGAAGAAGATGGACCTTTAGAAAAGGTCTCATCTTTGTTCTCATCCCAACAATATAAGGAGATGTTAAGAATAATATTATCCAAGGAGGAATGGCGACTATCTAATGGGATTAAATCTTAGGATAATGTTTTCCTCAATGTGTGAAGGGTTCATACGTATTCGGAATACTTGAGGGTTGAGAGCCTTCTTTTCTTCAATCTTCTTCTGCTTTCCTTCTCTTCTACTTTTGCTTCAGACCTTCTCTTCCTAAGCCTTCTCCTTCTTCTTTCAAAGAGAACAAGGGCTCTCTCTCACGACTAAGTGTTGGACAGGGTTAAACATTAGAGAGCAAACCCCCCCCCTCCCCTGCTCTCTCTCTCTTTCCTTCCTCTTCTCTCTCAGACAACCAGTCAGCCAATCGAGTATTCGGGTTTAAGCAGTATCGGGTCCAGGCCTGCGTGCGTGGTGTCGCAGGCGAGGAGTGAGGGCTTAAGCGGATAGCGGGTGAGCAGCTAAGGGGACCCAACCCCCGTGTACTTGGGTGATAAGCCTAAGGCACAAAAAGCAATATACGTGTTATCAGGTGCTCTTCCACACCTGATGTAGGACTAAATCCCACAGGGCTTCTCCTCGCGTATAGCTACAGTGAAGGGAACTTCCAATTGGTGCAGCAATTGCGTTTCCTTGCTCAATTGAGGACCTAGAGGGGTTCAAGCCTACAGTCCGCATGACCTGGGATGGTTCTTGGTGAAGAATAGAGCCATGACTTGAAGAACAGCCGAAGAAGGTGGCGGCAACGACGGAGCTCCAGTGGGATACCTAAAACAAACAATACGGCCTCATGGCCATATTAAAATACTTCAAGAGCTTCACCAAGTGTTAGCGAATGTGATGGTGGAGGTGGCGAGACGTGGGAGTGCGTGAGGTGGTCTGCGGAGGTCAGCGGACACCGTGTGAAGGTGGGTTGTTCGAGACGGGGATTTTGGGTGGATGATAGGGTGAAATAAGAGAGGGCTTTTGGTTGGAGGCGTACGGCAGAGCTTTTGGACTTGACGGCGAGGTGTTTGGTGCCCTGTGGAGGTGGGGTGGACTCGTCGGAGGTGTGGTCGGAGCGGAAGAAGACGCTGGTGAACAGTGCTGTCGTGGGTCGAATTGGGGTTTTAAATAGAGGGAAAGAGAGTAAAGAGGGAGAAAAACCTAACTGACCTAATTCTAACAGATGAAAGGGGAGGAAGGTCCTTGCTGGTGGTACGTCGGACTTGGAGGAGATGAATTCTCCGGTGGGCAAAGCGGCGATGACGAGGGGAGGTAGGTGGCGCTCGCTGGTATTGCGACGCGGGGAAGAAGCTGAGGATGAAGGAGCCACCGCCTATTGTATGTGGCAGATGGAAAAGAAGGTGATCGAAGAGGGTCGCTGGAGTTGGTGGAGATGGAGGTCGGGGAGAAGGGAAGAAGGGGAATCCAACCTCCAAACCAAGCTAAGGACGGTTTGTCCTTAGGGGGTTTTTTATGGAGCTTAGAAGGGCATTCCAAGCTTGGAAACTTGGAGCTTTCATGAAAGTGTAAACCCTTGATTTCAAAGGGTTTGCATGAAGATTTTGGCAACAATTAGAGCCTAAGATGTGGCTCAAATTGTAGGGAAATCTCTCAGGAGTCTCCCTTCCAATTTTGGAAGGGATTGAGTGTGAAATCAGGGAGAAATCCCTGATTGAAGTTCATTAGAGTAGGTGGTTCCTCTACGATAATGGTGGAGGGACTTATTTGTGAAGATGACGACAAACTTAGGGCCCTATCTGCAAGGATTTCAAAACACTAAGGGTGCGTGTGTGAGACAAAGAATCAGACTATACTAAAATGCGAACTAGGTCAAGATGATCTCTGATTAAGCCCAAATTTTGGTCCAAACCTAATTTGGACCCGATGAATTTGAGGGTGAAGTCGGATTTTGGTTTTAATCAAGTTTGACTGGGTAATTTATGTAGATACCCAAACTAGGGTAACTTCCTGTCGTAGACTTTGTTTTAGGTCAAAATGGTTTCCAATGGTCAAATCAAGGATACCAAACCTTATAGAATATTTTGCTATGATTTTTAGAAGGTTTAGGTGAATTTTCATCCTGACCAGAACCTTTATTAATTGAGTCTAAAATTAGAGTTTCGATTGTCCATTAATTCTTGAAATGCATGAAAACCCGTTTCTTTCTACCTTGACCCTTTTATTAGACATTTATGATCATTTGACCTTTAATTAACCCCTGGAAAAACCCATGGTTACTCTGCATTTAGGATATTCTGTTAAAACTACAGTTTTACCCCTATTTTAATGCATTTCTCTCAGAATGAATATGCACTAAATTGTGGCTCTTCGGCGGTTATGTAGAAGCATTTATCTGTTGCTTATGACTAATTAAAGCTAGTTATGGCTGATGATGACGTTATCATCAGGACCTAAACACTTAGACTCTTCAAGTCATCGGGCTTAATTATCTCGGGTGTCTATTAAAGTTTGGACCTATTTCTCAAGTCCATGCTACTTTAAGTTTATTTTAATAAGTTGAGGTGATAAGTATACGACTTATCAACCCACCCTCTGATTTGAGGGGACCTATAGTCTAAGGATCTACACACTCTCTGCACTAACTCACTCTACAGGCGGTTTTAACGAAAATTAGGTAGCTAATAAACATACTAGGGTAGTATGGCTGGCATGTTGCTGTGAGTAACCCCTCATAACTGGGTGTCCAGAGCCCAACCACACGACCTAATCTCTTTAGCCATTGCCTTTAGGTAAATCTTACATCAAGAAAGCCACCTACTTAGAAAAAGAAAAAGAAAAAAAAAGAAAAATACCTACAAAGAAAAGAAAAAAATGAAAAATAGAAAAAAGGAGAAAAAAAAAGCCACACTTCACCACACGAGTATGGCTAGCAAATTACCGTGGGTAACCCCCCATTGTCGTTTATCTAGAACTCAACTCACAAAGTACACAAATAATTCCTAAGACTTAGGAAGAAGTAGGGAAGTAGAATAACCTAGGGAGATATACACTGGGTTCACCCTTGTATTGACCTCATAAAAATAAAAGTAGAGAGAAAGCTACTGGTCAAGTAGATGTACCTTTAGGTAGAATTTTTTTATTGTCACTTAAGGTTTGTAGAAACCTAAAGTTCGTTCTATTTCACCGTTTAGTGAGTCAATCACATTTTTCACATAAAGATTCTTAGCACTTAAAGTCTTCTCGAGTCTTGGGTGGGCTGGGTAACCATAGAAAGCTGTCTCGAAACCTTAAACAAAAATTTCAAACATATTAGAAAAGAAGAAAAAGAAAAAAGTACTCTCTTTCTTATACAAAATAAGGCGAGGACTTGGGCAGTATGCATTTTGGCAGACACCCAAGCGTTGTTGAGTCTTCGTAGTTTAGGTCCTTAGTTGAAATTTCGTATTGTTGAGAAATAACTATTGCCTAAGTAATCAGATCTTAATTTTTGTTTATAAATAGCATTTAGTTTAGTTTTGCTAGGGACTAGAAAAAGATAGTCATGGGGGTGTGATGTAGACACATCTATTTAGCTTATTACCTATTTATGCATGTTCCTAAGCTCATAGAATCATCCGACGTTATAAATAGTGCACAACATGTATCATCATGCATTTAGCATAGATTGAATAATTTATACATTAATTTTCTTATTTTAATGGCTAGGGGAGAAGGCGATAGAATTCTGGGCCTCGGATTAAAAATCTAACCGTACGGATCAGATCAAGACAACGATCGAAGTCCAACACCTTCGAAATTGCCCTGATCGAACCTTCGTAGCATCATATGCAGTTTGAGGAAGATCAAAGGTCAAGGGGCAAGGTGACACGATTTGGAGCCTCAAACGACAAATCCAACTGCACGGATGGGTTCGAGTGGACAATTCCATCCTAACGGTGCAAAAATCGATCCCATCTGACATCCATGGGGTCCCCTACAAACAAGGGAATATGGACGACCCAGATGGCACCACGGGGTGACATCCGAGTCGCCTGCAGCTACCCCAGCATGCCCTCCACATCTCTGAAGGCGCACCTGACATTTGACCTCAGCCGTTAGATCGCCATCCAACGGCTGAAATGGATCACACCATGCCTCCACAATAAAAAAGGAAGCCCACACTAAATCGCGACCGTTGGATGAAGATCCAATGGCCACAATCACGTGGTCACTGGCTGTAGGTGATCGTTCTTCTCAACATGTTCACGCCCTCAGCACAATGGTTCAACACATGCCTCTTAAACAAGAGGCGCGGGTTTGAGCTTCCATCCACCCTCCCTTCAGCTAAAGCCCCATCGAAATTGGATTGCTTGATCGCAATCGAGCGGTTGTAATTAAGCCACACAGGCCCGCTATGCCTCTATGCAAGGGTAGCACACGATTTGAGGCGTCGATCGAGAATCAGATGGGCGCAGTAGCATCTACGTGGCACCACAGATTGTAATCGTGCAATACATGCAGATGAACACGCCCTAGTGCGCTATCTCAGAAGCGCGGGGAGGTGAAATCTGGAGTGTTCATTTCAAATCCGACGATGGAGATGCTCCCTCACACAATCCAACCTAATGCTAGCTCACTGCGTGTGTGGTGCTGCGCTGTGCGCAGCTGTGTACACGTGCATCACATGCAGAGCTTGATTTGCGTAGATCTTGATGCCTTATGTGACAAATGATTCGCCTAATGCCCTATAAATAGGCCTACACCCTCCCACCTTCATCCTTGTCTCTTCCTGCTCTCTCCTCACCCCCTCCAAAGCTCTACAATCTTTCCCAAGCCCAGGATGCTCCATTAGAGTGTAGAAAATAATTTTTACTCCCTCTCTCTCATCCCCTTCATGGAGTACCCATGGCCGTCCTCTCACCTCATTCGAGAAGTAGATCCCGCTGCGATGTCGTCCTGCTTCGTCCTTAATTTGTCCGGCTCTATCCTCCTTCGTCTAGCTCCTCATATCCTTCTTCCAAGCATCACATCAATGCAGCTCATTCTCCAAGCAGTCGTCGAGGAGGATTCTTCCACCTCTTCTCTTTTACTTCTTTCTAGCATAGTTTTTATTCTCTGCAAGTAGTTGTAATGAACACTGATTTATTTTTATGAAATAATTATTCTCTCTCTCTCTCTTCCTCTCTCTCTCTTTCTTTTCTTTTGCAAGTAGAGTAGATTAAATTACATAATTCTCAACCTGATCTCTGCCTTATAAATACCAAAAAAAATTAGAAAAGCATAAAACACCAAAAAGAAATAAAAGAAATGCAGATTTTCTCCAAATCAAACATTTGCTTCCCCGTGTTCGACTCAAGGCTCACCTGAATTTCGGTATAAATATTATCTGATAAGTCAACATTTTTTGCGAAATACAACAACGCGAGTTCTCTTTCTTGGAACCCTAAACCCTGATTTTGTCGCATGAATTTCTCGACTATCAATGACTCCTTTGTTGAGTATTGAAGTCTAGATGGATAACTTTCTGTGTGTTCTTCTCTTAGGTACTAAACTATGAAGTGATCATAACTGTGCTTGCCTAATAGGGATGAAGATGTGGTTAATAGATGAATTGAAATCATGGTTTTAACTCATACTGACTAGAGTGTCTAATTGCATGACTAATATGAAATGACGTTCTTATTTTATCATTATTTGTTAGTGTAAATCCTTTTATTATTAAACGTTGATGCATTCATATTGTAGAACTAGTGGTTATGGTGGAAACAGATAGTTGATTAACTGTGCTTGTCTTGTACATAAAACCCTGATAGTAGAGGTTGACAAATGGTGATTTCATAATTGCATACTTGTTATAGATCTAAATACTTAATTGCAAATGGGTTTGTGACACTCATCAAATAATATGATTCTCATGAAACATTAGAACCCTCAACATAGAAACTGATTGATAGTATATAAAAGAAGTTATAATATTGTTATACTTCGTGATGGATAATATGAACCAATGATATAATGGTTAATAATTTAGTTATCCAAAGAATGGTTATCAAACCCAAATAAAGGCAAACATTTTAGGATACAAACATTGGATAACTGGTTTAGTCCTGCTACTCGTTGGTGTTTGGCTGCAGCATTAGTTTGATTTTAGATTGGTTGGGCTGGTTAGAGAGTTGTTGGCATCCTTGCTAATCATAGTTAGGCTTAATGACCAAACATGATAGTAGAGTGTAGGGCTTAAGGATTGAAGTTGGTTTTGCACTTTAGAATGGATGAACGACTATTTGTGGATCAGTGTATCTAAGTAAAACATGTTTACACCACATGATATAGTCACCACTTCTCCTTGCAATGACCCAAGGATAATGGACAAGGTTGTGTGGTGGGGGCTATTATTGCATAAACACCAATGTCCTTAATTTTGATAATAGCAAAACATATATATATATATATATATATATTAATTATATTGTTCTTGGAGGACTAACATTTTAGGCAAAGAAGAGTTGATCCTCTCAAGAATAAGGCTTAATCGAGAAGAAGAAGATTTAGGTTTCAAGACATGCGAAGAAGTTTAAGCTTGAAGCAAAAGCACAAGAAGATCAAGCTCAAGATGCAAGCAATAGAAGCTCAAGCACCAAAATCATTCAAAGTAGAAGTTTAATTATATATTATGTTGCAAAAGTGTTATAATTTCATTTTATTTTCTTAGATTCTTTGTTAAAGAGCCCAAGAAGGTTAATTAAAGTCACTCCTCAAGCCTTTCGAGGGAGTTGATTTAGGTGCTTAATGACTAAAATAATGGGAAGGCACAAATAAAAGGAAGTTAATCAATAAATGGAAAATAAGATTTTGAGTATAGTACATGCTTTTCTTGTTTCTTACACTTTTCCCTAGTTCATATTTTCTTTTTGTTGTTTGTTTTTGACATTTCTTTCGTTAGACTCTATACTCAGGACTTGGTGAGCGACAACCGAGTCCTACGACTATAAGAGGTGAAGGTGCTAGTCCAAGTTAAGTACCTTAGTGGTCGATAGTAGTCGTAGTCATTCTAGTTTCAATTATGTTTTCTTTTCAGCAGTTCCTTTAGTACTATTTTCTTCAGTTATGTACTTATGGATTATGATAACTTTGGATGATAATCTCTTAATACTAGTACAATTCAGTTATTCTTCCTTTATCTATTATATTTATGATGTGATGTGTTGTACATGTGTATTATGTTCTAGGTTGGATGATTAGATCTTGAGAGATTTTGAAAATCGATTCGAGTCTCCACTAGGATGGGGGTTCGAATCGTAACAATTGGAGCGTTGAACTACACCACCCACAAAGGTATAATTATCTTCTCATGGGACCTCAAAACAAGAAAAATTTAGTTCTTCTCATATGGTTTTGATTCTAAGGCATTTTTGTTTAATCAGATGATCAATTTTGGACATGAGTTAGATTCATGATTTAAAATTTTAAAATGTCTGATTTCATGCTTTTGTGATGACACCAAGCGAAATGATTACGTTCTTTCAAGAATGTCCTAGACAAGTTGGCTTAAATTAAGTAAATTCAAAATTGGATAGGTTCTCGTTGTAATATGTAAACATCCATGTTTCAAAAAGTAGACATTTTGAGAGAAGGATGAATGTTTGAAAGGTCTAAATGCAGGAGCTTAATTGTTTACTAGAAGTGGGTAATTTTTTTACAAGTTCACCTAGTTGAAGGTGGCAAACATTTAGAACCTGAAAAGTTTTGTGACAGTAAAGGAGACATCTAGAATCCCTTGATTAGGAACTTTTATTTTATTGCTAAGGTACAAAGGTCGACATCTTGATTTGCAAGTAGAGACCTAAAACTTTACAAACAAATGTTAAGTTAAAAAGATGGACATCTAAGGTTGTCATATAGATATTTGAGTTTTGAATTGAAGAAACACAAAAATCAACTTTGTGCTCTCACTAAATTAGATGTGTGAAATTTTTGCTAGGTCAATATATAGGTAAATCAAACTTATGTTTTGAGTATAGAGAAAAACATAAACATCTAGCTTAGAAGAATAAAGATTTGAAATTTACAAACATCTGGTTCAATGTAAAATTATGATTTTTGAGACAATTTTGTGTTCTTGAGGAAAATCCTTGAGGGACTTTCAAAGGGAATTTCCTACGATTAGATTTAAGGGTCCAAAGGTTCTCCAACAACCTACTAAAATAAAATATGTCAAAACTCAATAATAAAATATAAACTCTTGAATTTAAAGGTTGATCTTAAGAAACTTAAGTCCATATACTTCTTTTGTTGAATCTTTTCATAAAATCATTATCATTTCCTCACATACCTAGTCCCTAAAACACAACAAAATAAGTTACCTACAGCGACGGAGGGTTTGTAATGATGATCTATAAATGTCATTATAAGTCTTTTCAAAATGTTAGTAATGCAACTTTTTTTACTTTAGTTGTTTCTTATTTTTTTGCATCCCTCAACCTCAAAAACAAGAAACAAAAAGATATCAACCTCCACAAATCCTACTCCCCTCGACACCACCACCCCGACATCCCCACCCTTCCCCCCCTCCCACTCAACCCTCAGGCGTTGCCGCTCACCACAACCATTATGAGCCCCAAACCTGTCTTCCATCTCCCCACCCACTCCTCTCACACCGTTGCTCAAGCCTGCTCGCCTCACCTGAATCACACCTACAGTTAGCTTGATCGAAGCCCATCAACGCTCACCTCGATTGGAGCCTATGATGATCAACTGAATCAGACCTAGATCTATAATGTCGATGTCTCACCACCGACTCTCAGATGCCCTAATCGCCGATCAGGTTTGACCACGCGTTGCTTCTATCCCTCTCTCTATCGTCACTGCTCTCTAGTCATTCATCACTATATATCGCACTTGACGTATATTGATCACTCGATCAGTTGCTTGATCTCAGATCTATCTCACTTATCTATCCCTCGATCCCTCTTCCTCAATCTACTCATTCTTGACATCACATACTCGGTTAAATCTATCTCCCTTGATTTCCCTCAGTGGATCTCTCTCCCTCGATCCTTCATTCATTCTTCCAATCAAATATGTAGATCAAATCTGAGCTTAGATCTATGCTCAATATCTCTCACTCCAACTCTCGATCACAGTTGACTTCTCTTGGTCGCTCACGAGCTTAATTTAGGTTAGGGTTACATGGTTAGTTTTTTCTTTTATATGGTTGATTTAGGGTTAGAATTAGGTGTTTAACTTATTTATTAACGTAATTTATGGTCTTGTATGCAGTGGCATATGATTGGAGGTGGATCTGTCATGATGAGGATTTTGCATGGAGTAGATTAAGTTGTCGATTGCCATTCATTTGCTGGTAAGTACTAGATTTGTATGTTTGGAGATGTACAAATTAGCTTTAGAGTAATATTTTAGATTTTCCTTTTCTCTTTCTTTTTTTCATAGCAAAAGTATGTTATTCTTGCTTTCTGGAACTATAATACATATTTTTCCGTAAATGTCACAAAATCGAATCTCCATTTGTTGGATACATGCATTCTTACAAGTTCTAGATGTTGTACAAATTTAAATTTATTTTAATCTGGCTTGTCATTATTTTCAGGTTATACCTCCAAAAACTATATTTGCAATAGCTTCCACTTCAAATGAAGTCCAATCTTTCATTGAGGTAGATTTCTCACCTTTCTATTTGCTTGATGATGGACATAAGTTAGTTATATGAGTAGATTATGAATAACCACCATAATCTCACATTGATTTATAGTTCATTCTGAAGCATTGTACAATGTGTTCTTTAGAATTTATGGTTCATTCTGAAGCACCATGCAACGTGTTCTTTATGATTTATAGTTCATTCTGCAGAGACTACCTTTGTTGCTGCAGGTGATCAGTCTATAAACTTTTGACCTACAATTGTATTTAAAAGATCATATTATACTCCTTCTAGAAACTTTTTTGAATTTTGACTTGAATTTTTATCTCCTATGACTAGATTCAATCGACTCATTTTAAAATGAAGAGACAATGTAAAGGTCGTTTTCGCATGTCTTTGGTGCTGGCTGATGTGATAAAGCTGGATAATTTTGAATAAAGATCATAGTAATGCAATTCATTTGGCCTTAACTAATATTTTTGTTTATATCTACAGATTGCAACCCGGTATTTCCTACTTCAATTGGCTGACACACAACTTACACCAAAGCACTTTGGCCATGTCCTCTATTTGCAGGCATGTCTTGTACTAGAAGTTGTAGATCTGTTTGGATGTTCTGTTATTTTGGAATTATAATTAGTTGATATATGAATTCTTATATTTTGATGATATTGTGAATGCTTGGGGACAAATCAGATTCCATGATATTACTTTGTTGGAAGGTCTTCTTTCGATTAGGATGACGCATTTTGTATTATTGCAATCCCTCATTTTGCATTATCTATGAATGATTCATTTTTAATTGGCTTTAGGTTAAAGAATATTCCTATTTAATATAATGAACTTTCCCGTAAATCACAAATGATGCTTTTGTTGAGATATTGCTTTATTGATTTTCTCATGTGTTTGCTTTTGTTTAACATTTATTGTTTGTAACTCTGCCATTGTCTGTCCCCAAGCTGATTGAGAAAAGAGGGAAAGTGTAACGACCCGGTTCCCGAGTCCCTACGAGACACGAGAATCAGACCGACTCGACTAATCCCAAGACCTAGTCGTCCAACGAGGAAGTAACCAAAAGAGCAGTAAAATAAACCACATTCAGCATGAATATAACTAACAGTAAGAAAGTACAGCAGTAAGGAAAGAAACTACTACAGTATATACCACCACAACAGTAGAACAACATTTATCATATAACATGAATTGCAGGTAAAGAAAAGTACAGCGGAAACAAGAACTACTCACTATAACGGAAACAAAGAGGTACAAAAGACAATGGTAACTCTACTGGACCCTACTCAGCCCAGCATCCTCTGCAGCCGCTAGCCCTGGCTGCTCAACACCTGGTCCTGAAAAAGGTAACGAGTGTAACACGTCAGCAAAACGCTGAGTAGAGTGGCAACTAAAACTAAAGACAACAGTAGAGTGTACAGTAGCTATTATGTTCTATTACTTTCTTTACTCACATCTTTCAATTGTCTCACTATTTCATTTATTCCCCAGATCTTTTACTTGATCTCGAATGTTCCTCGTGGGAACGATCTTGATTGCAGTCTTTTTCAAAAAGTAGAAGTAGCACGTGGTGCTCTCCTGGCCGGGAGAGTCCCCCGTGGTGATCCTACCCTCAGTCAACCACCCCAAGGTCACTGACAGACGTAACGGTGACTACGGCACGCGCGATAAACGCACAGGTAGCTAACCCGTACTGGCACGCGGTCAGTCGTTTCCGTTAACGGGTCTGCCCAAAGCACAGCACGGAACCAGTCCAGGGCAGAGCCCTCTCCGTAACAGGGGTCCAACCCCTCCACAGTAACCAAACCGGGGCCTTGCCCCTCCACAGTCCGCGCACCCTCGCCTGACTACCTTGGTTTGCCCCAGCGGACCTAACAAGTCGGTGTGGGAGGCTAGCAGAACCCCGGGGCCCGTGGGGTAGCTAGTACCTCCCTACACTAGTAGCTCTCCTCGGTACTACGTACGCGAGGGCCAGCAAGTCGGTACAGAGTGGCCAGTCCTAACCCCGGGTCCCTGGGGCGGCTGGCTCCGCTCTGCACTAAACAGGGGGACAGTCGCTCTCCTTGGTACTCCGTACTCAAGGGCCAGCTCACTTCCCCAAAACTATTCCATTCACTTTCCAGGAGTTCTACTCCTACTTCCCCGTAGGGTTCCATCCTTTTTACTCAAACATCCAGGTTTCACTTTCCAGTTTCACATTCTTACAATCCATGTTCTCAACCACGTTATCTATTCACAACAGGCAGCTATTAATTTAAATTACAGGCAGCTTTATATCTCTTCCCATTTTCCAAGACTGCAGTATTATACATTCCACTAGTTTTCCCATCCTAGGATTCATGCCATAGCCTAGGATCTATCATACAATCTCGTTTTCCAGTCCTAGGATTCATGCAACACCTAGGAGCTATCATTCCATCTATTTCTCATTCCTAGGATTCATGTAATGTCCTAGGTTCTATTTATGGTTCCATAATTTAACAGATTTTATTAATAACTTAAAGCCACTCTACCAGGTACAACGGGAGTAATTGGGGCGTGATCGGGAATCCCGCGTGCCTCCGCGACTCCCAAGACTGCAACTGAAGGAGGACCTATCACAAGGATCAAACACAAGGAGTGTCTCAAAACAGTGTATAGCTACTGTAGACGGGTAGAGGAATTAATTCTGAAAAGAACGCAACTCGAATCGCGGAAAACGGAGCCCGAACGGGCCCTAAACGGGTCAAAAAAGACGATACTGTGCAAAATCAGACGTCTGGAACTTCTTCCAGACGTCTTAAAAAGTGGATCAGAGAATTACCTGTTCAGTGTGGTTTCCCAGATGTCCAGAAGTCTGCGGGGACGTCTGGCCTAGCTCCCAGACGTCCGATGGTCACCCCGGACGTCTGGAAGTCACTCCCGCCGTCTGCTACAACTTCCAGACGTCTGATTCGCAAAGGATGGCGAATCAGCGAGCCTGCGCACAGCCAACTCCCTCCCTCAGTACGGTCAGTCGACAGGAAGGAAGAAGAAAGCGGAATACTCACCTTTCAGACGTCTGTATGAGCTTCCAGACGTCTCCCTCGCCGTCTGGCTATCAACCCAGACGTCTGATTCTGAAAATTTTTCCACAATCACGGCACCACTCGGCCTCCGCTCGCGACGCCGCCCGCGTCGCACCTCGCGCGTCTGCTGCTCAGACCGCAGCAAGTCCCTCTCCGCGTCGTTCCGCACCCCCTGCGCCCTCCGCCGGCCGGCCAAGCCGCTCCAGCGAGCTCGCCCTCACGGCAGAGCTCCGCCCTCGCACGCCGCACCTCCTCCGCGCTCACTGCGGCCGCCGCTGCCGCCCTCGCGCTCGCTCACTCTCGCGCACAGGAAGGAGAAGAGGAAGGGGACAGTGGAGACGACGGGAGGGGAGGCGTGGCCTTTTAAGGCCGCGCGAGGAGGAGGGAGAGAGTGCGCGGCAGGTCTGCAGCCGTAGAGAGAGAGGGAAAGAGAGAGAGAGAGAGGAATCGCGGGTCTGCGCACACAGGCGCGCAGACGAATCTCTCATGCGAAAAATAACTATTTTCCAGACGTCTGGAAACGATCCCAGACGTCTGGTCAGACGTCTGGATGTGATCACAGACGTCTGGTACGACGTCTGGGGCACACGTTCGTAACAACGATGGAGGTTCTGATTCTGGGATTTTTCCCAGAATCAGACGTCTGTACCTACATCCAGACGACGTGGACAACGTCTGGAGGGAGCTCCAGATGACTGAGAGGTACATATTTCCTCCTATGCTTCTTTTTGCGGATACGGCCATGCAGGCCGTTTCGTCGAAGCTTTGTTGCGTGCCATGTTGAGAGAGTCTTGCGTGCGTGTGCAAGTTTAGCTTTGGGAAGGCACGGGACACGCCCACCCACGCGGTTCAGACGTCTGGGCGAGTCACCAGAGGGCGGAGAGCGTCTCCAGACGTTCGGAGAGGTGGTCGAACATCTGGAACTGGGTCCAGATGGTTCAGCAGGACCTCTGGACGTCTGAGGAGCAGCGTAGAGTGAGGTATGATCTGGACCCCTTTTTAAGACGTCTGGAAGATGTTCCAGACGTCTGATTTGAGTCAGAGTTGTCATTTTTGACCCATTTAGGGTCCGTTAGAGGTTCGATTTCCGCGTTTAAGATTTTGTTCTTCTCAGAATAAGTTCCTCTAGTTGTTTGAAATACTTTTATCCTGTTCTGAGTGGTTTCTTATGGTTGATCCTTGTGTTAGGACCTCGTTCTGTTGCGGATTTGGGGGTTGCGGAGGCACGTGGACCTGCCGATCACTCCCCCATTACTCCCGATTTTGCAAGTAGGTGGCTTTCCTTAGTTACTTATAAACATAAATGCATATCTGAAATAAGTGATAGATCCTAGGGTATGACATGAATCCTAGGACCTGAAAACTAGACTGAATGATAGATCCTAGGGTATGGCATGAATCCTAGGACCTGAAAACTAGATTGAATGATAGATCCTAGGGTATGGCATGAATCCTATGACCTAAAAACTAGAATAAATGATAGATCCTAGGGTATGGCATGAATCATAGGACTAGAAACATTGGAACGATTGTATTGAATGCCTGAATTACAGTCTTGGATAAGTAGATAGAATTAAATAATTGCCTATAATTAGATAACAGCTGCCTATGAAATGTAGAGTACTGTTGTTAGTAACTGCTACATGAAATTCCTGTTGTTTGAAGTTAAATACAAGCTACATGTATATGAATTGGAAAAGAAAGTTTGAACATTGGAAACACGTGCTATATGCAATAAACCTGAAATGATGAAACCTAGTATGGCTTGGCCTGAGAAACATGAGCACGAACCCTACAGGGAATTGGGAGTAGAGCTCCTAGAAATAAATAGAATGGAACTAGGAAAGTGAATGGGGAAGTGAGCTGGCCCTTGAGTACAGAGTACCAAGGAGAGCGACTGTCTCCCTGTTTAGTGTAGAGCGGAGCTAGCCGCCCTAGGGTTGGGACCCGGGGTTAGGACTAGCCTCTTTGTACCGACTCTATGGCCCTCGCGTACATAGTACCAGGGAGAGCTACTAGTGTAGGGAGAGAGCTAGCCACCCCACGGGGCCTGGGGTTCAGCTAGCCATCCTACACCGACTTGTTAGGCCCACTAGGCAAACCAAGGTAGTCAGCCGAGGGTGCGCGGACTGTGGAGGGGCAAGACCCCTGTTTGGTTACGGTGGAGGGGCTGGACCCCTGTTACTGAGAGGGCTCTGCCCTATACTAGTTCCGTGCTATGCTTTGGGTGCACCCATTAACGGAAACGACTGATCGCGTGCCAGTGTGGGGTAGTTACCCGTGTGTTTATCGCACGTGCCGTAGTCACCGTTACGTCTGTCAGCGACCTTGGGGTGGTTGACTGAGGGTTGGATCACCACGAGGGACTCTCCCGGCCAGGAGAGCACCACGTGCTACTTCTACTTTTCGGAAAAGACTGCAATCAAGATCGTTCCCACAAGGAATAGGCGAGATCAAGAAAAAGACCTGATAAATAAACCAAGTGGTGAAAGAAAGAATAATTGGTTAAATAAAGAAAGAAATTAAAAACAACATCTACTTGTCCACCTTTACTGTTTTTCTTTGCTACCTGATTGCCACTCTACTCAGCGTTTCGCTGACGTGTCGTCCTTACTACCTTTTTCAGGACCAGGTGTTGAGCAGCCAAAGCCCACGGCTGCAGAGGGTGCTGGGCCTAGTAGAGCCCAGTAATTGTACTTGTGTTGTACCCGTTTCTATAGTAGTGAGTTTTTTTTGTTACACTTGTGTACTCTTTTATTATAAACTTCATATTCTGTACCTGTTTTACATTCTCTACTGTTGTGGTGGTGTGTACTGTAGTAGTTCTTTTCTTTACTGCCATACTTTTGTTACTGTTAGTTGCTTGCATGGTGAATGTGATTTATTTTACTACTTCTTGGTTACTTTCTCATTGGACGACTAGGTCTTGGGATCAATCGAATCGATCCGATTCTCGTGTCCTGTAGGGATCTGGGAATCGGATCATAATAATATATATATATATATGAAAAGGCACTTAGTACGAATGGTTCGATTGTTTTTTCATTTGATAAAAATTACTTAACACATCAAAAGATGGTTTAGAAAGTCACCAACCGTATATCTAATGCAATCAATCAATTTATTACACTATTATTTGAAAGTTAATGTATCATTTAAATGCTTAGTTGTATTAAAATTTTATTTTGTACTTGACATGAACTTGTATTACAAATTTAAGTCAAAATTGTACTATATATTATATATTGACTCATTTGTATTACAAGCTTGTTGTCTTATAACACACAACTTGTAACATAATTTTTCTCACATGTATAACAAAATTAGTTTCTTTCTTGTAATATAAGTTTTTACATTTTTCACACATAAATACTTGTAATACAAGATTTCATACTTGTATTACAATTAATTTTTCACTTGTAATACAAATTTTTTTTCTAACGATCACTTACATTATAGACTTTTATTAGTGTTACTTAATAATTGTTTCTTGGTTTCATTTAAGGAATGGATTTGAATAGCTTTCAATTGTTTTTCAGGAAGTTGAATTTTTTTCTTTTCCTAGCACTTACTCGTATATGACACGTTATCAGTGGTACTTTTTAGGAATGCCATCAATGATTTACAATATCTATTATAAATGCTACCGTTGAAATAAATTTTGTGCTTATTCACTATTGGAAAACATAGTAATACCATTTAAACAATGTCATTCTAATACCACTTTTTTTAATTTTGGTGATTTCATCTTTGCCCATTAGATTGTGATCTATCATCATGTAATTGGTGATTTTTTTATACTTTTTTAGTGCAATGCTTATAAGATATGGCTCCTATATTTATATATATGTGTGCACGTGCGCACACACACAATATTGCTAATTAATGTGTCGGATTTGAGAATTTAATTATATCAATTGGAATGCAATTGTTATATGGTGACATAAGAATTTATGTTGAAATCATTGAGATTTGGTAGATGTTTTTAGTCCCATATTAAAAGTGAACAAATCACTTGGTGGGTGTAAAAGGCTTCTGCCTCTCATGACTTATGCAGCAAATAGTAAGAAAAGAGCCTGGAGACCATGCACGCACATGCGCGCGCCCCACCCCGCCTCAACTTGAGTGAGAATTAATTTGGAACTTGGACTCTTTTGCTACAAATTTTTAATCTGACGATTTTGAGATAGATTAATCGATCAAAAGGTAAAATTGGTTGATCAATTATTTTGATCGATCAAAGAGTTAAGTTTGATCAATCAATTGGTTTAATCGACTAAAAAGTTAAGTTTAATTGATCAATAAACTTAATTGATCAATCAATTACCGTATTTCTATAAAATGGAAATTTTCATAAAAGTTTGGTTGTGGGCTCTATATAAAGGCCATAAAGGGGCTCTCATTTAACACACAACAAGAACAGAAAAGCTCTCTCCACTCTCTCGTTCTTGTCTCTCTTTCTTGGTGTGTTCGTTCGATATGAGATTAGTAGAAAAATCTCCAATCACTTTTGTCGATTTTGCACAGGAGGATTGAGAGATCTACGATGAATTTTTGGTTGATTAAATAATTAAATTAGTAGATTAATAGGGAATTTGGTTGGAAATCAAATTGCCTCGATTTCGTTCTCCTGAGGTGATTTTCAAGGGCGTCCAAGATTGAAGTGTATCGAATCTTAGAGGTAGATCATTATATCCTTGAATGAGTTCGTCTAACCCCGACGTACTGGTATTATAAGAGGCGATACCTTCTCTAAGGAAAGTTCTTAATGAGTGTTTCGATCGGAGTAATCTCTAATCTTTCTTCGTTTGATTTATTTATACTATTATATGTTATTTGTTCTTTATTTTATTTTGAATTTTACCAAATCATATTTGACTTGATTTAATATTTTTTTTTTTTACGAAAATATTGGAAATGTATATATTTTTTATTTATTTATTTTCTTTATATGCTTATTTTAACACAATGCACCCATCATATTCCTACATATTGAAACTTTGGTTCGATATGAAAATATGGACAGCACATGATCTCTTGAAAGAATAATGCATGTTAACTAGATTCAATAGGAAGATAAAACCTCACTTTGAGTATATTGGATGTAACAAATTCGTGCATGGTCATTAGGATCTTCATCAAAATGTCTACATGAGAGAAAAAGCTAATCTTTTCGAACCTTGCAATGAAGTCAAAGACAATGTCAACATCTACAACCTTTGATAAGGAGGATGGTGAAGATATGAAATATAATCTTGAGGTTAGTAGTCTTCAATATAAAGTATTAAAGAAAATCTAGAGTTAACTCTTTAGCTTTGGCATATTGAAACCAATTTTGGTGATATCTATATTGTGGAGAACTGAATGTTGTTCAACATTCTAGATAATATTTAATTAATGGTTTGACTGATCCAAGGTAACTTTGGATGTCAATTGGCATTAATAGGTTAGATTTACATAAAATAAGCGCCACTAATGCATTTTTATTTAATATAAATCCTACTCGGCAAATAAAAATTGATAGGCATTATCATATCAAGCTATAATAGATCCCCTTTATATATCGCTCAAGAAAAGCCGAAAATGAGCAGCCTCCTTTCTCCCTTCCTCTGTGGTTGTTTGCTTCCTCCCTTCTCCTTGGGGTAGACATGAATGGCCTTTTGGGCATCCAAAGCAACACTGCTGTGCCTATAGCAGGTTTGTGCTTTGGTTTTCGATTCATATTTTTAAAGGATTTGGCTTTATTAACTCGTGAGTTTTTAACGCACCAAGTTATTTTAAGAAGTATATGTCCAAGGCACTTCAGTGTACTCTTGAAGGATGATTCCCTTTCTCTTGAGTGATCAAACAAACTAAAAAATAATTTTTTAGGATAAGAGTACATAAATATAAATGTAATGCACCTTTGTAAAATTAAATTACATTAATAATATTTAAATATCATCTATGATATCTCACCGGTGCAATGCGCTTCCATTTATTTTTAAAAGTCAAGGGTATATTTTAATCATGAATAAAACATTATTCATATATTTTAACTCAAAATAAAAAATCATCGATAATTTAAACATTTTCAGTAACACTGGATCTCTTACGTTACTTTTTAAACGGTACTTAATTTACGTTTTAAATTTTTTTACATTCTTCTTTTTTCCATTCTATGTGATTTAGTACAGGTTTTAATTCTTAGACCTTTCTTTCGGGGGTACATATTGGAGATCAAGAAAATTTTAAACCACTACTTTTTATGCGTTTGTCTGAGGTGAGCTGTAGCATTTTTGTTAACAATTTGAGCAAATGTATGTTGAGGTAAAGGAGAAGCCACAAACTACGGTGCTCTGAATACCTCCATCTCCAAACATGTCTTGCAGCCCTATGACTGTAATCGAAGACTTAATACTTTTTAGTAGGTATTTTGTAGGGATGGATCCGATGCTTGTGTGAATTGTTGCTACATTCATCAAGGAGTTTGGTTACCCTTATAAAAGAAAAAATTAGAATGAATCATTAAAGTAGAACACGAAAAAACTCTTTAATCCAGTATTAAGTGGTTGAAATCCACACGTGGGACTTCCAACTGACCTTCCACAAGGGATGCAAAAGCTTAATAATGATTAAAATATAAGCCCCTACCAATATTTACCATGCAAGTCACTTACTTTGAAAAAGATCAAGCAGAGACTTTGGTGGCCACTCGGTATGCTTATATGTTGGAAATACCATTCTTTTTGCTAGATGTAATATACTTGAATAAAACATAATAATCTACCAGCAAAGGAATTAATGCATGCATTCTAACCTGTTGCGACTCAATCACTCACGGGGGTTAATAGATAGATATTATTGATGCCTGATGCCACGTTAATTCTGGGACTTGGATAAGTGCACATGGCAAGGATTATATGGTACGTAAACATGGAACTTTTATCTTGAAATCTTGAGGGGCCTTTGATAATTATGCTTTTCTAGGCAGTCGTAACAAATTCACAACTTATGTAACTCTAATTCTTCGAGAGCAGACCTCTCTAATTTGCATTGCTAATTCATAGAATAAATTTAAGGCCATTTGGCCCAAATCGTCTCAAATCCTATCAATTAAACATGACATTGGAATTTAGAATCATTATATATAGAATGTCATATTTCATACCGAGTAACAGATCAACCTTATAGCGAAATTCACCATATTGTGTTGACAGGTCCTAAAACACGAACCTAATTGAAATACACCATTCCTCTGGAGACAATACCGAATGAAGGCGATGAATATGGTCGCAACTTAGATTGATATCTAAATCTAGCATAGATTGGATTGGTTTAGTACCTCAATTTGTTAGCCATTCACTTCCCAAAATTTGGAACAAATGCTTTCATTGATTTAATTTTTATTTGGCTCTCAATTATTTGGTCTAAATTGAAAGTTCTAGAATAATCTCTTTGGGCTCAAAAAAAAACACACACTCTCTGGAGTGTCCAAGCGGTAATATCTCACATAACGAATAATATCTTACATTGAAAATTTAAGGATTGAAATCATTTGATATAAATATATTATATATCAAATTTGAAGTCAATCCGAGATACTCTCAACCCTCATATATATATATATATATATATATATATAGAGAGAGAGAGAGAGAGAGAGGGAACATATAACTCACTTGCACCTAAGTTACATGTAACTTAGGCATATTTCTATAGGCAATTAATAGTTTAAAATGAAAACGTAAAGATTGAAACTCTTTAGCAAAAACGTATAATGCATAAATTTCATTAAAATTAGATCACCATAATACCTTGATCAAGTAAAGCTAAATTTTGTAATACTCGAGCCATTGAAATTGAACTACCTTTGATGTAAGGGGTAAGAGTGTCGGATTTACTCAAAATTTTGTGCATAAGTTCATATATAAAGTAATCTCAATCATCAAATTTTCACCTCTAAACATTACTCGTAATGGAAGATAGTAGTTAAGTTTCACCTAAATTATGTCCAGGTGAACTCCACGCTCTCTTTTCTTATATATATATATATATATGCAAGTTCATTGTTTACTTGCCATTTAACAAAATCGTTCGTCTAAAAAGTAGAACCTTTCTACAATAGACAGTCTTGATTTGCAAGAACTTAAAAGAACTAATATCCCAGTTTTTCCAAATGAAAAAAAGTGATGAAAAAATCCCTATTTCTTTTTACCAGCTTTACCCTCCTTCCTCCTAACGACCTCGTCTGCATATCTGATACCCTTCCCCTTGTATGGTTCAGGGGGCCTCCACCTTCTGATCTTTGCAGCAAACTCTCCAATGGAGCACTTGTCATAGCCGCTTACAACGACCCTAGTACTCTCTTCCACCTTCGCTTGCAGTCCTGCTGGGATTGGCATCCTAACTGGGTGTGAAAAACCCAAGTAGAGTACCAAGTCATTTCCCTCGAGCATGGCACGATATCCAACACCCACTAGTTGGAGTCGCTTCTCGAATCCTTCAGAGACACCAACCACCATGTTGTCTGTAAGCGTTCTGAATTGTGCAATGAGGGTACGTAAGCACAGGAAAAATGATGACCCACAGAAAAATATACCGCTGATAACTAGCAAAAAGAAATGTACAATTACACAATCAAAGTCAACGGCAAAGAGAGAAAAGAGAGCAAGAACCAAAATTATCGATGAAAGATGATTGGTAATCTCACGTGCTTTGCATTAGGATTCTTCTTGAAGTCTTGACAACAAATCCATTCATAACAGACAGTACTGCAGATCAATGCTGTCAAAATATCAGGTACCCATAAAATACTGGGCAACAATAATGTCTGGTCGTAAAACTCCCACCGTATATTGAGGGACCCTTGATCAACCAGATAGATAACAATTTCACAAGATCAAATTCTGAATTTCCCGTGATGAATGAGAGACATGACATGCATGAATGAGAGACATAACATGCATGTAGCACAAGGTTTCTCATGTTGTTTTGATGATGTTCTCAACATCTACCGAAAAACATTGGAATAGTGGTACAACATATAAATCAACCACAGCGTCCTTTTATTATATTTTGTTCCTCACATATTATTTTGTGTTGGATGGGGAGTACTAAAAGAGATGATTTTTCTATGTTTGTCTCCACCCACATATTCATGTAAGTCCAGGAAAATATAATCTTCCACCTTCTATAGCCAGCCATAAAGGAATGTTTTTCCATTGTCACAAACAAGGTATCACTTTCTTGAATTACATCTACAGCAAGTACCTTGCCAGATTTTCAATAACTCCTTCAGTATTGATGAGATGAACACTAGTATGGTTGTTAATATCAAAACCATTTTTCAAGGAGCAATGCATAATTATGCCTTGACCACCAATGACTGTGCAGCTATTAGTCAGAAGCAACATAACTTGATATTCAAGTCACCACTAGTTGGAAACTGAAAAGATCCTCAATAAACAAGCAAAGCACATATTTGCTTATCATGTAACCACATGGCAGCCACCTACACAGCTAGTTTTGCGAAAAAAACCCAACTCAAGGGACGTTAGCATTATTGCTAAAAAGAGGCATTAATACGGGGATAACTACTTCATAGAGTGCATCAAGCATACTTCAGGTCATGGGATCCAATCCCACCTCCTTTCTATACTTGCTACTCTGCGAGACTGCCACTGCCATTTATCAGGTCCATTGTAAGTCCATTGTGGTTCAACCACAGTTTACCTGATGTGTAGGTTTCTCCATAGAGTGCTCCTTGGAAATTCTAGGTCAGAAGATTCTAAGAACCTACCTTTCAAAAGTTATGGTGGCATCAAATGCCACAAACATTTTTGGAGTTTAAGAGGTGTGCATAGGCTTTCTATTTACAGAACATGGAGATAAAATCCCCAAAAGTTGGAGAGTAGAAACGCTAGGATTTTTGGATAAAACAAGCTTTGAAGTTTTCTTAACTTGTAGAGTGTGCTATTATTGATTAAACTCACAATCTTATTAATTTCCAATGCCTACTAAATATTGAAGTTTTCTTAACTTGTAAATGTGCTATCTAGATGGTGGACCCCCTCAATCCCAAACTGGGGTTTGCATTGGTGCAAAAGATTATAGGAGGCACCACAACGCTTTCGATGGTGAGGAAGGCAATTCGCAAGTGGGTCTCAACGATGGGGGAGGTCAAGTTTGAGGGTTTTGCACCAAAAAGAATTCTCATCTTCGACCTTTTATCATTGGATGCACGAGTATAATGGAGGCTGCCAATGTAGCATAATGGGTCACATGGGGAGAGGCCACTAATGAAAGTAGCGATTCCCGTTTCCATTGAAGGGATCCCCATCTGCCTAAGAACGGTGGAGGTGGTGGAAGCAATTTGTTCCCCCTTTGCAAGATCAAGGTCGTGTGCCACTCTAGGCATGCACAAGGGGGCCTTTTTGTGGTTAGAGCCAAAGTGGAGTTGATCATCAATTGTCATGTTAACCCTCCTACATAGGAGGTCCTCATGCGCGCTCGTACTCAGGGTGGATTTCACAGGTTCTACGAAACCAACTTTCACGCAAGCAATAACGGGGGGAGCTTTGAGGCTGACAATGTTGGGAAGGTCAATGATGCGTCGAATTTGGAACCCAAGAGTCACACCGCAGATCTCAGGAGGGGATCAGATCCTGCGTCACATGATTTGGAGATCGAAGTGTCACTAACCAATCTTCCGCCTTTGGCGATGACATATTTGGAAGGCAAGGACGATGAGAGCATCGCCTGTTTGCACCTTCAGCAAAGGGAATATGGATTTGTTTACAGATCTGGAGCAAGTAAGAATTTGCTTGAACATTTTGGACCCTCCTCCCCACATGGGTCATGCTTATCTTCTCCTTTCGATGTGGATGGGTCCTTTTTTCCCCTTCAAATGTGTTGCAAGATCCTCTAGAGGAGCTAAGGGCTCATGCAGTGCAAGCCCTCGTGATGACAACAGGCAAGGAGTCAGATGAGGTGATCAGGCAGCCTCCAATGCTAGAGATTGTGGAGCACGAGACTTGGGTTGTGCCTACTGTGACATAAGGGACGAGGCCAACTGAGCCGGAGGTTGAGGATGCAAAAGGGGCCTTGTCAGGAAGGCTTGAGATCACGAGGTGTAAACCAATGCACCACCCCAAGCACCACCTCCTCTTCCAACCTCGTTGAAGCTTTCTCAACGATGGGTTGAGGGAGGCCACTTTGACATCGAAGGTTGTGGCAAAGCATATTGTTATTGAGGATGACAATAAACCTGATTTAGAGATGCAATAGACCAATCATGTCACCTCCCCCTATATCGATGCCGACGAGGATGAGGCTGACAAGAAGATGATGATTGTAGGGATTGTTGGCTTCCGATGGAGCCAAGGGGAGATCGCAGATCAAGCGATCTCCCCATGATAGCCATCCTAACGTGG
The DNA here is from genome assembly GCA_037157565.1 of Thalassia testudinum. Classification (NCBI taxonomy): domain Eukaryota; kingdom Viridiplantae; phylum Streptophyta; class Magnoliopsida; order Alismatales; family Hydrocharitaceae; genus Thalassia; species Thalassia testudinum. The sequence continues at coordinate 58,850,316 of JAZHRO010000035.1, read as the reverse complement.
AATGTGAGGGGCTTGAATGACCCCTCGAGGAGGGCAGCCCTAAGGCGTTGCATCTACTCGTGGGAGGCTAATCTAGTTCTCTTACAAGAGACAAAGTTGAAGGTTTGCACACAAAACACTTGGAATGAGGTGGGTGGAGGTTTTATGGAGGGTTTCGCCACAATTGATGTTGTTGGCAAGTCAAGAGGCGCTTTTATTGGCTGGAGGGAGGACATATTCTTGGTAGAGGATGTAATAAAAGGTAGATATGTTCTGATCGCAAGGGTGTTATAGTGGAGAGATAACTTCAAGATCATTTCAGCAATGTACAGTTCATCAGATGATGTTGCTCGAAGCCATTTATGGGAGGATCTAACAAAGGCACTTGCTCTATATCAAGGTGTTCCTCGGGTGATTGCTAGCAACTTCAATGATACTTTGCTGGTTGAAGGTAGGTCGAGGGATAAGAGGAGGCAGGATTGAGGTTCAAAGGCTTTTGCAGATTTTATTGTTCTTCATAGCTTGGTAGACTTGCCCTTAGCTCTTATGCTTTCACATGGAGAAGCTCTGCAAGCCTGAAATCTAGATGTGATAGATTTTTGTATAATGTGGAATTTGCAGAGGCTTTCTCGACGGTAGATGTTTATCCCATGGAGAAACCTTTTTCTGACCATACTCACTCACGTAGTGCTCCAATGAGGATAGGCAATTCGGGACATACCTTAAATTTGATACATCCTGGCTTCTCGATGAAGGGTTCAAGAATCTAGTGGAGGAGAGAGATTTGACAAAAGGTTTCCATTACCTACTTGATAGGATTCACAAAAGTGTGGCATAAACAAAGATGTTACCAAGTTCTAGCATTTTAACACGTCATGCAGGGTAGTCTTGGGGTATTTAGATCAGGCAATGTTGTAAAAATCGGCTGACTAAGGCAACTATTTAGCCGAGTAGTCTTAATCGACCACCCCCCCCTCCCCACCGACCCAAGTACACATACTCAAGCCAATAGTCAATTGGCCCAACTACTCAGCTAAGTAGTCGACCTAGTCAGCTAACTCTAAGGTCAATTGCTATATGTGAGTCCATTATCATATCCCAACCCAACTTGATTACAAGCTACAATGATTAAAAACTTTGAGATTATGTTATTTATTTCCTTTGGACTTATCTTTTGCCGCTTATGTTCATTATCTTGAGCTTCAAAATGGTTGACCTTTAGGAGATGACATATTTTACTTATTAAAATCTTGAATTGTGCAAGTAAATACATATAATTAATATATTTTACGAATATATATATTTAAATATTAAAAAAAATCTCACCCGACTACTCCCTCGCATACCATATACTCCTTAATCAGTGACCTAGCCGATCAAATATCAACCACTGACTTCTACAACACTGAGATCAGGCATCTACTACAATTAACTTATGGTCAAGCACCTAACTACGAGGGCAAGCAGGGTCTACTTGGTTTGATTAATTGATCTTCATGACACTCAATGCCAGCTTTGTATTTTGGTCCAATCAAGGGACCAAAAAAGAATATTTGTCCAATATTGGTTGCTTGAGGTCAAAATTGTAGTGCACTGGGCCATGAGACTTAACGGTAAGGAAAGCCCTGCCGCCATGCAAGAAGAACAAAGAATCTGAACCATTTTGCTTATCTTCCTACAGGACCTTTCATCCTGCAATATACTTCAAGTTATCAATCTACAACTTGGTGCTTACTCCATGATTGTAAAAATTTGACCATAAATTGCCTGTTGGCATGAACTGAAAAACCACCTACATGAATGGCATTCAATTCAACAAGTGCTTCCGGGGTATACTGTTCACAGGAATCTAGAAATAAGGATGTATATTGTGAGAGAAAGTTCTTTTTTTTTTTGAGAGAGAGAGAGAGAGGTAAAAGAAATTAATATATGTTGTAGAAATTTACCTGAAAAGGCCATGCATTTGATGAGCTCTTCTAGTTTCGAAAGCTTTAGAAACTTTGAGCATCCCAGGCTCCTGCACAATTATGACTTCCTCAGGATAAGTGAGGGAAAGCTCTCCACGAGGGCCCTTCACCTTCAGAAATTGGTTTTCCAGTGTAATGGTGACATTGGAAGGAACTGGAATGGGTTTTTTTCCGATCCTGGATTCCTTGCACTCCACTGTCTTCCTCGTATAAGCAATCCTCCTGGTCAAAGGGGCGGCGGCAGTACGCATGATCCCATTGGCCTCGCCGAGAAATGCAGACTTCAGATTGCTGCCCAACCCCAAAAACACAAACAGCACAAAAAAAAAAAAAAGACGAAGAAGAAGAAGAAGAAGAGGAACCGCATTCAAGTTCATGGATATTCGTCTAAACAATTTAAGGTTATAGAGTTTTCAAGGAAATCATCAATAATATTGATTGATAAAGGGAAGGAAAACAAAACAAAACAAAATTGACTTTAAGTTAACCAACCCATACATAAATTAAAGTCCAACCCACTCAACCAAGAAAGCAACCAACCAAACGAGCAAAAAAGCAACGGAAGGTGAAAATATTATGAAAAGGATTCCGGCCTCCATCGCCAAAACAGAAACAAACCCCGACGTGGGATTTCTAGCAGAAGAAATTAACGCCGAAAATGGCTTTAACCCAACAACATCCAACCTCCCCCGCTATGAGAGGTTTTCTCAAGATCCCAAGTCCCAATGTTCAATAATCTGTTCCTTCCCTCAAGTAAAAATAATACCAGTCGCAAGGTTAGTTAGGTCTCTGCTCACTTATTACAGAGGATGGGGTAGATAAGAGGCAGACGACGACGACGACGACGACGACTACTACTACTACAACAACAACTAAAAGAGTTGAAGCGGGATTGATTGGTATAGTAGTGGGCGGTAGTAGTTAGTTACCACGAAGGGATTGGAGGGGAGAGCGTTGCCATAAACGCCTTCGTAGAGACAGGCACTCCTGGAGATAGCGAGCTATTGGATCCTCCTCCTCCTCCTCCTACTCCTATCGGATGTGCCCTCGAATTCCTATCTTCCACTTCCGCCTCTGCTCCCTTTCTTTCTCGCGAGTGGAGGACGCTGCCCCTAAGCGCTCTACTGGCGAGCCTTCCTGTATGGCCTTATCAACAATAATACTGCCATCGCTCCCTCCCTCGCCCTGTGATGACTAAAGTGTAAATATTAGAAAAAAAGAGCCCAACCATGTCGTTCTGCTCTACATGATCCCTGAAGTTTTAGGCCCGTTTACGTCGTCGTAGGATATCCCAAGGAACAAGTGAACGTGTATTTTATCTTGAATTTGAGTTTTCTCATATTCGAGTATGGGTGAGGAATGTATTATCATGTATTATAATCCTTTGCAACTCTTCTCATTTTACATTTTTTTTTGTATTTGTCCTTCCCTTCTTCCTTGTCTTCTAAAAAAGAAAAAATCCAATAACCAACACAACCATCTATCTAAGAGTATAGTTGTCTTTTGACAACTTATCCTTCATTTTCAAGTAAACATCCTAATTTTTCATCCCTAATTTATTTCCACCTTACCCCCAATTCCCATAAATGGCCCCACAGAATTGTACTACGTTACATGTAAATACTAACACAGGATATCCCTTATCTGTAAATTTTTATCCCGTGAAATATATCCTGTAATGTAAATTAACTCTTATGTATAGGACTTTATGCATTGCCCATGTTTCGACATTGTATCCATTTGAGTTCCTATTCTCAAAAGAGCCTCATTTATATTAGCATTCGAGCATTTTGCACCTAATTAAAAAAGAAAAAAAAGAAAAGAAAGAAGAAAACATTTTTACCCTTCGTCTTCTTTACGATGACGAGGAACATGAGGTCGTGCATATCTTACTCCCACATCCCTTTTTTTATAATGGCCCATGTCGACCAACTTACAAAAATACCACTCTATATTATACATGCTTCACACCACGTTACATAACTATTAAATAAGACATTTGTTAACACTTCCCATCAAAAGTGCTTTGGTCAGTGAATCCACAACTTGCTTGTTGTTGGAAATAACGAGTACCACGAGGTCACTCCGAGCTACTTTGTCACGAACGAAGTGGGAGTCAATCTCAATATGCTTGGTAAGCACATGGAAAAGAAGATTAACTGTTACATATGTGGCATCTAAGTTGTCACATCCGGTGGCTATGGTAATGTAATTCGAAACTTTGAGAAAAGGGACGTTAGCCAAGTGAGTTCACCTATAGCATTTGCGATGGCACAATATTCCGCCTCAATGTTGGATCTAATAACAATATATTGCTTTTTGCTAGCCCAGGAGATTGGATTACAACCAAGATAGATGAAATACCCAATTGTGGATCGGCGATCATCAAGATTGCTTGTCGAATCGACATTCAAAGAGCCTGCTAAAGTGAGAGGAGAGTCATGAGAATAGAAGACGCCTAAATGAATGGTGCCCTTGAGGTAGCATAGGATGCATTTTGAAATGACCCAAGGGTTGTTTCATAAGACTCTAAATCCTCTGGGGTGGTTGTTGCAATTTTCACGCATCAAAATAACTGCCAAGGGTGTGCCCACAATTTGTGCACACTAAAGAATCTACGAAGGGACCCCTACATCTTGTTTCCCTTATTGAGGGGCTGGATGCAAGTTCTTAAACCCGCACGTTTTGTTTAGAGGACTCTACGTGAAGAACAAAGATTTTGGGGTAAAAACCACAATTTTTTCCAACCCCACAAAACCCTAACGAATCCAAAAACCTACCTTAACCCTTGGCTATTTAACCCCCTCTTGCCTCAAGCACTGCATCATCTCCTCATGATAACATCATCATGAGCCATAACTATCTTTAATTAACCAGATCAAGTGACAAATGCTCCTACATAATCTCCTGAGAGTCTTAATTCCCTGCACATCTATTCTGAGAGGAATACATTAAAACAAGGTTAATTCTACAGTTTTAATATCATATCATGAAAGCAGAATAATCACGGGGTTTCTTAAGGGTTAATCTAAGGTCTAGTGAGTATTAAAGTCTAATAAGACTGTCCACACAGATAGAAACAGGGTTTCACGTACTTCGAGAATTGATACAACTCTCAAAACCCTAACTTCAGACCCACTTGAATTACTGAGGTTCTGGTCATGATAAAATTCACCTAAACCTTCTAAAATTCATAAAAAAATATTCCTTCAGGTTTGGCACCCTTGATTTGACCTTTGAAACCTATTTCGACCTTAAACAAAGTTACATACACAATTCTACCATAATTTGGATTTTTACATAAATTGCCTAGTTAAACTTGGTCAAAACTGAAATCCAACTTCACCACTAGATTCCCTGGGTCCAAATTAAGTTTTTACCAAAATTAGGCCTAATCAAAGATCATCTTGACCTAGTTTGCATTTTAGTCCAATCAGACTCTTTCTCTTTCAAATAGCCCCTCAACTTTCAAAATCCTTACAAATAGCCCCCTAAGCTCTTCATCTTCTTCGAAGAACAATCCCTGCCACCATTGGAGGTCAATCGACCTCCAGGCGACCTTTGACCAATCCTAAACCCATTCAAATCATTATCAAATCCCAACAAATTTGGTGGGATTGATGTTCACACCATGGAGAATTGATTAGGGCCAGTCTTGGATCCCAAATCGCATCTGATTGGCCATGCGAACCCACGAGATCAGTGGGTGCTTCTTGATTCTTAATGTAACGACCCGATTCCCGAGTCCCTACGAGACACGAGAACCGGACCGACTCGACTAATCCCAAGACCCAGTCGTCCAACGAGGAAGTAACCAAAAGACAGTAAAATGAACCACATTCAGCACGAATATAACTAACAGTAAGAAAGTACAGCAGTAAGGAAAGAAACTACTACAGTAGGCACCACCACAACAGTAAAACAACATTTATCATATAACAAAAACTGCAGGTAAAGAAGGTACAGCGGAAACAAAAACTACTCACTAGAACAGAAACAAAAAGGGGTACAAAGCTGTGGTAACTCTACTGGACCCTACTCGGCCCAGCGTCCTCTGCAGCCGCCGACCCTGGCTGCTCAACACCTGGTCCTGAAAAAGGTAACGAGTGTAACACGTCAGCAAAACGCTGAGTAGAGTGGCAAACTAACTAAAGGCAACAGTAGAGTGTACAGTAGCTGTTATGTTCTATTACTTCCTTTATTTACATCTTTCAATTTTTCTCACTATTTCATTTATTTCTCAGATCCTTTACTTGATCTCGAATGTCCTCGTGGGACGATCTTGATTGCAGTCTTTTCCAAAAGTAGAAGTAGCACGTGGTGCTCTCCTGGCCGGGAGAGTCCCCCGTGGTGATCCTACCCTCAGTCAACCACTCCAAGGTCACTGACAGACGTAACGGTGACTACGGCACGCGCGATAAACGCACAGGTAGCTAGCCCGCACTGGCACGCGGTCAGTCGTTTCCGTTAACGGGTGCGCCCAAAGCACAGCACGGAACCAGGGCAGAGCCCTCTCAGTAACAGGGGTCCAACCCCTCCACAGTAACCAAACCGGGGCCTTGCCCCTCCACAGTCCGCGCACCCTCGCCTGACTACCCTGGTTTGCCCTAGTGGGCCTAACAAGTCGGTGAAGGAGGCTAGCAGAACCCCGAGGCCCGTGGGGTAGCTAGTACTCTCCTAACACTACTAGCTCTCCTCGGTACTACGTACACGAGGGCCAACAAGTCGGTACAGAGCGGCCAATCCTAACCCCGGGTCCCTGGGGCGGCTGGCCCCACTCTGGACTAAACAGGTACAGGTACTTCCCTTGGTACTGCGTACCCAAGAGACAGTACAAACTACATCTCAGTTCCATTCCTTTTTCTTTCCAGGAGTTCCACTCCTAATTTCCCGTAGGGTTCCAGCTCTTTATTTCAGAACATCATATGTTTCACTTTCCAGATTCACGTTCTCAAATTCCATGACCTCAAACATGTTTCTTTGTTCATAACTGGCAGCTGTTAATTAAATTTACAGGCAGCTTTATATATTCCTTTCCACTTTTCCAAGACTGCAGTAATATACATTCCACTAGTTCTTCCATCCTAGGATTCATGCCATATCCTAGGATCTATCATACAATCTAGTTTTCCGGCCCTAGGATTCATGCAACACCTAGGAGCTATCATTCCATATATTTCTCATTCCTAGGATTCATGCAATGCCCTAGGTTCTAGTTATGGTTCCATACTTTAACAGATTTTATTAATACTTAAAGCCACTCTACAGGTACAACGGGAGTAATGGGGGCGTGATCGGGAATCCCGCGCGCCTCCGCGACTCTCAAGACTGCAACCGAACGAGGTCCTATCACAAGGATCAAACACAAGGAGAGTCTCAAAATAGTGTATAGCTACTGTAGGCGGGTAGAGGAATTTATTCTGAAACGAACGCAACTCGAATCGCGGAAAACGGAGCCCAAACGGGCCCCAAACGGGTCGAGAAAGACGATACTGTGCAAAATCAGACATCTGGAACTCCTTCCGGACGTCTTAAACGGTGGATCAGAGAATTACCTGTTCGGCTTGGTTCCCCGGACGTCCAGAAGTCTGCGGGGACGTCTGCCTAGATCCAAGACGTCCGATGGTCCCTCCGGACGTCTGGAGGTCACTCCCGCCGTCTGGTACAACTTCCAGACGTCTGATTCGCAAAGGATGACGAATCAGCGAACCTGCGCACAGCCAACCCTCCCTCCCTCAGTATGGTCAGTCGACAAGAAGGAAGAAGAAAGCGGAAACTCACTTTCAGATGTCTGTATGATCTCACAAACGTCGACCTTGCCGTCTGGATATAAATCCAGACGTCTGATTCTGGAAATTTTTCCAGAATCAGAACCTTGCTCGGCCTCCGCTCGCGACGCCGCCCGCGTCGCACCTCGCGCGTTCGCTGCTCCGCCCGCAGCAGGTCCCTCTCCGCGACGCTCTGCGCCCCCCTGCGCCCTCCGCCGGCCGGCCAAGCCGCTCCTGGAGAGCTCGCCCTCACGGCAGAGCCCCGCCCTCGCACGCCGCAGCTCCTCCGCGCTTACTGCGGCTGCCGCTGCGCCCTCGCGTCCGCTCGCTCTCGCGCACAGGCAGGAGAAGAAGGAGGAAGATGGTGGAGACGGGAGGGGAGGCGCGCCCCCCTTTTAACGCCGCGCGGAGAGGAGAGAGAAGGCGGTCGCAGCCGCCTGCAGCCGCAGAGAAAGAGGGCAGAATCGCAGGTCTGCGCGCACAGGCGCGCAGACGAATATCCCGTGCGAGCATAACTGTTCGCCAGACGTCTGTAAACTATCCCGGACGTCTGGTCAGACGTCTAGATGTGATCCCAGACGTCTTGACAGACGTCTGGGCCACCTCCCAGACGTCTTAAAAGGCGTCTGGGGCACGCGCTCGTTACACTTAAGCAAGCCAATTAGGCTTGTTTCCTATTTAGAACTTGCTCAGAAGCTCTATAAAAGCTTCCTCATTGCAAAGCCCAACTCTTTAGCAAGGTTTAGGCCCCAAAATCCTCTTCAACTTCTTCCCCGACTATCTCCGACCAAGCTCCAGCGACACCTCCTCAAGCTCTTCCTACGACCAGCCAATAGCCAAATTGGCTGGTTTTCCTTCTTCCTCACATTCCTCCACTCCTCGCCAACCACAGCAGGAGTTGCCTCCCCCTCTCCTCGTCGCCGTCCTCACCCTCAGGAGCTTCTCCTTCCTTGGCGTCGGCCAATCACAGCCGAATCCACCCTTGCCCTTTCGTCCATCAATGTAGGTCCTACCTTCCCCCTTTTCTCCTCCTTAGTCTCTCTAGCTCTTTCTTTTTCTGTTTCGACCACCGACTATGTCGTTTGCCCTCCGTCTTCCTTCGCTCTAGCCAAGCTCCGACGAGGCCAACCATCGTCCATACCGCACCAAATGTGCCTGCTCCACCTCCAAAAGTCTGCCTCATCCATCCGCACAAAACCCCTCTCCTTATTCCATAATTCACGCCCTCAACCAACCCACCGAACACACCCATTACCTACCACCTTCTCCGACCTCAACAGACCCCCACACGCAACAAAACTCCACAACACCATTGCCACCACCTTCGCCAAGTCCCAGCGAAGCCTTTGAGCTTTTTAACAGGGGTTCTTAGCCCATATTTTGACTTTCAAGTCTTCGCCATCCATCCGCTGCCGTCCTCGCCTTCATCGATTGCCCACACAGTGCTCCGACCATCTTCAACCAAATTACTACCCCAAGTCTTGCGGAACTCTTCTAGGCACCCTTCCAGGACATTAGTTGAGATGCATACCTGTTGCAGCCACGACAATTCAAGAAGCTCCTTCTACTATAGACATATGAGAAGAAGGATGTGGGATAGTCCCACATCAGAAATTGGCAGGGCGTCCACTGCACACAAAAGGAAAGAGTGAAGGGGGCTCTTTGCCTCAGAACACGAGGTGAGGTCCCCTTCACCTTACCTTGCACTCCTCGGTCACCATACACACCCAGTGACCCTGGTCAGATCTGATTATCTGAATCTAAGTACCCATACCTGGATTTGATTATATGATGGGTTTGAGAGAGAAGGAAGAGGAGAGAGTTCCGTGAGAGAGGGGGGAGTTTTGCTGTGCTATCCTTGTGCCCCTGTGTGACACTTAGCCTCTAAGAAGTTGCCTCTGTGTGCTTGGGGAAGGGAAGCTTTGAAGAATTAGAAGGCTTAGCAGAGAAAAACCTTGTGCCTTCTGTGAGGCACTGTGTTCTGTTTAAGTTGTCTGATCTGATTACTCTGAGCATTGTTGAATGATTTAAGTACTAAGTTAACATTTGATTAAAATCATTTGAAGGTATTGATTATTTGAATAGCTTGAGTAATTGAATGCATGCTTAATTAAAGAGAATAAGTGGTGATTCAAATCACTATTGTTTTTATTCTCTTTCCTTTTTGATTCCTTGATCTCTTGAGATATTAGATTACATTGAATGTCAATCTAATCAGTTTTTATTTATTGAATATCTGTTATTATGATCAATTGATTTTGCTCATCTAGTTTTAATGAAGATTAATGTGTGAGTTCCATATTTGCTCATTGTGATCGACCTCGAACTCCACTTTAGAATTTAAGTTTATAAATTTTAATGTTTGTTGTACGATTTTGTTGATTATACTACAATTCATACATTTCTTAACACTCGACAAAACCCTAACAACATTTTGTCTCCCCCCATTTCCCGATGTCTCGATTGGCACTTCCCCCTGCCATAGAGAGAGAGAGGAGGAGGCATGCACACTCCTTTCCCTCCATCCCTCCTTGCTCGCGTTGGGAAAGAAGAGTGGGGGGAGTGGATATTCGCGGACGCGAGTCGAGGAGCAGGTCCGTGCCTCTTTGGTCGGCATGGCGTTCCAAGACGTGTGGGAAGAGGAGCCGTGTAGGGTCCCGAGGTGCGTGGGAGGACCTACACGAACCCCCTTTTCTGTGTGCACGCAAGAATCAAAGATCGGAGACACCCCAGCGCTTTTTGCTTCGTTCTCCCCCCTATGGGAAATTTGAGAGGGAGGGGTGGGAGCGAGGAACAAGGTGCGTGGGAAGATCGCGAGGGCCCCAAGATGCGTGGGGAAGTGGGAAGCCTTACGTGGTCCAAGGCTAGCAGCTGCATGATCCATGAGGGCCCAATTAGGGAGGAGGGCAGAGGCCAAAAAAGATCCTTCCCGAGGCCCTTCAAGTGAACCAAGACCCTTCCCGAGGTCAAAAAAGATCAAAAGACGTTTTGATCGACCAGACTATTTATTTTGATCAGCCAACTACATTTAAATTATTTCCTTTTTAGCCTAAATTTTAGTATAAAGAGGGGTCCATAGCAACCTTTTTCTACACATAATTCAAAGCAAATCTCAGAAAGAAAAAAGTGCTCTTACGTTCTTACTCTGAAGTGTTTCTGTGCTCTCTGTTCTACACATTTCTAAGCACTCTGTTCAAAAACCTCTGCGGAAAATTCCGATTTGAATGCTTTTTCATATTTGAGGTTTCTTAGGATTTAAGATGTATTATTTCATTTTTTGTCAGTTTGATTTGGGTCTCAAGTTATTTAGGAGACCCATTGTTGTTGTGCTTCTCTTTAGGTATTCAAGAGAAAGGTAATTATAAGAGGTTGTGTCGTTTTATGTGGTACGAAGTTTAGTGGATTGACTAGCCTCGCCTAGTTGAAAAATCCTAAGCTGGGAGGCTTAGGTACTATAAACTGAGGTGCACTCGTGTGATTGTTTTCTTATGGTTTGCATTTATGTTTGAATTTTATCCTTAAACTGCCATCTACACTATTCACCCCTCCCCTCTAGTGTAGTTCTAAGATCTACATGACCTACATTTGGTATCAAAGCCGTGTTTACAAGTCCATAAGATGTCAAAGTCCTCTGCTGACTTCTATGCTGAGATGCAATATGTAGTTTGCCCACCACTATTCGATGGCACCAACTACGACTATTGGAAGACCAGGATGCAAGTTTTCCTAGAGTCAATGGACTTCGAGGTATGGGACGTAATTGTCCCAAAATGCACATGCCAAGGGTTGAAAGAAAGTGTAGCCATAACATCTTACCAGAAGATGGCTACCTATAATGCAAAGGTCATAAATGCGATATTCTGTGAACTTTGTAAAGAGGAATTCAATAGAGTATCAACCTATAAGACCGCTTTCAAAATATGGAATACCTTGGAACTCACCCATGAAAGAACTCCCAAAGTCAAGGAAACGCGAATCATGTAACGACCCGATTCCTGAGTCCCTACGAGATACAAGAACCAGACCGACTCGACTAATCCCAAGACCTGGTCATCCAACGAGGAAGTAACCAAAAGAGCAGTAAAATAAACCACATTCAGCATGAATATAACTAACAGTAAGAAAATACAACAATAAGGAAAGAAACCACTACAGTATATACCACCACAACAGTAGAACAACATTCATAACATAATATGAAACTGCAGGTAAAGAAAAGTACAGCGGTAACTAGAACTACTCACTACAGTGGAACCAAAAAGAGGTACAAGAGAACAGTGGTAACTCTACTGGATCCTACTCGGCCCAGCGTCCTCTGCAGCTGCTGACCCTGGCTGCTCAACACCTGGTCCTGAAAGGTAACGAGTGTAACACGTCAGCAAAACGCTGAGTAGAGTGGCAACTAAAACAAAAGAAACAGTAGAGTGTACAGTAGCTGTTATGTTCTATTACTTTCTTTAATTACGTCTTTCTATTGTCTCATAATTTATCTATTTCTCAGATCCTTCACTTGATCTCGAATGTTCCTCGTGGGAACGATCTTGATTGCAGTCTTTTCCGAACAGTAGAAGTAGCACGTGGTGCTCTCCTGGCCGGGAGAGTCCCCCGTGGTGATCCTACTCTCAGTCAACCACCCCAGGGTCACGGACAGACGTAACGGTGACTACGGCACGCGCGATAAACGCACAGGTAGCTAGCCCGCACTGGCACGCGGTCAGTCGTTTCCGTTAACGGGTGCGCCCAAAGCACAGCACGGAACCAGGGCAGAGCCCTCTCAGTAACAGGGGTCCAACTCCTCCACAGTAACCAAACCGGGGCCTTGCCCCTCCACAGTCCGCGCACCCTCGCCTGACTACCCTGGTTTGCCCTGGTGGGCCTAACAAGTCGGTGTAGGAGGCTAGCAGAACCCCGGGGCCCGTGGGGTAGCTAGTACCTCCCTACACTAGTAGCTCTCCTCGGTACTACGTACACGAGGGCCAGCAAGTCGGTACAAAGTTGCCAATCCTAACCCCGGGTCCCTGGGGGGGCTGGCTCCGCTCTGCACTAAACAGGTACAGGTACTTCCCTTGGTACTACGTACCCAAGAGACAGCACACTACCACGTCTTTCTTTCTTAGTTCCATTCCTTTCTCTTTCCAGGAGTTTCACTCCTAATTCCCCGTAGGGTTCCAATTCTTTTAACTCAGCACATTCAGGTTTCACCTTCCCAGTTTCACATTCATACATCCCATATTCCCAGACATGCTCATTTATTCATAACAGGCAGCTGTTAAACCAATTTACAGGTAGCTATTATTTCGTTTCCACATTTTCCAAGACTACAGTTATTCATATATTCCACTAGTTCTTCCCATCCTAGGATTCATGCCATACCCTAGGATCTATCATACAATCTAGTTTTCCAACCCTAGGATTCATGCAACACCCTAGGATCTACCATTCATTCTAGTTTCTCATTCCTAGGATTCATGCAATGTCCTAGGTTCTATTTATGGTTCCATAATTAACAGATTATACTAATAAACTTAAAAGCCACTCTACCGGTTACAACAGGAGTACTGGGGGCGTGGTCGGGAATCCCGCGTGCCTCCGCAACCCCCGAGACTACAACGGAACGGGGTCCTATCACAAGAATCAAACACAACGAGTTTCTCAAAACAGTATACAACTACTGTAGACGGGTAGAGGATGTAATTCCGAAAAGCACGCAACTCGAAACGCGGAAAACAGACTCCGAACGGGCCCTAAACGGGTCGAAAACGACGAAACAGTGCAAAATCAGACGTCTGGAACCTCTTCCAGACGTCTTAAAAAGTGGATCAGAGGTTACCTTTGCTCTGCGTGGTCTCTCAGACGTCCAGAAGCCTGCGGGGGCGTCTGGCCTAGTTCCCAGACGTCTGATGGTCACCCCAGACGTCCGGAAGTCGTTCCCGTTGTCTGGCACTGCAGCCAAACGTTTGATTCGCGTTGGATGCGAATCTCAGAACCTACGCATACCCATTTCCTCTCTCTCTTAGTACGGTCAGTCGAAGAAGAGGAAGAAAGACGGAATAACTCACCTTTCAGATGTCTGGACAGTCCTCCAGACATCCTCCCCGCCGTCTGGTTGTTAGCCCAGATGTCTGATTCTGGAGAAAATTCCAGAATCAAGGCGCGACTCGCCCTCCGCTAGCGACGCTTGGCCGCGCCGCGACTCGTCCGCCTGCTGCTCGAGCCGCAGCAGGCCTCCCGCGTCACCCCGCGTCCGCTGCTTCCCCCGCCGGCCGGCCCTAGCAGCCCCGGCGAGCTCGCCCTCACGGCCGAGCGCCTCTTCCCACGCGCAGCACCTCCTCCCACGCCCACCGCGGCTGTCGCTGCCGCCGCTCACTCGCGCTCGCTCTCACGCACTGGCTGGAAGGAGAAGAGGAAAGGGGGCTGTAAGGACCCGGTTCCCGAGTCCCTACGAGACACGAGAACCGGACCGACTCGACTAATCCCAAGACCCAGTCGTCCAACGAGGAAGTAACCAAAAGACAGTAAAATAAACCACATTCAGCATGAATATAACTAACAGTAAGAAAGTACAGCAGTAAGGAAAGAAACTACTACAGTAGGCACCACCACAACAGTAAAACAACATTTATCATATAACAAAAACTGCAGGTAAAGAAGGTACAGCGGAAACAAAACTACTCACTAGAACAGCAACAAAAAGAAGGTACAAAGCTGTGGTAACTCTACTGGACCCTACTCGGCCCAGCGTCCTCTGCAGCCGCCGACCCTGGCTGCTCAACACCTGGTCCTGAAAAAGGTAACGAGTGTAACACGTCAGCAAAACGCTGAGTAGAGTGGCAACTAACTAAAGGCAACAGTAGAGTGTACAGTAGCTATTATGTTCTATTACTTCCTTTATTTACATCTTTCAATTTTTCTCACTATTTCATTTATTTCTCAGATCCTTTATTTGATCTCGAATGTCCTCGTGGGACGATCTTGATTGCAGCCTTTTCAAAAAGTAGAAGTAGCACGTGGTGCTCTCCTGGCCGGGAGAGTCCCCCGTGGTGATCCTACCCTCAGTCAACCACCCCAAGGTCACTGACAGACGTAACGGTGACTACGGCACGCGCGATAAACGCACAGGTAGCTAGCCCGCACTGGCACGCGGTCAGTCGTTTCCGTTAACGGGTGCGCCCAAAGCACAGCACGGAACTAGGGCAGAGCCCTCTCAGTAACAGGGGTCCAACCCCTCCACAGTAACCAAACCGGGGCCTTGCCCCTCCACAGTCCGCGCACCCTCGCCTGACTACCCTGGTTTGCCCTGGTGGGCCTAACAAGTCGGTGAAGGAGGCTAGCAGAACCCCGGGGCCCGTGGGGTAGCTAGTACTCTCCTAACACTACTAGCTCTCCTCGGTACTACGTACACGAGGGCCAACAAGTCGGTACAGAGCGGCCAAGCCTAACCCCGGGTCCCTGGGGCGGCTGGCCCCACTCTGGACTAAACAGGTACAGGTACTTCCCTTGGTACTGCGTACCCAAGAGACAGTACAACTACATCTCAGTTCCATTCCCTTTTCCTTTCCAGGAGTTCCACTCCTAATTCCCCGTAGGGTTCCAGCTCTTTATCTCAGAACATCATATGTTTCACTTTCCAGATTCACGTTCTCAAAATCCATGATCTCAAACATGTTTCTTTATTCATAACAGGCAGCTGTTAATTAAATTTACAGGCAGCTTTATATATTCCTTTCCATTTTTCCAAGACTGCAGTAATATACATTCCACTAGTTTTTCCATCCTAGGATTCATACCATATCCTAGGATCTATCATACAATCTAGTTTTCCGACCCTAGGATTCATGCAACACCTAAGAGCTATCATTCCATATATTTCTCATTCCTAGGATTCATGCAATGCCCTAGGTTCTAGTTATGGTTCCATACTTTAACAGATTTTATTAATACTTAAAGCCACTCTACCAGGTACAACGGGAGTAATGGGGGCGTGATCGGGAATCCCGCGTGCCTCCGCGACTCTCAAGACTGCAACCGAACGAGGTCCTATCACAAGGATCAAACACAAGGAGTGTCTCAGAACAGTGTATAGCTACTGTAGGCGGGTAGAGGAATTTATTCTGAAACGAACGCAACTCGAATCGCGGAAAACGGAGCCCAAACGGGCCCTAAACGGGTCGAGAAAGACGATACTGTGCAAAATCAGACGTCTGGAACTCCTTCCAGACGTCTTAAACGGTGGATCAGAGAATTACCTGTTCAGCTTGGTTCCCCGGACGTCCAGAAGTCTGCAGGGACGTCTGCCCTAGATCCAAGACGTCCGATGGTCCCTCCGGACGTCTGGAGGTCACTCCCGCCGTCTGGTACAACTTCCAGACGTCTGATTCGCAAAGGATGACGAATCAGAGAACCTGCGCACAGCCAGCCCCCCTCCCTCAGTACGGTCAGTCGACAAAAAGGGTGAGAAAGCGAAAACTCACTTTCAGACGTCTGTATGATCTCACAGACGTCGACCTTGCCGTCTGGATATCAATCCAGACGTCTGATTCTGGAAATTTTTCCAGAATCAGAACCTTGCTCGGCCTCCGCTCGCGACGCCGCCCGCGTCGCACCTCGCGCGTCCGCTGCTCAGCCCGCACAGGTCCCTCTCCGCGACGCTCTGCGCCCCCTGCGCCCTCCGCCGGCCGGCCAAGCCGCTCCTGGCGAGCTCGCCCTCACGGCAGAGCCCCGCCCCTCGCACGCCGCAGCTCCTCCGCGCTCACTGCGGCTGCCGCTGCCGCTGCGCCCTCGCGTCCGCTCGCTCTCGCGCACAGGCAGGAGAAGAAGGAGGAAGATGGTGGAGACGGGAGGGGAGGCGCGCCCCCCCATTTTTAACGCCGCGCGGAGAGGAGAGAGAAGGCGGTCGCAGCCGCCTGCAGCCGCAGAGAAAGAGGGCAGAACG
This sequence comes from Thalassia testudinum, assembly GCA_037157565.1. Classification (NCBI taxonomy): domain Eukaryota; kingdom Viridiplantae; phylum Streptophyta; class Magnoliopsida; order Alismatales; family Hydrocharitaceae; genus Thalassia; species Thalassia testudinum. The sequence continues at coordinate 58,833,670 of JAZHRO010000035.1, read as the reverse complement.
CAGGTCTGCGCGCACAGGCGTGCAGACGAATATCCTGTGCGAGCATAACTGTTCGCCAGACGTCTGTAAACTATCCCGGACGTCTGGTCAGACGTCTGGATGTGATCCCAGACGTCTTTACAGACGTCTGGGCCACCTCCCAGACGTCTTAAAAGACGTCTGGGGCACGCGCTCGTTACAATATAACAAACTCAAAGGAAGTTTCATCCCCGAAACTTGCGCCAACTAGGGTGCGGGAAGAAGATGTCCAAATAACCATAACAAACTCAAAGAGGACCGAAGCCGGTCCGAAAAGACGTACCCGCGAAAAGCTCTGGGTACCGCTCCCGCATTGCCGCCTCAGGCTCCCAGGTAGCCTCCTCGTACCGCTGGCTCCTCCACAAAACCTTTACCAGGGGTACTTGCTTTCGTCTCAACCTGCGGACGGCTCGGTCTAGGATCTGCACTGGCCGCTCGGGGTAGGTCAGGTCGTCGCTCACCTCGACGCTCTCGTGACTCAGTACGTGGCTGGGATCGGCTACGTACTTCCTGAGGTTGGACACGTGGAACACGTCGTGCACACCAGAAAGCTGCGGGGGAAGGGCAAGTCTGTAAGCAACGGGTCCAACCCGCTCCAGGACCTCGAAGGGCCCCACGAACCTCGGCGCGAGCTTCCCTCTCACCCCAAACCGCTGTAAGCCCTTCATGGGCGAAACACGAAGAAAGACGTGGTCCCCAACCTCGAACTGCACCTCTCTGCGTCTGCGATCTGCGTAGCTCTTCTGTCTGCTCCTGACAGTGCGGAGTCGTCTGTGGATCTGCTCAACTACCTCCTGACTCTGCCGGATCAACCTGGGGCCAACCTCCCACTTGGTCCCCACCTCAACCCAACTCAAGGGTGCCGTGCATTTCCGTCCGTACAGAGCCTCGTAGGGAGCCATGCCGATGCTCGAGTGATAACTGTTGTTGTATGCAAACTCCGCCAGGGGCAGGTGCTCCTCCCAAGAGCCCCTCCAGTCTAGTACACAGGCACGCAAAAGGTCCTCAAGTGTCTGTATCGTGCGTTCCGACTGTCCGTTCGTCTGGGGGTGGTAAGCCGTGCTAAACCTCAACCTCGTCCCCAAAGCCTGCTGAAACTCAGCCCAAAACTGGGACGTAAAGCGGGTATCCCGGTCGGATACGATCTCCCGCGGAACTCCGTGTAGTCGCACCACGTCACGGATATACCTCTCGGCCAACTGTGCTGGTCCCAAAGTGACTCGGATCGGCAAGAATCGTGCCGTCTTCGTCAATCTATCCACTATTACCCAGACTGCGTCGTGTCCTCGCTGGGTAATAGGTAAGCCCACCACCAAGTCCATGGTGATGCTCTCCCACTTCCACTCTGGCACTGGAAGCGGCTGAAGCGGCCCTGCAGGCCTCTGATGCTCAGCTTTCACCTGCTGGCACACTAAGCACTGCTGCACGAACTCACCCACATCCCGCTTCATCCCTCTCCACCAGAACTCGCGTCTCAAGTCATGGTACATTTTCGTGTTTCCGGGATGTATGGTGAATCTGGAACCGTGTGCCTCAGTCAGGAGTTCTCTCAACAGCTCCTCGTCTCTGGGGACGCACAGCCGTCCCCTCAAGCGTAACACCTGGTCTATGAAAGAGAAGTCCCCTGGGTCCCCTGACAGTACTCTGTCGCGCAAAGACTGCAAGTACGGATCGGCCATCTGTCCCGTGATGATGTGGTCTATCAACTCTGGTCTGGTCTGCCGTGTCACCGTCACTGCCCCACAGTACCCTCGTAACTCTAGAGGTCGCCAACTGCCCACCTCCTCCAAAAGGCTCCAACTCTGTAACTGTAGACTGGCCAAGCGTGCGGGCGCCTTACGGCTCAAGGCGTCAGCCACCACATTGGCCTTTCCCGGGTGGTAGGAGATGCTGCAGTCGTAGTCCTTCAGGAGCTCAAACCAACGTCTCTGTCTCATGTTGAGCTCCTTCTGGTCAAAAAGATATCTGAGGCTCTTGTGATCTGTAAAAATCTCGAAGGTCTCACCGTACAAGTAGTGCCTCCATGTCTTCAGCGCGAAGACAACAGCTGCCAACTCTAGATCGTGGGTAGGGTAGGTATGCTCATGGGGCTTCAGTTGCCGCGAGGCGTAAGCGACCACGTGACCCCTCTGCATGAGCACACCTCCTAATCCCTGCAAGGAAGCGTCCGTGTACACAACGAACCCGCCACTACTGTCAGGGATGGTGAGCACGGGAGCCGAGGTCAACCTCTCCTTCAGCTCCAGAAAACACGCCTCACAGGCGTCTGTCCAAGCGAAAGGCACATCCTTCCGAGTCAACTGTGTCATAGGACATGCAATCTGCGAAAACCCTCTGATGAACCGTCTGTAGTAACCTGCCAGTCCCAGGAAACTGCGAATCTCAGTGACTGAACGCGATCTCTCCCACCTGAGCACTGCCTCGACCTTGGCGGGATCCACCGCCAGGCCATCTCCAGAGATCACATGACCCAAAAAGGTCACCTCCCTCAACCAGAACTCGCACTTGCTGTATTTGGCGTACATCCTGCGTCGTCTCAGAGTGTCCAGAACCATCCGCAAGTGCTGTCCGTGCTGCGTCCGATCTCTAGAATAGATGAGTACATCATCTATGAAAACCACCACAAACTGGTCCAAGTACGGTCTGAACACCCGGTTCATCAGGTCTATGAAAGCAGCGGGGGCATTGGTCAGCCCAAACGGCATGACCAAAAACTCGTAGTGTCCGTAGCGGGTGCGGAAAGCTGTCTTGGAGACGTCAGTCTCCCTGATCCTCAACTGGTGGTATCCAGACCTCAAGTCGATCTTGGAAAACACCGTGGCGTCCCGCAACTGGTCAAACAAATCGTCAATCCTCGGCAGCGGATATCTGTTCTTGATGGTGACCCTATTCAGCTGTCGGTAGTCCACACAAAGGCGTAGGGTCCCATCCTTCTTCTTCACAAACAGTACCGGGGCTCCCCAGGGAGACGCACTGGGCCTCACGAAACCCTTCTCCAAAAGGTCCTGCAACTGAGACTTGAGCTCTCGCAGCTCAAGCGGTGCCATTCTGTAAGGCGCGGTGGAGATGGGGCTGGTCCCTGGTACTAGTGAGATCTCAAACTCGATCTCACGCTCGGGCGGTAGTCCTGGTAACTCGTCTGGAAACACGTCGGGGTACTCTCTGACCACCGGGATGCTCTGGAAGTCTGCCACGGGGCTGTGCTCTGCCACCACACAAGCTAAGAAGCCCTCACACCCCTGGCTCAAAAGTCTTGCCGCCCGAAGTGCCGAAATGCACCTGAAACCTCCGTCCACTGGCTGCCCGTGAAACTCGAAGGAAGGCAACTCCGGAATGGAGAAGACAATCTTCCTCTCAAAGCAGTCTACCAAGGCGTGGTAAGCGGACAGCCAATCCATCCCCAGGATCACCCCAAAGTCCTCCATCAGGTCAGCTGGCAGGCTGTGTCCCCCGATGCTGACCCCGCAACCCGTGTACACCTCCTCAGCTACAAACAGCTGACCACTCGGACCTCTGATTACGAACGGGTTCTCTAACAATGTATAATCCTGGTCCAAACTAACTGCGAAACTGTCTTCGACAAACGAGTGCGTAGCGCCGGAATCGAAAAGCATGTAAACGAGTCTGCCAGAAACTGAAACCATACCTGCTACCACGGATCCCGAAGCTCTGGCGTCCCTGTGTGTTAGGGCGTTGATACGCCCCTCAGCTCTAGGTGCGGACGAAGCAGCCACACTCTGCGTCGGACGGGTAGGTGCTGGCCGGTACCCTCCTCGCGACTGCGGTCCTCCTCCTCGCGCCTGGAAACCGTGGCCTCCTGCGCGCCCTCCAGTGCCCTGCGCGGGAAGTATCTGCTGATCTCCTACCCTAGATGGGCAGTCCCTCCTGACGTGGCCCGGCTGGCCACACTGGTAGCAGAGGGGAACCCGACTCCCGCCCTCAGTGAGTCCCTGCTGTCGGCTAGGCGGGGGTCCGGTGCTGGCGACTGGCCCCTGTCGAGGGCCCCTAAAGGCCACTGATGGCCCTGCACAACGTGACGGCTCTCCTGCGGACGCCACGTGTCTCCGTTGAGTTCTCCTAACACGCCTGGTGTGGCGGCGGAAATCTCGTTCCACCACTAACTCCCCTGTCGTACGCTCGGAAGGGGGAGGGGGTGGCGACGTGGGTGGAAGCTGAAATTCTTCTCGAACCACCTCTCGAATCAGTTGGATGAGGTCCCGAGACGGTATACTCAGGAGAAGAGGAGGGGTTGTATGTATTCCAAGCCCGACACATCCGTCCCCCGGGCCCTGACCTCGGCCGCGCCTGCGGCTCACCCTCCTAGCTCCACGACGCGGCATCTCCTACAATGGAGACGCGAAACAAAACGGAAACGTCAAAACAGACGGTACCTAACAACACTTCTAAGAGCTCATATCAAGAGATATGTTGTGGTGGCTACTCTAGCTATAAACATGTGAATTGGTTATTTTCCAGTCAGTTGATTCACTTCTCGGGACGACCTTGCTCTGATACCATCTTGTAACGACCCGGTTCCCGAGTCCCTACGAGACACGAGAACCGGACCGACTCGACTAATCCCAAGACCCAGTCGTCCAACGAGGAAGCAACCAAAAGACAGTAAAATAAACCACATTCAGCATGAATATAACTAACAGTAAGAAAGTACAGCAGTAAGGAAAGAAACTACTACAGTAGGCACCACCACAACAGTAAAACAACATTTATCATATAACAAAAACTGCAGGTAAAGAAGGTACAGCGGAAACAAAACTACTCACTAGAACAGAAACAAAAAGAAGGTACAAAGCTGTGGTAACTCTACTGGACCCTACTCGGCCCAGCGTCCTCTGCAGCCGCCGACCCTGGCTGCTCAACACCTGGTCCTGAAAAAGGTAACGAGTGTAACACATCAGCAAAACGCTGAGTAGAGTGGCAACTAACTAAAGGCAACAGTAGAGTGTACAGTAGCTATTATGTTCTATTACTTCCTTTATTTACATCTTTCAATTTTTCTCACTATTTCATTTATTTCTCAGATCCTTTACTTGATCTCGAATGTCCTCGTGGGACGATCTTGATTGCAGTCTTTTCCAAAAGTAGAAGTAGCACGTGGTGCTCTCCTGGCCGGGAGAGTCCCCCGTGGTGATCCTACCCTCAGTCAACCACCCCAAGGTCACTGACAGACGTAACGGTGACTACGGCACGCGCGATAAACGCACAGGTAGCTAGCCCGCACTGGCACGCGGTCAGTCGTTTCCGTTAACGGGTGCGCCCAAAGCACAGCACGGAACCAGGGCAGAGCCCTCTCAGTAACAGGGGTCCAACCCCTCCACAGTAACCAAACCGGGTCCTTGCCCCTCCACAGTCCGCGCACCCTCGCCTGACTACCCTGGTTTGCCCTGGTGGGCCTAACAAGTCGGTGAAGGAGGCTAGCAGAACCCCGGGGCCCGTGGGGTAGCTAGTACTCTCCTAACAATACTAGCTCTCCTCGGTACTACGTACACGAGGGCCAACAAGTCGGTACAGAGCGGCCAAGCCTAACCCCGGGTCCCTAGGGCGGCTGGCCCCACTCTGGACTAAACAGGTACAGGTACTTCCCTTGGTACTGCGTACCCAAGAGACAGTACAACTACATCTCAGTTCCATTCCCTTTTCCTTTCCAGGAGTTCCACTCCTAATTCCCCGTAGGGTTCCAGCTCTTTATCTCAGAACATCATATGTTTCACTTTCCAGATTCACGTTCTCAAAATCCATGATCTCAAACATGTTTCTTTATTCATAACAGGCAGCTGTTAATTAAATTTACAGGCAGCTTTATATATTCCTTTCCATTTTTCCAAGACTGCAGTAATATACATTCCACTAGTTTTTCCATCCTAGGATTCATACCATATCCTAGGATCTATCATACAATCTAGTTTTCCGACCCTAGGATTCATGCAACACCTAGGAGCTATCATTCCATATATTTCTCATTCCTAGGATTCATGCAATGCCCTAGGTTCTAGTTATGGTTCCATACTTTAACAGATTTTATTAATACTTAAAGCCACTCTACCAGGTACAACGGGAGTAATGGGGGCGTGATCGGGAATCCCGCGTGCCTCCGCGACTCTCAAGACTACAACCGAACAAGGTCCTATCACAAGGATCAAACACAAGGAGTGTCTCAGAACAGTGTATAGCTACTGTAGGCGGGTAGAGGAATTTATTCTGAAACGAACGCAACTCGAATCGCGGAAAACGGAGCCCAAACGGGCCCTAAACGGGTCGAGAAAGACGATACTGTGCAAAATCAGACGTCTGGAACTCCTTCCAGACGTCTTAAACGGTGGATCAGAGAATTACCTGTTCAGCTTGGTTCCCCGGACGTCCAGAAGTCTGCAGGGACGTCTGCCCTAGATCTAAGACGTCCGATGGTCCCTCCGGACGTCTGGAGGTCACTCCCGCCGTCTGGTACAACTTCCAGACGTCTGATTCGCAAAGGATGACGAATCAGAGAACCTGCGCACAGCCAGCCCCCTCCCTCAGTACGGTCAGTCGACAAAAAGGGTGAGAAAGCGGAAACTCACTTTCAGATGTCTGTATGATCTCACAGACGTCGACCTTGCCGTCTGGATATCAATCCAGACGTCTGATTCTGGAAAATTTTCCAGAATCAGAACCTTGCTCGGCCTCCGCTCGCGACGCCGCCCGCGTCGCACCTCGCGCGTCCGCTGCTCAGCCCGCACAGGTCCCTCTCCGCGACGCTCTGCGCCCCCTGCGCCCTCCGCCGGCCGGCCAAGCCGCTCCTGGCGAGCTCGCCCTCACGGCAGATCCCCGCCCCTCGCACGCCGCAGCTCCTCCGCGCTCACTGCGGCTGCCGCTGCCGCTGCGCCCTCGCGTCCGCTCGCTCTCGCGCACAGGCAGGAGAAGAAGGAGGAAGATGGTGGAGACGGGAGGGGAGGCGCGCCCCCCCTTTTTAACGCCACGCGGAGAGGAGAGAGAAGGCGGTCGCAGCCGCCTGCAGCCGCAGAGAAAGAGGGCAGAACGCAGGTCTGCGCGCACAGGCGCACAGACGAATATCCCGTGCGAGCATAACTGTTCGCCAGATGTCTGTAAACTATCCCGGACGTCTGGTCAGACGTCTGGATGTGATCCCAGACATCTTTACAGACGTCTGGGCCACCTCCCAGACGTCTTAAAAGACGTCTGGGGCACGCGCTCGTTACAGGGGCAGAGGTGACGGGAGTGAGGGGGAGGGCGTGGCCTTTTAAGGTCGCGCGAGGAGGAGAGAGAGAGGGACAGAGGGCGCAGGAGGGAGAGGGAAAAAGAGAGAGAGAGAGACGCTCGCAAGTCTGCGCGCTCTGGCGCGTAGACGAAACACGCGTGCCGAAAATAACCGAATCCCAGACGTCTGGAAGGGGTTCCAAACGTCTGGTCAGACGTCTGGGACACCTCCCAGACATCTTAAAAACGTCTGAAGCCACGCGTTCGTAACACTGACCTAGATGTATGAATTATTCAGAATGAAGAAAAGTAAGACAATCGAAGATATGTACACCAGATTCACAGATATTATAAACTCTTTAAGGAATCTCGATGAGGATATCAAAAATGAGGCTCTTGTAAGAAAAATCCTTCAATCCCTTACCAACGATTGGGAAACGAAGACTACTGCAATCCAAGAGTCGAAAGACTTGTCAACACTATAGTTGGATGACCTTATCAGGAACCTAATGGCTTATGAAGTCCAACTCCAGCATATGAAGGAGAATGAATATGAAGGGACAAAGAAGAAGGATATAGCACTAGAAGCAAATGAATGCTCAAATCAGTCAAGTAGTGAAGATGAAGATGACATAGCTCTTCCCTCTAGAAAATTTAGAAAGTTCCTGAAAAATAAGAGGAACTGGAGAAATAAGGAAGAAGTTGTCATCTGCTACAACTGCAAAAACAAGGGACACATTCGAAAGGATTGTCCACTTCTTAAAGACTAAGAAACCCTTGCGAAGAGATAGGAAAAAGAAAGTCTTTCACGTCACTTGGGATGGTTTCGAATTAAGCTCAGAAGAAGAAGAAGAAACTTCAGGCGAAGAAGCTCTTTTAGGACTCATGGCTCTAGAAGATGAGGTAACTTCCTTCACACCCGATGAATTATTAGAAGCTTTTTATGAAATGCATGATCTTGCTAAATCACTTAAATCCAAAAACAAAAAGCTAGCAAAAACATTAGAAGATGAAATTGCTCTTAAACATAGATATGCTTCCCATAATCACGAGTTATCTCTAGAAATCACTGCACTAAAGCACATATAGACTCTTTCAAGATAGATGTTGATGAGCTTAATGACAAAATTGCTCCTGTTATAAATGATCTAGCTAAGTTCACCAATGAAAGGCACATTCTTGAAAAACTATTAGGAACACATACTAAAAGCACCATAAAATTTGGGCTAAGATATATACCAAAAAATGATTATGAAGCTTCCTGCTCCAAAGACACGCATAAAGCTTTTAACTAGAAGGCTGGGAACAAGTTTTCGCCTTATAGCACACGTTATAAGGTAGAACAAACTAACAAAAGTGGCCCCAAAAGAAAATGGGTACCAAAAGATACCTTGAAACTTTGTTTTGTAGGTCACAAAGACTTAGTAGATTATAGAGAATGGACATATCAAGAATGCATTGGAAGCCTCAAGCCTATTTACAAATTTCGTGATGCTAGTCATCACAAAGCCACACAAATGACAAGATCAAGGAAAAAGAAGATGGATCATGGATAGCTACTGTTCAAAGCATATGACTGGAGAGAAGAATTATTCCTAGAACTTGACTGCAAGGATGGTGGAATAGTTACATTTAGCAACAACCACAAGGGTCGTATTATTAGTACTGGCTAAGTTGGTAATTCCTCAACCTCTTTTGATAATGTTTACTTAAAGAATTAAAACACAATCTTTTTAGTGTTAATCAAATATGTGATAAAGGTTATAAAATTAGTTTTATCTCAAACAGATTCAAAATAAAAGACAAATAAACAAAAAACTCCTTACTTAAAGGTCACAAATACAAAGATATATATGTTGTCAACTTCGACAAATGCAACAACTATAATTGTCTAGTTGCATCTGACAATGAGGTAGTATTATAAATTCGAGTTTGAGTAAGGAATGGGTTATCGTGTATTCTAATCCTTTGCAACTTCCCACACCTTGCACTCTTTCTGCATTTGCCCTTCCATTCTCCCTTGTCCTCAAAAAAAGAAAAAATCCAGTAACCAACACAACCACCGATCTAGGGATATAGCTATCTTTGGATAACTCATCCCTCCTTTCATCCCTCATTTCCAAGTAAACACCCTAATTCTTCATCCCTAGTTTATTTCTACCTTACCCCCTATTCACGTAAATGCCCCCACAGAACTATACTATGTTACACATAAACACCAACATGAGATATCCCCTATTTGTAAATTTTTATCTGGTAGAATACATCCTACAACGTAAACCAACTCCTGTGTATAGTGCTTGATGCATTGCCCACGTTTCGACATTGTATCAATTTGAGTTCCTATCCTCAAAAGAACCCCATTTATGTTAGCATTCGAGCATTTTGCACCTGATTAAAAAGAAACAAAGGGAAAGAAGAAAGCATTTTTACCCTTCATCTTCTTTACATTGATAAGGAATATGAGGCAGCGCATATCGCACTCCTGCAACTCTTTTTTTATAATGGCCCATGTCAACCAAATTACAAGAATACCACCCTATTATACATGCTTCACACCACTTTACATAACTATTAAATAATACATTTGTTAACACCTTCCCTCAAATTAAAGCATGGAGCAAAGCTTTAGCTTGGAACGATATCTTGTGAAAGAGGACGGAAGTGCTTTGGTCAATGCATCCGGAACTTGCTTGTTGCTGGAAATAACAAGTACAACGAGGTCACCCCAAGCTACTTTGTCACGAATGAAGTGGGTGCCGATTCAATATGCTTGGTATACGAATGGAAATGAAGATTGACTATCACATGTGGCACCTAAGTTGTCACACTAGAGAACAAGTGGCTATGGTAATGTAATTCAAAACTTAGAGAAAAGGGACGTTGGCTAAGTGAGTTCAGATGTAGCATTTGCAATGGCAAAATATTCCACCTCAGTGTTGGATCTAGTAATAGTTTGTTGCTTTTTGCTAGCCCAGGAGATTGGATTGCAACCAAGATAGATGAAATACCCAGTTGTGGATCAGTGATCATCAGGATTGCTTGCCCAATCAACATTCGAATAGCCTGCTAGAGTGAGAGGAGAGGCACAAGAATAGAAGAGGCCTAAATGAATGGTGCCCTTGAGGTAGCGTAGGATGCATTTTGAAATGACCCAAGGGTTGTTTCGTAAGACTCTAAATCCTTTGAGGTGGTTGTTGCAATTTTCACGCATCAAAATAAGTGCCAGGGGTGTGCCCACAATTTGTGCACACTAAAGAAACATGTAGGGACCCCTACGTCTTGTTTGCCTTATTGAGGGGTTGGATGCAAATTCTTAAAACCTCACGTTTTGTTTGGAGGACTCTACGTGAAGAATAAAGATTTTGGGGTAAAAATGACAAATTTTCCTGACCCCACATGACCCCTAACGGACCCAAAAACCTACCCTAACCCACGGCTATTTGACCCCCTCTCGCCTCAAGCACCGCACCATCTCCCCCCATTTCCTGATGCCTCGATGGGTGCTTCCCCCTACCACAAAGAGAGGAGGAGGCATGCACACCCCTCTCCCTCCATCCCTCCTCGTGCGTGTTGGGAAAGAAGAGTGGGGGGCGTGGATATTCGTGCACTCGAGTTGAGGAGCAGGTCTGCGCCTCCTTGGTCAGCGTGGCATTCCAAGACATGTGGGAAGAGGAGCCACACAAGGTCCCGAGGTGCATGGGAGGACTGCGTGGATCGCTCCTTCTACGCGCACAAGAATTGAAGAGGGGAGACTCCCCAACACTTTTTGCTTCGTTCCTGCCCCTGCGGGAAATTTGAGAGGGAAGGGTGGGAGCGAGGAATGAGGTGCGTGGGAGGACCATGCGGGCCCCAAGACGTGTGGGGAAGAGGGAAGCCTCACATGGGCCAAGGCCAGCAGCCGCGCGACCCACGAGGGCCCAGTTGGCGATGAGGGTAGAGGTGTGTTCCCGAGCACAAAGCAACCATCGAACAACCAAGACAAGCATCGAACATCCGAGGAAGAGAGAGTGCCATGCGGATCCCAAGGAGCAAATAGGACGTCTGAGGCACTTGTCGAACGGCTGAGAAGGGCGTGAAGCATGCTCTGCTGCAAGGGGCAGCCTATCCAACTAGACTGAACCGATCTGGTTTGGTTCAAGCAAACCAGGACCCTTCTTGTGGCTCGTTTGTTCTCCAAATCACGCAAATAAGGTACCGTTGGAAAGATTGTTTAATTTCCTATTGTTTGGTACCTTATTTGCCCCTATTAGCTCGTGTCTCATTACTGAAACTCTTAGTCAAGGCACCTAATGGTCGATTTAACCCATGGTTTAATGTAGGTGCTCCACCTGGGAGTGGCTTGGCATCGGTGGAGGCCTCCGCAGCACCAATCGGAGTGACGAGCAGACCGAGTGTGTGCCCATATCTCCCGTGAAACCTAAGTAGAGTAGTACTATACATATGAAAGGGTTTAATGCAATAGTTTAGTTATGAGATTTACTCATGTATGAATCCATGTATGGAGGTTGGTGTGTTGCTATGCATATACCTGTACGTTTCTCTCGTATATAGATAGACGTATATGCGTTAGTGTTGTACATACACATGAGCCCGTATAACTTATATGCACATATATTGGAGTTTTTTTTTTTTACGCAGCTGCATGTATGAAGTTATGATTGTAGAATTTTTGTTTGAACCTAGTACACTTTAACCAAGTGTAGTTAACTTTCCATTAGGAGTAAATGAACTCTAAGGAAATTTTTAGCAGCCTTTCATGAACATGCGGAATTTCGAGATTGATGATTTTTTTAAATCGTTAGAAACTCTCTTGTTGTGGCTTGCTCGTGGTGAATTATTTTGGCGCACAGATTCTCTGAGCAACCAAATTAGGGATGGATCTGAATCCTAAGGTAAAATAGAATTGAGCTAAGGGTAGGGGCCTAAGTGGCCAAGTGATGCTTTTGTGAAGGGATGAGCAGGCCCTCGAGTATGCGTGTATGGAGGAGAGCTAACTATCCTATCATGTAGGGAGAGAGCTAACCTCCTCGGTTATGGACCCGGGATGGACATGGCCTTCCAACACCGATTCTTGATGAGCCCATGGGGCCAACGGGATAATCGGGCGAGGGTACGCAGATTGGTGAGGGACGCGGCCCCTGTTCTGTTCTGTATTGTACAACTGAGTGCATAACCGTTAGCAGAAACGACTAACCGTGTGCCAGTGCGGGGTAACCCATTGTACGTTTATTATGCATGCTATAGTCACCACTATGCTGCGACCATGACCCCAGGGTAATAAACCAGGTGTAGAACGGCACAAGGTGCTCTCTTAGCTAGGTGAGTGTCACGTGTGCGTTATGCATCACGAGGATACCACAACAAGATCGTTTCTACTAGGGAACATGTGAATGAAAAGAAAGTGTGATCCTATGATAGAATGCCTTGGAATCGAATAACAAGTAGTTACGGATCGACATAAAACATATTAAATGCCTGTAGATTTTGTCAGTTTATTCTTGTTTTCGTTTACTGTACTCATGTCACTTTACTCAATTTTTCGCTGATGTCTACTACTTGTACTCAGGTTAGGGGAGTGAGCAGCCAGTCCCATTGACTGCAAAGGGAGTTAGGCACAACTGAGCTCAACCTTAGCTATTTTTATTTTTCATTCTGCTATAGCAGTGTTCCTTTCTCTGTTATAGTGAGTATTTTAGTTCAGAACCACTAGTTCTCGTTTACTCGCACTTATCTTTTAGTGTGATGGCTATGCTGGAATGCTATTTTATTCCTTGGAATGAATGCTAGTACATAGATATTGTTTCTATCCTCTATGTTGCAATTATACCCTTACTATGATGTATGTGTGAAAATTTCATGATTTTGGTTATTTTTCGTTGGACGATTGGGTCTCGAGATAAATGACGTGGTCCAGCCTGATTTCTGTATGGAGCTAGATCGAATTGTAACACACTTGGCAGCTACAAAATGATTAATTGTAGGGTGATGCATGTATTGAGATAAGCGGTTGGTAGCATATGTTACATCGGGTCTTGTAAAAAATAGATATTGTAATCCTCCGATGAGCTGCTGAAATAGTGACATTTATTCAAAAGGGGAGGAATCCTGTTTGCTAAGTGGGGTCGTGGAGAGTGGAGTTGTAACAAGTTTGTCACCTTGAAGGTGAAACTTGCATGATAAATCGCGAATATATCTTTGTTGGCCCAACAAAGATATATTCGCGACAACAAAAGACCATGACCTATGTAGTGGAGCTCGATTCCCAGAAAGGAGGGGTGTCTTGTATTTCTGATGGGGAACTTATTGTTGAGGGATGCTAGAACAACATTCAGGTCATGCATGTGGGAGCTGATCACTAATATATCATTAACGTATATCAAAAAATACATATGAACTCCATGATCATGAAAAATAAACAAGAAGGAATTGAGCTCTTTGAAGCAAATTTTGGACGTTTGTTTCTATTGATACCTTAATTTTAATACACCAAAATTATGTCATACATCAACTAATCTTTCAAGACTCTATCTTGACTATTGGAAAGGATAAGTACTATCTCTAGAATCTTTTATCATATCTTTTACCTTTTTTGAGTTTAGACTTATTATACAAACCTCAAATATTTTTGAAAAGATATGACGAACCTTAAAAATCATACACTATAAAATAAATAATCTACACTTACGAGTAAACTATACTGACATTCAATTGATATTGCTATAGGTCAGTTTACAAGTCGGTGATCCTCAATATTTCACCAGCGGTCAAGGATGCCCTTTTGTCAGCCAGAAGTCCCTTTCGAACTCCATCACCCTAACAGTTCTCCCTTGCTTCTCAACCCTCAAGCTCTTCGACATCTACTACAAACGCTAAAACCTTGCCGCTCCGATTGCCACTTCGCGTCACTCCACTCCTTCCATCCCTAAACCTCCACAATCGGTCCCTATCGCGATAGAGAGACGGAGAGATCGCCACCATGAAGAGATCCATGAAGCCCTAACAACCATCGATCCAAAGCACAGGTTTGCTACCCCCTCTTGATATCTAGGGTTTCTCCTTCCCTTCCATCCTCCATCCATTATCCCGCATGGATCCAATCTCCAAAGCTGGTTTTCTCGATCAAAGTTCTAATCCTAGTGAGGATAATTCTTGTCTGAGGGTTTTGTTAGGAATTTGCTCTCAGTTGATCTTCCAATGGTGTCGAGGATGCCCAATCGAAGCCTCACCTTAGAGGGATTGGCATCGATGAAGGACCCCCAGCACTAGGCATGGAAGAGCTCGACGAGGTTCGTCAATCTCATTGGGGAGATGGAGCTCGAGGGGGAGAAGGTGGCCTTCATTGTGTTGGTCAGGTCCGATGAAACCAAGTTGCCCTCAAGGTGTTCGACAAAATGGCAGAGAGGTATGTGGTGTTGTGAAACACAATGTCGACCTCCTCCCAAGGTCCCTACCCGCTGCCCTTAACATGTATGCATCGTATATATTTCCATGTTAGCCAATACTAAATTGCTTACATCCTTTAACATGGCCTTTGTTCTAGATACGTGGACATTTTTCCTTATGGAATTGTTTGTATGGATTGTCTCATTTCTAACATAGTCTCTTTGATTTGTCTATTAGGAAAAGAGGCAGAAACGTGCTGAAGAAGCCAAGAAGTTAGGTCCTCCTAAAACTATTGCAGAAGCAACCGCATAAATGCTAAAATAAAAGGTATCCCTTGTTTGCCTATAGAAGACTATCTATGGAAATTCTATAAAAACATGTTAGAAACATATTACAAACGAAAGGTATCACTCTTCTTAGATTGGTACTATGAAAATTCTATACAAACATGCGAGGGCAACTTCCATTCATCCAAAGTGGGATTAAACTTTCATTTCTCATATTGTTACTTATGTAATTCAACCCGTCTGACACTTCATTGGAAAGGACATGAGGATCGATCCTAAGTACACACTGCAGAGCAACATCATTCTAGTGTAGCTATTCGAATAAGTTCTTCTTGCTACTTTTTCGATATAATCTCTATTAATGTAAGATTGGTAGCCATTTACAGTTTACTATTTCTTTTTGGCCTTCAAGGCGATTGTTGTCTTATTGCCAATTTTTATTTTCATGCTTTTTTTACTTTGGGAAAGAATGGGGTCTATGATTTACATCATGTTGTTTTAGGTTAGCATATTTATCGTCTATCCATGTCCTATTATCCATTTTATGTTCTTGTGCATGTTCAGAATTGTTGATTTCTCTGATTGGCCCCATTGACAAAAAGGAGTTGCAACTGGTTTGATAGATTTTTTATGAAGAAACCAGGGAAACTCCATCATCCATCAACTCTAATTTGAAAGCCATCCTCATTTTATGAAGAAATTGAGGAAATCCCATAAAAAAAGTACAAGTGGTCTTAGGTAACTATATACTTGGCATTTTATAATTTTTATATTTCTTGAGTCTATAACTGGTCGATACTTCTATTCATGCACATGCTTCTGAGATTCTTTATTTTTTTTTTAAGTGTCAATTATGTTCCTATGCATTTTAAGTTTCTATTTATGCACGTAGAATTGGTCATGGGAATTCATGCATTCATGCTGGAGGAAGTTATGCATTTGCAAGGTTAGGGAGGTGATGTTGATCACCTCGGTGCATCCCATTTGTTTTCAAATTTTTTATATATATAGATGCTAACTCTTTAGTTTGGTGGTGGTATTTTTCATGGAATTTGGTAAGTCTCTAGTCAAGCTCCAGTTCCCTATGGATGCATAAGTTTGTCTAGTGCATGTTGATTTTCTATACAAATTGGAGACATCTCTTGTGCTACTTGTTTGAAGTTGATGGTGTCGATATACTGCTGAATGTTTTTTATTTTTTTCTTAGGATTCGTGAGCCAAGGAAATGAGTTTTCTTATTACATGATGATCTGGCCAAGTTTCATTCTTAAGCAGTAAGTATGTCTGAATATTCTTGCTTTTATTTTGAGGATATTTGGTTGTAATTTTCTTAATTATATAGCATACAAACTGCGGGGGAGTGGACAATCTTTTCTCGATATACATCCTACTAGGTTCGTCTAGCATCTCTTACCTTTTTTTTTGAAGTTTTGTTTTTTTATTAAGCACAGAAATGCGTCCATCCATAACATACAAGGTATTAATTATTTATGCCTATTCGTCTCACACTTGTCCCTTTCTGCATGAATACCACTTAGCTTTTCCCCAAACCAATCAGTGCTGATTTTGTATGATTATTTTCATAAACAGTGCATGAATTACAGAAGGCTTTTGTATGTGTGATGGTGATTTCGTAGAAATCTATAATGATGTAAGCCAAGGAGGTAACTCAATTTTCCTTGTAAATTTATACATTTGCAACAAAATTAAAGACAACACTAGCAACAACATATTTAGTAACTTTTTTCTTTGAAAGCATTGGGCCTCAAAGGAACAAATCTGGGTGAATTATAGAGGGCATATATAAAGTAGTGTACAACAAGATGTTCAGATAATTAGTTGTTATTGTTGTTTATGTTTGTGTGTCCTTCCTCCTTTTTTTTCCCTTTTTGTGGTTGGGGGGTTGCCGAGTTGGAATTTTGTGAATGGAGTGTGGATTGGATACATCGACCTCATGGAGGCCATGAGGCATTTCTGAATAATCTACTTATGTGTTGTTCCTAAGTACGAAGTAATATTTCGAGCTAAGTTTTATTTTTATTTGTTGGGAGTTTTCTTCTAATCATGACTACTGACCTCCTTTCTTGTATTCTCAATCCGATAGGCGAGAGCAATTTGCACCTCTAGTTTCTAATGAGTGTGAATTGTTGGAAATCATTAAGGTTAACTCCTTTCTTCAATAAATGCTTTGGATAAGATTACATCTTTCAACATTGCTTAACCGCCTTACAAGTTTTATCATTTAATCAGTTGGTAATTGTAGATTGACCACTAGGATTTATGTTAATATTTGGGTCCAATTAGTTACATGTGCTGAGATTTTTTTTTTTTTTCAGATAGGAAGAATTCCTGTTTGGACTTTATTGTCATATCCTTAGATTATAATGGATTTTCAAATGATGGTTGACTCTAGCAAGTTGTGTGTGGTGTTGATATGCTTATTGCTACACAATTTGCCTCCTCTTCAAAAAGAGGTGATTGATTGAAATGTGGAAACAAGGTAGAAAATCCCCAAAGCTACATGTCGAATCTTGTAGTGGAAGCGAACTTGTTTGTTGTTCTGACCGCTAATCAGGAAAAGGAATCCTCCCTGCAAATGTTGCTAGTGAATTTCACTAGGTTGTCCGAAGGCAAGAGTCGTACATTTCTAGTTGTTTCTTTGATTTGTATTTTGCTTGAATTGAGCATTCTCCCTCATGAAACCAAACAATTTTTTTGGGCTTTCCTACAGTTTTTTTCTTGGGCATTTTCATTTCCTTGGCCATGAAAATAAACAATTGACTAATAGATCTTTTACGGTAAACAAAATGAATGAGAAAATAACAAGAAAAAGGAATAATAACTCTAATTCCAATGCTCAAAGTGTGGCCTAGTCAGCCCATTCTAGATACACCTCCAGTAGGGGCAACCAGGTTCCAAGCCAAGGTGGCCTAGGCAGCCCATTCTATATGCATGCACCTCATTCAAGCAAGGGGTTAAAATGGTAGCAAGATGTAGGTGGAGCCACGGCTTTTGGTAGATACTTGGATACCAAACATTATGGTGACTTAGATACCGAACATTCAAGCAAGGGATTAAAATGGTCCATCTTACATAGGTAGGATATATAGTCCACACTAGTATCTCATTCCACTTCTCATTTGGTTGAACCCATTATCCTTAGCAAGTAGAACTATGTGCAATAAAACGTTAAACATGTGACTTGGACAACTAGAACTTAGGTAGGAACAAAACATATAAATTTTCATCTCTACAAAACCTTGTATGGAAATTTAGCACAAAATCTCTGAAGTGTTTAGAACTTGATGAGTTTTACCTTAATGACAATTTGTTCCTGACACAATCTGATAATTTCTCCAGTATGTCAGAACTAGTGAACATTATAGTGGCACCTTAGTTTGTGAAAATGCCTACAAACAATTAAGTTTATTATGGAGGAGGGGCAGGGACCGGTGTCGACGCACCTTAGGGTCGTGGTGGATCTAGGCCTGGGGTACCTGTGGGGGACGACAAGCCGCCATAGCTCCTCAATCACATCTTGATGGTTATTGTTTCTTGTGGATGATGACAAATGCATATTGAAGTGGGGCAGTTCAGTGAGGACATGGCAATTTCACAGAAATGGGTGGAACTGTTCACTACTCCTTATTTCCTAGTGTATCTCCTACGGGTTTTTTCTAGTTCAGTCTCTATTTTGATTTCACTTTATTTGTCTTCCTTTTCAATATGATTCAAATTAATCAAGAGTCTAAGATGAATTCTATCAATAAAGTTGTTTTGTTTTTCCCTTGAGAAGCCCAGCTTGTTGACGTTATTCTACATTTGCTTCGTTATTATTGTTATTTTTTTTTGGCAGGTAGCACTGGAGATAAAGATTGAAGCAAAATTTCAAAATGACTTTTTAGCCAAATTGGCAAGTACTTCAACACAAATGCTAAAATAAACAAGGCTCGAGTCTTACCTCCCACTCCCCTCCCTCCCCCCCCCCCCCCCCCCCCCCCCCCAACCAAACCAAATCAAACTCAAGAAGCATATGTATGGTAGTTTCTGTTTGGTTTTGTCAACTGAAGCTTTCCTCACCCTCTTCTAGGTTTAAATTTATGTTTTAATTTAAATGAGGCCTACATATGATGATCAAGTTCTAGGGGGAAAATCTTCATGTTGTTGAAGGAGGTTTGTGAGTTAAGAGTAGAACACATTCTAATAATTTTTATACTAGGTAACTTGTTGGATGCCTCTTAAAGATAAATAATACATGTTTAATCTACTTTCCCGACCAGCTAGAAGTTTGACTTTCTAGTTTGGTTGCTTCAATTCATTAAGTGTAAATTGGAGAACTGTTGTGTGCCACCAATATCATAGATTTAGCATAAATTGGATCGTTGCAAAGTGACTCTTACTGCATGGGACTCTTCCTTCAGCAATTGAAAACTTCTTGATGAATAAGCCTTGCAGAAATACATTTGTTTAAGGAATTCTTATGTGATATATTTTTTTGGAGAGGTTGCAAGACTAGTCAATGCTCAATGAGTTATTAGAATCATGTTTTAAAAGATTTCAGCTACTTGTGTAATCTAAACTTAGGAGTACCCTTGGGAGTAGTCATGTAATACTCTGTCTTCCTAAACTTGTACTTCTTATCCATCTAATTTTACTATCTTTTACATTTTCACCTTGTATGTATCTATCCTTCTAGTTTTAAAAGAAGATTTTAGCATTTACCATGCATTTTACATCTTTTTATATTTTCAAAATTTTCACATTCTATGTCCAAAAAGTGCTCTGCAATGTGCTGTGTAGAATTGTGCAACTAGATGAATATTCTGAAGTTGAAACTTGGTTCTCTCTTTAATAGATGATTTGATTGATATATAAAAGATCTCATAGCCTATAAACATTGGTTGGTTTAAGTATTATTTGCCTGTGACATCCAAATTTAAGATTCACTTGAGGTTTAAATGTTTTTGCCTTCTTTGTCAATAGCATCATTTTCTGATCACTTAATTGGTTTGTGTTTGGTCAGCTTTGATTCCAATGAGCAACTGAATCATCAAAATGTGTGCAGTACACAAATTGTGTGTTATCAGCTGCCTGACTAGGTTTGCCAAGAAATTTTTTCTTGTTATAAAACCTGTGCAGAGAGGTGTATAATTGCAAAGTTGCAAGACAAAAAGACATGTATCTTTTCTTCACAATGAAGCTTGCTAAAATAATATCAGATGTCCACCATGCTCCACTTATTGTATGCCTTAAGTAAGAATGGCATGAAAAGTCGAGCATTAATGATCCATATTGAAATGAGTAACCCTTGTGCATGGAATTTAGCCTTCGATATTCCCTAGTCACTTGGCTTGCCGATGAAGAGGTGGATTTTGGGCTTGGCTGCTTGACTATGTTTAGAGGTTTCTTGCATTTTCTAGTGCCGGTGTAGCACAACAGGGGAACGAGTTAAATTAATGGTGAACATTTTTTAGTGCCAGTGATATATATGGATTTTTTATATATCTTTTGTCTGATGAAGATATATTCATCCGATTTTAACCCATCCTTTTGCTTTCTTTAATGTGGTTCGGTCCCTCTCAGCTTTGCAAAAAGAGTCAAGGGTGTCGAAAATCTGAGTTTACCCCTGACCATGGTGGTTGATGGTGAGTGTTTCTGAAAAATAGCAAGCATTGTATTTAGAGTATAAGCTGGCACTTTGTTGTATAGGGATCTTTCTTTTGTGAATTTGGATCAGTGCCTAATTGCAATGATACCTCCTGTGCTATAGCTGTATATATGGGCAGCAGCTCTTGACTTGGCACAGAAAATTTGAATTGTCTAAATCAAATTGGAAGGCATTAGTCTACTTCACTCTTAACATGAAAATGTTGGTTTCTTTATGTGATACTTTATAGTCAGTAGTCATGTTTTGTATGTTTCTTTGATTTTCATCAATGCCTTGAGTATATGAATAGTTAAGGTGATTGCCTAATGTTTCATATGTGTTGAGTTTGTATATAATGATCTTGTTTGTTGTGTACAGAATCAAACTCTAGATTGTAGATCCTTCCTCAAAAGTTAAACAGGAGGATGCCTTCTAGAAGGCATGTGACATCTAATCAGCAGCCAAGCTGCAGTGCTCACAATAGCAGTGACGATGCAAGTGCCAGTGTCACTCGGTTGCCACTTATACTTGAATGGTAGCTAGTTCAGATTTGTAATTGTCACTAGGTAAATATTTCACTTAATAGATATCGTGTCTTGTACAAGCTTATGAAATGTTTATGTAACATAAAGGTATGCAAATATGATTCATCTCATTCTTTTTGAATGTAAATTTGTTGTATATTGATTACCCATAAGAATGAAACATAACCTCCCATCTTTTCTAACGATCATGCATGAATAGAAACTCCTCGTTTGTATTAAAATATCAAAGCTTTAAATCATTATTATTTTTAAAATTATTAGGAAGGACTTCCTTTCAAAAAAGAAAATATTATGAAGGATTTCAAGATTATTCTTTTTCTGATCACTCCTAGTTTGTATTAATTTAGGTACATGAAACATGAATAGCACCAATGGTTTAGTGGAGAATAGTATCCATCTACAATATAGACTTGGGTTTGATTCCCAGTTGGTGTTTTTTTTTTTTTTTTAATTCCAAGTTAAAGCATCTATTTTTTTAATCTTTATGTTTCATGATTTTTTTATTGTAAATACAAAAATGGGAGGTTGCTTAAGGATGTAATCATAAAGTGCAATAGAATTATAAATAATTACATGATATTAATTTCATGCATGTTTCATAATAGTCATGCAACTTGTATTTATGTAGGCAAACTGTAACATCATCTCTTTTTCAAGGGTTATAACATCATGTCTAATGCTTTGCAGTTGTGCATCACCTTAAGTTAAATGAGAACCTTTACAAGTTACTCAAGATCTAATAGTTCAGGTACCTAGAAACCAATGACCTGTTGGAACAATTGGAGGAAGATCCAAGGAGGGCTTACATTTTGATGAACAACTTCTATGATAGGAGTTGCTTGTATTTTCTAACCTTAGGTTAGAATGTTGTCTACCAATTTAAGAGTGTATAGAGTGAGATCGATGGATACTTGTAGCTCATGCCACTTATAATGCTTGTAAATGCATAATTTTCTTTTAGAAATATATGAAAAAATTATTCTATTGAATGCGAATCTATGGTTTATGAATAATTCAATTTATTATTTCAATATAAAGTTATATCTTGTATATTTTTCTTTAATCTTGAATAAAAGTAAACATTGTTGTTGATGATGATGTAAGATATTGCATGATCGTAAAATTGAATAGGATATGATAGTCAAGATCTTCAAATCTACACTGGATCTAGTGACAAATAGTCATGTTAGTATTACGTTCTAAATAAAATTAGAGTTATTACCTATAGTGATAGTTTTACTGATATTTTTCATCCTACATCGACGGATAAAATTGTTACTGTTGCTTCTATCACCAAAATTAGACAGCTTTGGAAATGCGATCGTCGTTGTAGCTGTACGTGCAACACTGACAGTTTTTACCATCGATATAGGCTACAGTGATGCCTCTTAAGTCAACACCACATCTGACCATTGGAATAGTTCTTTATACGTACAGTGACAATTATTTCGACTTATACTGGTGGTTAGTGACCATTGGTGTAGGTGCAGACTATTGTTGTGATAGTTCAGTATCCTTTGAACAATTGCTAATAAAAATGATTGATTAAATAAAATTGATCGACCAATTACATTAATAAATTGATAAAAAATAATCAAATTAGGAAGTTCAGATATGAAAGATTAATCAATCAAAGCCAGAATTTAATCGATCAATAGGTGATTGGTTAAACATTTTAATCAATCGACCAAAAGATGTTTTGATTGACCAAATCATTTATTTTGATCAACCAGTTATATTTAAATTGTTTCCTTTTTAGCCTGAATTTTTAGTATAAATAGGGGTCTATAGCAACCTTTTTCTACACATAATTCAAAGTAAATCTCAGAAAGAAAAAGGTGCTCTCGCGTTCTTACTCTGAAGTGCTTTTGCGGTCTCTCTTATACACATCTCTAAGCACTCTATTCAAAAGCCTCTGCGGAAAATCCTGGTTTGAATGCTTTTTCATATTTTAGGTTCTTTAGGATTCAAGTTGTATTATTGTATTTTCTGTCAATTTGATTTGGGTCCCAAGTTGTTTAAGAGACCCATTGTGGTTGTGTTTCTCTTCAGGTATTTACGAAAAGGGTAATTGTAAGAGGTTGTGTCACCCTTGTTTTAAGTGGTACGAAGTTTACTGGATTGACTAGCATCCTTAGTTGGAAAATCCTAAGCTTGGAGGTTTAGGTGATGGTTTTTACCTGAAAGGGTTTCCATTATAAATTGAGGTGCATTTGTATGATTGTTTTCTTGTGGTCTGCGTTTATATTTTAATTTTATCCTTAAACTGTCATATACACTATTCACTGATCCCCTCTAGTGTAGTTCTAAGATCTGCAGGACCTACATTTGGTATCGGAGCTATGTTTACAAGTCCAGAAGATGTCAAAGTCCTTTGCTAACTTCTACGCTGAGGGGCAATCTACAGTTCGCCCACCACATTTGACGGCACCAACTACGACTACTGGATGACTAGGATGCAAATTTTCCTAGAGTCAATGGACTTCGAGGTATGCGACATAATTGCCTCAAAATGCATGCGCCAAGGGCTGAAAGAAAGTGTAGCCATAACATCTTACTAGAAGAAGATGCTACCTATAATGCGAAGGCCATAAATGCGATATTCTGTGAACTTTGTAAAGAGGAATTCAACTGAGTATCAACCTGTAAGACCACTTTCGAAATATGGAATACCTTAAAACTCACCCATGAAAGAACTTCCAAAGTCAAGGAAACACGAATCAACTTGCTGACCCAGAAATATGAATTATTCAGAATAAAGAAAGCTGAGACAATCCAAGATATGTACACCAGATTTACAGATATTATAAACTCTTTATGGAATCTCGATGAGGATATCAAAAATGAGGCTCTTGTAAGAAAAATCCTTCGATCCCTCACCAGTGATTGGGAAGTGAAGACTACTGCAATCCAAGAGTCGAAAAACCTGTCAACACTACAATTGGATGACCTTATCGGCAACCTAATGGCCTATGAAGTCCAACTCCAGCATATGAAGGAGAATGAAAATAAAGGGATAAAGAAGGATACAGACTAGAAGCAAATGAATGCTCGGATCAATCGAGTAGTGAAGATGAAGATGACATCGCTTTTCTCTCCAGAAAATTTAGAAACTTCCTGAAAAACAAGAGGAACTGGAGAAAGAAGGAAGAATCAAAGGAAGAAGTTGTCGTTTCCTACAACTACAAAAAGAAGGGACACATTCGAAAGGATTGTCCACTTCGTAAGGAGTTAGAAGGAAAGAAAACCAAGAAACCCTTGCGAAGAGATAGGAAAAAGAAAGCCTTTCACATCACTTGGGATGATTCCGAATTAAGCTAAGAAGAAGAAACTTCAGGCGAAGCTCTTTTAGGACTCATAGCTTTAGAAGACGAGGTAACTTCATTCACACCCGATGAATTATTAGAGGCTTTTTATGAAATGCATGACCTTACTAAATCACTTAAATTAGAAAATAAAAGGCTAGCAAAAACATTAGAAGGTGAAATTGCTCTTAAACATAGATATGCTTCCCATAATCACGAGTTATCTCTAGAAATCACTGCACTAAAGGCATATATAGACTCTTTAAAGCTAGTTGTTGATAAGCTTAAAGACAAATCTGCTACTCTTATAAATGATCTACCCAAGTCCACCAAGGGAAGGCACAATCTTGAAAAACTTTTAGGAACACATAGTCAAAGCACTACAAAGTTTGGGCTAGGATATATACCAAAAAATGATTGTGAAGCTTCCAGCTCCAAAGACACACATAAAGCTTCTAACCAGATGGCTGGGAACATGTTTTCGCCTTATACCACATGTTGTAAGGTAGAACAAACTTACAAAAGTGGACCCAAAATAAAATGGGTATCAAAAGATACCTTGAAACTTTATTTTGTAGGTCACAAAGACCAAGTAGATTATAGAGAATGGACATATCAAGAATGCATTGGAAGCCTCAAGCCTATTTACAAATTTCGTGATGCTAGTCCTCACAAAGCTTTACGAATGACAAGATCAAGGAAAAAGAAGATGGATTCTGGACAGCAACTATTCAAGGCATATGACTGAAGAAGAAGAACTGTTCCTAGAACTCGATCGTGGAATAGTTACATTTGGCAACAACCACAATGGTCGTATTATTGCTATTCATCAACCTCTTTTGATAATGTTTAGTTAAAGAATTAAAATACAATTTTCTTAACGTTAGTCAAATATGTGATAAAGGTTATAAAATTAGTTTATCTCGAACGAATTCAAAATAAAAGACAAACAAATCAAAAACACCTTATTTAAAGGTCATACAAAGATATATATGTTGTTAACTTCGACAAATGCAACCTCTATAATTGTTTAGTTGCATCTAACAATGAGGTAGTATTATCTCATAAAAGGCTAGGACATGTTCACATGAAAAATATAAGCAAGCTTGTGAAACATGATCTAATTGAAGGATTGCCAAAACTTAACTTCAAGAAAAGCAATGTTTGTGATTCTTGTAAAATTGGAAAACTAATTAGAACTTCTTTTAAGTCAAAACAGGTGGTTAGCACTTCTTGACCCCTGAGGTTACTACACTTACACCTATTCGGGCCGACCAAATTTGAAAGCCTAAGTGGTTGTCACTATTGTCTCGTCATCATTGATGACTTCTCTAGGTATACTTGGGTATCTTTCCTAAAGAGCAAGGATTTAACCTTTGATGTATTCAGGAGACTTGTGAAACATTACAAACTAAGAAAGGCTATGTGATTACTAAGATACAAAGTGATCATGGAGGAGAATTTGAAAATGAACAGTTTTTTTATTTCTACAATCACTTAGGGATCAAACAAGAATTCGCCTTTCCTAGAGTAGCTCCTCATAATGGAGTAGTTGAGAGAAAGAATATGACTCTGTAAGAGTGCACCCACGCAATGCTGTACGAGTTAAAGCTGCCTCAATATTTTTAGGTCGAGACAGTAAACACTACTTCTTATATCCAAAATAGATCTTTAGTCAAACCAGTACTAAACAAAACACCTTTGAAGTTATATTATGACAAGACAATCAAAATCTCTTACTTCAAAGTGTTTGGATGCAAATGCTTTATTCTGAATACAAAGGATAATCTAAATAAGTTTGATACTCAAAGCACGGAAGGGATCTTTCTAGGATAGTCTACAAGAAGTAAAGCCTATAGAGATTACAACAAGACAACTTATATTGTTGAGAAGATACTACATGTATCTTTTAATGAAACCCTATCTCAGCCCCGATCTTCTACAAATGAGGATGATGAGCATTTGGGAGATCCTTCATGCATACCAGAGGAAAATATATCGAACAAATCACCAAAGGACATAACTTATATGAAGGATCACCCAAAAGAGTTAGTGATTAGAGACTAATGAAAAGGAGTGCAAACTAGGTCATCAATAAATACCTTAGCACTTACAGCCTTTGTCTCACAGTTAGAACCCAAGAATGTAAAGGATGCCTTCACTGATAAATACTGAATTGTGGCCATGTAGGATGAATTAAATAAATTTGAGAGGAATGAAGTATGAATACCAGTACCAAAACCCGAATCCCAAACCATTAGAGGGACAAAATGAGTCTTTAGAAACAAACTTAATGAATCCAGGGAAGTTGTAAGAAACAAAGCTAGACTTGTGACCCAAGGTTATAACAAAAAAGAAGGAATAGATTTTGATGAGACATATGCACCTATAGCTCGCCTGGAATCCATTTGAATGCTTTTAGCCTTTGCCGCCCATATAAACTTCAAGCTCTTCCAAATGGATGTCAAAAGCACATTCCTAAATGGATTCATCAAGGAAGAAGTCTATATCAAATAACCTCCAGGCTTCGAGAATGTCGATCATCCAGATTATGTATATAAATTACACAAAGCATTATATGGACTTAAACAAGCTCCACGAGCTTGGTATGAATGACTAAAACATTACCTAATAGAAAATGGATTTAAAATTGAAAAAGTAGATCCAACCCTATTCAATAAACAAAAAGACAATGATCTACTGCTAATTCAAATCTATGTCGATGATATCATTTCGATGCTACTAATGATTTATTATGCCAAGAGTTGGCAAAGGTTATGTAAGAACAATATGAGATGAGCATGATGGGAGAACTCAAATTCTTTCTTGGTCTCCAAATATACCAATTAAAGAATGGGATATTCATATCCCAAACCAAATAGACCACAAAGATCCCAAGGAAATTTTCTATGGACAAGATGAAGGGAAAAGAAACACACATGGCTACTTCAACTCAACTAAAAAGTGACGAAACAACTAAGTCTGTAAATAAAAAACTATTTAGAAGCATGATAGGTTCTTTACAATACTTAATTGCAACCTGACCTGACATTCTTTTTTGCACTTGTTTATGTGCACGTTTTCAAGTAAACCCAAAAGAGACTCACCTAAATGTCGTTAAAAGGATCTTTAGATCCCTAAATCACACCTCAGACTTAGGATTATTCTATCCCAAGTCAACCACACTTGATCTATACTCGTATTGTGACGCTGACTATGTGAGTAGTTATATGAATCGCAAGAGTACCAGTGGAACATGTCTATTTCTTGGAAATTCCTTGGTCTCCTAATTCTCTAGAAAACAAAATATTGTTTCCTTATCCACCACTGAAGCGGAATATATAGCTGCATCTTTAACTTGCTCTCAACTCTTGTGGATGAAACAAACCCTAAAAGACTTTGGCTTAACCTATAAACACAACAAGATTCTATGTGATAATACTGGTGTCATCAATCTCTTTAAAAATCCTATGCAACATTCTAGAACAAAATACATAGATGTCAGGCATCACTTTTTAGATAAATTTAGAGTTTGTACAATTAGAAAATCAATTAGCTGATATTTTCACTAAACTCTTACCAAAGGATAGGTTTAACCACATCTATCGTGAATTAAGATTATCTCGACTAAAAGAAATTAATGAAAAATATTGAAGAAGCTTTGTTTTCATTGTTTGATCAATCAAAATTTAATTTTGATCGACCTTGATCGATCAATTATTAAAACTCATTGACCAATTTATTAGCGGGAAAATTCTCTCCAAAATTTGGAGTTTGATCAACCAATATTCATATTTTGATCGATCATTTATTTGGGTAGAAAATTTTCCCCCAAAACTTTTTGTGCTGATTAATCAATCAATTCTTTTGATCGATCAATCCTTTTTTTTTATTGACCGCAACATTATTTCAATCGACTATTTCTAGGTGAAATTTGATTTTGTTTTTATTCAAATCACCTTTAATCATGATTTTTCTCACCTAATCCGACTCTATTACACCTAAACCTACCATTTCAACTTTCTACCATTTTTAACCCCTCAAGAAAATATAAAAGCACATTTTACCACTCATTTCTTTACCTCCAACAAAACCTACCCCACCAAACCAACATCATACCCCAACACTGAATCCCTACCCCACACCTTCACCACTGACCAATCTCCAACCCTACAAGCCAACAACCACCGACTCCACCTCCACCTATCAACCTCTCCGACGCCATTGACCAAAACCCACCACCTTCAGCCTTCGCCTCCATCCTCAATTGCCCCAACCTCCTCTTCGACCGCCTCCTCTCTTTGGCCGCCCTCTTCCTCTCCTCCGGTCGACGAGACCTCTCCAACCACCATCGGATATCCCCTCCGCCAACCACCATCTCCCCATCTTTTGATCGATCACATATAGATCGATCTGGGTATACTTGCTTCCTTTGCTTCTTTTACTCTTATCTTCATATCTAGTGGTTCTTAGTTTGAGTATTTCTGGTTTTTTGTGTAGTACTCTTGGTTGTGCTTGGTTTTGATGGTACTGTGAGCTTATTGATTCGTGGAGCAATTTTATTTTTCGCCAAAAATCGTTGTTGACCGATCAATTTTTCTGATTGATTACCAAAAAGCAAATATCCAATACCCTATTCTGATCACTTTTGATCAACCAACCACCTCTTCTGATTGATCAATCATCCTGATTTTGATCGATCAATCACTTCTTTTGGTCGACCAAATGGCACCAAAACGTGCATGTAGTTCTTCCAACACTCGCAATGAAACGTTTGACCGCAACTTTATCACCGAGGTCGCACATGAGCAATTTTCACTTCTTGCTAAGCTTTCCCCCCACATTGGTCGTCTCGTAGACTTTGCCTACTTTGAGACTTTCTTTCCAAGCATACGGAATAAATTTGCCTATCACTAGATCTTGTGTCTTTTCGAGAGAAATTTCTATGCAGGATCCAAGAGGAGTCGTATACCTAGTGTTGATCCCATGGCTTGCCACCTATTATTTTATATGAACTTGAAAAATATAGGTGAAGGGTTTAACATCGAGCTTACCTCCAATGTTTATGGGATAAAAGTTTTGGTCAATGCCGATATTCTTACCAAGATTCTTGGTTATTCCAATGTTGGTCCCACCTTTTTGGAGCTCTACTAGCAGACGCAAACTAATACTATTAGGGAAACTCTTCTACTCCCACTCATTTTGATTTAGGTCACCCTACTAAGTCTCCATATTTCTGTAGTCTTCCTCACTTTCTTAATCGTGTTTTCCTATGGAATTTCATGTCCAAGGCAATGTCTTTTGAAAATTGTTTGGGGATCATGCTTATCACTTTATATGCTTTCATAAAAACAAGCAGTTCAATAGGAACCACTTGATTCTTTATTTGATGGATAAGAAACCCACTAGCTCCTTCTAGTTTGGGACACTCCTATCTCACATCTTCCTCCACTTCAATGTCCCAATGGATATAAATCATAAACAATTTATTACTTGTCTCCATTTTTTATAAGCTTACATATACCAAGATGGAACAAGACAGAGAGCCCATGGTGAGGATGTTGATCCCCAACCCCCTCAAGAGACAGCTGGAGCTACTTCCACTCAGGGTGGATCTTCCTCTTCTGTAGTACCTCTATTTTTCCCTCCTTATGAGCACTTCACCTCTACTTGCCCCCTACTGATGCGTCCTACTCCATCCTTCTATGACCACGATGTAGTCTGGGCAACTCTCAAGATGGGATTATGTTAGTATTCAAGATGCCATGGATGGGATCTCTTTTGATGCACCACTAACGTGAGACAGACACAATCATGATGCAGCATGGATATCAGGTGGCCGACTACCTAAATGCACATGGCAGATTCTTAGATAGACTTGGAGAGTCTATCCATATGTTGCAACATTAGTCTCATCGCCATCCTCATTCTCATCGATCTACAATAACACCTCGTCCTACTACATTAGCACCATAGGAGTAGCTGATCACTCCTCCACAACAGACAGCCAGACAGCCTACTCTAACTTCCTCCGCACAACAATGTCTCTATCTTGGTCGCCCTCTGTCTTTTATAGGACCTTCTGGCTCGACCTCCATGGATCCCATGGATCTCGAGCTTGATACTGATTTTTAGACAAGCCTAGATGCCTTCTTAGCGAATCTAGGATAATATGTTAGGACTAGTTTTGTTAGACTTTAATGTGAACTCTATATTTTGTATTTCAAATTTTCTTTGTAGCACTTCATATTTCTACCTCTGTGACCATGCATGAGCTTAAACAGTCCTTCTAATATTTATATCTTCTTCTAGTTCATGCTTTCAAGGATAGAATCATATTTTGACATTCACATTTATCTCCCATAGTTATGATTACTTGTTTGAGGGGGAGAGTATCAATTGCATGGCTTTATTATTTTTGCTTAAACAAAAAGAGGAAGATATTATGCATGTTATCTTTTTACTCTCTATGCAAAGTATTCTATCACTTTCTGTAATTGCACTTGTTATACTTACATAATTATAATTTTGTTGTCATTAAAAAAAGGAAAAATGTTGACACCTCAGTTTTGATATACCAAAATTATGCTATATGTCAACTAATCTTTCGAAACTTTATCTTGTCTATTGGAAAGGGTAAGCACCATCATTGGAGTTTCTTATTGTATCTCTTACCTTTTTTGAGTCTAGACTTATTGTATGAAACCTCAAATATTTTTTGAAAAATATGACGAACCTTAGAAATCATAGTTCAGTACCCTTTAATCGACCAATAATAAAAATGATCAACCAAATAAAATTGATCAACCAATTACATTAATAGATTGATAAAATATAAGCAAATAAGGAAGCTCAGATTTGAAAGATTAAGCAATCAAAATCAGAGTTTAATTGATTAATAGGTAATCAACCAAACATTTTGATTAATCGACCAAAACATGTTTTGATCAACCAAACCATTTATTTTAATCAACCAACTGCATTTAAATTGTTTCCTTTTTCATATTTGAGTTTCCTTAGGATTCAAGTTGTATTATTTCACTTTATGCTAATTTGATTTGGGTCTCAAGTTGTTTAGGAGATCTATTGTTGTTGTGCTTTTCTTCAGGTATTCAAGAGAAGGGTAATTGTAAGAGATTGTGCCATCCTCGTTTTAAGTGGTACAAAGTTTAGTGAATTGACTAGCCTCACATAGTCGGAAAAATCGTAAGTTGGAAAACTTAGGTAATGATTTTTATCCAAAAAGGTTTCCATTATAAATTAAGGTGCACTTGTGTGATTGTCTTCTTATTGTTTGCATTTATATTTTAATTTTATCCTTAAACTGCCATCTACACTATTCACCCCCTCTCCTCTAGTGTAGTTCTACGATCTACAGGAGCTAAGGTTTTATCCCATTGAGAGACTTATGTAAATGACATACATAGTCAAGAAAGTCGGGATGGTGAAACCCTTATGGTTGTTCCATATAGACATTTTCTTGTAGTCCTATGTGAAGGAATGCATTGTGGATGTCAAGCTACCACATTTGTCATCCGTTGGCAATGGCCAAGGCAAGAAGAGCCCAAATGGTGGTGGGTTTGATGACTGGATTGTATGAGTCAAACTAGTCATTGTCCTCATGTTGGTGATACCTTTTTGCTACCGGTCAGGCTTTTAGGTGTTCAGGAGAACTGTCTTTGTTGCATATGGCGTTCATGTTGGGCTTGCACGGAACCAAGGACTAAGTCCTTTTTCGTAGAAGGGCAGTGACTTCATCTGTCACAGACATAACCCATTGAGGATCTTTGGATGCTTCAATGTATGTGGGTGGTTCTGTAGTGGTGAGTTGGAGAGTAACTAGTTGTGGGAGGGGATGAAGGGTACGAGAGAGAGCCTTTTTTTTGTTAATGTCCTACATGGAGCATGTAATCATATGGCGGTGGCATGCTTCATGGTTGGAGGAGGTAGCTTATTCGATGGAGTTGCGAGGTAAAGTGGGATGGCGCTGAGGGGGTTGTGTTGGTTTGGTGGTGGCGGGTTCGGTGAGAGGGTGTTCAGTGCATGGTACTAACGGGGTAGGAGTGGGGTGGTTATTTGCGAGGGCTCTTGTAGGAATAGTGTTAGATGAGGTTATTTGGGTGGTAGGTGTAGTGGGGTGAATAACGTGAAGTGGGACGAGCATTTTGGATTCAGGGGAGACTGCAGGAGCTGTTGTGATGGAGACTGGTTGCATGTGGAAGGGGAAAACGCCTTCATCAAATCGCACATGACATTCAAAAACAATTTTCTAAGAAGAGATAATTAAGGCAGCGATTGGCTTTTCAGTGAAGGGAATAGCCAAGGAAGACATGGATAGAGGAGCGAGGTTCCAATTTGTTCTTCGTAATTGGAGTAAGTAGTAGGTAGCATGCACAGCTGATTGCCCGAAGGAACGTATAATTTGGGGCGTTTTGAAGTAGTAGTTCTAATGGAGATTTCGCGCCCGTGATAGGAGATGGGAGCATATTAATAATGTGCTTGGGTGTATGAAATGCAAAAAAAACCAGAAACGTACGAGGACAATTGCATGAAATAACACAGCACGACTCAATTCAACGACGTGGCAATTTTTTCGTTCGACACTTCCATTTTGTTTCGGTGTATAGGGAGCGGATAATCTATGTTCAATACCCGTGGATAAAAGCCACAGATGGGGTTTTTGATATTCTTCGCCCCAATCGGAATGTAACACTTTAATTCAAGGATGAAACTGTGTCTCCACATAGCTGACGAACTGAAAAAAAATAGAGAAAACATCAAACTCTTGTGCCATCGGAAATATCCATACAAATTTGGAATTGCCATCAATAATGAAGACCATATATTTATGACATCAAAGGATAGGACACGGGTGGTCCATACATCAGAAAATAGAATATCAAATGGCTGCTTGCTGATAATATAAGTAGGAGATATAAGTACTCTATGAGGTTTGCTTTACGAACAAGCATCACATAAACGATTATTAACATCATCAATAATAGAAAACCCATAAGTAGAAAGGATCTGCCAAACAGTACTATAATTCGTGTGATTGATCCGAAGAAACTTTTAAGTAAAAAATATTTGTTGTAGTGTAATTTTTTCGAGAATAAAAATAAAACTAACCAAGACCTTGGTAAGTCCTAGGTAAATTATGGGAAGGTGTATGATCTATCTAACTAAATGTAAAACGTAAAGTAAATATGAACTAACTAAGGTATAAAAGGAGATGAGAAGAAGGAAATCACAATCAAATAATTATATAGAGAAGGGGGTTGAGAAAAAGGATTTGCAAATGATGAAGATGAAAACTACACTTTTTTTGCTACTAGAAAAGATGTCAATATTACAACTAGAACAAGTAACAGAATGCCTACTAGAACTAGAAATCTACTAGAACTAGAAATAAAAGATTAGAAGAAGATGATGAGTTGGAGTGTGATCAGTTGTAGCCACTGCCTTGAAGATAAGGATGAAGCAGAGATGAGAAAGAAGCAGAGGAGGATGGCCACCAGGAAGCAGTAGAGTCTGGGCGTGAAGAAGCTTTTTAATGGAGGTGAGAGAGTAGATTAAATAAGAGGGCTAAGGAGAAGGTGGTGAGATGTGAGATTTATTCTAAACTAAGACTTAATGAAGAGGGGAGGGGTAGGCTTCTATTTATAGAGTTTCCTAGGTGTTTGATGGAGGGCTAGGATTTAATGGTAGGATGATGGAGGGTGGAGATTAAAGGAGGTTTAGGATGTAAGTTGTTGCAACAGTCTTATAAGATTTCCCTCACTTGTCTCAAGTTTTTTGTTATGTTTTGTTCCAAATTTCAAATTACACATAAAAGAAAAGTTGTATCCCTTGAAATCATCTTTCTAACACAACTTGAATCACTCAATTTGAATTTAAAATGTAAAAGTTATGGCTGAAATACTAGACATGTGTCAGGCTGTTACAAATTTCGAGATTAGGAATAAGATTTGGTTTAGGATTTTAGGATAGGGCTTTAGGTAGTAAATTTAAGACCTTAGGATGTAGATTTACTGGTGGATAAATTATAGTGTAATTTGGCCATTCAAAATACTATTTATTTAAGGATAAAAAAGATGGCCAAATAAGATTTGTTGGGTTATGATATAAGAATAAGTTGAGTTTAAGCCAATCAAATTGGTTGATTAATTGGACTCATGGCTAACCACCTAAGGTGGGAAAATAGGCTAGGTAATTAGATCTTAGGTTAGGGAAAATTAGGTCTCTAAATGGGCTAACCTAATTGCTAATTAGGCTAGGTCAGATAAAATAGACTCATCCTTTCTACATAAGTGAGCTCAAACATGAAAATCCAGTCTCCATGGCTCAAAATTGCTCCAAACCTAGTATTTGCACATAATATAACAAAGTCATCAATGTACCAGATATACGTTTGGGAAAAATTGTAGGAAAACCCAAAATTATGTAAAATTTACAAAATGCACCTATATGACCAAACTAACCTAACAAATGCATTCTACCTTAATCAACTCTTAGATTAGCATTAGTTAGGTATAATTAATGTAAATATATATAGAAATATTAGTGACCCAAATGCAAATGCCATAAAGCGAAGGAGGCCTTAGGATTGGAGTGAACTACTACTATTTCAAGAGAAGTATTTGCTACGGGGTGTGCCTTGGTCAACCATTAGCGATAGAGCCCGTTATGAGTTGTTCCTTGTAGAGGCGTTGCTCAAGTCTCCTTGTCCTTAACAAGACAAGAATCATCATGAAGTTCAAAAGAATAGTTATTTTCCTTGGCAAATCATTGGACCAATAATAAACTCTTTTTGACTTTAGGAACATGTCAAATATTATGAAGGGCAAACCGATGACCAGCAAAGGAAACATGTGAAATGTTGGTATGAGCAATACGCTCACCTTCCCCATTACCAAAGCGCACTTCATCAGGTCCAATAGATTCAAAGGCTAAATCCAAGTTTGCCAATGTGTTGGTAACATGATCGTTGGCTTTAGAATCAGGATACCATGGTTGACAATCCGCAATAAATGACTCGGAAGCTGTGAGCATGAGGTGGGTTATGGTAGTGGTAGAAACATGTAGGCATTGTACACTTGTATGATTTGACCTCCTTCAAATTTGACAACATGTGTGGCTATTAGAATATGCAGCAGTAGAGGACATAGATCAACCACCACAGTAATTCTAGGTTCAATGACTAGGGATAAGATGACCTTCAAGGCCACCACCTGGAGAGGAGCACCCAAGAGATGAACGGTCCATCTGATGAGGGCCTCCCGTATCACGGGGGCCACATAGTCCACCACACGAGGGGAATGCAATGGCCTGATTAATAGTAGGTTCAATCTTGGATTGGGTGCACTAAATGCATTGTTCATGTGATAAAATGAGACCAACAACATCTTCATATGAGACTTTTCCTGCACGACTCATGAGAGTGGTGACCACTGGATTAAACTCAAGGACAAGGCCATTCAAGATGGCTAATAGCAAGTCATCATTATCAAAAGGTTTCCCAAAGGAAGCAATGTTAATAGCCAGGGCCTTGGCTTTGTTAATAAATTTGGAGACAATTTGATCACCCTTCTTTAAGTTATTGAGTTCTAATTTATAGTGAAATACTTCGGCCTTTGTTTGAGTAGCAAAATATTTTTCAAGAAATGTCCAAACAGCTTGGGCAAGTATGAGATCCAAAATGTGAGAGCAATTTTCTTTGGAAATAGATGAGACAAGCCAACCAAGGACTAGTTGGTCCTTGTAGTGCCAACTAGTATAGTCCTAGTTCAATATAGGTTGTTCATTATCGGTGTCAGATATAAACTTTGATGGGGCACAAATCAAGCCATCGACAATACCCAAGTCGTATGCATATAGAATGGGCATAAACGGTGCATTCCATAAGGAATAGTTAGAAGCAATAAGTTTATACGGAACATTGTGATGAATTGTGTTTGGGATCGAATTCACAAGTGAGGGAGATCAAGCTAAAGAAATGTTGGATATTTAAGTTCCGAAATCCGCTGTAGGGAACACAAAAGAATCTCACCAGAGATTGATGCTTTGATCAGGTGGCACCACTAGAGAACAGAGACGTTGTAGATCAGTAGTCAAGATCGTCATGTGCCTAAGATAGCGAAGAAGGTAAATCGGTTGGAAAATAAAAGAAAAATGAGAACGTGGATGGTGGTTGGTTGAGAAAGAGAGGGTTGTGTCTCTCCACCCAACAGCTCTGATACTATCTTTGTGATGGTGAGGAATTTGAGGTCGTGCATATGATGCACCTACATCCCTTCTTTTATAATGGCCCATGTTGGGCAAATTACAAGGATACTACTCCATTATACATGCTTCACACCATGCTACATAACTATTAAATAATATATTTGCTAACACTTTTAACACCAATATCTCCTTCCAACCTTGTCTCCACTCTCTTTTTTCTCCAAAGGTTGCATTTGAAAGAGCGATCAAACTCATCCTAAAAATAAGTGGGGTGAGATGAGTGATGATATGCAAAATTTTTGGAGATAATCTAAACCAATTGAGTTTTTTTTTTTTTTCTTTTGAAAAGGGAGAAAGGATGAGTCGCTAGCATGGTGCTCATCCACTTTATTGCTCAAAAAAAAATATATACATCTACATGGACCATTCGGTTGCCTAAAGACAAGCCTGTCTCACAGTAGCAGAAGACATAAAAAAGTTATGGCTTAAAGCTCGATGATTGCGAGCCAACCACATTGCCCACAAAAGTGCAACCATACCAGTCTTGTCTCTAGCTTGGTCCATTAGCTAGTCCCACATGTCCTCCCATGTAAGAAGAGAGGTACCAACAACCCCATGCCAAACCCAACAGGTGAAGGAACACTTCGAGAAGAGGTGCTCCATACTATCCTTGGCTCCACCGCTTAGTTTGCAACTCTGCTCCGGTGTCCCCATAATCCTCCTACCTAAGCTCCTTGTCACCAAGCCTCCACGACGTGCAAGCCAAAGAAAAAGGTGAACCTTGAGAGAGGCCTTGATGTTCCATATCTGATGACAAATCTGATCTAGCTGATCAAGTGGTCCCTCCTCAATGAGAGTGTCGTACGCCTTGGTAGCCGTGAAGCATCCATGACACTAAGAGTAGACATCCAACCCATCCCTAGGTGGAACCGCTCAAGAAAACTATAGAGATCGCCCTGTTGAGTCGAAGATCAACTCCCCTCCCTTCCCCTAGAGAGAGGAACACTCCAACAGCCATCATGTGCATCCCAACAATCGAAGACTCGAGCATCTCACACTGTGGACTGTGCAAAGACCCTAGGAAATTTGTCCTGCAATGACCCCTAACCTGTCCAATTGTGGCTTGAAAAGGAGAAACAGCTACCACTTTCGAGTCGTGGCTCAAAAAGCTCCCAATACTCCAAGAGAGTGTCAACAATGGATCTCCAGAAGGGAGATTCACCCCTAAGATGCTGCAAATGCCCACTCGACAAGATAGCATCCCCATAGGAGTCCCGAACCAACTCTTGCCAAAGTCCTTGCTCTCCCTGTAAAAGCTGCACAGCCCACTTCAAAAGAAGTGAATCTACCGCCTCTTTTATCCTGCGCACTCCAAGACCACCCCTCCTCCTGGGCCTACAGATGGTTGCCCAACGCACCAACTACAGGAAATGGCCCTCCTGCACACACCCCTTCCAGAAGAACCTCCTCTTGGCAGTCTCAACCCATCGAAGTACCCCCTTTCCCGACCAGAATAAGAAGTAGAAGGTGGGTATAGTAGAAAATACAGAGTTGAGAAGGATCAGTCTCCCTCCTTTGGAGAAGAGCCTACCACTCCACCTTGTCAGCCTGGTGGTAAGCTTTTCAAACAAAAAAGCCCAATCAGAGACTAGCGTCTTCTTAGCCTACAGTGGAATGCTGAGGTAATGCACAGGCAAGGAGACAAGTGGCATACAAAGGATCACAGAGATGGCAGTTCTGCACCTATCCTCCTAATGGAAGCAAACTAATGAGGACTTGGCCCCATTGACCCAAAGGCCAAAGATGTCCCTAGAGATCTGGTTAATCCTCCAAACCATTTGTGCCTATGGCTCCTCCCACTCCACAAAGAAAATTGTGTCAAAGGCATACTGTAGAATAGGAGTGAGAGACCTACGCTTAGGTCCCACAATGAAACCCCTAATGATCTCAACATCTATAGCCCTAAAGGTCAACCTGGCCAACATGTCAACTGTCAGGATAAATAGACAATGAGCAAGTGGGCACCTCTGTCGTACCCCCTTCTGGGGCTGATTCCACGTGCCTATAGGTCTCCCGTTAATGAGCGACAAGAATGAGGCCGTCATCACACATCTCCGCAACCAACGCACCCAAGTCTCTAGAAAGGTTCTTCATCGGAGTATCTCCGAAAGGTAGGCCCAACACACAGTGTCATAAGCCTTATAGAAGTTAACCTTCCACAGAAAGGCCCTCATGTGTTTACGTGACTAAGAGGCCACCATCTCTTGTGCCACCACAAAGGACTCCTGAAGTGAGTGGTCACTGAGAAAAGCCAACTGCACAAGGCTAATCAATTGGGGAAGCACCTCCCTGATTCGATTGGCAAGGACTTTGCCAATGATCAGGTAAATAGAGTTTGAGAGAGCTATCGACCTATAGTCTCCTAAACTCTTCGCACCAAGCCTCTTCGAAAGGAGGAAGAGAAGGGAGTGGTTTAGCCGCTCAAAACTTAAGTTCCCCACCTAGAACTCCTCCACCACTCCTAGAACGTTAGCTCTAACCACTGACCAAAACTCCCTGTAGAAGAGAAGTTGAAAGCCGTCCGATTATAGGGACTCTTCAACTTTCCAACCCTTGATGGCTGCTAGGATCTCCTCCTCGTCAAGCTCCTTAGTAAGAGTGTTGCCCTCGTCCTCCGTCAAGGAGGGCACGCCTGTGGCCCCTAGACACCACTCCTCGCACTAAGCCGCTCTGGTGATCCTCTGGAAATAGGAATCCACCTCCTGTCGAATCTCCACCAAGGTAGTGATCAGCCTATCACCATCTCGGAGCTGGGAGATATGATTGACACATCTTCTGGAGCTTGCAATGGCATGAAAGAAGCAGGTATTGTCATCCCCTTCTGTCAAACATAGCTGCTTGGATTGCTCACGCCAATCCATCTCTAAGATGGTCCTCCCTCTGTACCACAACCCTCTACCTTTGTCTCTCCTCATGTTCCTCTATCGTGAGAGGGTGAGCCCCCTCCACCCTATCTAGGACAACTACAGTCTCCAAAGCCTGATTACGTCGATGCTCCTTGTTCTCCTTGACCTGCCTCCTAAAAAATTGAAGTCTCTGCCTCAGATGCCAAAGTCTGGAGTCAAGAGTCTTCATGGCTAAAGACTCAGGAGGATAAGTCGTCCACTCCTATGCAACAAACTCCCTGAAACCCTCCTCCAGTAACCACAACCTCTGGAATCCAAAGTAGGAACCGCTCCTCTGGCCCTCTCTACATCCCAAAGGATGGGTGTGTGATCTAAGAAGGGTCTTAGCATAGCTGAAGTACTTGCCAGCTGATGGGCCTCCGCCAAGTGGACATTATTGAGAAATCTATCCAACTTGGAACATGCCCCATTGCCACTACGCCACGTGTATGTAATTCATGATGTGGGAATCTCCTCTAGCTCCAACTCAGCTACCGCCTCCTAAAAGTCCAAAGTGGAAGAATCACCCCTCCCATCTGGTCTATCAAAGTGTCTAAGGGTGGCGTTGAAATCTCCACCCACCTACCAAAGACCTCCATCTTCAAAAGTGCCCACCTAGCGCAACTCCTCCCAAAAATGGGGGCTATCCCCCGAAGTGCGCGGGCCATACAAATAGGAAAGGTAGAAAGTAGCCCTGTCCTCTACCCTCGTAAAACAGCCAGATGCAACAAACTCCCCAATTTGGGATTCCTCCAAGTGGAAGTGACAGGTCCACCATATAGCACATCCCCCAACCCAGCCAACAGACTCCAAGAGAAGCAAACCATCCTCCTAAGAACGACCCAGTGGCCCCCAACAGCTGGACTCCCCACTGTCAATGTGAGTCTCCTTGATGAAAGCGCGATCCACCATCCAATCAAGAAGGTACCTTCTCAAAAGAGACCTCCGCTTGAAGTCCCAGAGCCCCCACACATTCTACGTAAGAATGCACATCGTAAGGAATAGACCACTCCCCCCTTCATGCCTACCAAAGCAATAGACTCGGATGTGCGACACTTGACCTTGATTGCTCTCATCGAGGTCTCCTTGTCCACCTTCACCGACCATGCCTGACCTCCATGACCACTACAAATATTGTATCTACACGATCCAGCATTTATCACCTTACATCTCCTTCGTAGAGTTGACCTGGGCTTCACCTGAGTGGACCCCTCTCCACCACTTGGCATTTTATCAAACACGTGGTGTGCATGTTCGGACCACCTAAGCTTCAAGGTATTATCTTCCATGGGGACCACATCTTCATCATGCAAACGAACCTCTACATCCTCATGCAGACCAACTGGCGTCTCAAAAGACGTGGGAGAATCCACGCCAACCTCCTCCCGTCGGCACTCAGGTGGCATCGAAGGTCCACGCCGACAACCACCTCCACCTGCAGCAACCGCCTCTGCATAGGTCGGGGGCGACCTCTTGACAGACGTCGACTTGAGTCTGATCATCCACGCCGAGCCGTCGTGACGAAGGACCACGACCTCCGGCAGCCGAGCACCCACCATCTTCTCGACCTTCATCGAAAATCAAAAACATCTCCTTCACACAGTCCCAGACCGGTGCATTCAAGCACCGTCCCCGCACCTTCCAACAAAGCTTGCAGGACAACCATCGTACGGAGTTAAAGCGGCAGGCTGACCACGCTCAGAGAGACAACCTCCCTCTCTGGTGGCCTCTCCACCAGAGCACCGTCAAAGGGCCGGGGGAAACGCGGCGCCATGTGATCGTGGCGCCCCCCACATCCAAGCGACGAAAAAGGAGCCGGTGGATCTCCTCATCGTTCAGCCCGAAGAGAAGGACAACCCTCCCAGCAAACCGCCCAATCTTCCAGCCGGAGGTTCCCAAAACCTTCTCAATCGCCTCGACGACCTCCGCCAAGGATGTGAGGCGATGTGATAACTGACCCACCATTGCACGGTGTAGCCCCAGCGACAAGTAGTTCCCGTCCTCCGAACGCGGAACCAAAACCTATGTCGCAGGAGGAACCCGAACGGTCACCTCAGGAAGGTCGTCCGTCGATGCGGTACGTCGGGTAGCACGCTGATGCCCGGCGCTACCCCGATTGCGCGGGCATGACACCATGCGGTGACATCTGATTGCGTCGCGGCACCTCGCAGCGTGGTGTCCGTATCCCAGACAAAGGAAGCACCGGTCACGATCATGCCTCCGGTCGTGGTCCTGCCTCCTCCGGACGTCATCCCTCCCATCGCCACGTCGAACAAAGCAAGGATGGTCACCCTTCCCCTTGCCACCGTGGCAATTAAGTTTTATATACAGGGTCATGACATGGAGAATTCATCTTGAAATCCAATACAGAAGTAGGAATCTTTTGTGACACATGAATAGTTTTTGAAAATCATATAGACATAAGGCATTTAGTTTTCATGGGTTATATAACAAAAGACTAGAGAAGGGTCGGGGATCACAGACACATGCACATGCACTGCAATGCTCC
This sequence comes from Thalassia testudinum, assembly GCA_037157565.1. Taxonomy (NCBI): domain Eukaryota; kingdom Viridiplantae; phylum Streptophyta; class Magnoliopsida; order Alismatales; family Hydrocharitaceae; genus Thalassia; species Thalassia testudinum. The sequence continues at coordinate 58,791,591 of JAZHRO010000035.1, read as the reverse complement.
ACTTTTACTTGGGTTCAAACTTAGATGAAAATTAATTTGAAACTTTTACCCTTTTACTATTGAACTTGCCTTTGTTTTTATGGTCATTCTTTTATCTACTTTTGAGATTCCCAAGCTTTAATCTTTGATCATAGCCATTCAACCGCAACACCTCAATCTCTACCCACGTTCAGGAGAGGCTTTTGATTGTGCAAGAGTTTCTACACTGGGGTATTGCTCTCTCGATTCTGCATCATCACTTCCTTCTTTCTCTCTACGACTACGTGGTCTACCTCTCTCTCGCTTGTATCTTATAAGGTGGACTTTTAGGATGACTACAAGAAAGGCGCAACATGAACGTAAAAGTGAGATCATCAGACCTTAGGAGCAACCCGTTAGACCTGTATGGTAATAAAATGGGGTTATTTCTCTAACCAGACTCCTACAAAGGGACGTTTCAATTGTAACTTTTTTTACTCTAAATTTTATTTTTAGTGTGCCACATCTAGTTGGGATGGAGTTCTCTATATTTTTCCTTAATGTTATCTTGCCATGCAAGCTTGTGATACAATTGCTATCACATGTCTCTGCACTAAATGCTACATGTAAAAATGGTAAATATTGAATATTTATTTACCCATGTATACATATGTGCTATTTTTACTCCAACATGATGGGTGTTTTCTTCTACCATGCAATAAGCATTAGTTGTGGATAATTTTCTTGTCACGTGGGAATTTCGAAAAAGATGTGGTGGATTTTTCGTGAAGCCCATGACAAAATGTGCCCAAGGGACCCATTTGTTTCAGGAGACTAGAGATCGGAAAGGAATAAAGAAAAAAGCCTCCTTGATTCTTTTATTTTGTTTTGGTAATAAAAAAAGGAGTATAAACCCTCATTGATTTCATTCTTATAGTGACTACCTTGTCGAGGGTTAGATTATTTAATCCATCGTCCTATCACCTCCAACCCCTTTGCTCCCTACCAACATTTCTTCTTGGTACAATTTAGTGCGTGAGATGGATGGAAAATTTCTATGTTATGTGAAGAGAAATCTCATGCTTGTCTATTATGGTTTAGAAGGAGAAATCTCAAGATTTCTCAATTACACCTTTAGGCCTAGTTTGTTTCAATGAATGGGTTTTGGAGGAATTACCTATTGAATTAGCATTTTGTGGAATAAGTGAGAAAATAAATATCTTTTGGTATTTGACTTTGATATTAAAGTTGAAGTGGAATAAGTGATAATTATTCTTGTTTGGAGGAATTGGAGTGTTTGTATAGAAGAATGAAAAGGAGAAATATGCGAGTGTGTGATGCATTGTGGGGAATTGTTTACTTATATTTATTACATTGGACGAAACTATCCTTTCGATGGATGTTATTTTTTGAAAACTTGTGAGGGACGTATAAGTTGGAAAGAAATGCATGAGGTGGAAATCAATGTTTGGTTAGAAATAATTGGTTTAATGGGTTAGGTTGACATTGACGTCAAACAAAAGGTTTGGTGATTATTGACAATTAATACCCAACTTAAGTACCTACTATGAGTTATGGAGTTCACGTGTGTTGAAATAGATGTTTGGTATCCTTATAATTTTGTTATTATCCCCTATATTTTGTGAAGTTATTTTTGAAAATGATTCAATGGGGAGTGTAGTACTATTGCAATTTAAGCAATGGGACTTGTTAATACTCACATTGTACATTTTGTTAGGTGACTATCAAGTATTTGCTTCCAAGTAAAATAGTTGAAAGGATGAGTTAAGAAGTTAAGTTGATTAAATTGGAGAATCCTGTGATGCATTTAATTGAATAAAAATGGAACATCATATCACGTACAAAGTACATGGAGAGGCATTATTTGAATCATCACAATTTGAGAACATATCAAAAAGAAGCTTATCATTATATAAAGCTAAAGGTGAAATGTACACATAATGCAAAGAATGTGACCCAACTGTAACAAATTACAAAAAACTTGTTTGCTATGAACAAATTACACAACAATCATAAGTCTTAATTAACATAAATTATGTTAAAACCTAGCTTAACTTGTAAATATTGCATTCATATCATGCATATAATGCATTGTATCATTTTATATTGTTGTATATAAAATAATGTGTGATTATTTAATGTCTTTGTTGTTATTCACAGGTAATAAGAAGATCCGAATAAGTGAGGATATGGAATAAAGCAGAATAAGGCAGAATAAAGCGAGAAAGAGAACAAGAAGAAAGAAGCCTAATCCAAACAAGAGAGAGAGGCTATCCCTATCCAAGCCCTAGAAACCCTAGGATAGCCTTCCCAAGTCCAAAATAACCCCCACTAGGATATCCAAGCCTTAGAGCCTAAAATAGGGATAGTACTATCCATGCTCTTATCCATACTATCCTTATCCTTAACCTCCAGTTAGGTCAACCTAAACTTAGAACTCAAAACCTGGATAACCCTATCCACAGTGTTATTTTGCTATCCACTAACTCTTTTACACTATCCATGTTCCTAACCCACCTATCCCCAACTCAATTCCCACTCTAGAATCCTATTTAGGTTAAGAACACCCTTAATTGACTCCACTTGAGTCAATTGGGTCAGCCACTACTCAATTGGGTCCATCTGGACCTGATTAGGCTAACATATATTTGATTAGTCTCACTTAAGTCTAATTAGATTCAACCCAAACCCACTTAGGCTAGATCGACCCAACCTATTTAACACCTAATCTTACACACCTTCCTCTATGAAATTCAAACACATACCTTAATCTACACAACACACATGAACACACCAAAAATAAGAAGCCACCACCTCCAAAAAGACTCCCTACAATGGTGGCAACATCCACCTTCCAAAAACCAACACATCCTATACCTAATTCTAGGTGGTCGCACAACATTCCTCTCAATCTCAACTTGCGACTTCCATCCCCTCCAAAACCCTAAGGGCCGCCACCTTCCCTCCACCCTCCATAGGATGTCACCTTCCACCTCCAAGGGTGGTCCTCCTCCTCTAAGGCTCCCTCCATGAACAGCCATAGAGAAGGTCTTCTCTAAGGTCTTCTCAAGGAGGGCTAGACATAGAGAAAGTGTGCATCACCCTCTTCTCTACTTGGGCGATCCTTTTCCTCCTTGGGAGAGGGTCACGCCCTTCTTTTTCTTCTTCTTGGTCGGCCACAAGGTCCCCCATACCTTGCTTGGCCATCCTCTCTAATTTGGTGGGCGTGTAGGCAAGCTTATATACCCAAGGCCTAGCCACCACCCTCGTACAAAAGCTGATGGCTCTCATGGTGCTTCCAACGTGAGGAAATTCCTCTATTTATGTGCTTTTTAGTGTAGACTTGATTTGACATTTTTTTATGTATTTTGATCGTTCTATGTATGAGATTGATGCTTGAGTGGTAGATCTTTGATCTAAATTTTATTGTGAATATATCTTCACGTTCAAGCCATTTTCATCATTGTAAATCCATGCCATTCTCCCTCTTAGTCTTAGGTTAGCACACCATGAGCACAGTCATCATGGCCCTCACGGTCATCACGGTTTCCCTTAGTTTCCAGTTCAAAAGATAAAAACCAAAAAGATTAGGTTAGAGTAAATCAAGGTTAATAAATCGGAATTCGAAATCTAATAACCTTCGCATTTCAATACGCCTCCCAGAGATGACCAGGACTCAAGTGTTGGTGCGAGAGCACCACGATCATTTATTTTGATGATAACAAAACACGTGTTATTTAACATTTGTACTTGGAGTCTTAGATTTCAGGCCAATTGCAAATGAATACATGATTAGACGAAATTCGAGCTCGCATCCAGGACAGATTGGAGGAGCTTGACGGAGAACAGAGAAGATTCGCGAGGAGCGATAGATTGAAGATGGAAGGACAAGAAGAATAGGATAGAATTCCATTCTTATTCCTTTCATGTACATTTGTCGTTATTTTCTTGCTCTTTATTTCCTTAGAAAATTATGTTAAAGAACCTCAAAGTACCCTAACAGCAGTCCTAGGAACACCAGCACAACCTTAGAATACTTAGGTTTTCTGTAGAGAACCTAGAAAACCAATGTAGGGTTCAAACAGAGCTTCCAGACGACTAATTCCCAAATCAGACGTCTAATAAAGTGTTTTAAGACGTCTGACTATTGATTCAGACGTCTGATAACATTTAGGCTGGACATAGTTAGTTCTGTCTGATGAAATCAGACGTCCAGACCTTAGACCAGACGTCTTAGGAGACGTCTGATGACTTTACCAGACGTCCAATTAGTGGATCGTTGGCTGCCTTAATAAACACCCAAGGATATGACCGTTAGAGCCTTATCAGACGTCCCTGGGCCTTTCCAGACGTCTGATAAATGATCGTTTTGCCTCGGATGACCCAAAATCTCTTCTCAGAGATTTCCTAGCCGTTGCACTTTCTTGGAAATCCATTCCCACGAAAAAGTAGGTTTTCAGACGTCCAGACATAATGCCAGACGTCCTGTATGTCGTCTGATGGACTTGCGCTAGAACCCTGTTTAGATCTGATCCAAGTCAGGAAGAGACCCGCCCAAAATCAGACGTCTGACCTTATTTTCAGACATCTTAAAGTGATCTTCCAGACGTCTGATGCTAGAATTAGACGTCTGATAAGGCTGTCAGTGCAATGATTGTTCCTGATTTCGGGCTGATTCTCTTGGACTTTGTACCCAACGGCTATGGAACCTTTCCTAAGCCTTCCAAAGCCTTCCTAAGGCCTCTATAAATAGAGGGGAACCTTTGTAACAAAAACACACACCTTGCAATACACTTTCAAACCATTTTGTGTCTCTCTTGCTCTCTAAGCTCTAGTTCTACATCTTGAGAGTATCAAGCTTTGCGCACCCGCTCTCCCGCCGTAGTTCACGAGAGCGACGTAGCGCCGTCGTGTTGTTCACACATCTGCATCGCTGACGCACTCCTTTCAAAGGGGAGTTTCCTAATTCCTATAGAAGCTAGGTTTAAAATTACTTTGTTGGCTCTATAGGATTATTGTTCTTTTATCTTTGTTATTTGGTTGGGTATTCGCTTTGCGAATTCCGGTCTCCTTCGAGGGACAAAATCCTTCTCGTGAAGAGAAGGGGTTGAGGAACGCTACCCTCGCACTTGTAGCGTGGTTGTAATTGAAGTTGAATCACCCTCGTTTAAAGTGATTCGTTTAGTGGTTTCTGATCAACTTGGTTGATCGGAAAATCCTAACTCGAGAGGGTTAGGTGGTGATTTTCACCTGGTTTGGGTTTCCACCTAAAAATACTTGTGTACTTGTGTGATTGTCTATTTTGTGAGATTGTTTATATTTATTTCCGCAATTATTACGTCACCCCCTCCTAGTAGGGAATTTCAGTTGGTATCAGAGCAGGTTCTTGCAAGATCGGAGTAACACCCTGCAAGAAGATCATGGAGGGAAGCATAGCCGCAATCAGAATCTCCGAAGGGCAGTCCACCGTCCGACCACCCTATTTTGACGGGAGGGACTTCGGATATTAGAAGTTGAGGATGAAGACGTGGCTCCAAGCCACTGAGTTCGAGATATGGGGATGTTGCGAAACCCCATACGAGATCCCGAAGCGACCCCAAGGAGGCTACCCGCAACTGCAGATTCGAGAGCTTTCACTCAACGCAAAGGCAATGAATGCCTTGTATTGCGCGTTGAGTCCGAAGGAATTCGAACAAATCCAAGAGTGCACCACCGCCCATGAGATATGGAGGAGGTTGGAAGGCACTCATGACGAGACGAGCTCGGAAGAAGATCTCGGGGAGAAGGAAACCGCGTGCCTTGGTTTCATGGCAATCGGAGAAAGTGACGACGACAGCGACAATGAGGTAAACTCGGATTTACAAGATGCTTTTAATGAGTTGTATGACCTTAGTAAATCACTAAAAATAGAAAACAAAAGCATGAAAAAGAATCTTAGTTTTCTTAAATCTGAAAATGATAAGTTAGAAATAAAACTTAAGGATCTAGAAGCTAGTGCTAAAAATGATAACCTATTATTAGGAAATCAAGACCTCATCAATGAAAATAATAAATTGATTGAGGAAAATGTTAATCTAAAAATAGAAATTTCTGATTTAAAGACTAAGATGAATATTATAGAAAATGAACTTGCATGTCTTAGGGAGAAATCAAATAAATTGATAAATAGGGTAGATAACCTATATAGCCCTAAGGTTGAGAAAGGATCTCCATCAAGGAGACCCGCTAACAGATCCGGATCCAAGCTCACTTGGATACCGAAGAAAAATTTGGAATCTTGTTTTGTAGGTTTCAGGGATAACTACAACACAAAGGACTGGACCTACAAACTCAAGGCTGGTCAACTCGAGTTGGGAGAACCAAGGAGTAGACCAAGGAGGAGAACAAGAAGACCGACGAGACGGCGAACAAGCGACGGACCCGCCGCACGTCGACCACCAGATTGGAGACCGGCGCCAATGCCCGGGCCTCCAAGCTACGGATGGGAGCCCCATCCGATGTAGCATCTACCACCATCATTTGGGCCATTTTATTGGCCATGGTAGGTGAGGTAAAATCATTTACCCTATCCTTTTATCATAAGCATTTAGATAGGGGGAGTAAAAAATTTTATGAGCTAATTGTCAATTTTTAAGGGGGAGATATAAGGTAGCTAAATTTCCTTTAGAAAGGAGGAGAAAAATAATAGCTATCTTGTTGTTATAAAAAAAAAACGGGGGGGAGGACATCACCTTTGTTAAAAGAAATTTATATAAGAGCATGTTTTAAGGGGGAGTTATAGAAAATTTAAAATCAATTAAACCTTTTTGATAATGTCAAAAAGGGGGAGGATTTTCTGCACTATTATTTATGGTTTTGTCATCATCAAAAAGGGGGAGATTGTTGGTGCTAGAGCACCACGATCATTTATTTTGATGATAACAAAACACGTGTTATTTAACATTTGCACTTGGAGTCTTAGATTTCAGGCCAATTGCAAATGGATACGTGATTAGACGAAGTTCGAGCTCGCATCCAGGATGGATTGGAGGAGCTTGACGGAGAACAGAGAAGATTCGCGAGGAGCGATAGATTGAAGATGGAAGGACAAGAAGAATAGGATAGAATTCCATTTTTATTCCTTTCATGTACATTTGTCGTTATTTTTTTGCTCTTTATTTCCTTAGAAAATTATGTTAAAGAGCCTCAAAGTACCCTAATAGTAGTCCTAGGAACACCGGCATAACCTTAGGATACTTAGGTTTTCTGTAGAGAACTTAGAAAACCAATGTAGGGCTCAAACAGAGCTTCCAGACGACTAATTCCCAAATCAGACGTCTGATAAAGTGCTTTAAGACGTCTGACTGTTGATTCAGATGTCTGATAACATTTAGGCTGGACATAGTTAGTTCTGTCTGATGAAATCTGACGTCTAGACCTTAGACCAGACATCTTAGGAGACGTCTGATTACTTTGCCAGACGTCCAATTAGTGGACCGTTGGCGGCTTAATAAACACTCAAGGATATGACCGTTAGAACCTTATCAGACGTCCTTAGGCCTTTCCAGACGTCTGATAAATGACCGTTTTGCCTCGGCTGACCCAAAATCTCTTCTCAGTGATTTCCTAGCCGTTGCACTTTCTTGGAAATCCATTCCCACGAAAAAGTAGGTTTCCAGACGTCCAGACATAATGCCAGACGTCATGTATGTCGTCTGATGGACTTGCGCTATAACCCTGTTTAAATCTGATCCAAGTCGAGAAGAGACCCGCCCAAAATCAGACGTCTGACCTTATTTTCAGACGTCTGATACTAGAATTAGACATCTGATAAGCCTGTCAGTGCAATGATTGTTCCTGATTTCGGGCTGATTCTCTTGGACTTTGTACCCAACGGCTATGGAACCTTTCCTAAGCCTTCCAAAGCCTTCCTAAGGCCTCTATAAATAGAGGGGAACCTTTGCAACAAAAACACACACCTTGCAATACACTTTCAAACCATTTTGTGTCTCTCTTGCTCTCTAAGCTCTAGTTCTACATCTTGAGAGCATCAAGCTTTGCGCACCCGCTCTCCCGCCGTAGTTCACGAGAGCGACGTAGCGCCGTCGTGTTGTTCACGCATCCGCGTCGCCGACGCACTCCTTTCAAAGGGGAGTTTCCTAATTCCTATAGAAGCTAGGTTTAAAATTACTTTGTTGGCTCTATAGGATTATTGTTCTTTTATCTTTGTTATTTGGTTGGGTATTCACTTTGCGAATTCCCGTCTCCTTCTAGGGACAAAATCCTTCTCGTGAAGAGAAGGGGTTGAGGAACGCTACCCTCGCACTTGTAGCGTGGTTGTAATTGAGGTTGAATTACCCTCGTTTAAAGTGATTCGTTTAGTGGTTTTTGATTAACTTGGTTGATCGGAAAATCCTAACTCGAGAGGGTTAGGTGGTGGTTTTCACTCGGTTTGGGTTTCCACCTAAAAATATTTGTGTACTTGTGTGATTGTCTATTTTTTGAGATTGTTTATATTTATTTCCGCAATTATTACGTCACCCCCTCCTAGTAGGGAATTTCATCAAGTAATAAAAGATAAAATCAATACGCAAGTTTCGTAAAACACAATTTCTTTGATTCAATTTTTGTGCGACTATACTACAAACAACAACAACAACGTATTATTTTCCAAAAATAAGATTTTTAGCATGAAACGACCCTATCAAATGGTGTCGTTGCCAGGGAGGCAACCATGTGGGTTTTTGCTAACCTTGTCTTGCTCTAATTTGATTGATTAGGTGAAGAACGAGGATCTGTGCGTGCTTCGATCAATGGTGAAGGCTACAAGTAAGCCTTTGATCCTCTTGCATGTGTTCTGCTTTCTGAGGCTTTAGATCCTAAAAAACAAAATTGGTGTGTGTTTCAATTTGAAATCCTTTTAAAACGCACCTTTGCTATCTTTAGAAATTCGACAAGTAGATTGCAATGGTTTTTAAAAATTCATTGCTGAAAATTTATATATCCAAAAATTTGGAAATTCGATCTAAACATAGGTTTCAAGTTAGCTTTCAAACATGATAGTTTATTTTGGAAAATTCGAACTGTACGATTTTTAAAAATTCAAATAGTGGACAGGTGTTAGTACTGCCCAAAACCTGATTTGATCTAACTTTGAGAAATTCTTCTAACCTCTGTAGAAATCTAATTGACCTAAAATTTAAAATGTTGAAACATAGTTTAATAAGAAATTTTCAAGAAATTTTGGGACTGTTCATCCACTATTTAAATATGAATTAGTCGCAGGGGATCTATTGGGTCTATTTGACCCCTTGGAGTTATAAAAATCGTATAAAATTCTATAAAATAGTAGAAAATCTACAAAAACGACTCCCTAGAATCCCAATTGAAAGAGGAATCAGTATACCAAATTTTAAGTCATTCTCATACTAATTCCATCTTGTGGAGTAATTTAAAATCTAATCTAAGTTTGTGAGTGTTAATTTCATAGAAGCAAATCATCAAAACCCTAATTTTCATTCTTAGTTAGACTAGAAACCTTACTTTTAAAAATTTGTGCAGCACTATTTGGACCTCCAAAAATCACATACTTTTACTGTAGGTAGCCCTTTTAATTATCTTTCATTTGCTATCTGTCCCAAACCCTAATTCAAAATTTACTATCCAAATAAATTCATTTTGTAAGGGTGGGTCAGAATTGTCCAAAGTGATTGATCAGTCAAATTTGGAGAATTCTTCTCGCTTCTACACAACTCAAATTGATCTTAAATTAGTGGCATTTGAAAGCTTACTAAATCTACTATCTCTAGTAATTTTTTCAAAATTTTTGGATATTGTTTGAGTGATTGTTTAAGGTACTGTCATTCTACCCTGATTGGTAGCTAGTCACTATAAATCTATATAAAATCAAGGAAACAATTAAAAATTAGAAATAATTATTTTTGTGAACCTGACTTGATGTGTGAATAGTACCCCAATTTTGGGATCCTTTTGATACTATTTTCACAACTTTCAAACTGAACCTTGTTAACATTGGGGGAATTTTCAGAATTAGAAGAGCATAAACCCTCGGTGCTTCACATTAAGGTTTAATTGTTAGAGACCCAAAACAAGTTTGAGCCTGTTTGTGAGCAACTGCCTAATAGGTAGGGGATTTGCTTTGATTGGTTGTTCCTCCCCACCTCTACTAATTAAAATCAATTCACGTCAACTTAGAAATAATCAACTAGGCTCAATAATCACTTGGGAGCTAGGGGTAATTGAAAAGAAGCCAAACCCGTGCTTGTTTGAAACTTATTTTCCTAACTCATTAACAAGCAAACTCCTAAGAATCCACTAAGTTAGAACTCAAACACTAAAATCTGCTCATCTAAATAAAAAGGACCACACCTCTCATACAAGGCCTTTGCCTTGTTTCTGTGTTTCGCCAGCCCTTGTAGCTGGTAAGAGGTCACTAAGACCCCTTTTTTGTCTTCTTTAAGAAGACCCTCCACCTCCCACTCTTCTATCCTTATTCATTCTTCCTCTCCTCTTCTCTAATGACCATGAATCTCCACCGTCATCCTTTTATCATCCTCAAGGGCCTCCCTCTCCCAGCCCAGATATGATTCTGACTTCTCCTGGGTGGGACACTACTCAACAGTTGGGATATGATTATTTTTCCCACACTCAGTATCACTTGGTTTTCTAAAAATCCAACCCCCAAAGATCCAACCCCTATTTGAACCAGAACCAATCAAATGCCTTAGTTGAATTAAGAAAGCAAGCCCGAGAGTCCAAAAAGAGATTTGACATTTTAGCCACCAAGATGCTAGAGATACAAAGACAAAGCCAAACACAGTTACAATTGTATCAATAAACTTGCTCCCTCCACGTACAAGAGACTTGGAACACCCAACCTAGTGGATCTAGTGACTCATCTTTAGGAATCATTGACCAATTAGGGCTCACTAGCTACTCTACAAACTCTTACTGCCTTAGAGAGGGATCCTGGACTCAGCCAGCCCAGGAGGCATCATTGGACCTACATACTGATTAGAACAAATTATCTAGGGAATACACCACTTCTAATACTCTTATACCTGATGAAATTTCACTTAAAGATTAGACTAATGGATCTCAGGTATAAAACCAAACATCGGGTTCTCAATCAACTTCCTATTCAGTCAAGCCCACTCAGGGCGGTACACAATGTGATTCATACTCAGATTTGTACAACCTGAAATTGCACTAGAGGGGGGGGTGAATAGTGAAATTATATTGTATTGTAATGCAACAAATTCAATCACACAATATACTCAATTATTTTTAGGTGGAAACCCAAGATGGGTGAAAACCACCACCTAAGCCAATCTCTTGACTTAGGATTTTCGATCACAAGGTGATCAATCCACTAACCACACTACTTAAACGAGGGTAGTGTACCTCAATTACAATTCCCACCTCCGATCCCTAAACGGAGGTTTCTTTCTTCAAGATGAAGAGACGGGGACCCGACAGGCCGGATACCCAAAGTACAGAAATTAACAAGTAAAAATAACACCTATAGAGCACCCCAATAATTTAGTTGCTTTCTTATCTACTAAGCATGAAAAGAACTCCCTGATGATTTGCAGAACGGAGCGAGCCGGGAGTATGGATTTTCCCTTTGATCAGAGTATTAGCACAGCACAAGGGCAAGATGGAGCTTAGAGTAGTGAGCAAGAGATTTTTCTAATGGAATTGTATCTCAAGAGGTGTGTTTGGCCAAAGAAGAGTTGTAGTCTATTTATAGGCAAGTTTGGAACCTTCAAGAACACTTGGGAGAGCTCTTCTAGCCGTTGGAGACAAATCCCAAGAGTTTAGGACGAAATCCACACAAAATCAGGGCAATGATGATTCTGACAGCAACATCAGACGTCTAATTATAAGATCAGACGTCTTACAGGACGTCTGATTTTTACTATGGTCGTCTAATATTGCAGGATATCCTTAACGGACTCTATTGGATCAAAAGAAGGACGTCTGATATTATGTCATAAGACGTCTGATTATTTTACTGGACGTCTAATGAATGGTGCATTCGTTCCTGTTATCATCGGATCCAAACAGGGTTCTAGGTTTAGAGGATCATACGTCGTTACGGACGTCTGAGGACATTACCAGACGTCTGGAAACCTAAATACTCTTCCTTCCTGCTTCTGCCAAAAGATTATGTGGCCGTAGACAGATACGCACAGAAAATCATGGCCAACGGTTCAGAGGCAGACGTCTGTAAGTGTGTCAAGACGTCTAGAAATTATTTTTGCCGATAAAAAGTCTAACGGTTAGTATGAGGACGTCTGGGTAAAGAATCAGACGTCTGTGAACGGTTATCGACGTCTGAAAGTGAAGTCCTTCGACTGATGTTTATGAGGAGATGAACAAAGCCAGAAATATTTGAAATTAGACGTCTGATACACATGTCAGACGTCTTATGATGGAAAATCAGACGTCTGGACTTTTTAATGGACGTCTGATAAAAGTATAAGTGTTGGGTTTTTTGTTTCTAATTTATCCTAAGTGTAGAGAGCCTAAGTTAGCTATTTATAGGTTATGTTTGGGGGCTCTTTACAATATTTCTAGACTCAAATAAGATGAAAATTACAACCTTTGAAAGTTTACATGAAAAAAGCCTAAGACCTAATACTTTTGCTACTCGTCTTCACGCTTTTAATCTCCCGTCTTGGAAAGCTTTTTGAATTCCTGCAAATATGTTATTATAGAGAGAAAACAATATGGTACGCTTTATTTATTATTTCATTTTCTACATTTTGTAAAATCATCAAAATATTATATATGAGTAGTTTAACTAACAATCTCCCCCTTTTTGATGATTTTCAAAATATAGCTGTAGGTTCCTCTTTCCTCCCCCTAAAGGTTGTACTTGATAGCCTTTATCTATTTATTATTCCTTAATTTCTTACCTACATTCTTCTCCCCCTTTTTGAATATCATCATGAAGGGTTGTTTAAAGGGAGTCAAAATCCAAACTACAAGAGTAATATCTACAAAGTAGAGTGCGTGAATAAAATTGCATGTTTAAAAGATGACAAGGCATTAAGGAAAATTGATTAGGAATAGAAATATTTAAGCATGGACTAGCTATTTGTTCCCAAAAATATTAAGTAGAGGGTCAAGGCCTCTTAATACAAACTTAGAATAAAAGACAGAAAAATAGAAGCACTAAAACTATTCTTCTTGATCTTGGCGGCGGCGACGAGCGGGTCCTTGTCCTATCTGCAAATTTTGAACATCTGATCTAAGTTCGTCGATGTCGCGGCGCATGCTTCCCATGTAGGTGTACATCTCGCCGGTTCGACGCAGCAGGAGGGAGATGCCGGAGGAGAGGGAATCTGTGGCTGGATCCCATGCTTCATCAAAGCTCGAGCGGGGAGCTTCTATTTGAAGGGGCCGTGGTTCATGGAAGTCTGGAAAGGGTGGAAGGGGCTCTTCTTCCATGGGTTCGTCGGCAGGCTCAAGATGTTCTCTAAGTATATGCATCTTGGCGGCTGTGGCCCGGTTGTAAGGCTCAATTTTCTTGTCAACTGCTTGGTCAGTTATGGAAATCCGATGGGATGAAAAGATTTTGGATAGAATAGACCCAAACGGAAGTGATGCCCCATGGTCCTCATTCATGACGCGAACAATGAGGCGGCAATAATTGAAAGGAATATGACGAACGGCCGCAAAAAGGAGAGCCTTGTGTTGGCGTGAGATGTAATCAAAACCTCCTGATTTGTTTAGGAGGTCCCACCCAAAAATGCGAGAGAGTAGACGTGGAAGGGGTTTGAGATTTTTGCACGGTAGAGTGCCAAGGTTTTCAACATATTTTTCCGGGAGAACTAACTCTTGATTGATGATTTCTGGGTCGTATTGCCTCAGTATGTCATTGAAATCATTTCCCTCATTGGGGATGGCTAGAAGGTCAGAGATAGTTTCAGATGTGATGTGTATTTCACGACCAAATAGGCGGGTATGGAGTTCAAGTTCATCGTTGCTGTAGTCCTCAACGATGTTGGCATAAAAGAGACGGCAAAGATCAGGGAACACACCAAGAGTTCCAATGCCGGAGTGGAATTGACGGTCAAAATATTGGAAAAGATGGAGAGTTTGGAAGTGTTCCCGAAGGTTCAAATGGGCAAAATCATTCCAAACAATAAAACGAGGGCATTTAACTTTGGCATTCGCGAAACGACGAAATCGCTGCCTAGCGATGTCACCCCGCAATTGATCTGCCAAATAAGTGGAAGAGGAACTGGAAGATCCCTCAACTTGCTTCCTACGGGGAGGCATATTTGGTGGAATGGGTGGTTAGGTTTAGGAGAAATGAGTGGTGCGTTGAGGATGGAATACCTGCAAAAAAGAAACAACCATTCAACCAAACAACATTCACCCAAAACATAGTTTGAAACACTGTAATCATCATGAAAAAAATATGTGGCAGTATGCCTTGAGGCAATACAACCTGCCATGTAGTTGTGGCAATATACCTTTGGATGCAAGCCACTAAAAAGTCGGCTTGATCCTCATGAGGTAATACCCTTGCCATGGAAGATGCAGCTAGGGCTAAGAAGGTTTTCTTGACCGAGGGTTAGGGCTGACAATGAAATGCACATGTAGGTCAAGTGAATCAAGAAGTGAACTAGATGCTACAAGGCCGTGGGTAAAAGGAGTATGAAAATGCCCTAGGCGTTGAGAGGGTATACCCACGGGAGGAGGGAAGCCTCCAAATGCGCGGTCGAGAGGCAGGGACGACGCGCGCAGAGGAGCAGCAGTTCCGTCAGTCGTCGAAGAGGCGCGACGGTCGTCTGGCTGCGAGCAGAACTTCGCCAGCTGCTGCTGTGGGCCGTCGGGTGTGAGGGAGAGCGGCGCGCAGATCTTGTGTGGGGTAGGGATTTTGGACAGGAGAGTGGGACCTTTGCGAAGGGGATCTTATATCCCAAGGTCACCGAGCAAGTCTCCCCCTGAAGTTGGGGAGATTTGCATCTCAAACCGTCCAGAGAAAAGCCGCGACGCGCAGATTTTTCCCCGATCAGACGTCTGTCAACGATGTCAGACGTCGGGATTTGGCAGAGGAATTTTTGCCCATTTCAGGGAGACGTCTGTTTTATTCATCAGACGAATAATCAGACGACTAATTCTAAAATAGACGTCTGATTTCTGCAGGAATCCTCCCCAGCAAAAAGATTTATTCTCCAGGTTGTCGTCTGATTTCTTACTCAGACGGCAAAGAAGACGTCTAAATTTAATATTAGACGTCCGATTTCTGCAGACAGACCTTCCTGGATTTTCGTTTAAAGTTACAGGGTCGTCCGTTTTTCCTGTAAGACGATTCATACGACGTCTAGCCATATATTCAGACGTCCGACAGGCAGTACATGTTCTGTCTCCGAGATAGACGTCTGTCAACACATTTGGACGACAGTTCAGACGTCTGCGTGGCGTACCAGACGTCTGATATTACTGTTTTGTTATATATAAAATTGTCGTCTGTCCCAGATGTTTAGACGACGAATTTTAATGTATAAGACGTCTGATTATTTAATCAGACGTCTGATATTGGACAGAGTGTGCATTTGGATGTTTGAATGAAGGCTTAGTGAAATCAAGGTTCAATCTATGCTCATGACAAAAGAGGTTCCATTAAAACACTAAATTCTTCAAATATCACTTAGCTTACATATGCCTAGTTTTCTACGTATATAATTAAAGCGATCATAATTCAAAGGTTTAGTGAAAATATCAGCTAACTGCAGTTTAGTACAAATAAATTCAACTTCGATTTCTCCCTTAAGTACATTGTCTCTTAGGAAGTGATGTCGAACATCAATATGTTTTGTGCGAGAGTGATGTACGGGATTTTTCGAGAGGTTGATAGCACTAGTATTGTCACATAATATTTTTATCTTATTAAATATCAGGTTAAAATCCTTCAAAGTACTTTTCATCCAAAGCACTTGGGAACATGCTAGTGCAGCGGCTATGTATTCAGCTTCTGTAGTTGATAAAGCTACACTAGATTGTTTCTTTGAGAACCAAGAGACTAGCGATTCGCCTAAGAATTGGCACGTCCCACTAGTACTTTTCCTATCAGTGCGGCTACCTGCGTAGTCCGCATCGCTATATGTAACTAAGTTGAATTGTGGACTCCTAGGGTAGAATAAGCCATAATCAGATGTGTCAACTAGATATCTAAATATTCGTTTTACAGCATTTAGGTGTGATTGTTTAGGATTTGATTGAAACCTAGCGCATAAGCAGGTACTAAACAAAATATCAGGTCTACTGGAAGTTAAATACAGAAAAGATCCAATCATGCTACGATAGAGCTTTTGATCTATGGGCGTACCTGATTCGTCCAAGTCTAAGGAAGTTGTGACACTCATAGGAGTGTTCTTCCCTTTACTTTTGTTCATATCAAATCTCTTCAACATCTCCTTTGTGTATTTAGATTGACACACAAAGGTTCCAATATCGAGCTGAGTGATTTGCAAGCCCAAGAAAAACTTGAGTTCACCCATCAAACTCATTTCGAATTCTTCCTGCATAATTTCTGAAAACTTTCTACACATAGATTTATTAGTAGCACCAAATATAATATCATCTACATATATTTGAACTAATAAAATGTCTTTTCCTTTTCTTTTAATGAATAATGTGGAATCAGCTTCCCCTATAGAGAATTTTGCATTTAACAAGTACTCTTTGAGCCTTTCATACCAAGCTCTAGGAGCTTGCTTTAGACCATATAGTGCCTTGTTTAATTTGTAGACAAAATGAGGCTTATCATGAGACTCAAAACCAGGAGGTTGTTTTACAAAAACTTCCTCCTTAATGAATCCGTTAAGAAACGCGCTCTTAACGTCCATTTGAAAGAGTTTAAAGCCAAGAAAGGCGGCATAAGCAAGAAGCATGCGAATTGATTCGAGTCGAGCTACCGGAGCGTAGGTCTCATCAAAATCAATTCCTTCTTCTTGGTTGTACCCTTGTGCTACCAACCGAGCCTTATTTCGAATAACTATATCGGATTCATTCAACTTGTTCCGGAATACCCATTTGGTACCTATTATCGTTTGCCCTTCAGGCTTAGGTACTAGATCCCAAACTTCATTCCTTTGGAATTGGTTGAGTTCCTCCTGCATGGCCATCATCCAAGTTTCTTCGGAGCATGCTTCCTCGACACTCTTCGGTTCAACTTGAGATACAAAGGCGGAGAGACCAAAGGTGCAACTAAAACGAGATCGGGTTTTAACGCCATCAGAAACACTTCCAATGACTTGACTTTCGGGATGATCCCTTTGATATATCCAATCTTTTGGAAGATTATGGATATTGGAGTTTGGAATGTTAGACACATCAATAGTAGAATCATCTTCATCATCCATATTGACTCGGTCAATGGAGGAATGAGGAGATTCATCGAAGGAGACATGAAGGGTTTCCTCCACTATTAATGTGGTCTTGTTAAAAACCCGATATGCCTTACTACGTGAGGAGTAACCAATAAAGATGGCTTCTTCACCTTTGGCATCAAATTTATCTAAATTAGAGCGGGTATTCAAGACAAAACATCGACATCCAAAAACTTTAAAATAACTAATTTTGGGTATTTTCCCATAGTATAGTTCAAAACAAGTTTTTCGCAATCCGGATCGAATTAAGGTGCGATTTAACACGTAACAAGCCGTGTTAACCGCCTCAGCCCAAAAGTACTTCGGTAACCCCGAGTCTATGAGCAATGTTCGAGCACACTCTTGAAGAGTACGGTTCTTTCTCTCAACCACCCCATTTTGTTGAGGTGTTCGAGGAAAAGAGAACTCATGAGCAATACCATGCTGATGAGAGCCTCATCATGAGCCATAACTAGCTCATTTTGACCCAATAAAGAAGATAAAAGCTCCTACATAACCTAGAAGAAGGCCTAACTGAAGAAACAAGTGCTCTAAGAAGAAAACATGAAATAAAGGTTAAAACTGCAATTTTACCATTGCAGTAGATAAACGGGATTTCTCAGAGGCAAAACATAGGTCAAATGGTCTAAATGAGATAAAAAGTGGGTTGAGTCAATCAGAAATGGGTTCATGTGCAATCTAAGAACTAAAAGACACTTGGTAACCCTAAAACAGACCCGCTTAAATTAACAAGGTTCCGGTCAGAACAAAAAGCAAGTAAACCCTCTACAAATCATGGAAAACCATACTCTAGGGTTTAGAACACTTAATTTGGCCTTTGGAACCTAGTTTGACCTAGATTAGGTTCCTAGCTCTTCAATTAACCTAATTTGGGTTTTTACGCAAAATATCCAGTCAAACGAGGTCAAACCTGAAATCTAACTTCTCCATTGGTTTCCTTAGGTCCAAATTAGGTTTATACCAAAATTTGGACCTAAGGAGAGGTCATCTTGACCTACTTTGCAAGTTAGTACACCCAAATCACAAAGAGGTCCCTATCTTTTGAATATCCTTGCAGAGAGCCCCCTAGGTTCCTCGCCTTCTTTGCAAACCGGTCCTGCCGCCATTGCTAGGGCAGAACCGAACTCCGGCAAGGTTCGGAGAGGGATTGCTCTCTAATCCCTCAGAGATTCCCTCCCAGAAATGGAAGGAGGATTCTCTGAGGAATTCCCTTCCTCATAAAGTCAATCACAATCGTTGGTGTGAACCCAATCTCTCGTGCGAACGCACGAGAGATTTGGGTATCCTAACTCCTTTCCATCTCCGGCGACCAACCTCAGGCAATTACGTGCCCTTCACGCCCTGCACACCAAGTCCAGCACCTATAAAACACCCCTCGGACCCGGCCACTCATCTTGAGCTTGATTTGGCCGAGTTTCCCCCTTCAATTCCTCTCCTCCTGCTCGGCCAAATACCCCAGCTAGCTCCGGCGAGCCCCCCTCCCCTCCCTCTTCGCTCTGCCACAAAACCAGTGGCAGAGTTAGCTTCCTGACCTCCCTTCGCGTCGCGCAGTACCAGCGCACGCCGCCTCAGCCCCGTCGTCGCCGCCGTTCTCCCCCACTGGGCGTCATCTTCTCCGGCGACAGCAAGTACTGCTGTCCGCCTTCTGTCCCCTTTCGTCCTTACAATTAGGTTAGAACTCCTCTCCATCCTATCCTCTCTCTTTTCCCCCTGTTATCTCATCTGATTACCCCTCGACCGACGCTGACCACCCTCATCTTCCACATCACCGACCGAACTCCGGCGAGCCGCCCACACCACTCCGCCACTCCACACGGCTCGCCAACCACCTCGTGAGCTCCGCCTCACCACCAGGAACTCGCTCCACCCCACAACTGCCACTCCAGACCTCCATAACCACCCCCCGAACAACCCACCATCTCCGGCCACAGGTTAACCTAGGCGGGCACGCCTAGGCCGACCGGCAACCTGCAGCATCACCCACCGCCTTCGCCGTGCTACGGCGAAGGTTTCCAACTATTCTAATTGGGCCAATAGGCCGTTCTGTGGAAGTTCAGGTAAACGCTCCGGCCGCCATTAACAGTCGAAGCAGCAGGAAGCTTGGAGCAGCAGCAGGCGTCAGGCTTCCCAGGCGGCAGGTGCAGCAGACTCTCGCAAGAGTTGCGAGGTGACTGAGTTCAGCAAGGATCAGCAGCAGGGCCTTCAGCGTGGGCAATTGCACACGAGAGTCTGCGGGCGCACGCAAAGGAAGGGCGGAACGTTTAGTCCCACATCGTGGAATCTCAAGGCACAGGTATGGTATAAAGGTTTTTTGTGATATACGTTTACTGCCTCGAAAGCACAGGGGTGAGGTCCCTCACTGACCCCACCCGCCTCGTCCGCGGCCTGACCACGCGGACCTGGCGGATCCGACCCGACCTAGACCTACGCACTCCTCGCGCATCACACACCTGCAGGTGCGCCTGGTCCCGGGTACGATCCGACCCGATTGAGACTGTGGCTCTGGGAGAGCGGTTAGAGTGAGTTGCTTGAGAGAGAGACACGCGCGGGTAGAGGGAAGAAGGGTTAGGTTTTGTTCCCCTGTGCAGGCAGGTTGATTGCAGGAGAAGGACGTGGCCGCTGCAGAAGACAAAGAAGAAGAAGAAAGCAAGACAAAGAACAAGAAGAAGGCAACGAAGAAAGAAGAAGCAAGACAGAAGAAGAAGACAGAAAGAAGTCTTCGCAGGCGAAGGAGGAAAACAGAAAGGTTAGAGGTCTTCGCAGGAGAAGAAGAAGGACAAGGGAAGATTGCAAAGAGATCTGAAAGGCAAAGCAGAAGAAGAAAAAGAGAAAGAAAGATCACATTTAAGGCGTCTGATACATAAATCAGACGTCTAATTCTATTTTTTTACATCTTTCTTAAAAACTCTTTGAATCAATTATATTTGCATTTAACAGTTGTATTCTTGGGTTTTACAAAGTACTGAGTTTGCTCCCTGTGTTCGACCTCGGATACTCTAGTTGTTCGAGTAATAAAATTATTTGTTTAAACGTTTTGTCGGTTCTACTACAACGTAATACGCCTTTAAATCCGCACAGAAACGTTGACAACATTTTGGCGCCGTTGCCGGGGAGCAACGGGCACTTGTAAAGCTTTTGAGTACAACTTTTCTATTTAATATCTGACTTAACTTCTCTTTTGTTGTGTTCAAACAGGAAAGCAAAACAAAAAGGAAAGAATAGCAACTGCACAACAGACTGGAGCAGGTAATCTCCATAAGCCCTCCCCCTTAACCCTCTCACAATCCAAAAAAAAAAGGGAGAAGTCAACTTAGGGCTACCTGTCTTATATTTAGTAACTCATCAAGTTGCCTGATTTTCATTTCAACATATTTTTGTCTGTCATCCAACTAAGGCAACTAGGGCTAAAACTTTCTTGATTGAGCCCTAGGTGCTAAATTCTAAGGCAACTAAATTGGACCCATTAGAGCCAAGTTAGGATTGCAAAGCTAGGGTTTTTAGAGACACATCTTCTCTAAAATAAAGAAACAAACTTTCCAAAAAGAAGTGTGCCTAAACCGTGTTTGAAAATACTTATAAGAGGAACCCTAAGCAAATCAGGCTGATAATTCATTTGAATCATAAAAGGAAGGACCTAAAAGCTCTCAAAGGTGAAGTTGATCCCTCGGGTCAACCAACCTTAATATTAGGTCACTTTTTGCACTCAAAATACTTAAAAGTTCAAGTGGAACATTAAGCACCTTGATCTTAAAACAAAAAAAGGTAGACTTAAGAGGTCAAGATCCCCATTCTGGTCTACCTGGAACCGCAGTGACAAGAGAGGTCGGGTGGGGGAAACCCTGTAACCCGTAGGGACGCTCTACCGTGTAGGGGTCTTTGCGGGACTCTCCCTCTCTGGCTGCCCAGGTATTTCTCAGGTGGACGATCTTCTGATCCAGGGGTCCATCTGCCCCGAACCTCTATAGTCACCCAACAATTCTTGGGTGTCTTGATTGGGTCCAGTACCTTCTAATCTCATCACATCTTCCGGTGCATGTTTGGTAGGAGGTCCTTGAGACCACCTTTAAGACCTCCTCTAGAAATTCACTCTCGCCGAGGCCAAGCCTCGACGCCCTTGTTTGTGCAGCAACCCCACCACATAAATCTTTCATCTGATTCAGACCCTGATTCTCCTCCTTCTCCCATCATGGCACAACCCATTGAAGATGAGAATAACCTTGAACACCAACTTCAACGCTTGAACGATCTCTTTCAGAACTTTGTAAACCCACCACAGCGACCTATGATGCGAGATCACTATAATCCCGCTGCGGTGGCAATTGAACCCCGAGTACGAATCCCAATTGGAGGACCCGATTCTGATCTAAAGCCCAATATGATTCATGCCATACCAAAGTTCCATGGGCTTAACTCTGAGGATCCATTCCAACACATTAAACAACTCAAGCATCTGGCCCAGACTTTCGGGTCAGATGTACAAAACCGGGATATCCTACTCATGAAAATGTTTTCGTTCTCCCTCTTGGACAAGGCCGCGCACTGGTATCAGACTCAGACCCGCCCGATCAACACTTGGGAGGAATTACAGTCCGAATTTTTGAAAAAATTCTTCCCTGTTGGCCGGACGAATGCCTTGCGCCACCAGATCACTCATTTCACTCAACAACAGGGAGAACCTCTTCACGAAGCTTGGGATCGATTCCTAGATCTCATGCGAAAATGTCCCCATCACGGAGTTCCTAAGTGGGAACAAGTCCAGTCTTTTTACCAGGGACTCCGTGAGGATATTCGTCTAATCGTCAATGCAACATGTGGAGGAAACATCATGGGCCAACACGAGGACACGGTGTGGGAGATTCTCGAAAACATGTGCGAGAACTCCATAAACAATGACTCCTTGGGCTTATTCGACAGGACGAATGCCCGCGCATCGACGAATCTAAGAGGGACACATGAGACGCAGGACCTGTCCACTTCTGTTGACCTGGAATTGATGGCCAGTCGGTTGGACAAGGTCTCTATCATAGAAAAGAAGGTGGACGAGCTAACTCGACATTTGCAGCAAGCCACCTCTGCACAAAACTCTTTTGCACGACCTCCTCTGGCAAGGGAAACAGTGCAAAACATCTATCACCAACCTGCCAAGGGGATGGGCCCCTATCCACCCCCGTCTACCTCCCAGACCGGAGTGACCTCCGATCCCGTCTACTCGAGTTGGGGGAACTCTGAACCCTCGTATTCTGACTTTCCTGAGGTTTCTCAGAACTGCGAGGACCTCAACGCCATCCAGAACGACCCATACTCCAATACCTACAACCCTGGATGGCGAAATCATCCTAACTTTCAGTGGGCGGGAAACTCTCAAAAACCACCATATCAACCCCGCCCACAAGCTCCTCGTCCATATCAGCCGCCTCAACCTCGGCCCAATCCCACCTACCAATCTGGGCAAAATCAGGATCAACTGACTCTTATCCTTCAAACGCTGGCTGACATTCAAAAAACGAATGCGGCAATGCAAAAACAGCACAAGGACGAGATCACAGAGGTTCGCAACCAACTGGCCCAGATGGCAAATTCTCGCCAACCTGGCACCCTTCCTTCGCAACCTCTGCCCAACCCAAATAATGTGCCGACCCAGAGGCGCATTATGAATCCAAATCCAGGCCACGCACATTTGATTTATCAGACCCCTGCTACTCCATCACCAGACAGGATGGAGGCTTCTACATCTTATGCAGAATTTCAGCAGCAGCCACCTCTCCTACCTAACCCAAACCAAAGTCAGGCTGGATTAAACTCTGTAACAACACGTAGTGGTAAAACAACACAAGACCCACACTATCTGAACCACTCCAAGCCTGATAATCGCCAAGACCCTAGGGTAGTCATCCAAGATACTACTGTCCCAGATCAAGAACCTGGACCTATCCTAGAGGAACCAGCTAGGATCCCATTTCCGGAGGCCTTGACCAAAGGAAAAAGGACAACCAAACCTGTGGCTCCTGAGGAGGATCTGGTCAAGCTCTTTGAACAGGTCCAGATAAACATCCCGTTGATGGATGCAATCCGCCACATACCGGCTTACGCAAGATTCTTGAAAGACATATGTACACCTAAACGTAAGCCGCGAACCAAGGATGGGAATCCGATTGTACTGTCAGAGCAAGCCAGCTCTGTCATCCTGAGCAAACTCCCACCCAAGGCTAAAGACCCAGGAACCCCCTTGATTTCTTGTAAAATTGGTGAAACCCAACTTGATAGAGCCCTACTAGACCTAGGTGCCTCCATAAATTTAATACCTACATCCCTCCTTGACCACCTTGAAGAATCTGAACTTAAACCCACTGAGGTGACATTGCAGTTAGCTGATCGATCCATCAAGTCACCCAAAGGTATACTCGAGGATGTCATTGTTAGGGTACGAGATTTTTATTTCCCAGTGGACTTCATAGTACTGGACATGGATGCACCTAAGAACCCAAGGGACACACCAATCATATTAGGGAGACCCTTTCTGGCCACTGCTAGGGCCAATATAAACTGCGAAGAGGGCCAGATAGAATTAAAATTTGGGAATCAAAATCTGAAGATCGACATTTTCAAAGCCCAACAAGGGATTAATTGCGGGGTTATAGAGGAAATTTGTGATGTCAAAACCGTGGTTGATGAATTGCACATAGAGGACAACCTGATTATTCCTGATCAACCACTAGAAAGTCAAAAACCGCTAACAGAGGAGTGCGAACACAATCTAGACACACCTATGACTCCTACCATTGCTCCCGATACAAACCCTGAACTACCCGCTGCTGCTGACAATCCTGTCATGGAACTCAAGCCCCTTCCTGAACATCTAAAATATGTCTTTTTGGATTCAAATCAAACGTTTCCTGTGATTATCAATTCTCGACTCACACCTGACCAGGAACTCCGTTTGATTTCTGTTCTCCAGCAACATCGTAGAGCCATTGGATGGACTCTAGATGATTTGACTGGTATAAGCCCTTCATACTGCACGCATCGAATCTATACAGAAGAAGGCTCACGACCTTCAAGAGAAATGCAAAGGCGACTAAACCCTAACCTACAGGAGGTCGTGAAAAAGGAGATCATTAAGTGGTTAGATGCAGGGATCATCTACCCGATCTCCGACAGTCGTTGGGTGAGTCCAACACAAGTGGTACCTAAGAAGGCAGGACTTACCATCATCACGACAGAAACCGGGGAAGTCATTCCTACCCGAATAGCTAATTCGTGGAGAGTCTGCATTGATTACAGAAGACTAAATTCCTCCACGAAGAAGGATCATTTCCCACTACCTTTTATTGATCAGATCCTCGAGAAACTAGCGGGAAATAGATTTTCTGCTTTCTTGACGGGTACTCCGGTTACAATCAGGTGGCAATCCATCCAGAGGACCAAGAAAAGACCACATTCACCTGCCCCTTCGGGACGTACGCGTTTCGAAGGATGCCATTCGGTCTCTGCAATGCACCTGCAACTTTTCAGCGGTGCATGCTTGCCATATTCTCAGATATGGTAGGTGACTATCTGGAAGTCTTCATGGATGACTTTTCAGTTTTTGGACAATCATTTGACGATTGCCTCCAACACTTGGTCCATATACTCAGGCGGTGCATCGAAGTGAATTTGGTTCTTTCCTGGGAAAAGAGCCATTTCATGGTGCCTGAGGGAATTGTCCTGGGACATTTAATCTCAGAAAAAGGCATCCAAGTGGATCGAGCTAAGGTTAACCTGATTTCCAAGCTCCCTATGCCTAGCTCGATTAAGGACATCCGATCTTTTTTGGGGCACGTCGGTTTCTACCGTCGATTCATCCCTGATTTCTCCAAAATCGCGCGCCCCCTGACCAATCTGCTTTCCAAGGATGTGCCTTTCGGAATTTCCAAGGAATGCACTCAAGCATTTGAGATCTTACGTGACCGAGTCACCCAAGCCCCAATCCTACAGTCCCCTGATTGGTCTCAACCCTTTGAGATCATGTGCGATGCATCTGACTTCGCTGTAGGAGCGGTTTTGGGGCAGAAAATTGATGGGAAACCTGTGGTCATTTACTACGCCAGCAAAACACTGGATGAGGCTCAGCGTAACTATACGGTTACTGAGAAAGAGCTGCTGGCCGTAGTATTTGCCCTGGAAAAATTCAGATCATACCTTCTGGGTTCCCGTGTTATCATATACTCGGATCACACAGCTGTGAGGCATCTCCTAGCCAAGAAGGACGCGAAACCTCGATTAATCCGCTGGATCTTGCTGTTGCAAGAATTTGACATCGAGATTCGCGACAAGGCAGGAAAGCACAATGTGGTAGCTGATCATTTATCCCGCCTTCCTCCTGAAATTATTGATCCGTCCGGACCTATTACAGAACATTTTCCTGATGAGCACCTCCTGACTATCAGTACAAGTCTTCCATGGTTCGCCGATATTGTTAATTACCTGGCATCACATCAGATTCCGCCCGATTGGTCGAAGGCCAAAAAGGACAAATTGCGTTCTGATGCCAAGTATTACCTATGGGAAGACCCGTATCTCTTCCGCATTGGTGCTGATCAGATAATCCGACGATGCGTCACGGAAGTGGAAATCAAAGACATACTCTCATTTTGCCATGACCAGGCATGCGGTGGACATTTTTCGGGACATAAAACCGCATCGAAAGTCCTCCAGTGTGGTTTCTACTGGCCCACAATTTTCAAAGATGCATACAATCACTGTAAGGCATGTTCCCGTTGCCAGACTCTAGGCAACATGAGCCATAGAGACATGATGCCTCTACAGCCGATCTTGGTATGCAAAATTTTTGATATTTGGGGGATTGATTTCATGGGACCCTTTCCTACCTCGGATGGCTTCGAATACATTTTACTCGCAGTTGATTATGTTTCCAAATGGATAGAAGCCATTCCGACTCGAACCAACAATCATAAAGTCGTTATAAAATTCCTTCATCAAAACATTTTCTCAAGGTTCGGGATTCCGCGTGCTATAATTTCCGACGGAGGGACCCATTTTACAAACGCTCAGTTCAGGTCACTAATGATCAAATACGGGGTGTCACACCGAATCTCTACTCCTTACCACCCTCAAACTAATGGTCTAGCTGAGCTATCTAACCGAGAGATCAAGAAGATCCTTCAGGTTACTGTTCGACCTGATAGAAAAGATTGGTCTTCTCGGCTTCCGGAAGCATTGTGGGCCTATAGGACCGCCCACAAGACCCAATTAGGAATGTCTCCCTTCAGACTAGTGTACGGGAAGGCATGTCACCTCCCCGTCGAATTGGAGCATAAAGCCTATTGGGCAGTACGGACCTGTAATCTCGACCTTTCTAAGGCTGGAACCCACAGAAGATTTCAAATGAGCGAGATCGATGAATTACGCCACGACGCATATGAGAACTCGCGAATTTACAAAGAACGGGTTAAAGCTTTTCACGACAAACACATTTCTAGAAAGGTCTTTCATCCTGGTCAAAAAGTTTTACTCTTTGATGCTCGACTCAAACTATTCCCAGGAAAGCTAAGATCCAAGTGGGTCGGACCCTACCTAGTCCGCCAAATCTTCGGAAATGGAGCTATTGAAATCAGCCCACTCAGCCACGATTCTGAACCATTTGTCGTGAATGGGCAGAGACTCAAGCCGTTCATTGACATGACCGATATAGATTTGACTGAGTCATCCTTTACCCTCCTTTCCTCTTGAGCTCATTACGCCCAGCCGATGGCGTAAAACTCAGCGCTTAACGGGAGGCAACCCGTCATTCTTTGAAAAACCTGAAACCGTTTCTGACATCGCTATGCGGAATTCATATTGCACTTTAGGGTTCATCCATTAGAACAGCCGACTTCACCTCAGGTATACCTACCCGAGATTAGAAATCGTTCGCAACAAGTCGCTTCGACCCATTCACTCACCACACACCTGTCCTAACACATGAACTAAGCTGAATTCGAACCCACCTAATTTACAATGGGGACATTGCAAATCTTAGGCATGGGGGGGTATGAAAGTGCAAAATGTCAGAAAAGTCATATCAAGAAAGGGTTTCATTCATAAAAAAAAAAAAAAAAAAAAAAAAAAAAAAAAAGGGGGACTTGATAGAGGGGAGGAACAATTCAGGGTCATACAAATGAGAGGAGGAAAAGAAAGAAAAATGACAAAAAAGAGCAAAAATAAAGAAAGGAGCACAAAAGGAAAAGAAAAAGAAAAAGTCATTAGTAAAAGATTAAGGGGTTAACTGAAGTTCTAGACCGAGTCAAGAAAAAGAAAAGAAAAATGCTACAGAGATATAACAAGAGATTAGCGGGAACGCTGGTCTTAGGCCTCTTGGGCTAGATTTTTAGCTTAAAAATTCACGTATCCGTTAAAATCTGGACAATCCTCAAGAGGTTGAGGAAAATGCGAAGCTTAAGTATTAGGTCTAAGGCTTAGGAAGTATTCGGCCTCGTTAACTGACCTCCGGTTTGCGGGATTCGGTAACCTAAGCACCCAAATTCACACACAGTCTGGTTCAGTGCGCATAAATATTCAAAACACGCAAGAGCGTTTAATATTCTGAAAAAGTCACCTAGATTAGGAGCGGCCAATCAACACAAGTTGATTTGGACGAGTTCCCAGCGCGGAGAGGCGGGAAATTCCCCTCGAAGATGCGTAACAACATATCATCTCCTCGGTGCTTGTCTCTTAGGATATTTAAATATCCTACTGGAGGCATGTAAGCACTCTGTTGGTTCAGACACCATGGGTGGCATTATCACGAAATGTCAATCGCCAGGGTCTGAATTCAGCCACGGAACGCCATGGGCGGGATTATCTCGAAATCTCGAAAGCCAGGGTTCCGGGGGTTGCCATGGGCGGGATTATCTCGAAATCTCGAAAGCCAGGGACCTTTGAGGATTGATGATGGGGACGAGGAATCCGATACAGACCGTGTTGAGAAGCTAATCCGAAGCTAGAAATAAAAAAAGAAAAGAGAGAGAAAAGCTCTCCAAACAAATAAATCTTCTATCTCTCTCTTACAAAAAACGCACTGCAAACTGAACTTAGGCTAAAAATATCTCAAGCACGGGTGCTTTAAACCGCGGAGTCCAACAAACCCTAGGTTAGGTTCTGTGGGCCGTAGAAACCTTTGCAGAAGACTGAGGCTAAAGTGGAACAGGTCCGGATTTTGGTTGGTACTTGAGTACCTCTAGGCCTATTGTCGGCATTCCCACCTAATCACAAAAGAAAAGGAGAAGCACTTATCATTGTTGACAACATTCAGGGTCTAGAACGGAAGTTAAAACTTTGAAATTTTGCTAAGGGACTAGCAAAAGCTAGGCATGGGGGTATGATGAGAGCCTCATCATGAGCCATAACTAGCTCATTTTGACCCAATAAAGAAGATAAAAGCTCCTACATAACCTAGAAGAAGGCCTAACTGAAGAAACAAGTGCTCTAAGAAGAAAACATGAAATAAAGGTTAAAACTGCAATTTTACCATTGCAGTAGATAAGCGGGATTTCTCAGAGGCAAAACATAGGTCAAATGGTCTAAATGAGATAAAAAGTGGGTTGAGTCAATCAGAAATGGGTTCATGTGCAATCTAAGAACTAAAAGACACTTGGTAACCCTAAAACAGACCCGCTTAAATTAACAAGGTTCCGGTCAGAACAAAAAGCAAGTAAACCCTCTACAAATCATGGAAAACCATACTCTAGGGTTTAGAACACTTAATTTGGCCTTTGGAACCTAGTTTGACCTAGATTAGGTTCCTAGCTCTTCAATTAACCTAATTTGGGTTTTTACGCAAAATATCCAGTCAAACGAGGTCAAACCTGAAATCTAACTTCTCCATTGGTTTCCTTAGGTCCAAATTAGGTTTATACCAAAATTTGGACCTAAGGAGAGGTCATCTTGACCTACTTTGCAAGTTAGTACACCCAAATCACAAAGAGGTCCCTATCTTTTGAATATCCTTGCAGAGAGCCCCCTAGGTTCCTCGCCTTCTTTGCAAACCGGTCCTGCCGCCATTGCTAGGGCAGAACCGAACTCCGGCAAGGTTCGGAGAGGGATTGCTCTCTAATCCCTCAGAGATTCCCTCCCAGAAATGGAAGGAGGATTCTCTGAGGAATTCCCTTCCTCATAAAGTCAATCACAATCGTTGGTGTGAACCCAATCTCTCGTGCGAACGCACGAGAGATTTGGGTATCCTAACTCCTTTCCATCTCCGGCGACCAACCTCAGGCAATTACGTGCCCTTCACGCCCTGCACACCAAGTCCAGCACCTATAAAACACCCCTCGGACCCGGCCACTCATCTTGAGCTTGATTTGGCCGAGTTTCCCCCTTCAATTCCTCTCCTCCTGCTCGGCCAAATACCCCAGCTAGCTCCGGCGAGCCCCCCTCCCCTCCCTCTTCGCTCTGCCACAAAACCAGTGGCAGAGTTAGCTTCCTGACCTCCCTTCGCGTCGCGCAGTACCAGCGCACGCCGCCTCAGCCCCGTCGTCGCCGCCGTTCTCCCCCACTGGGCGTCATCTTCTCCGGCGACAGCAAGTACTGCTGTCCGCCTTCTGTCCCCTTTCGTCCTTACAATTAGGTTAGAACTCCTCTCCATCCTATCCTCTCTCTTTTCCCCCTGTTATCTCATCTGATTACCCCTCGACCGACGCTGACCACCCTCATCTTCCACATCACCGACCGAACTCCGGCGAGCCGCCCACACCACTCCGCCACTCCACACGGCTCGCCAACCACCTCGTGAGCTCCGCCTCACCACCAGGAACTCGCTCCACCCCACAACTGCCACTCCAGACCTCCATAACCACCCCCCGAACAACCCACCATCTCCGGCCACAGGTTAACCTAGGCGGGCACGCCTAGGCCGACCGGCAACCTGCAGCATCACCCACCGCCTTCGCCGTGCTACGGCGAAGGTTTCCAACTATTCTAATTGGGCCAATAGGCCGTTCTGTGGAAGTTCAGGTAAACGCTCCGGCCGCCATTAACAGTCGAAGCAGCAGGAAGCTTGGAGCAGCAGCAGGCGTCAGGCTTCCCAGGCGGCAGGTGCAGCAGACTCTCGCAAGAGTTGCGAGGTGACTGAGTTCAGCAAGGATCAGCAGCAGGGCCTTCAGCGTGGGCAATTGCACACGAGAGTCTGCGGGCGCACGCAAAGGAAGGGCGGAACGTTTAGTCCCACATCGTGGAATCTCAAGGCACAGGTATGGTATAAAGGTTTTTTGTGATATACGTTTACTGCCTCGAAAGCACAGGGGTGAGGTCCCTCACTGACCCCACCCGCCTCGTCCGCGGCCTGACCACGCGGACCTGGCGGATCCGACCCGACCTAGACCTACGCACTCCTCGCGCATCACACACCTGCAGGTGCGCCTGGTCCCGGGTACGATCCGACCCGATTGAGACTGTGGCTCTGGGAGAGCGGTTAGAGTGAGTTGCTTGAGAGAGAGACACGCGCGGGTAGAGGGAAGAAGGGTTAGGTTTTGTTCCCCTGTGCAGGCAGGTTGATTGCAGGAGAAGGACGTGGCCGCTGCAGAAGACAAAGAAGAAGAAGAAAGCAAGACAAAGAACAAGAAGAAGGCAACGAAGAAAGAAGAAGCAAGACAGAAGAAGAAGACAGAAAGAAGTCTTCGCAGGCGAAGGAGGAAAACAGAAAGGTTAGAGGTCTTCGCAGGAGAAGAAGAAGGACAAGGGAAGATTGCAAAGAGATCTGAAAGGCAAAGCAGAAGAAGAAAAAGAGAAAGAAAGATCACATTTAAGACGTCTGATACATAAATCAGACGTCTAATTCTATTTCTTTACATCTTTCTTAAAAACTCTTTGAATCAATTATATTTGCATTTAACAGTTGTATTCTTGGGTTTTACAAAGTACTGAGTTTGCTCCCTGTGTTCGACCTCGGATACTCTAGTTGTTCGAGTAATAAAATTATTTGTTTAAACGTTTTGTCGGTTCTACTACAACGTAATACGCCTTTAAATCCGCACAGAAACGTTGACAACACATGCTCTTGACAAAAATCATCAAACAAGGAATTTTCAAACTCGCCCCCATGATCACTACGGATACGAGTGATTTGGTAGCCTTTTTCAGTTTGAATTTTCCTACAAAAAATAGAAAAGACGGAAAACACTCTTTCTTTAGATCTCAAGAAGGAGACCCATGAAAACCTCGAAAAATCATCTACAATTACAAGGCAATATTTGCATCCACTGAGGCTCTCATATTTTGTTGGTCCAAATAGATCTAGGTGAAGTAGTTCTAAAGGTCTTGATGTGGATATAACTTCTTTGCTTTTAAAACTAGATTTTATAATCTTATCTAATTTACATGAATCACAAACAAGCTCATTTAAAAATTTTCTTTTAGGAAGACCTCGGACTAGTTCATGTTTAGCTAATTTTTGAACCAGCTTCATATGAACATGTCCTAGTCTTTTATGCCATATACTTAACTCATCATTTGCTATAAGACATTCATAAGTGCCATTTTTATCAAATTCTACAACATAAATGTCTTTAAATCTAGTTCCCTTAAGAAGGGTTTCATTGGTTGATGCATAATTTCAAACATTTTAGAAGTAAACACTACTTTAAAACCCTTATCACATATTTGACTTACACTTAAAAGATTATGTTTTAGTCCTTTAACTAGAGAAACATTTGAGATGGGAGAGAGAGGGTTACCTATTTTACCAAGGCCAATAATATGACCCTTGTGGTTGTTGCCAAATGTAACTGTTCCTCCATCCGTAGGTTGGAGGTCCAAAAATAGGCGCTTGTCTCCTGTCATATGTTTGGAGCATCCGGAGTCCTTCACCCATCGGCCTCCTTGGTGGTGGAGGTTTCCTTGTCTTCCTCCTTGTAGACCTTCTTCCTCCTACAAAAGATCTTCGATTGTGACTTGGTGTTTCTATAGGTCTTTCTAATTTGAGTTGTCCATCCTTCATTTTGTATATCCAATTTTTGACATTATGATGTCCTTTCATCCCTACAAAACAAAGTGAGAGTTGTCTTTTCGGTATCCATTGTAAAGTGGATCCGTATTTGTTAGTGTTCTCCTTTAGAGGAGGGTCCCTTTTTGGCTCACTTTGACTAGGCTCATAAAAGCCTAATCCAAATTTACTTGAGGAAGGTTTTTGATGGGCAATGAGTTTGTCCAAGTTATCTTTCCCCTTTGTAAATTTGGCTAGGTCCTCAAGAAGTTGGTTTGACTTTTCTTTGAGATGATTTATCTCTATTTTCATTATATCTAGTTTATCTTCTAATGCCCTAATCTCTACTCTAAGTAAGCCATTTTCATCCTTTTTAAAAGAGTTTGATTTTTCAAGCACATGGATTTTGTCGAGTAATTCTTCTCTATCTAAAAATTTTTGTTCACTCATTGCTGTATACAAATCATTTGTTAATGACTCTTTCTCAACCATTAGATTTTTTATTTGCATATTTAAAGCAGTGGTTTCTTTTGTAAGAATTAGATTCTTTTCTTCAAGATCATTGATTAATCTCTTATTTTCTAACTTTTCTTCTTTTAAAGCCTTGCTTTGGGTTTTAGTTTTCTTAAGATCTATATATAGTGAATCAAAGGCATCTTGTAATTCATCCAAAGAGTAGGGGTTTACCTCAGGTTCCTCAGATTCAGACTCGGAACCATCATTTGTTGCCATTAGTCCCAAGCATGCCGTTTCTTCATTTGTTTCCTCCTCCTCTTCTTCTTCGGAGGTGGAGTCATCCCACGTTGCTTGAAACGCCTTCTTCTTGAATCCTTTCGGTTTGGAGATCTTCTTGTAGTCAGAAGGCTTCTTGGGTTTCTTCTCATCATCCCTTTTGAGTAAGGGACAATCTTTCCTTATGTGACCTCTCTTTTTGCAATTATAGCAAATTAGAGGATCTTCTTCTCTTTTCTTTCCCTTGATCTCTCTTCTATTTCTGAGAAACTTTTTAAACTTTTTAGCTAATAAAACAAATTCTTCGTCATCGGTACTTACCTCATCATCCGAAGTAGCTTTGAAGGCTAAGGTCTTCTTCTTTGGCTCCGATGAGGTTGATTTCTTCTTTTGCTCCATTTTTGATTCGTAAGCCATGAGATTCCCAAGTAGATTTTCCATGTCTAGATCCTCTACTTAGTTGGCTTCTTCTATTGCCGTTACCTTTTGCTCCCACTCAGGTCCAAGGGAGCGAAGGAGCTTCCCTTGAAGCTCCCCCTTTATAAATGTCTTTCCTAAAGACTTGAGGTTATTCACGATTAACGTGAATCGGGTGTACATGTCCCCAAGTCTTTCATTCTCCTTCATAGAGAAAGCTTCGAATTCCTGCGATAACAAGTTTATCTTTGAGGATTTAACTTTAGATGTACCTTCGTGAGTAACCTCCAAGGTTCTCCAGATCTCGTGGGCGGTTTCGCATTGGCTGATGCGGTTGAATTCCTCCGAGCTGAGAGCGCAGTAGAGTGAGTTCATTGCCTTGGCATTCAGTCCAAGGTGATGGATTTGCTCCACTGTGTAACCAGTTTCTGGTTTCTCGGGAATGACGTATGCGGATTCGCATTTCTCCCAAATGGAGAAATCGTTGGCTTGAAGCCACATCTTCATTCTCAGCTTCCAGTAGGTGTAGTTGGTTCCTTCGAAGAGTGGTGGTCGAGTGGTGGATTGCCCCTCCAATCTGCTTGTGGAAATCGCCTTCCCCTCCATGTGATCTTTCCGCGGATGTTACTCTTGTAGGCGGAAAACCTGCTCTGATACCAAATGAAATTGCACTAGAGGGGGGGGTGAATAGTGAAATTATATTGTATTGTAATGCAACAAATTCAATCACACAATATACTCAATTATTTTTAGGTGGAAACCCAAGATGGGTGAAAACCACCACCTAAGCCAATCTCTTGACTTAGGATTTTCGATCACAAGGTGATCAATCCACTAACCACACTACTTAAACGAGGGTAGTGTACCTCAATTACAATTCCCACCTCCGATCCCTAAACGGAGGTTTCTTTCTTCAAGATGAAGAGACGGGGACCCGACAGGCCGGATACCCAAAGTACAGAAATTAACAAGTAAAAATAACACCTATAGAGCACCCCAATAATTTAGTTGCTTTCTTATCTACTAAGCATGAAAAGAACTCCCTGATGATTTGCAGAACGGAGCGAGCCGGGAGTATGGATTTGCCCTTTGATCAGAGTATTAGCACAGCACAAGGGCAAGATGGAGCTTAGAGTAGTGAGCAAGAGATTTTTCTAATGGAATTGTATCTCAAGAGGTGTGTTTGGCCAAAGAAGAGTTGTAGTCTATTTATAGGCAAGTTTGGAACCTTCAAGAACACTTGGGAGAGCTCTTCTAGCCGTTGGAGACAAATCCCAAGAGTTTAGGACGAAATCCACACAAAATCAGGGCAATGATGATTCTGACAGCAACATCAGACGTCTAATTATAAGATCAGACGTCTTACAGGACGTCTGATTTTTACTATGGTCGTCTAATATTGCAGGATATCCTTAACGGACTCTATTGGATCAAAAGAAGGACGTCTGATATTATGTCATAAGACGTCTGATTATTTTACTGGACGTCTAATGAATGGTGCATTCGTTCCTGTTATCATCGGATCCAAACAGGGTTCTAGGTTTAGAGGATCATACGTCGTTACGGACGTCTGAGGACATTACCAGACGTCTGGAAACCTAAATACTCTTCCTTCCTGCTTCTGCCAAAAGATTATGTGGCCGTAGACAGATACGCACAGAAAATCATGGCCAACGGTTCAGAGGCAGACGTCTGTAAGTGTGTCAAGACGTCTAGAAATTATTTTTGCCGATAAAAAGTCTAACGGTTAGTATGAGGACGTCTGGGTAAAGAATCAGACGTCTGTGAACGGTTATCGACGTCTGAAAGTGAAGTCCTTCGACTGATGTTTATGAGGAGATGAACAAAGCCAGAAATATTTGAAATTAGACGTCTGATACACATGTCAGACGTCTTATGATGGAAAATCAGACGTCTGGACTTTTTAATGGACGTCTGATAAAAGTATAAGTGTTGGGTTTTTTGTTTCTAATTTATCCTAAGTGTAGAGAGCCTAAGTTAGCTATTTATAGGTTATGTTTGGGGGCTCTTTACAATATTTCTAGACTCAAATAAGATGAAAATTACAACCTTTGAAAGTTTACATGAAAAAAGCCTAAGACCTAATACTTTTGCTACTCGTCTTCACGCTTTTAATCTCCCGTCTTGGAAAGCTTTTTGAATTCCTGCAAATATGTTATTATAGAGAGAAAACAATATGGTACGCTTTATTTATTATTTCATTTTCTACATTTTGTAAAATCATCAAAATATTATATATGAGTAGTTGAACTAACACAACCCTGAGTGGAGGAACAATCCCGATCTTTCATGCCCACCATAGAGACAAAATCAACCCAAGATCAATCTAAACCTGCTTAAAATTCTACTCAATCCATTTTAGGGCAACTCTCTAGTTCCACCCAACCCACTATCACATTGGAGACTATCATGAACTTATTATTGGATTGGGACAAGAAAAATGAAGAAAGGCTGAGTTAACAAAAGAAATCCAATCACAAGGGGACCAAATCAAGAGACTGCAAGGATATCCTTATCCTTTTCCATAACTCCTCACTCATATCATACACCCATTCTCCCGACCCCTCCTCCAGTCTATCACATGTGCCATTGTGCAAGTGCTAACTTTGACCCCTAAAAGAAATAAGAGAAAAGTAAGAAGCCCAGCCAAACGATTTGATTTGGGCCTATCTTAAGATTCTAAGGTCAAACCTACATCAGACTCTGACTCGGATTCTAGAGAGAAAAAGAAGACAAAGGCCCCTAAATCTGATTCAACCTTTTTACCCTTTCCCGGAGCCTTAAAGAGAGAATCAAAACAAAAGGACAAGACTGTTGAGGGGCAAATTCATTGAGTTTTAAGAAGAAGAGGCTTGCATTGTAGTATAGGCAACAAAAAATGCTCTTACAACATTTAAATTTATAAAGTGCTCAAAAACAAAGTATTGAGTCCAAGGTCGTTCACAGGGAGAAAATATGGAATTCATGCACTAATCGCAATTTATAATTAATGAGCACAACAATAAAGATATGCAATGAATAATCAACTCAAAATGATATTCAATGATAAACCAATATATCTCAAGAAATCAGTGAGATAAAAAGAATATCAAATCCTAAAAATGGTGATTTAGATCACCAATTATATCCCACATTTAAGCATATGGCAAGTGTCTCAGCAGTGGTCAGAACCACTTAATCTTTCAATTCCACATCAAATAAGAGCCAAGATCTCAACTCAAATAATGCCACAGTACCACATCAGACGTCGAGCATATGAAGGAGACGACTTAAATCATGACCAACCCTCAGCAACACAAGGCACAAGGCCTCCAGTAAGGCACAACATAATCTAAAAAATGCCTAAGTGTTTGGCATGAAGGAACGAATCTTGAGGATGAATAGTGCAAAACCTAACGCTACCCCCCTTTAGAATTTCTCCTCTTCCCTTCTCAAAACCAGGTATTTAATCGGGTAACTGGGTATATAGGTAATCGGATCCGGGCATAGTAACCAGACCTGCCTACATGGTATAGCGGGAGAGGTGTGAGAGGCATGTGCACGGGGGACCCGACCCCCCATATGCTGAGCAACTAGCCTCTATCACAAAATCAACTTATATGCTGCTACGTGCTTCAAAATCCCCGATGTGGGACTATGTTTCCCACTCTCTCCTCCATGCAGCTGCTGAAGAAGCTTGCATCAATTCGACTGCTACTTAGACTCTACTGCCCAAGGGAAGACCTAGAACCCTTCATGGTATTCATCCACTTCAATTGAGGGCAATAGCAGGTCGCGTGATGGTTGGGTGATGGTGCTCGACACCGGAGAAGATGACCAGCGGCGGTGGTACCTGAAATACAAAGAACGGGCTTATCACCCCAATTAGAGCACTCAGAAGGATCGTCGGAGCACGGCGAACGCGATGGTGGTGGTTGGAGGGCATGTGGAGGTCGAAAAGTGCCTGTCAGTGACAGGGAAGATGACCAAAGGAGGTGGTGTTCGGTGGGGTGTATAAGTGGTCAAAACCCTAAATTGGGTGAGGGGTTTTGATGGTAAAGTCTTGACAAGGCTTTTGGGAGTGGTAGCGAGGCGTTTGGTGGATGGTGATGATGGCACGAGCTTGTCGGAGCCTCTGCCGGAGGTGGAGAAGACAGAGAGGGAGGCCGTGATTTGTTGATGAAATTAGGGTGCTAAGGAGTTGAATGGAGTCTAGAGAAAGAGATAGAGAGTTTGACCTATCTAGCGAATGAAAGGAGGGAAAATTGGCATACCAATGTGATTGCTGACGTCGGAGAAGGAGAAACCTTTGGAGATGAGGACGGCGAGGAAGAAGGGGTCTGGGAGCCTCTACTTGGTATGGCGAGAAGCAGAAGTTGGAGAAGAGGTTCCCTTTGCCTATCGTACGTGGCAGAGGGTGACGAAGAGGGATTGAGAAGCTCGCTAGAGCTTAGTTGGAGCAGGCCAGAGGAAGAGGTGTCTTGGCCTTAAACCTTGCTAAAGAGGACGGCCGCACCTCCAGGAGCTTTATATAGAGGGATCTAGGACCTTGAGAGGTACAAAATCAGTGTAATTTCCTCACGAAAATTGCAAGGAACTTGCCCTGAAATCATGGGTTCGTTGGCGGTGTAGAGGCCAAATTAAGCCTCTTGGACTTGCTTAATCGATAGAGGATCTCTTGAGGATCATTCCCTCCAATTTTGGAGGGAATTGGATCTGATTTGAGAGAGATTCTCTCTCTTGAATCTTGGCTGAAGGTGCTTTCACACCTTCAATGGCGATCGGGGAATTTTTGCAAGAAGTTGAAGAAGTTAGGGATCCATTTGAAAGGAATTTCGAAAGTTACGGGTTTGAGTGTAGAAAATAGAGATTTTAGGGACTGAAATGCAAACTAGGTCAAAATGGAGTCTGATTGGGTCCAAATTTTGACCTTAGCCTAATTTTGACCTAAGGAATCTAATGGTGAACTTGGATTTAAGTTTTGATCATGTTTGATTGGAAAATTTGCATAGAAACCTAAATTAGGGCAAAATCCTGTCTTAAAGTCTGTTCAATGTCAAAATTAGTTCAGATGGTTAAAACAAGAATACTAAATCTCTTAGAATATTTTTATGAATTATAAGAGGTTTAGATGAATTTTATCCTGACCAAAACCTCTTCAATTTAAGCGGATCTGAAATTAGGGTTTTGTATTCTGATTTGCTTCCCGAAACTCGTGAAACCTTATTTCTATCTGTGTGGACTCACTCTTTGGACTTTAATGCTCATTTGACCTTCAATTAACCCCTAATAAAACCCGTGGTACTGTACATTTATGATGTGTTGTTGAAACCACAGAATTAACCCAATATTAGTGTTCTCTTCTCAGTATGGATTTGAGTGGAACTACTGTCCTCAGGTGATCATCAAGGAGAATTTGTCACTTGATTTCCATTAATTTAAGTTAGACGTGAGTCCGAGTGTCGAACACAGGGAGGCGTGAAAATCGGATTTTTCTGTCACTTAGTGTCACGGAAATAACGGGTTTTGCTTGTAGAAAAAATGTGGGAGAAAAGCGAGAAAGAGAAAGAGAGAGAGAGTAGGGTTAGAGTTTGTTGTTCATCACATTCATGCAACTTTAAGCTAAGGAAGACTTGATAACAAGAGAGAGATAATAGCTAAATAAGGAATGTCATCATTTAATCATGCAACTTTGAATTTTATAATTACAACAATAGATGAATGCTTCAGTAAGATAAAGCTAAGCTAATGAGGAGAGAGAGAAAGAGGAGTCGGCAAGGTGGCCACAGCGATGGAGGTTGGCTCCGTCGGCGGCTCGTCGACTCCGGCTCTTACAAAAGAGTGCTAAGGTGGCTAGGAGTAGGGTAGAACACTTGCAAAGGTATTAAATGCCTTCCATGGGTGGTTGGAAGGGGTTTAAATAGGGAGAAGGTCTTTCTAAATGAAGAAGGGGTTTTAGCAACATCCGGGACATCGCTAAAACCCTTCCCAACACGTCAATGAAGCACCCTGCCCGGCGGTCGTTCGCACGCGCCCGTTCTGCTTCATGCGCAATCCGTGCATGCACGCTATGGGCCATTCGATCGCGGATCGAACGGTTGACATTTCGCGGAGGGCACGCTGGCGGATTGCTGCTGGGGCACGCACCGCTGCCGCGTCATCGTGCACATTCGCCATCTGCGTCTGAGGAAGCGCCGCATGGCGCGATTGTCGCCCTTTGCGTGCGGATCTACGGCCTTAATCGGCTGCGCCCGTGTGAGAACCAATTTAGGCAGAGCACAGGGTTTCGAACACCTGCCGCTGCCTTTGCAAGAGAGGCGCAACCCGCTGTGCTGTGCGGTCGAATGGCCGCGACGAAGAAGCGAGGCGCGCAGGCGTGGAGCGTGGCAAGGCCGTCCGATTGAAGATCAACAGCCGAGATTCATCCTGCGGTGGAGGCGTGGATGCGGAGGGCGCGGGTGCGCGATTTCTAGCCGTCCGATCTGTGATCGGACGGCTTAGAGTGATGCTGCGCGATGAAGGGAGGTTGAGGGCATGGCGAGGCTGACACGTGGCGGCCCTATGACCGTTGATCATTAGATCAATGGCCAGAACTTCTTGGGCCAATAGTGGGAGCTCCAAATGTCGGATTTAGTTGATTTCAAGTTCGTTGGACTCCGTTCGTCGCTTCGAGTCCATCTGAGCAGTCTGATCGTTCATCTGAGGCCTGTTTTGACATGCACTTGTGCAAATGGCCATTAATAATATACTATAAGTAATCTTGATGTGTGTTAAGACCACAGCATCAAACATCTTTTAAGACGTCTGGGAAATTAATTTTTGTGGCGTACGAATTCACGTCTGCGCGCATGCACGCGTAGACTAACCTACCACCCTCTTTTCTTCTCTCTCTTCCCTCCCCGTCCTACAGGTGCATCTTTTCTTCTTCTCTCTCTCCCCACTGCGCCTTCAAATACCTCCCCCCTCTCCTCTCCCTCACCATCACTCCATCGTCTCCTCCTTCTTCCTGTTAGCATGAGAGTGAGAGGGCGAGGGAAGCAGCTGCTGTCGGGTGTGCGTAGGGAGGAGGAGGTGCAGCGAGAGGGAGAAGAGGTAGAGCACGAGTGTGCGAGCTCGCTGAAGCAGCCTAGGCCGGCCAGCGGGCGCGTAGCGGGAGCGTGGCGCTGGGGAGGTGCTGCTGCAGCTCAGGAAGCAGGCGAGCGCGGTGCGGCACGGCCGTGCGTAGCAGGCGGAGGGCGAGGAAGTCCTAATTCTGGGAAAATTTCCCAGAATCAGACGTCTGGACCTACGTTCAGACGGCGCGGGGGACGTCTGGAGTGAGATCCAAACGTCTGAAAAGTATAATATTTCTTTTCCTTCTCTTTTCGCGTGTACGGCCATGCAGGCCGTTTCGCCGAAGGATCTGCTTCTTTGCCGTGCTGAGATCGATTGCGTACGTGTGCAGGGTTCGTTCGGGAAGGCGCAAGGGCATGCCCTCCCACACAGATCGAACGTCTGGGCACAGCACCAGACGGCGGATAGTGTCTCCAAACATTTGAAGTGATAGTCGGACGTTTGGAACTAGGTCCAGACGGTTCAGCAAGATTCTAGACGTCTGAAGAACCGCGCAGAAACAAGATATGACCTGGACCATCGTTTAAGACGTCTGGAAGATGTTCCAGACGTCTTATTTGGGGCAGACGTGTCATTTTTGACCCGTTTAGGGTCCGTTCGAAGTTCGTTTTCCGCATTTCAAATTTCGTTCTTCTCAGAATTAGTTCCTCTACTTGTTACAGTACTTGTATCCTGTTCTGAGTAGTTCCTTGTGTTTGATCCTTGTATTAGGACCTCGTTCTATTGCGGATCTAGGGGTTGCGGAGGCACGTGGACCTGCCGATCACGC
Organism: Thalassia testudinum; assembly: GCA_037157565.1. Classification (NCBI taxonomy): domain Eukaryota; kingdom Viridiplantae; phylum Streptophyta; class Magnoliopsida; order Alismatales; family Hydrocharitaceae; genus Thalassia; species Thalassia testudinum. The sequence continues at coordinate 58,750,214 of JAZHRO010000035.1, read as the reverse complement.
CCCCAGTACTCCCGATTTTGCGGGTAGAGTGGCTCCCTTTAATTATTTATCAACATTTATGACTTGTGAGATAATTAATAGATTCTAAGGTATGGCATGAACCCTAGGACTGGAAAACTAGATTGAATGATAGATCCTAGGGTATGGCATGAACCCTAGGATAGGAAAACTAGATTGAATGATAGATCCTAGGGTGTGGCATGAATCCTAGGAACAGAAACACCGAAACGAATGATGTGAATATATGAATTGCAGTCTTGGAAAAGTAGAAAGAAAAATGATAATTTCCTGTAATTGGATAACAGTTGCTTGTTTATGAATGGATCTTAACTGTTGAGAACATGGGCTATATGAAAATAAAGCTGAAATGATGAAACCTAAATTGGCTTAGTTAAAGAAATATGAGCATAAACCCTATGGGGAATTAGAAGTAGAGCTCCTAAGATGTGAATGGAATGGAATTAGGGAAGTAAGCTGGCCCTTGAGTACGGAGTACCAAGGAGAGTAATTATCCCCCCTGTTTAGTGCAAAGCGGAGCTAGCCACCCCAGGGACCCGGGGTTAGGTCTGGGCACTTTGTACCGACTTTTGGCCCTCACGTACACAGTACTGGGGAGTGCTACTAGTATAGGGAGAGCACTAGCCACCCCACGGGTCCTGGGATTCTACTAGCCTTCCTACACCAACTTGTTAGGCCCACTAGGCAAACCAGGGTAGTCAGGTGAGGGTGCGCGGACTGTGGAGGGGCAAGACCCCTGTTTGGTTACTATGGAGGGGCTAGACCCCTGTTACTGAGAGGGCTCTTCCCTATACTGATTCCGTGCTCTGCTTTGGGGCGCACCCGTTAACGGAAACGACTGACCGTGTGCCAGTGCGGGATAGCTACCCGTGCATTTATCGCGCATGCCGTAGTCACCGTTACGTCAGTCAGTGACCTTGGGGTGATTGATTGAGGGTAGGACCACCACGAGGGACTCTCCCAGCCAGGAGAGCACCACATGCCACTTCTACTTTTCGGAAAAGACTGCAATCTAGATTGTTCCCACAAGGAGCATTCGAGATCAAGAGAAAGACCTGAGGAATAATTCAAGAATGAGTAAATAGAAAAAAAAAGAAAGAAAGAGATTAAAAATAACAACTACTTGTCCACCTTACTGTTTTTCTTAGCTAGTTGGTTGCCACTCTACTCAGCGTTTCGCTGACGTGTCACCTTTATCACCTTTTCAGGACCAGGTGTTGAGCAGCCAGAGCCTGCGGCTGCAGAGGGTGCTGGGCCTAGTAGAGCCCAGTAGTTTTGCTTGTGTTGTAGCTACTGTACCGTTTCTTCTATTGTAGTGAGTATTTTCTATTAAAATTGTACTCCTTTATTTTAAGCATCATGTTTATGTACCTGTTTAATTCTCTACTGTTGTAGTGGTGTGTACTGTAGTAGTTCTTTTCTTTACTGCTGTACTTTTGTTGCTGTTAGTTACATGCATGATGAATGTGGTTTATTTTACTGCTCTTTTGGTTACTTTCTCGTTGGACGACTAAGTCTTGGGATCAGTCGAGTCGGTCCGATTCTCGTGTCTCGTAGGGATTCGGGAATCGGGTCGTAACAATGTGTTATCTGTGCATTTTACCCTTATGACCGACCCCCTTTTGGCAGTATTAACATTGTAAAATGTAGTGTTATCATCTGCACATATGAGTGCAATTATTTTGGGCACTCTACCTCCTAAGAAGAATGACCATGGAAAACCTCTCATATCCTGTGCCATCAAGGGGTTCATGTTCAACAAAGCCCTTCTGGATCTAGGGCCATCAATCAGTTTGATTCCTACCACCCTTTTTAAGCACATCAGACTTGGAGATTTGCATCATTTACCAATGACTATTAAATTGGCATCCACCAACATACCTAAAGGGGTAGTTTATGATGTGATCATTAAAGTGCAAGATGACAACATGATTTTCGCTTTCGTTATCATTTTGCACATAAAATGACGTGTCGAGATAATATCAAAGTGGTGGAAAATCGCTTTCAATATAATTAAATATAACCACTCAAGAAGAGCGGGTCGTGTTCACAGGGAGGCAATGGCTTATGAAAACTCGTTACTATTAAAATCCAATGTTCACTATTTATTTCCTTAAAAAATCAAGTTAAGATTCCCTTTAGACAAACTAATCAATGACATGATATGTTGGAATCGTAGTTATGCAGAACAAGAGGGATATGCTCATAAAATGAATAGATAAAATATTAATATCTAAAAATTCAACTCCCGTAATGGCATTCAAATGTAAAATTGAATACGACATGAAACAAAGAATTTGCTTGCGGTGGCTCATGCGCAAGGGAGGAGGGCTCGTCGGCGACCAAGAGCTCGAGGGAGGTGCGCCTGACGACGAGGAACTCGGCGGTGGTGATGGCTTTGAAGATGGTGGTCGGAGCTCTCGCCGGCGAAGAGGGGGAGCCAACGGCGGTGGGTTCGATCGGCGATCGTGCGGGTGGTTGACGGCGGTAGTCGTGGTCATGGGTGGCCTTGTGAAGGTGAGGCGAGTTCAACGGCGTCGATGGAGTGGAGATTGGAGGTCCGTGGAGCCGACTGCTAGGAGGCTAACCGAGGGTAGCTTTGGGTTCCTCTCTATTGGAGAAGAAGATGAGGGTGCGCGTGGGGGTCTGCGCACGGGAGAAGGCTTGCTGCTACTGGCCGCTCACATGAAGTTGGGTGCGTGTGCATGTAGCCATGCGTGGTGAGAGGGCGATGGGCACACAAGGGCTGTGGTGGCATGCGTGCACGAGGGGTGGCGTGGTCGTGCATCTGTGGTGCACATGTGGCGAGGATGGCTGGTGGGTTCCTTTTCCTCTGTTGGTGGAGAAGAAGAGGAAGAAGAAGAAGATGGCGCGTCGAGGAAGAACAGTGATCACCACGTGGTTGTTGCGGTGGCGAAGAGAAGATGTTGTGCATGCTTAAACCAAGGTGTTGGCTCCTTCCATGGTGCGAGTTCTGTGCTTAGTGAAGGTCCAGCAAGAAGATCATGAACCCCCAAGGGGAAGGTCGAGGGGGGCTTTTTATCCTACTCCTTTGCAGTGCTGCTAACCGACAGCCACAACCTCCGGGATTTTGAATCCCTATTACTAAAATTAGCCATGATCCAATATGGAAGTTGGGTTGGCATTGCGTGAAGAGGGTGAGTGGGTTTAGCGGAGGAGATAGGGGTGGTGAGAGGGTTGCAGTGAATGGTTTATTCCTAAAATAACGAAATATAAAATAGTTATTTATAAACATAATAAGTTATAAAATATAATATAACAAATGCAAATCTAAGTAGTGATGGATGCAATTGTTCTATGACCTAATGTGGCCATTAACGAATATAAAATGCAAGAATAAATCTAACTTAGGCATAACAATAGTCCATTGAAATGGACTCATCACAAGGTCTTAGCTTCCTGATTGATTTTATTATATTGGACATGGATATACCAGAGAAGCTTAGTGATTCACCCATTATCTTGGGTCTCCCCTTTTGGCGACGACTAACGCTCAAATAGATTGCCACTTAGGATGTATGGAGATGGGTAGTGACAAAGAGAAGATTCATATAGATATTTTTGCAGTCGCTAAGAGAATGAAGTCCGGGTATTTTGATGATGTTTCAAAAAGTGATTCAGAGGATGATTCGAAAGAGACCATGGCGATTGACACCTCGGTAGGACCACATGACCATTATCAAGAATTCACTAGATCATAGAAGCCAACCTCCATGAAGGACCAAATCTTAGATAGCATGATTGACTATCTTGATAGGCCTAACCCAATTCAAACCCCTACCCCTTGCAAGGACTCCCAAATTACACACTTGATCCAAACGATCCAGGCATTGAAAGAAGCCAATGCTAAAGAATATGATGATATGAGAAAAAAGTTTCAAAGAATCTGGGACGAGCAACAAAAATCTCAAACTAATGAATCTGGTTTGGGTGTGCCATAATAGATTCTGGATCCTGAGGCTGCTATAGAGGATTCTGTGGATCAAACACCCAAGGTGGATAATATTGATGCCTCAAAGAATGATTATGAAATAAAAGATAATACTATGGAAGAGACAACTAACAGGGTCATGGAAATGGATTTTAACACATTTGGAATCAAATCAATTGAAACCCCACCTTGGAAAATAACCAAGAAGGGGTTGACATCCCTAAGACTAAATTGAAATCACAATATGAAGATCTTGACTCTTGGGAGATACCTTATCTTCATGAAATTAAATTCACTTTATTAGACAACCCTATTTAAATTAGGGAGGAAAATCTAATTGAGGATCTAGATCTAGATTTAGGCCTCGAATATCAATCATTTTATTTTGAGGAGCTGTTGAACTTACGAATTGCTACGCTAACGTGTTTGGTTTCAAAACCTTGTTGTTGTAGCTTGAAAGTGAAGAATTCGTGTTCAACAAATAAAATTTATACCGAAATTGAAATTCCGGGTCGAACACAGGAAGGCGGACGTTTGATTTAAAAATTACGCGTTTGTTTTTATTTGTCACAAAGTAATTCAATTTAAAACTATCTAATTATTTACAATAAATAGAAGAGAGAGAGAGAGAGTAAGAGAGAGAGAGAATATTACAAACAGAAATCAAAACGAGATGTAGAATAAACAGGGAATTCATCTTTAAGGAGATTGTTTGTTTCACTATTACAACTAGAAAGCAGAAAACATTTACACTAGAAAGCGATAAATTTACTCTAGAAAGCATTAAAAGAATGGAGGGAGAAATGTCCTCCTCGACGATCGCTTGGAGGACGAACAGAACTACTCTAGAAAGTAGTAAAAAGAATAGGGAGAGAGATATCCTCCTCGACGGTCGCTTGGAGGACGAGCCGGACGAGATGAGGCCTGGACGAAAGAGGACGAAGCAAAAGAACGGGAACGGGGCAGCACGTCATCATCATCGCGGGATCCACTTCCGAAGGGGGACAAAAATTTGGACTTTATCTCGCGAGAAGCATCCCGTGTGTAGAATAAACTTCTCTTGAGCTTTGGAGAGGTAGAGAAGAGAAGGAAGGGATGAGAATTTCGTGTGGAGGGGTTCTCCTTTTATAGTTGCAAGGAGTGGGGGCAAATTAGTCATTACATCTTTAAAACATTAAATAAGGGGTCTTTAGTGACGGATTAAACCGTCGCTAAAGCCCCAACGTGGGTGTAGTGGGTGCTCCCCATGCATGCCTCCTGAGCTGCCCACTCTCAACGCCCACCGCACGTTCATCCATCCACAGCCGTCCGATCGCGAGATCGGACAGCTTAAGATGCGCCTGACCCGCTCGCTGCGCGCCCGCCCAACGCGTACGATGCCACGTGACCGCCTCGCGTGAAATAGCGTGTGGCCTCTATTGGAAGGTCTAAGCTGCCCGATCATGATCCAACGCACGCCCGCACTAGCTCGCATGCGCCCTTCTCCCCTTCCCTACTACTCGAACCCGCGGCTGCAGCTCGCGATAGAGCCTTCGCCCATTGCGCTGAGGGGCGCGGATGGTCGAGCGGACGTTTTAAGGCGCAGCCGTCCACAGCCGTTGGATCGAGATCCAACGGTGGAGAGAGAGCGGATGCGGAGACTTCAGTGATTGCATGCGGCTGTTTGGGCGGCCGAGATGGCACCACGTGGCGCCATCTTGGCCGTCCATCTTCTAGGTGTTGTAGATGATGCCACGGATGTCGGATTGACTCAATTTTTGCGTTGTTAGGCTGCGATCGTCGATCCGAATTCATCCGTGCAGTCGAATTTGCCATTTGAAGTGTGGATTTACACCATCTTTGCCCTTGATCTTCTAGGGTTCCCCGGTCACTATCTGATGCTACGGATGCTTGATTAGGGCGATCTTGGAGTCGTTGAACTCCAATCGTCGCCCTGATCACATCCATACGGTTGGATCTTCGATCCGAGACCTCGATAAAATATTTGCCCTATCCAAGCACATAAAATGAGACAATTAACCTCCATTTTATTCAAACTACTCTAAATGTAAGATGATGCATGTTATGCAATATTTATAGCATGCAATGCAATCTTATGCTTAAGAACATACATAAATAGACATCTTAAGTAGTGTAAATATGTTTACATCAGGAGCTAAGCATTAATGAGCCTGAATATGATTTTGTTGTATTTGAGGATACCCATGTAGACATTGATGACCTAATTCAGATGATCACTTACATTGATCAACAAAATCAATAAGACCTTGACAACTCTACAATCAATGATTTAGCTCAATCTGCTCATACGAAGGGACCCATTTCCTAATTTGATGCCCAATCTTATCTAAATGAACAAGAGGAAGTATCCCCTTATGAAAAAGATATTCAAGAGATTGCAGAACTATTGGGGATGACATATGATGACTTGCCCGAGGAATCTAAGAATGCATCTGAATTCAAGGACACATGGGAACAAGAATTTAATGATTTCAAAGAAGGGAATGAAGAAAAGAATTATAACCAGGAAGCAACATCTTTTGAAGAGATAGAGATTGATCACTAGACCTTGATTCTACACCTGACCACATCACTTGGGTCATGCCTTCCATTCATTATCATTTTCAGGACCCATATGATTTTCCCCCCATTCTTCACTCTGCTCACACCTCATTCACCCGTCTTCTCCATCACCTCCTCAAGATGCCTCCATCTTCATTTCTTCCAAGCACCTGCATTTATCTGTCTTACTGTTGTAGCACCTGGCTGCAGATCATTCCAAGCCTCGTTTTAGTATTTTTCCAACCTTTTGGGCTTAGACTACATAGGTAGCTAATCTTCATTTGCAGCCCGCTACTGGCAAACAAAATAAAACTTCTTATCATTTTACTCGTCATTCTCAATACCGTATTGACATATCCTTTTCAAGTTTTCGTTCAGTTGGAGGTGTTAAATTCAGCACTTACATATAGCATATTTTCTTTATATTTTCATAAATATCATAGGTGTTGGAATATATTGATTGCAAAAAAATTTGGATGCAACTCCAGGTGATTTCTATCCTTCATTATGTTTTTCACAGGTTTCTATTATGTTCTTTCTATGTTTATTTTCATGGATGAGGACATACAAGAATTTAGGCATGAGGGGGTAGTATATATATACTGAATATTTTCTGCCAACACCTAAGGTTTTAGCATGATCCATAGGATTTTCAGCATAGTAGTAGGATTTGAGTATGCATTATTTCTTCTTGAATAAGTGGGTTTTGAAAAAAAAAATTGAAGAGGAAAAAAAGAAAAAACAAGTGAAAAATTTTGAAAAAAAAAGTGTTTTGATGTTGCTTTTTAGAATTTAAGCTTGGAAGGGTCATGAATTCTCAATTTTGAGAATTTACTGAGTTTAGGAAACACAAAACAAAGTCTTTCTGTCTAGACTCTCCAGGTCTTATAAACTTAATTTTCTCAAGTATTTACCTAAATATAGATTTTTTTTCTCTAGCCTTTGAAAGGAGTCTGAAAAAGCTAGAAGTATTAAGTCAAAAAGGGTGATAAGTGAATGACTTCTCTTTCCACTCTTTGGTTTGGATAGTCTTTGAGTTCCAAGCATCTTCACTTGCACAATGCACTGACTTGTCTCCTGGGCGATTTTGTTGAGTCCATAGTGGTCAATAAGGTTTAGCCTAAGGGTCAAATGATCCTTGTGGGTATGGATGGCATGTTGTAGTGGGAGAACCACCCCATTGCTGGATGTCCAGAACCCAACCTGCGTCCTTCAGCTTTTGGATCTATGTTTAAGTGTGTCTCTTGAACAGATGAAAGAGAGTCACTCACCTAGAAAAATGATTTGGAGAAAAGAAAAAAATATATTTATTTAGCCCTTAAAAATGAGGAGAAAAAAAATATTCTTGAGAAAAGCCCCACCAAATAAGCACCTTGTTACAAAAGGGTGTCATCCCACCAAATAAAAGCAACTCGCTACATATGGATGCTTATCCTATAGAAAAAAAAAGGAAAAAATACAAAGAAAAAAATTAGGCATAAGAGACCTAGGGGTTAGTCAGGGAGATATACACATAGTGTGTTGAACTTGAGATAGAAAAGTAATGAGGATAAAGCTGTTAAATCTTAGTAAGGTCAATCCCAAAGCTTGATCTGTAGGGTGAGGAGAGCTAGATCTGTAGGGTGAAGAGATATTCTGACGTGCCTTCGTGCGTGTGTGTTAAGAGGTGTCGTTATAGTTGCACTTGATACGTCGGTTTTAAAAGAAGTAAACAGAGGTGAGTCCGAGTGTCGATCTCAGGGAGGCATGGAAATCGGATTTTGTTTACCACTTGTTGTCACGAAAAAGGTGGAGTTTTGCTTGCGAAAGAGACGGTTTTGAAAAGCGAGAGATAGAGAGAGTTTAGGGTTAGAAAGCTCTTGGTTTTGATCATGCACTTTAAACAGAAATTAAAATGGCAACTAAATGGAAAATAATTTCATTAAACATGCATTCATAGTTCATGGTTTACAACATTAAATACATGCTTCAACAAAAGTAAATGAAATCTTAAAAGAGAGAGAGAGAGAGGTAGAGAGAGTGGAGAGCAACGAGGCAGCCACGGCGGTGGAGGAGGCTCCGTCGGCGGCTCGTCGTCTCCGACGATTACAAGAGTGCCTAAAACTAGCTAGGAGAGGAGTGGAGTAGTTGCAAGTGGGAGAGGATGCCTTGAATGGTGATAGAAGGGGGTTTAAATAGAGTTAAGGGCCTCCTAGAAGAAGAATGTGCTTTAGCAACATCCAGAACGTCGCTAAAACCGCTTCCAGATACGTCGGTGAAGGCCTTCTGCCGCCGGTCAGCCGCCCGCCCCCTCTCTCTCTCCAAGCGCGATCCGTGGATGATGAACGAGAGTCGTCCGATCGAAGATCGGACGGTTGAGATCCTCCCGCGCCCGTGCTGAGATCGCGCTTCGGGCGCGCGGGCGCGCGCGCGTTTCTGCCCGACGTGCGCGCGCGTGGGCGCTCGGGCGCTGTCGTCGCGTCACGTGGCGCAATCCTGACCGCCCGCTGCTAATCGGGCGGCTCAATTTCGCCGCGCCCTTCGCTCGCGCTTGATTTCCTCTCCGCGCGATTCGAACGCGCGTCGCTGCGACGCGGGCGTGCGCGCTAACCGTTGCGCCACGCCCGCGCTTTGTCGCTGCGACCGCGGGCGAGCGCGCGGATCTCGGCCGTTCGATCAAAGATCAACAGCCGAGATTCGTTCTTGGCTGGCTTGAGGGCGAGCGAGCGGCGGGGGCGGAGCGACGTGGCGCTTTCTGGGCCGTTGATCTCCAGATCAACGGTCATGATTTCTTGGGCCCATTATGGGAGCTCCGGATGTCGGATTTGGCTGATCTTGAGTCCGTTGGACTCCGTTCGTCGTCCTGATTCCATCCGTGCGGTCCGATTGCTCATCTGAGGCCTTCTTTGACAAATACTTTACACAAATGGCCATTAATACGATTTATAAGCAATCTTGGTACTTGATGCATGCAACGCTCCTATTCTACTTTATGTTGTTCCTTTTATTCTAAAGATGGGCCATATTCAACCTAATTACTACCCCCTTGCGTGGTGTTATCATATTCTAACCCTTATTGAATATTAGGAATCAACTTAGTTGCCTGTTTGACAGTCACATAACAAAATCACACACAAGATGCTTGTTTCTTTCATTCAATTCAAACCTTCGGTAGGTCGACTTAGTCAGAGAAAGTTACTCTCGCGACCTAAGTCTAATGGCTAATAAGATTCCATATTTGATTTGGGAGATCTGGATTTGAGTCGATACTTTAAAATTGTTGAGTCTTTGCCATTAAGGATTTGTATGCAATTTCCTTTCATTGGTGACAAATCATATTGAGATTTTTTATCTGAATTGGCTTGATTCCTTGGCAACGATGCGTATTGAAATAAAAGACAGATATATATATAAGAAAAAAAGAGAGTTTTTAGCATTGATTCTGCTTTCAAAAATAAATGACAACCTGCGCATTTGATTCTCACATCTTTCCTGCAAGTTTAAGGACAAGTAAAGTTTAGGCATGGGGGTATGATTTCGCAGCAATCATAATAATTAACCTAAATTATGTTAGAACCTAGCTTAACTTGTAAATATTGCATTCATATCATGCATTGCATCATTTTATATTGTTGTATATAAAATAATGTGCGATTATCCTACTATTTAATGTTTTTGTTATCATTTGCAAGTAATAAGAAGATTCAAATAAGTCAGGATATGGAATAAAATAGAATAAGGTAGAATAAAACGAGAAAGAGAAGAAGAAGAAGAAGAAGAAGAAAGAAGAAGCCTGATCAAGACAAGAGGAGAGAGGAGGATATCCCTATCCTACCCCTAGAAACCCTAGGATAGCCTTCCTAAGCCCAAAATAACTCTCACTAGGTTATCCTAGCCTTAGAGCTTAAAACATGGATAGTACTATCTATGATCCTATCCACACTATCCTTATCCTTAACCTCCACTTAGGTCAACCTAAACTTAGAACCTAAAACCTAGATAACATTATCCACAGTGTTATTCTACTATCCATTAACTCTATTCCACTATCCATGTTCCTAACCCACCTATCCCCAACCCAATTCCCACTCTAGAATCCTATTTAGGTTAAGAACACCCTCAATTGACTCAACTTGAGTCAATTGGGTCAGCCACTACTCAATTGGGTCCATCTGGACCTGATTGGGCTAACAAATATCTGATTAGGCTCACTTAAGCCTAATTAGATTCAACCCTATCTAATTAGACTCAACCCAAACCCACTTAGGCTAGGTCGGCCCAACCTATTTAACACATAATCCTACACACCTTCCTCTACGAAATTCAAACACATACCGTAACCTACACAACACACACACACACCAAAAATAAGAAGCCACCAAAGGTGGCGACATCCATCTTCTAAAAAACCAACACATCCATATATACCTAATCCTAAGTGGCTGCACAACATTCCTCCCCAATCTCAACTTGCGACTTCCATCCCCTCCAAAACTCAAAGAGCTGCCACCTTCCCTCCACCCTCCTTAGGTCGTTACCTTCCTCCTCCAAGGCTCCCACCATGGACAACCATAGAGAAGGTCTTCTCAAGGAGGGCTAGAGATAGAGAAAGGGTGCATCACCCTCTTCTCTACTTAGGCGATCCTCTTCCTCCTTAGGAGAGGGTCCATGCCCTTCTTTTTCTTCTTCTTGGTTAGCCACAAGGTACCCCACACCTTGCTTGGTCATCCTCTCTATTTTGGTAGGCGTGTAGGCAAGTTTATATACCCAGGGCCTAGCCACCACCCTCACACAAAAGCTGATGGCTTTCATAGCACTTCCGATGGGAGGGATTTCCTCTATTTATGTGCTTTTTAGTGTAGGCTTGATTTGACATTTTTTTTGTATTTTGATCATTCTATGTATGAGATTGATACTTGAATAGTAGATCTTTGATTTGAAATTTCTTGTGAATATATCTCCATGTTTAAGTCATTTTCATCATTGTAAATCCACGCCATTCCCCCCCTTAATCTTAGGTTAGCACACTATGCACATGGCCATCATGGCCCTCACTTAGGTACACATAGGTTTTAGGTTTCCCTTAGTTTCATGTTCAAAAGATAAAACACCAAAAATAAAGTTCAAAAGATAAAAAACAAAAAAGATTAGGTTAGAGCAGATCATGGTTAACGAACCAGAATTCGAAATCTAATAACCTTCAAATTTCAATACACCTCCAAGAGATGACCAGGACTCAAGTAACAAAAGATAAAATCAATACACGAGTTTCGTAAAACACAATTTTTTTTATTCAATTTTTGCACAACTATACTACAAACAATGACAATGACGTATTATTTTCCAAAAACATGATTTTTAATGCGAAACGACCTTATCATGAACATATTATAGATGCAACAACATACATAGACAGAATATGAGTACATCAAGTATGACGTCACTGACAGGTTGTCACATGTGAGAGTATGTATCTTCAATGGAGGGCAACCATATTTCATGTATCTTTATGTAGACAAGATAATGTTGGGTACGTCATATATCGTAACATGCAATTGCAATTTAAAAGTTATATCAAAACATAGCAATGTAATATAAGTGGAATTGTAAAATGGTAGTAGTCAAGGGACATACTTTACAAACTTGACGTTAGCAACACAAGACGTGTCCATCTCCCATCTAATATTGGTGTGGATAATGGGTTGAATTATTTTTTGGCTCAGGTTATGGATGCTAATGTTATCGTCGAGTCGACAACTGGCCATGCATATAAGGTTAACCCATTATGTGATGACTTATGAATAGTGTACCGGAAAATTAACTTTAAAATAGCATTGTAACAACCAAAAACTATAGTAGCAAACAATGGAGTGAAGCATGAACATGTAAAATGAAATGGACAACAAATTAAAATCCAAATAGCAAAATGAAATTGCATGAATCGGGTAAAACAAAATTAGCATGAAATTGAGCAACCATAAATACAGAGGATAATTTAGCAGCAAAACACCCAAATACATGGCCACCATAAAGTATAACAGCAAAGCAACAACAATAAAATAAAATACCAAAACACCAAAATGAAGTACCAGCAACAAAGCAAGTAGCAATCATAAAAATAACATAAACGCTGGTAGCAAACAACCATAAAAAGTAGGTAGCTTAAACTAAAGTTGTAGGAAAGCAAGAAGTAAAACAATAAACAAATCATACTAAAATGAGGGGATAAGGTAAATGAAATAATAATAGAAGAGCAAAACATCCACAAAATATAGTCATCTATGGTCATCCATGACTAAAGTGATCAAATAAGGGATTGTAGTTGCCATCGAAGGTTCTTCATGCTAATCCCTCATTTGATCAAGAAAGGGGTTGCGATTGTCAACTATGACTATCCATGATAGTCCCTCAATTGATGGCTTACATGACCTATACATCGCTTGCCTATCACAGGACTCTAGTCATTATCCATGGCCTATATTCGAAATGTGTTCGATTCTCATCATTGCCAAAACATATATATCTAAAAAGAACATGCAAATAGAAAATTGTTAGGTATTGTGAAAGAAGTAGTAATGTAGGAAAATAGTTATTAAATCTTATCATTAAGGAGAATTTCTACCATAAACTAAAGCTAACATAACGTTCTACGATAGAGGTATCCAGATGTATATCTAAATTCATTTCATCACCAACATAGAAAGTACGTAAACATAGCAAAATTTAGGAAAGATGTAGTCCTTGTATTTTCTTTGCCAAAATTTGCTCTTGCATGACTAAGTCAACTTCAAGTTGCTCCTCAAGTTCTGCAACCTTGTGTTTTAGGAAATTAACTTCATGTTGGGTTGACTGAAGCTCTGCTTCCAAGGCATTACACTCAACCGTACTATACTTGAGTGTGGAATTCATTTCTGCAAGTTGTTCATGAAGACATCGAATGTAGTCTTTTTTAGATTTCTCTAATTGTGCAAACTCTTTTTCTAATTTATCATATAGATAGACCAAGAAATGGAACTTGGCTTTCAATGACTGGAATGTGTAGAAATGTGCTATAGCCAAGTTCTTGTAACCACATCTCTACGAAGATATTTAAAATTAAGTTAGGTCATGAATGGTACTTTATGATCAATAATTGACAATATTGTGAATTGTTTATTCTTCCACTTGCTGCATTGCCACAAGGGCAAATGTAGAATAATAGATCACGAATTGCCTTCACGATCGTCTTTCTCAAACACCATATCACAACTCTCGTAGCATAAGCATTGTCTACCATGATGCGAACTGTGTATCACCTCTCTTGGTGATATCTCCATGCCTGTAATATAACTATTGACGTATGGAAAAATACATGCTAACTTTGAGATGTGTACTTAGTTAGAGCAAGCTAGATAATAGGTTAGGTACAGTGATGGAAGTCCATGGAATCCGATCTATGACCACACATAAATTAGTCCAATGACACACGTGAATAAAGTCCATGCCTACATAAGGTTAAAGGTAGCAAATGTTGTAGTAGATTGCGTCCAAAACACAGATACACACTATGCATTGCATCCATTTCAATGTTGTAGATGTAAGCAGCCCAAAGCTATCATGCTATCTGATCATGTACAAACTCCCCACCTTCTAAAGGTGGTATGAAACATCGCGATACAAAGCAAGGAACCTCTCAATGTTTACATATCTCAGATATCCCAAGTATCTCCCACCAGAAGGGACTATGAAAGAATCAGAATTTAGGGCCCATTGCAATACATGCATATCTACAGCCGAACCTTCAAAGCTGGTTGCTATGAAAAGAAATTCTAGATTAAAACCAATCGCTGCAAGGACATTCTAGCTAGTGTATCCCTTGCGGTTTCTAAACCTTGCTTGGTCAGCTGCTTTCACTGTTTCCCGTATATGACAGCCATCAATGGTGCTTACGACTTCCTACATGCATTCAACTTGAGATCAGTACTTCATAAATACTGAAAATAGATAGAATGCACACTTTTTTTGGTGGTTCGTTACCTTGAAGTAAGGGTGGAAGTTGGGGTTGGTGGAACTCTTCTTAGGAATTGGTGTGTCAACTCTTGGTTGGCGGACCAAATCCTTCTTCAGGGCAACAATAGCTTTCAAGCCATTGTTAAAGTACCAGCTGATGGTCTCCCCAGAGTGCTGAAAGCATTCCATCACATGCGATTAGAGTCACCATGGCCTAGAATGGATAGGACAATACCTACTTGCTCCTTCACAGTAGTGTTTCTTGTATCTCTCAACAAACCTCGACTCGAGAGGGTGTTTGCCAAAGCATGGAAACATTCCTTTGATAGTTGAAACTCATCATAACATCTGGATGGGTGACCAGAAAGTATATGATGAACCCAAAAATGACCTGTCATAGGGTTGGTATTTCTTGGCATCCTTGGAATGTGCACGTGAACATTAGGATACTGCACTGCTAATGATAGAATCATTTCTACTATTGCCATTTCATCTTCCTCAAAATTGCTCGAGTATTCCTCAAACCTAGAGGGGGCCATCCCTGGAATAAATGAAACCCATTTCCCATTTTTCCTAATGCAAATAAAAGGCACAGAAAAAGGATCTTTATGTCACTACTAAGATTTCAAAGTGGATTGAAACATACACCAAGTTCGACATTCCATAAAATCATAGTGATAAAACCATACATGAGAGTACTAACACCAAATGGTCATTTGCACTTAGATAGACCAAGACAAATTTGAGACATCTACTACGTAGACACAAGCAACTACAAGGACAGAAGCAATTACATGGACACAACCTAAATAGAACAAGAAAACCTGACTACCAATCCACATCAAACCTTTAGATACCGAAGTCTTTAGTCCTCCAAAATATCCAGCACCAGGAAGTATTGCGGGAATAGCTTTCACCTTATAGATTGACAATAAATGTGGTCAACAAAATCCCAGGAGGCTGGGGAAGGTGGAATGACGAGGCTTTTGTGTTCGTCCCAAGCCCATCCTTCCATCTGAAGGAGCTGGTTGATCAAATAGTAAGTTCGCTTAATCTTCATCCACCTACTACGAAATACCTGTAATCGCAAGTTCACGCCATACTTGGTGTTGAAGTTAACAACCACTTCACGCCATCCATTCCTAGTTAGGGTGCCTTCCATCCACTGACCCCTAAGTTGTTGATGCTTAATGATGTTGAAAAACATGATATTTGTTAGAGGGAACCACGTGAAATGAGATCGAGTCATCCTAATGTTCAATAAATAAAGCCACTTAAGAATGAGATGACAACAATCGTATAAGATCCCACAATCATCAAATAAGCTCGATCAGATAACATGAACAAAATGGGTTCAAGTATTACATGCCATCATAAAGGATAGTACCATAATCACCAGCAAAATAGAAAACATTACTTAGACTAAACCCTAAGCAACAACCAAGGAAAACCAGTAACCTAGGCAACATTAAAAGATGGCTGCATATAGGAGGAGAAACTCGATAACCCATCAAAGGCCATAATCATTTCCGAGATGCTTTTTGAGCCACACAGCAAGTGCGTCATTGTGATCCAAAATCTGTTGAAATACCACTCTTTGTGTTCAACCATGAATAAATCAGCTAAGATGATAAGGTCATCTACTTCTATCATTAGCAACTTCTCTCTAACCAAAGCCAAGCGTTCTTTTATCTCTTGGGAAATATCCGGTCACTTGGGCTTGGATATATGGTAGTCGACTATTTTCTTTAGGAGTGCATTAGTCTCAGCAATTTGGTCGAATGTGGCAGCTGTGGATGAGCTACCCCTCTGTCCCTTCCCACCACTACTAATATTCCCTATGGATGATCTCTTATGGGAAGTTGGAGAAGGCTCTTGTATTGGAGGAGGAGGAGAGTTTCGCATCGGAGATGGTCTAACTCCTTCGTTGGGGACAAAATTGGAGTAGGATGGGCCTGCATTACAGAAGGATCTTCCTCGTCTATATTCTAAAAATTAGGTGTCAAAGATTGGTAGGGGAAGTAGTCTTGTCCAACTCCAAATGTCTGCATTCGGAGATTGAATGCTCCATCAATGAAATTAAGGATGGAAATCTATGTAAAGGGTGGGGCATCTTAGCTTGATAAATGAAATTAAGGATGGAAATCTATGTAAAGGGTGGGGCAGCTTAGCTTGATAGTGGGCAGGTGAACACGAAAGTCCTTGTGGGAGTTTGAAATTGGGAATGTGTTTGATCTTCCTCGTCCTCTTTAGCTTGAGATGACATTACAAATTCCTTGGTGGCAATGTTACGTCCCACTATGATGTTTACATCATTATAATGAGGGAATGCTCAATCCCTCAATTTCTATAGATCCTTGGGAAGTTATGAGAAAGCTAAAGGCAAAAGAACATAATTTAGAATCCCTATTAGGTAACCTACAAAGGATGCAAATTGTCAAGGACAATTCTAGAGAGATAGGACACTACCTTTGCCTAGACATCAAGACTTGGGGCAACGGGGACATTGGTAATAGGGTCTAATCCCCACCCACTCTTGTTGAGTAATGTGCAGTAGTGTCGAAACTCCATCTTCAATGTCTTTTAGTGATAAAGTATCTTTGTGTGATCATACTCTAGGTGAGACACAATACTAAATTTATTATCAATTTCTTTCCATGCGTGTTTTGGGAAAGATCCATCCTTCTAGTCTCCCTTGTTGTAATGATCCAGTAAGATTCGCATTAGGATTGCATCTTGCTTAGGTTCTTAATTTTTTGCTTATTTCTTTGACGAGCTTACTTGACCTTGACTACATTTCATTCTACAAGGAACGAAGGCAATGGTATCATGTGACTCAACTAAGGAACGCATGCAATGACTTTATTAAACCCTTCTTGACTACTTACCCTTTCCCACTTGTATTCACATATCAAACCGTAAATGTAATCGGATTGTATTTCACACTTATTACCCATTCCTTTTTGGGATATGTGAAATATGAACGAACACAAGACAGACATATAACTTCTCAAATTGCTAGGAAAAAAAGTTTGAAATCACACATGTAGTCATATAAATATTGGCAATCACAATTGATAGCATATATCCGAACAATCGGCATATAACTTTCACATTCAACATATTAGTCAAGAAAGTCAGATTTCAACTTGAGGCCCCTCTTGTTAGTGTTGGAAGGAGATAACTCGAGTTTGACGTAAGGTTTGGCAAATTTAAATTTTACTTCATGGACCTCATTTCGATGAATGGAAATATGGTATGCCCTCACTGTAAATTTTTGGTCAAATAAACACCTACATTGACTTTTTCGCGTTGCAAAAGTCGAAACCCAAGTTTTCAAATTCAGGGTCTAAAATACCATTCAAGTTCTTTCGTTCAACCAATGAAAACAACTTTATTACCAAAAGTATTCCTCTATTTTTAATGTCGATATTTGTCATTACCTGATAACAGTAGGGTTAAGTAAAATCAACCTAAGAATACATTCACGTGTTCCATCCGAAGAACTCATCTATAGCAACCATATCACTTCACATTGACTATTTCAGATACTTAAAATTTCCTGTATCTATTCAGCATTAAGCAGACAACAAGCATCTAAGGCTCGAAAGAAGTAAAGAAAGATCTTAGTATGAACATAAAATCCAGCTAGTTTAACCCAATTAAAATGGAAAAAGTTGGTTGTTGTCTTAATTATTTAATCTATAAAGTTATCACTGCTAAGGCTTAACAAATTCTTAACCACATCAGACACATCACCGAAGGATATATCTCCGAAAACATAATTAACAGAATAAATCTTTACATAAAATCTCATATTAGGATGGTTAAACATAAAATGAAGCCTTATTTTATGCAATCTGAACAAAGTATAAAATGCTATACTTAAAAAATGCGTACTAGCAGTAAAAGCAAGTTTACATCATACGTAATCCCAATATCAAATACAACTTTCCAACAAGAAAATAATAAACCAATCATGTACTTAACCAATGTTTAGGGTCAACCCTTGTTGGATATGGTGCAACAATTAACCCTGTCTCACATGTAAATGCAAATATACATGTTCGGCTTTAACTACACCTAATTTGATTAATTTCCTTATAAAGGGTTAACTGAGAAATGTAGATACGTAGGAGACAAAAGTAAGTAAAGAGGAGAATGCCATGGGAGTTGTAATTGTTTGATAACCACTTATCTTTACCTTAAATTTCAGATAGTACATTTTGTCAAAAAATTGGCATGAAACAATTTCATTCATGTGCAATCGTAGAGATGAAACAAGAGTGTTCCTTTGAATGGTTAGCATGATTTAAAGATAGTACTAATCCATCATGTAATGTTGACGAAAATCCATGGATCAATGTTGAAATTGTTGATTGACATTGAAAATATCTGCACCGATCAATTTGAAAATTTCAAACAGATGGACTGATACTTTCAAAACTGTCTCAACTGTCTCCAAATGGCATCTTCAAAACATGATACAAGGTCAGACTCCTTCAACTATTATTTCCTTTAAAGGGCATAATCACATCATATTCATTACACTACCAGCATAACTTCTTAAAATCACGAAATGAAGCATAATGACAGCATTCACACTAGATTAAATTCCCCTACTATTTAGAAACTGAAAAATGGAGTGAATGTTGGAATTAAAATTGAATAAAATTAAATATCAAATGATTTTCTATAATTCCAAGATCAATCTATTTCCCATATTATCAACCATAATAAAAATAAAAAAGAAAATGATGGAGAGATACTTGAATCCATCACAGTGGAAGCGTTGAGATCATGGAGATCTTTTAGAATCGTGGACTTGATTCTCCAACAAGAGGTGATAGCAATGGTTCTTCCAGAGGGTTGAGAGAGCGAGAGGAAAAGAATTTAATGGGAGAGACATACCCCTTAGGTTCTGTTTGGGTTCTATTTATAACTTTTCTGCGATAGAATGCAGAAAATCGAATGCCCGTTTTACCCTCGCCCCTCCAAGGACCATAACCACTTAAATTAAAATGATAATTCCACCAATCATGGAATTGCATTTTTCTCTTTAAGGTTTCTATGTATTAAATCTCATATCCTAATGAGATGTGAATGATCAATTTACATAATTAGACCAATTTAATGACTGTAAATGTGATGTCTAAATATATGTACATATTTAACGTATAATTTCTTAATAATAATATATGTAGATTCGCATTATGATTCTAACAATCTCCCACTCGAATCACATATATCATCCTTATAATCATATGTTCATATATACCTATATGAGCTCATTAATACAACATCACAATAACCCACATTTCCACCAATCTTGTCCATACTCTGTTAACATACGACCAAAGTTGGTTTTCGCCATTATGAAATTGACTATACCAAACAATGATCATATACATTAACACAAGTAATGACATGGATCTGATATAGGTACATAGCATGAAAATTGCATGTTAATGTGATCTAGACATACCTATTTTCAACTAGTCCAAAAACCTTATCATACAAGAGATCATATGGCAATGACTAATGAGTTCAAAGAATGGAAAACTTTATTATTATGCGCATAATCCAAAACACGTCCATACATGAAGCATCAAAATAGAACTAACTCCCATTGAATTGTTGTATTACAGAATAGATACAACACCCATACAGACAACATGCTCATGAAAAACTTTTGACTTTAGCCCTTTAGTGAATGGATTTGCTACCATGGAGCTGATCTCAATGTGCTCAACAGACACCTGTCTACTTTGAACACTTTCCTTAACCGCTAAATACTTAATATCAGTGTGCTTCGACCTCGAAGAACTTTTGTTGTTGTTGGAGTACATTACCACCGAATTATTGTCACAGTAAAGCCGAAGTGGTCTTTCGACACCATTAATGATCCGTAGTACTGTGACAAAATTCCTAAGTCATACTCCATGATTTGAGGCCTCGAAGCACACTATGAATTATGCTTCCATAGTGGAGGTAGCTATCAAGATTTGCTTTACACTCCTCCACAAGATAGCCCCTCCAGCCAGTAGAAAAATATATCCCAAATTAGATCTTCAGGTATCCTAACATCCCACAAAGTCTGAGTCAGAATATCGAAAGACCTCCAAATGATCTGATTTCTTGTATGTGAGCATGAAATCCTTTATTCTTTGTAGGTAGCACATGATCCATTTAGTACCTTCTAGTGATCGGGTCCAGGCTTGCTTAAATATCTGCCTAATATGCCAACAATGTATGCTAGGTTTAGCCACGTCCAGACTTGGGGCATACATCAACTTCCCACTACTGATGCATAGGAAACATTTTCCATCTCTTTAGCTTCAAACTCATTCTTGGGGCATTGGTTAAGAGAAAATTTATCTCCCTTAGCCACTGGAGTATCTTCTGGTTTGCAATTCTTCATGTCAAATTACCTTAAAATGGTTTCAATGTATCTCCTTTGTGATAATCCAAGGATACCTCGAGAATGATATCGTTATATCTGGATTCCTAATACAAAAGAGGCTTCACCAAGATCTTCAATTTCAAAATTACCAAAGAGAAATGTCTTGGTTTCTTAAAGCAAACCATTGTCATTATAAGCAAGAAAGATGTCATCCACATACAAAATAAGGAAAATATATTTTCCCCTACAAAATTTGTGGTATACACAATCATCAACCAAATTTGTCTCAAAACTGAATGAGATAATTATTTGATGAAACTTGTAATACAACTGTCTTGAAGCTTGCTTTAGTCCATAAATGGCTTTCTTTAATTTGCAAATCATTTTCGTTACGTCTCATAATGCAAAGTTTTCTAGTTACACCATGTAAATTGTTTCATTAATGTTTCCATTAAGAAACGATGTCTTTACATCCATCTGATGTAGTTGCAAATTAAAATGAGTTACTAATGTCATTATGGTTCTAAATGAGTCTTTGGACGAAACTGTCGAAAATGTCTTTATAGTTTATGCCTTCCTTTTGAGTAAATCCCTTAGCAACAAAGCGAGCCTTATATTTGTCTACATTGCCTTGTAAATCCCGTTTGATTTTAAATATCCATTTATAACCAATGGGCTTCACACCTTCAGGCATTGGGACAACATCCCAAACCTCGTTGCCACTCATGGATTTCATCTCTTCATTCATGTCATTGATCTAGTCCTGAGAATGAGAACTACTCATGGCATGAGTGACCGAAATGGGATCCGTATCCATTTGGTCTACCTCTAGTTCCTGAAGAAATACAACGTAATCACTAGATATTGCACTTCTCCTTTCTCTACTGGATCTCCTAATGGGTGTAGGATCTTGAATATTTTGAGGTTGTTCAGTTTGATTAATGGGAAAATTATCCACATTACTTTCTTCCCCTGATGTTGTTGGAACAACGTTTGGAAAAAGAACTTGACCCTGTTCAATGATTTCCTTATTAATAAGATCTGGTTCTTTAAATGTAATGTGGCGACTATCACCCCCTAAACCAACACCCTTAAAGAAGTGGGCACGCCTGGTCTTAAAAAATGAGTGAGTCATTGGGTCATAAAACTTATAACCCTTCAATCTCTTAAAGTACCTTACAAAATAGCAGGTGATCGTCTTAGAGTCCAGTTTCCTTTCAGCAGGCCCGTATGGCCTAGCCTCAGCTGAACACCCTCAGATATAAAAATGTTTCAGACTAGGTACCTTATTAGTCCACATTTCATATGGGGTTTTAGGCACTGCTTTAGTTGGTACTCGATTGAGAACATATACAATTGTTTTGAGTGCTTCTCCCCAAGAGACCCAAGTAAAGAAGAATGACTAATCATACTTCGTACCATATCCTTAAGGGTTCTGTTGTGGTGTTCAGTAACACCATTCATGCTTGGTGTCCCAGGCATAGTGTATTGAGGCATTATGCCGCACTCATCTAGAAAAGAAGCAAATGGTCCTAGACGCTATCCTCCTGATCCATCATATCTGCCATAGTACTTACCACCACGATCAGATATGACGGCCTTAATCCTTTCTCGAGTTGGTTTTCCACCTCGACCTTATAGGACTTGAACTCATATAAAGACTGTGACTTTTTGTGAAGAAGAAATAGATATCCGTATCTAGAGTAGTCATCTAAGAACGTAATAAAATACTATTGTCCATTCCAGGAAGCCGTAGGGAATGAATCACAGATATTCGTATGTATTAGTTCCAAGACATCTGTAACTCTAGTGGCACCTATACCTCTTTTGTTTGTTCTTTTCCCCTTTAAACAGTCTACACAAACATCCAAATCATTGTAATCAAGGGAATCAAGAATTCCATTTAAAATAAGCCTATCCATTCTCTGTTTAGAGATATGGCCTAAACACTTATGCCACAGTAAAGCGGAATTCTCCTGAGTTATTTTATGCTTTGTACCACTCAAAGTTTCATTGAAGGTTTTTAAATTGGAGGAAAAAGTATGCAGCATATATAATTTATCACTGACATAGAAAGAATCAAAACCAACTAAATTTGAATTAAGAAATAACTGAAATTATCTATCTCCAAATGAACAAGAATAGCCAAATTTGTCCGATAGATAAACAGAAACTAAATTTCATCTAAATGATGGTATAATGAATGTTTCTTTCAAATCTAACTGGTGACCGGTAGTCAGTGACAACCTGAAATCTGCAATGGCTTCTACCTCCACCTTCTTGTCATCGCCCACATAGATGTATCTTTTACCATCACTTAGCATTCGGCAGCTTAGGCAACCCTGCACAAATACACTGATGTGAATAGTAGTTCCCGAATCTATCCACCAAATGTCTGAGGGTACAAAAGTATAATTAACATCTGAATAAACCAAAGAGAGTAATGTACCTTTCTTTTCACGTCAAGAGTGATACTTGGTACAATCCTTCTTCACGTATCCTTCTCCCTTGTAGAAGAAGCAGGATGCCCTAGGCTTCTTCTGACTCCCTTTGGAGGAGGATGAACTGGCAGCAGCTGTATCCTTAGCCCACTCCCTTTTGGGCTCAAAAATCAGATGAGCACTTTCTAGTTTGTCCTGTTTTAGTCATTCTTCCTCTTGCACACAATGAGAAATGAGCTCGTTAAGAGTCTACGTCTCCCTTTAGTAGTTATAGTTAACCTTAAACTGCCCATATTGTGTAGGGAGGGAGATCAAAACTAAATGCACGAGGAGGTCATCTAACAACTCCAACTTAAGTGTCTTTAGTTTCGAGGCTAAATGGGACATTTCCATTGTATGCTCCCTAATGTTTCCAGTACCCCTGTACTTAAGTGAGACAAGTTTACTAAGGAGATTGCTTATCTCAGCTTTCTCATTCTTAGCAAATCTTTTCTCGATATCATCAAGGAATTTCTTAGCATTCAATTCCTCTGAGATAGCACCCCTAAAGTTTTCTAGAATAGTACGCTTCATGATCATCAGACACATGCGATTTGATCACTCCCACCTCTCAAAGTTCTTTATTTCCTCAGAAGAACTCTTATCCATAAGAGGGGAGGGAGGATCAACCCGAAGTGCATAGTCCAGATCCATGCATCCCAAAATAATGACACTTTCTTTTCGGAATTTAAAATTAGATCCATTTAACTCTGGAATAGAATTTAAATTGGCAATTATGCCAGATGTAGAGGAGTTAACTGAAAAAATAAAGGAAATAAACAAAATACATGCTCAGAATGAAGTAAACTAAATAATACAATCGTTAATATTTAGTCTTTGGAAAATAAACATTAATATTGTAAAAGAAAATCTTAAGAATGATAAATAACTATTAAAAACAATCATGGGAGTAATCAAGCCATCTTTAGATTAACTTAACTACCCACATGAAACCTAATAATTCAATAGAAAAATTATCATTAAATGTACACATATGCATTCAGTTATGAGGTGGCCCACCTTTAGGTTAAGCTCCCCACATAGGAATACAACATACACAGTTGCTATAATGTTTTAAATAAACTGGCGCAAAAAGTAACCCACTTTGGCAAGAATTACTAAATGTAGTAGAGTACTTAATACATTAAAACCTATTACTAATGTTCGTACCACAATGATCATGATCAATGTATCCCAACCAACACGCCAATACCGGTACTCATGATGAGTACCGGTACTGGTCCTTCTATACCGGTACCAGAATGATATGTATCGGTACTGGTCTTATGTACCGGTACTACATCAATACTGGACCGATCTTGGGACCATGTCCAGTATTATACATGTACCGGTACTCATGATGAGTACTGGTACTCCATTGATACTGGACCATTTGGTATGGCCAGTTTCCCTCATGTACCAGTACTCATTATGAGTACCGGTACTCCTTCGATACTAGCTGCACTCCTAGGCATGACCAGTATCCCATATGTACCGATACTCGTGATAAATATTGGTACTCCATCGATACTGGCGGTGCTTCTGAGGCGTGGCCAGTATCCCACATGTACCGGTACTCTCATAATAAGTACCGATACTCCAACGATACTGGCGGTGCTCAAGGAAGTGCCTAATGGGTTCCCGTGCCCAGCCAGTACCGATACTCATCATGAGTACCGGTACCAGACCGATCACGGCCCGATTCTAGGGCGATGATCTGAAATCGGGATTTGGGGAAAACACTCCAAATCATGATTCAGATCGTAAAACTTGATTTGATTATCAAATATGGGATACAAGTGAACATGAAAATCGAAAAACGATCATTAGTTTCATTGATTCATCAAGATGTGATTGAATCAATCCAAAAAACTAATCGAAGAACAATCCCCCAAAATTGAACGGAAAATTATTTTCTCAAAATCTGATTCATTAAGGCAATGATATAGTGAATAGAAAAACTTTGATACCACTTGTTGGAATTAAAATCGAATAAAATAAAATATCGGATGATTTTCTATAATCCCAAGATCAATCTATTCCCTATATTATCAACCATAATGAAAATCGAAAAGAAAATGATGGAGGGATACCTAAATCCATCGCAGCAGAAGCATTGAGATCACGGAGATCCTCTGGAGCTGTGGGCTTGCTTCTCCAACGAGAGGCGATGGCAATGGTTCTTCTAGAGGGTTGAGAGAGCGAGAGGAAAAGAACTTACTGGGAGAGACACACCTCTTGGGTTCTGGTTGGGCTCTATTCATTACTTTTCTGCGATGGGATGCAGAAAATCGAATACCCGTTTTGCCCTCACCCCTCTAGGGACCATAACTGCTTAAATTAAAATGTCAATTCCACCCATCACGGAATTGCATTTTTCTCTTCAGGTTTCTATGCATTAAATCTCATATCCTAATGAGATGCGAATGGTCAATTTACATAATTAGACCACTTTAGTGATCGTAAATGTAATGTCCAAATAGATATACATATGTAACGTATAATTTCTTAATAATAATATATGTAGGTTCACATTATGATTCTAATAGTGAACACAACTACTAACATCAAGTTCTCACTAGGATGAATTAGGAATAGCTTACCTGCCAACGACCTTGCTTGTAAGCTCCACGTGATCGCACTTCACACGATCAAGCAACAACAACTTCTCACCTACATGGAAATGAAACAGGAATGTTAACCGGATATAAAGCCTCAACTGTAGAAAGATGTAAAAAAAAAATGGCTGACTACATGCTTCTTCGTCCAAGAAGAACTCCAAGACAACCCACAAAATGGCATCAGAGACCCATACCCTCAATTTATAGGAGGGAACGAACCTCAGCTTACCTCGAATCTTAGCCCAATCCTCATTATTGATCTGCCCACATGAAGATGAAGGGATCAGGGGGATCACCATTTTGAAGATTCAAATCTCGCAACAGAGTCAAGCTCGTATAAAGGAGGGAACTAGTGAGGCCAAGAAGGAAAGAAAATGTACACAATACTGTTGAGGTAGAAGCAAATGTGGAAGCCAAAGTAAATGGAAGATTAAGCATGGTAGAAATTCAAATCAATGACAATAAATATATATACAGATGACGAGCAAAACACCTCAACCACCATAGCAAATTGGCAAATCCTCCTGATACAATCTTGCAGGTATTTTTATTAGGCTCAAAGCAATGGTAGTTATGCTTATTGGCCACAAACGACACCAAAGGTGGAGCAGAAGACCACAGAAGCTAGCAATGGCGTCTGATCCTCTACCAACCAACACCTCAACCGAATAAGACTATGCAGTAAGAGCTTACATTCAACATCACACTTCATGAAAACAAAGATCAAACAAAGCACGATCACTCAAAACCCCAAATCAATCAAGACACATCATGGAACAGAGCCTCAAATGAGGATCCCTAGAAAATGAAAAGCCCTAAATATCAAATAAAATCAAACAAAAACCCCCCAAATCGATCAACTAAAACAAGCACAAAATCTGCTACAAGATATTTAAAGCAACAATAGAGGTTGAGTTGCCAATGCATGGAGGATTGTTGTGACAGCAAGTGAGGCAAGGACCATCGTTGAGGCGAGGAGTCATCCAAGGGACAGCGACAATGGACCATCACCGACCTTCATGCAAGACTAAGAAGACTATGACGCAGAAGGAGGGGTAGTGGAAGATTTCGATGGAAGAACCCTAATTCCATGCCCACCGTGGAATAAATTTCTCCCAGTAAAGTGGGCATCTTACAGCATAACTATATTACGGCTTTTCATAGGCCAAACAAAGAATGGAATTCGATCTTCCTCGAAACAAACTAGGCCTTAAGGTGGAATAAAATAATCTTATCCTATGATTTAATGTAAAATATACTTATTTTATATTTGGTGTGAGTTAAAATATTCTTATATCGTTTAGAATTACTTTTTTTTAGCTAAATATCATTTTCAAACTTATTCTTTGATGTTACGTTAAATGCTATCTAGACTAAACGAAAAACTTATTCTAGCAATGTCCTTGTTTCTCATTATAAGTGAGAGCCTATTATGACCGCATATGAGGGAGACTCATTCTTCGAGGTCCCCACATGAGAGAAGCTCACCATCAGTCCCTACATGAGAAGAACACTTTCCTAATCCTTGTATGAGAGAAATCTACTAAGAGATCTCGAGACATGCCTCTCCCATATGGAAATCTCTCAAAAGACTTCTCTCATAAAGGGACCAGGAATGTGTTCCTCTCATGTAGGGACCAATAGTGAGCTTCTCTCATGTGGGGACCTCAAAGAATGAGTCTCTCTCACATGGGGTCATAATAGGTTTTCACTCAAACCCATGCAATTCCATAACCTTACACCATGTCTAGACTTTAAAAGTATAAGTCCATCTTAGAGAAAATCAAACCCTAGGAACTAGTTAGGAAAGCATGAGTTGAGAAGAGCTTCCTAGGGTGTGGACTGATGTTAAAAGAACTTGAATTACACTAAACATGAAAACCAAGGGATAGAAAAGGTCAAAATCCTAAACACAACGTGTTGGAGTTATGTGTCTTTAGCGAGCCAACCTGAGTGGAATCACTTGATCAGTGATTTGGATCTAAGTATCTGATGATGTGGACACACTAATGTAGTTAGTTAGATCTCTTAGTACAATTAGGAGAATGTACTAAAGCCATGTTGGATATACTAATGGCAAGTATCGAACATCCAAATGATTTTGGAAAGGAACTAGTCTTCATTCTCGACCCAATGATACAAGGAGAACATAAATACAAGTAATCCATGGTAGGAAGGGTAGTGGATTTTAGCATTACATAAGTCTTTCTTTGTGAAAGATTCATGAGTATTTAGAATACCTGATGTGAAATCCCACTAGTAATTACGAAATTAACTAGGAGCAACCTTGAAATAAATTGAGAGAAATAGCACAATCAACCATCCTAATTTGCTAATTGGGACCTTAAGAACCCAAAATAAGGAATCATGGACTCAAGGTGTAGTTCCATTAGGGATAATGCCCACAGGTTGTGTTAATGGTGATTAAGTTAAGTGAGGGACCTTGGAGCTATAGATTCTAACGAAGGGGGTGAGATCGAGCGTGATAAACTAAATAATGCGAAATAAAATAATAATCACGCGAAATAAATAATATCACAAGTACACAAATATTTTTAGGTGGAAACCCAAAACCTGGGTAAAAATCACCACCTAAGCCTCTAGATTTAGGATTTCCTGATCAACCTAGTCGATCAAATCCACTATTCGAGTCACTTAAACGAGGGTGACTCAACCTCAATACAACCACACTACTTTGAACAAGGATTGCGTACCTCAAAACCCCTTCTCTTCATGAGGAGTATTTTATCTCGCAATGGAGATGGCAATTCGCAAAGTGAATACCCGAACAAGGACAAAATACAAAGTATCCTTTAGAGCCACAAAGAAAATGTAAATCAACCTAGCTTTTATAGGCAAAAGGACTTCCCTTAGATGGAAGTGGAGTGACATGCAGTCTGCAGTGTGATGGTGCTCTCGGATGGATGCTATAGGGCTTGGAGAGCAACAACACTTTCTTCTTTGATTCTAATCTCTTCTTTGACACAATATGAGTGGAAGAAGTATTCTCAAGTTGTGTCAAACAAAGGTAGGGTCCTCCTCTATTTATAGATGGCTTAGAAACCCTTAGGAAGGCTTTGGAAGGCTTAGGTAGCCGTTGGAAACAAATCCAAGGCAAATCAAGCTAAAATCAAGGTCATTTATGATTCTAACAGGGTTATTAGACATTTGAGTCGTCGTCTGATCTGAAGATCGGATGTCTAATCTAGAAGGGTGAAAGATCTGAACTGAGTTAGATTAAGATGGACATCTAAGAATCACTTATAAGATGTTTGGGATACTAATCAGACGTCTAATCCTAAGATGGTTTCCTTCCTATTTTCACAAGATCGAAATAGGATTCTAGTGTTAAGTTGCACAGACGACAAGTCGGACATCTGGCAATAAATTTGGAAGTTTGGAAATAGGATTCTCTGTAGGAATTGATTTCTTGAGGCTAAACAGCTATTAGGTCCGACAAAAGGTGATTTGGGTCAGATCTTAGCCTAACGTCTATTTATCAAACATTTGGGATGCTCTACGGACATCTAAAAGTAGATGTAAACTAGATTAGGGGTTAATCCTCAAAGATTAAGTCTAACAAGCCAACGATCCTCTAGTTGGACGTCTAGCAAGGTCCTCAGATGTCTTTTAAGACATTTGAACTATGGGTTAGACGTCTGAAGGTGGCTGACAGAGAGTGGGTTATCAGCCTAAGTGTTTTGGACGTTTAGACGAAAGGTCAGACGTCTTAAAAGTCAAGATCAGACGTCTGATGTCCAGATTGGACGTCTGATCTAGCTATCTGAAGCCTATTTTGGTTTTTTGATTTATTTAAGAGTTTGTCTAAGTGTCTTAGGATAGTGTATGTGTTCCTCTGACTATTGTTTGTTACTTTGGGCTCTTTAACAATTAATTTAAGCAAATAAAGAGAAAAGAACAAAGAAAAGAGATAAAATACAAGAACTGAATAAACCTCTATCCCATTCTTCATCTCCATGCTTCTTCAAGCTCTCACTCCAAGCGAAGCTCCTTCTCCTCCATCAAGCTCCTCCAATCCACCATGGTCGCAAGATTGAGCTCCTTCACACTTGTATCCATTTGCATTTATCCTGAAACTATAACTCAAATGCAAATATTAAATAACAAGTATTTTGTTATCGTAAAAATCAATGATCAAGGTGCTCTTGCACTAACAGGAGCAATGAAACCCCACTCGTAAGGGGAGGGGGATAATGATTGGGAACCATGTGGGCTACTCGGAAATCTCCTAATATTTAATTTTTTGTGTGGATAAATATCCCTAGCCCCAATCATTGGTAGGTTCCTCTACCATTTGCTTATTGTGTGAGAGAGTAAGGGAGAGAACACAGAGAGAGAATCAGTTGCGTCGGGAGGAGATAAAGAAGGATCTACGGCTTGGATCATTGAAGGAGCCCCCATTCTACTCCACGAAGCACTAAAAGATCAAACTCTTACTTTGTCTTTGGATCTGAATGAGAGGTCTAATCGAGGTTTCTTTTAGGTCAAATGTGGACTCTGCAGGGAAGGATGTAACAAGGGAGGTGGGGTAGGGGAGGAAAGAGTCTCGATAGCGGTAGCAACCTATCTCAAAGCAAGGTAGGGTGGTATACTCCTCTTGATCTTTATTTTTATTAGTCAAATAAAAACACCATAAAACTAGGATTCATGTTATTATACTGATATTGACTGGAGATGGGTCATGAAACCCCTGTGGAATAGAGGCAAGATGGAATGCTTGCCCCCAAAGCAAGTTTTGGGCATCCTAGATGAGGTCCCTTCTTGTAATAGATTCCCCAAATCCAAATGGGGTGAAATAGAGGTTAAATCCTAGGTTCCAAGGTAGTGACACTAAGGGCAGACATCTGATAAGGCTTCTGTGATCATGTTTCACTAGAAACTCCTGACAAGGATCGGGAATTACATCAATTTGGGCAAGTCCAAGCCAATTATTAAAGGAGGGATGAATTTACCTCTGTTAAGAGTTTAGGATTCAGATCTGTGGGTCCTGAATGGAGCCCCCAATGTTTCTTGTAAACCCATAAGGATAGGTAAATCCAAATACTTGGGATCAAAATCGAAAACGAATAAGGCAATTAGGTCGGAATAAGTGGATTCATAAGATTAGACACCTCGACCTCATGAGCTATGGACTCATTGTTATAAGTCAAGGATCCAAGAATTTAAGGTAGTTGGTAGCTTCCAGATGTGCCATAAGGGTGCAAACCGCACTAGGAAACATGATTCAAGACTCCGAAGGGAGTACTCGTGAAGGCACTCCTTGGTGGAATATTGTTTCACTGACTGCCAATGAATACGATAGCTATGGTTGGATCCCTGACTAATAGGATCAGCCATAGGAAAGTTATGGTCTTCAATTCTAAGGCATACCCTATAGACTATGTAATGGTCATTCTAGACTAATACACCCTGTGGATCTAACCATAAGGGGAAGCCTTCAGGGTATACTCGGTAATTAATGGGGTCTAAATAAACAGGAGATAAGACCTCTAGTACTTGAGATGGGTGATCGATAAGTCATAACGAATAGTACAAGCTCGGAAAAATCCCACGCAATTTGTGCAACGACTCGAGTGATGGAAAGGCAACCCCAAGAGAGGGGCATCCAGTGATATCTCAAAAAAGGGCATCACCCATGAGATGGGATGTGTTGTTCACTCGCCAGTTACAAATGTTGACTGACCGCCCTAGATCTAGGAAAGGAAAATCATATTATCGGAGGCAACTCACTTGGGGCACCTAGTGATATCTCTTCGGGGAATCACCAAGTTGCAGCTATAAGGACGTTGAGTGATTGACTTCTTGGTTTAGCAACAAGTGGGAAACATTCTAAACACTCATGAGATCAACATGAGTCAGTAGACTGGAGGTTGGACCTCTAGTATCCACAGCAGGGTGGCCAATGAGTTGTGAGGTGTGATAACTGTGCTTATTTATATGTTGACATGCTTAATTATGCTGGCTCTATAACATTAGTTGTAGTTGAATTATGAAATTTTATGACTATCTACATGCATGATATTAGGTTTTAGGATTGCAAAAATGAGCCTTCTTATTCCATGTTTACTAATTGATACTCTCTTTTGTGCAGACTATATGGGTCAAGTCAGGTCAAGTCGATTCAAATTGCATGAGTGGAGAGGAGAAGAAACTCTTTCACCAGTCGCCCTGAAGCCCTAATCTTGATCACCTTTCCTAATACTAAACTCTACCTAAACCCAACTTCTAAAACTCTAAACCTCACCCTAGCCTTAGCCCTAAATCCTATTCCTAATCCTAATCCCATTTCTACTCCCAATTCCTCACCATAAAAATCCTACTCCTAAACCTTAATTCCTAATCCTAAAACCCTAAACCCTAGCAAGCCTTCGAAAGCCTACCTAATCCCACTCCACCTTTGGATGTGCCTCCATAAAATCCCTAAAACACTACCTTTAATTCCCTAAACCTATTTAGATTTCAATCAACCAATTTAACCACCCAATTAATCCACTTTCCTAAATTTAAACCGAGGGTGAACATGCCCCCTTCCCTACAGAGCACATGCCCACCTTTGTGCCTCCAATATAGGTTACACCCACCATCCAAGACCCACCAAAAACACACAACCATACATCTTTCCTAATTCCCAAAAATCACAATCCTAATCCTACACTATAATCCTAATCCTATTTCCAAATCAACCAATCCTAATCCTATATTCTAAAAACCACTTTTCTTGGATCCTACTCCACTTGATTGGTCGCCCACCCTCGTCTACTTAAACTCCCCTTGGACAACTCTTGTGTATCTCTCTTCTTCTTCCTCTTGGCTCCGCACAATTCCCTTGGCCTCTTCCTTCCTCCTCCATTCACAAACCCTAGCTGCCCACCATAATTCCTACCTCCTTCCTCCACTCCATGCCAAGACCCCCTCCAACACCATGGCCATCCCCTTCCTTGCTTCCTCACCTTCTATTCTCAATAGTTTAGGTCCTTATCTTCTCTTAAATACCTATACCCCTTAGGTTTTCTTCCATAGCAAGCATTCCTTTACCTTCTTCTTCCACTACTCTAATTGCTTCTCCACACAAGGATTTCACTTCTCTAGGATTCTTTGAGTTCCTCTGTTGCTTCTTCACACTTCGGGATCGAGGCAGACTTCTCTACAACTATCGCGAGTCTCTGAGGCTTTGCTATACGACAACTTGATTTCTACTCCTTGTTTCTCTTGTTTCTTGCTTTTGTATTTGCTTTATTAGTTATAGACCTTGCTTGAGTTGCAATAATATTGTCATGGCTTTCTAGTATCTCTCTTATGTCCCGTTGTGTTTGCTTTATTATTACAAAATCCAAAATTTTGCAAAACCCAAAAAAAGAAACTCATTGGGATTAGTAGTTTACAAATTTGTACTGATTTCAGAGTTTGTGGTCTTAGCAAATTCATTTTAAGTAGTGTAGCCATCATAAAATCGCTAAATGTTTCCTATTGATATTAATTAAAGTCTATTTTCATTGTGACAATTTTGTAGTGTAACTCTTTCTATATTATTTTATAAAATTCACACATTGATAGGGGGTCATTTTGCATAACAGAATAGAATAAAAAATTTCTAACTTCCTAGTTTTTTCCTAAATTTTTTACTTATCCAAATTGCGTGAAATAAACTGTAGTAGTTCTCTCTTTTTTATGTTGGAAAGCAAGGAAGGTTATCTAAATTCGTCGTTGTTGTAGCCTAACACCTAATGACATCAAGTCATGGATTTCAAACCCGAATATCCATTGTCCAACACATAAACATAAGAAACATATGCAGAATCCAATGAATTACTAATCGAAACATAAAATGAAAAAATTAAATATAATAGGTCAGGTCAATATTCAAATAGAAAATAAAAGTACACCAAAAAGAAAATCTACTAATATGTTACATCACCAAGAAAACATGAAAAGAAAAACTACTACAACAGGGATGGGGAGTAACTGATAACTTGAGTATCATTACTCCACACCCCACTCCAAAAACTCTCCAACTGTCACTAGTGCTCAAAATGATTCACCTGCATCTGAAGTTAAGCTAATGAGAAAAACTCCTAATAGAATGTATCTAAAGCTAGGCAACTAATTTCAAGCAGTAAAAATAAGCAAGAATATAAATGAAAGGAAAAACTAGAATCACGAAAAGACAACAAAGCAGAAGGTAGAAAACTAACAAGAATGTACTGTAAAGTTTAATTAATTATTTATCTATCAGCAATCATTGGACATTTACAAATAGTGGTTCATTTATTATTTTGGTAATGACCGGTCATCTTATTCTGGAATAAATCAGAGTTATTGATCTAGACTCGATCTCTATCCGTAAAGCCCCTCGGATTGGACTCAACCAGAGCCAGTAGTGTGTTGCCTGCCTCGAGGACCCACAACGTAGGACGCGATGACGTACAACATCAAAAATAAACCCAGGGGTGGCAACATCATTGGCGTAAGGTGTCGTCTACCCTAGATAGCTCTTCTCCCCATGACACCAACAAACCGAACACTACACGTCTGGTGTAAAAGATTCCTGAGGTCATGCCCGACTTGGCTAAAAGCCTGAGTTATAGGGAGGCATGCATCTCCCTAGCCACAAATGGCCACCGAAAACAATGACCTGAGCAACTAACTAGAAGTTTACTGAGCATCTCCATATTTATCTTAAAGAATTGTTATCAGAACTTTTATGACATAAAATTTACAATATGTTTATTCTTACACTCTAATTTGAAGTTATAATAGAGCTCAGACCACATTACGTTCCATCGAACTGCTAAACTACTTTCCAAATTTTGACAGTGCTACCAACTAAGTTATCATTTAATGAACACAAAAACCTATGTGTTACGTAAAATGAAAATCATTTCACACATGTAATGATAAAGCCACATTCAATGTTCTTAAGTGTTCATAATTGGTTAACTCACTAAAAACTAGTAACAAATTATAATTAATCACGTATTCCCAGACATGTAAACAATTATGAATAAGATTATGTGAATATGCATAACTAATTTTCAAAAAGGGAACTCAAGTCAAAATGAAGAGTCATTGTTCTACGTGCATAGGTTTCAAGGAAGGAACGTGTAATGATACAAGTGATAAATAATTAACAAAGGATGGCATTCTACCTCACATGCATGTGAGTACACGCTCCTGAAATCCCTTTCATACGATTACGCGTGAACATACCCTTTATTTGATGCCTTGAAAATCAAAGCAAAAATCATTTGACCCAACTATACGAATGTGTCTGTCACAGTCTAAAACCCTCAAATTGGGTCCTTGATCACCGGATTCTGACCTCGAAGGTCCTTGATCTATGCAAAACATGTCTAGCCGTTAGATCTTGATTAAGACCAAAATTCCTTCATAGGGACCTAAACAAAAAAATGAAAACATCAACATTTTTTGCAATAATTTTTCTAACTCCTCAACCTTTCTTCCTTTGGCTTCTTTTCTTTGTTCTCCTTCTCCATCTTCGTTCTTCTCTGCACATCATGCGCGACACCATGCACGCTAACCACAACGCGATGTTAACGCCAACCTCCTCGCTGGTCATTTGCAAGACCTCCACTCGGCCTCCTCCTCCTACTCATCTCTCTCTCTCTCTTCTCTGTGTGTTGGGTGCAAGACCCATCACGTCGGCGCCCTTCCACGCCTCGTCACCGCATCGACCTCGCCAGCAATGTTCTCTTCTCCTTCCTCGTCCCCATCGTCCCTCCTCTCTCTCCTGTTCCTTCTTTCCTTATCTCTCTCTCCCTCTCATGCCCATGCACATTTGAAAGAAGAAAAGAAGAAGAACAGGAGAGGCTCACCTTGATGTCCGTCGACACCACCACTGTTCTCATCATCGTTGCTCGACTTCTCCCTCTCTATCTATCATGCTCTCTCTCTCTCCTTTTCCTTTCTCTTTCTCTTGCATTGCAAAGGAAGGGTATGGCAGTGGTAGTGTTCGTTGATGTAGTGAGGAAAAAGAACTGCATGGCTTTCATAGGGGGTAGGAGAGAGGAAAATAGGTCTTAGGTTTAGAAAGGAGAATAATTAAAAAGAAATGATTAGGAAGGAGAGGTGAGAATTAGGAAACATAATATTATTATTATTTTACTTTCATAACTACAAGTGTCCTTGTAATTAACTCAAATAAATTTTGATTCCTGTGAAAAATATATCTTTGGAATCATTATGAGAAAAGGAATCTCATAAAATTTATGAGTTTCCAAATAAAGGTAACACTGTCCAATTCCCAAGGCAAGTCGCACAAAAAATTTACTCATGGTTTGCACGCGTTTCATTCATTCGATGTTCAATCATCACACGAAACATACCATCAGAATCCTCATGAC
Organism: Thalassia testudinum; assembly: GCA_037157565.1. Classification (NCBI taxonomy): domain Eukaryota; kingdom Viridiplantae; phylum Streptophyta; class Magnoliopsida; order Alismatales; family Hydrocharitaceae; genus Thalassia; species Thalassia testudinum. Next base: position 58,713,828 of record JAZHRO010000035.1, on the reverse strand, counting down.
ACAGGAAAGCCAACCATACTTTCAGATCCTCGATTCGATGTCCAGATCACAAAAATGAAGAACATGTGGGTTTCTACTTCAATTTTGAGTTGTCAATTCGCACGAGCTCCATTTTGTGTACGGCTGGTGGCATTGGATTCATTTTGAGGTTTAGTATTCGATTAAATAATCGGTTCACAGATTTGGGTCATTAAAGTCATTGCAGTGTGGTTTTCGCGCCCAAAGACATTAAAAATATTTAACGGGGTCTCCATGCAATTAAGTCCAATAGTTTAGTAGTAAGTATTGAGATCGGGTCATTTCATCCTTAGGGAAGCAATTTAGTTTTCTCTCTCACTTAGGTCATTCTCTCAATCTTATAATTTTTTTCATCATCTTCGTTTTGCAACTTTTTTTGTCTTTTGATTTTAAGAAACACAATGAGAAATGGTTGTGCTTCACACACACATCAACCTGCACACACCACAACAAGGTACATGAAGCGCTAAACACAACACATTATATTTATTACATTAATATAAAAATGAACAACATAGAAACAAAGAAAGTGAATATATATGGAATGAAAATCACAACACAGTACAAAACTAAAGTGTTGGGTTCTCATTGTGGGGAGGAGATCCTCGCAACCATGAGATAAAACCCCCATGAATTATTACACAACATTGAAAAGAAAAGAAGAGTTGGAGATAGAAGGGTTGATGGTGGACTTGAATCAAGTAGCTAGCGGGCGTGTATGTGTAGGAGATAGTGGTGGCAATAGTTGAGATTGGCGTCGAGTTGTGTGGTGGAGTTGGTGATTGGAAGGTGGTAGATAAGTGGAGGATGGTGATGGTGATGAGATGGAGTGTTGGTCGTGGGTTAATGGATTGATTGATGGTGGTTGGGTGATTGCTTAGTGGTGTTGGGAGGCTAGGGAGGTGGTTAGATGCTGATTTAAGTGGTAGTATAGGTTCTGGCCATGGGATCAATATTGGTAAATGGGAGGTGTTAAGGTGATGGATAAGTGGTTGAAGGGACTAATGTGGTGGCTAGCTGTGTGTTATAGGTGGAGGAGAGGTGTGTTGTTGAGGGTCGTGGGGTGGTGAGTGGATTGGAGATGTTGGTGGTTGATGGTGGTGGTGGTTAAGTGCTCGGAAAGGTGGTGGAGCTAGTGAGGGAAATAGTGATGAAGTGCTGGCCGTGTGTTTGGTGGTGCTTGAATGGTGAAGGGAGGTGGCAAAATGGAGACGAGTGCGGTGGATGGATTGATAGAGTTGGTGGCCATGAGTTTGGTGTGGATGGAGAAGGTGGATGATGGATTGTGGATGTGAATGTGTGTGCAGAGGTGAAGGTGGAAGTGTTGATGATAGTGGTGGTGATTGAGAAGGTGAGGTCATGAGTGGTGTGGTATTGGATGGAGGTGGCGTGAAGGTTGGTGAGTGATGAGAGTGTGTGCGTGTGTGAGTATGCAAGTGAGTATGTGTGTATGTGGGCGTGTGAACAACAAGAACAACAAAAACAACAAAGAACACAAAGAATGGAACAAGAACAATAAGAACAAATATGAACAATAAGCAATAAAGGGAAAGAACTAGATTACTTGCAACCAAAAGAAATCTAAACTAATGCAATGAATTAAAAATAAATACAAGGAAAAAGAAGAAAAAGATGAGGGGATTGGAACCATGCACCACACTGGAATGGACCTCGGCCTTGTGTGGTAATGGAGGTGGTGGTCTTGGCTCAATGGAGTACCTACCACCTCACTTGGCATGGAGGAGGAGAGCCAATGGTGATAGCCAACCTCCACCCACTTGAGAGAAGGAGAGACTAGAGGAGATGGGGACGGTAGCGAGGAGTGGACATGTGAGGAAGTTGGCACACAAGAGAATGGGGAGGGGAATGAAGTCACGCACCAGAAGAATGGGCTTTTATATGTGGGCTAGTGAGGGGTGTGCAACTCCTCCCAAGTGTGTGTAAGTGTGTGTGTTAGTAAGTGTTTTAGTAGGTCATTAGGTGGGTGTTTAAGAGGGTGTGTTGGGCCTCTAATGTGGAGGTGTGTTGGGTTGAAATTGGGTGCACATATGGGTGTTAAATTAAGTAGAGAAATGTGATGTTTGGCTAAGTGTGTGTGGTGTTTATTGGTGGGTTATATGGCTAGGTTTGTATTTTGTTTTGGTGGGGTGAGTGGTCCTAGAATATGTTCTATTTGGGTGGCTAATTAGTAGATAGATGTGGGGTTGATTGGGCTTTTGTGTGTGCATTTTGATTGATGGAAGTAAAAACAACTTTTGTTTTGCATTTGAGTGCTTGATTTTGATGTATGCAAGGTAGGAGGTCTCTGAAGAACCTTTTACACGAACCACTTGAACTGAACCCCAAGAGAAAGGTCAACTCAGTTGAAGAGATTAAGATAGAAATGACATTATGTAAACCCAGGGAACCAGGTAATCCAACTCAACCTAACCACCTAAATCAATTTGAACACTTCCAATAATAACTAGCTCAATTCCAACAGACCCAAGCACAAAGACATGCCTGCTTAGAGGCAGAAGCCCAGGCCTAAGCCTGAGCTTGAGCACAAGCAGAGGATCATGTGCAACCTAGGCCCTTGAGGGACTTCTACAATCTCTCAAACTACACATATGAACCTTATGTGCAAGTTTCGCAAGTTGATACAAATTTCGAGATCAAACCTACCATTATTGCCTTGCCACAATTTCACAAGAACAATTTTGAGGATCCCTTCCAACATTCGAAAGAATTAGAAGTGATTAGCCAAATCATTAGGATCCAAAATATCACCAATGATGTGCTAAGGATGAAGTTGTTTCCCTTTTCCCTCAAGGATAAGGCTAGCCTCTATTATAGAACTACAGGGAAAGTGATCACTACATGGGATGAATTGAGGAGTGTTTTCTTAAAGAAATTTTTCCTTATAGGTAAAACTAATGCCTTAAGGACAGCTATCACCACATTTTTACAATACCGAAGGAACAATTACAAGAAGCTTGGAAGAGGTTCACGGAATTAACTAAGAAATGTCCCCACCATGAGGTCCCGAAGTGGCACTTAGTGCATATTTTCTATCATGGGCTAAATGATCAATTTTGGAATTTTGTGGATGCTTAATGTGGTGGTAACTTTATGAGTAAGGACGTTGTTCTCAACGCAAATGTGATTGCGTAAAATGCACTTTTGTCATAGTATAATCGCGTTAGAAACTTTAAATTTATTTCAATCGAACTCGAAAAATATGAAGTTTATGTTTTCAAAAATAGAGTCTGTGTTGTTCGCGTGGAGACAAATAGATTAAAAATCTCTTTCCTAATTAGAACTAGAACCGTGCAGATTGAATATCGAGGAGAATGATATCTAGAACATGCAACTTAATTAAACACTAGAACTATAAAACATGCAACTTGAAGACAAGTTAAAAAAGAATTCTAGAACTTTTATTGAATAAGATAAAGAGTTTTATACTAGTAGAATGCTTCCGAGATTACAACTAGAATAGAGTCGCTACAACTAGAACTAGATAAAGAAAATGCAGAAAGTATGGGCTTTGAAGGCAAAGTTCGGAGCATCAGTGTAGATGCTGATGTGAAGGCACACCCACCTAAGTGTGGCTGCTCTCCACCTCTCCTTCCTTGCCGCTGTGTGACCATCGCCTTCACCTGCTCCGACTTTGGCCCATCACAGCTGAACCCCGTCACTCCTTTCCCCCTTCAGATCGTCCAAGAGATAAATATATTTTTCAAATAAATAAATGGAGAGGAGATTTTGAAAGATGTTTCAGTCATTTGTGGTTAGATTTTTCCAAAGGTGGGTTTTTTTTTATTTGTTTAGTTTTGGATTTTGCATGGGAAGGGATAGGTAATCAGTGGATTGGGGAGTACGTAGGTGGGTAGAGTTGTTACGTGCATGTGTGTTCGTAAGATTTGGTGACGGGATTGGATATGTGGGATTTTTGGTAGTGAGTGCATGGGATTGGATAGAGTTACGTAGGGGGTTTGGTGGCAGGGATTGTTTGTGGTGCGATTAACATGCATGTGGAATCTGTATTTGGGATTTTTGGGTGCGGCTATTTTGGGTGTGGGTATTAACACGTGGCTATCCAATAAATGTAGAAAATTAATGTACTTAGTCTATTCACATTAAGGTTAGCTGGGATTAGGTGTAGGAAATCGGGTTTTTTAATAGTTTAAGGTTAATTGGGTAGAGTCTAGTTAATTGGTTCTCCAAATAGGCTCACTAATTAGGCTAGTCCTTTTCCAACTGAGTTCAATCCAGAAAATTCAAGCAACCTTGTTCCGATCAACATGAAATTTTGTATTTGCACATATAAAAATAAACACATCAAGGTATCAAATACAATTGCACAAAAACAACATAAAAGCCCAAACGTATGCATTATTTACAAAATGACCTAAAATACCTAATCTGACCTAACTAAATGCAATCTAGCCTAAATTACCCTTAGACTAACATTAGTTAGGCATTAATTAACATGAATAAATATGAAAATATCAGACGTTGATATCTATTTGAGAATATGTGTGAAAATTCGATTAATCATGCATCCATGAGTATCTTTGGAAGGTTCAGTCAACCTAAAGCAGGAATTCATGAAGTTCAAGCTACATCGAACCATATTGACATGGATATAATTTGCTATAAGTTAGACAAGAATCCCTTAGGGTCCCAAGCATAGACATTCAATAAGGGAACACCTTCACTTGCACCACAACTATACACAACCTGCACACCTCTGGTGCACAACCTTGACCTGGCTCAACTAGTGAGCCCTTTAACTCCAAAACCAACTTTTAGGTTCCGACTTGAGACTTGAGACCTTTGATCCTACCCTTTTGATTCCTCCTATCCACCCTATCCTGCCTATTAATAGTCGGATTCTACGTGTATTGTAAAATCATTTGTTGTAGTGCGCAAAATCACTAACGATTAAAAATTAACCAGATTGAGAGTCCATGTTGAACATGAGGAGACAAACGATAGAAGGAATTTGCTTGCATTTTTTCGAATATGTATATTTTTTTTTTTTTATAAGTGGAAGTAAATATGACCATTCTACTTGCAAGATAAAAATAGAAAGTGATAGAGAGCAAGGGATAGAGAGGCAAATAATTTTATTTCTAATAGAAGAATGCTTCCAATTGAGTTCTTGCTAGAAAATATAAATACTAACTACTAAAACTAAACAACAACTAGAACAAATATAAAGTGAAAGTAAAATAAGTAGGAGGAGATGATCCGGAGTAGAGTCACAGTGGTGAAGGATTTCGTTGACAGCACCAAAGCAAAGTGGATAGGAAGATTCGGAGGACTAGAGGTAAAGGAAGGCTTGGTGGAGGTGGAGTTCTACTCTAATGGAGATAACCTAAGGAAGATGGCTAGACTATTCTCTATTCCACTTAGGAGGATTTAGAGGTGGTGGAAGAATATGTGAGTGGACAAGGTGGATGAAGAATTAATTTCTAAGTGGTAGGTGTAGGGATTATTTTATAGAAGTGGTGATTAAGTTAGGTCCATAGGATTGGATCTTAAGGGCTTAGGTTAGGCCAACTATGTTGGATTAAAATTCAGCATATTGACTTGTATATGTAAATTTATATATAGATATAATCAAATAACAATAAGTAAAGTGACTGTCATCTAAAGCCCAATTTTAAAGTGATCAATTTAGGTTATATTAAAGGTATGGGCTAAAATGCAAAAGGGAATGGTGTGGTTATATTTATAAATGTGCAGAGATCACGTTGTGAAGTGTAACTTCTCGATGGGGGAAGTTGCAATCCACCCAGCAATTAGTCACACTAATTGCTGTTTTATTTAGGGGTTGTGGTCCCCAAGGGAACCACTAATCAGACCTAAGGATCAATCCCATCATGCCATAAGGGTAGAGAGAGAGAGAGAGAGAGAGAGAGGACAATAGAGAAGAAGACAGACTTCTTCTTCATAGGACTCTCACTCTGATCAAGTGGTGGTGGTATCCCTTGGAAGCCCATCCTCATATTTTGTGGCCCCTTTCTTCTTGTTCTTAAAGATGAGCACAGGTATGTTCTTCTCCCACAGGTAAAACTCAATTTAAATGCATGTGCATGATGTTAGAAGCCAAGGTAACCTAATGCGTTTACATACAAATGTTTTCAATTTTAAACACTGATATGTTTCTTTTATATGATCATATATTTTGCCTAGATTAGATCACAGATTAACATGAGACTAATAACCTTTTTTCGTATTCCTGCAAAATCCAGAAATCCTTTTGAAACCATCATAAGTACCGGTAGTCATGATGAGTACCGGTACATACGCAATACTATTTTGGACCATAATGTATACTGTAGCTTGCTAGTACCAGTACTCTTCATGAGTACCGGTACATGCAAGCCACAGATTAGCTCCAGGTCATCCTAAATCCAAAACTGGGACTTACGTGTACCGGTACTTATCATGAGTACCGGTACACATGAGTTCCAGAACAAGTTCTGGACTTGAAGTCACCAGAACCTGTAGCTTACAAGTACCGGTACTTATCATGAGTACCAATACTGGTAGGCTACAGGTGGTGTAACCAATACTCAACAAGTACCGATACTCTTCATGAGTACCGGTACTCGTTGAGACCAACAGGTTCCTGGAGAGATACCAGTACTCTACAAGTACCCGTACTGATAGGCTATAGGTGGTGTAACCAGTACTCAACAAGTATCGATACTCTTCACGAGTACCGGTACTCGTTGAGACCAGCAGGTTCCTAGAGAGATACCAATACATGAGTACTGGTACATGGTGAGTACTGGATGAGTACTCATCTAGACATGGGTTCTAAATTGTAACCCATGGGTATCGGTACTTGGCATCAGTACTGGTACTCATTGGGATACAGAACTCATTACTGTAACTCAAGGATACCGATACTGGTCTACCAGTACCGGTACCCAGCTAGTATGAAGTCCAGTTGAGTTAAGTTGTGGCACAAATCCATCCTAAGTTAGAGGTGGGTTTATAGTTAAGCCCTTAAGGGTTTAAGGGATTTAGCCAACAAACTAACCTAGGTGAAGTTGGACCCTTGGATGTGTATCCAAGGGTGTATGCGTGTGCTAAGGGTGGTCGACTGATAAACACCAATTTTGTAAACACATTACCTTCTTTTTGTTAGTATCACAAGCAATTTTGCTAATTAGGGTTGCACTCATGCATGCACTTAGTTCATTTCGCATTTAGGTAGCTTTGCACAAAATTTACAATAAAATGATGCCTTGATGCATTTGTCTAGCTGTTGCATGTTTTGACTTAGGTGACATAGCTCCTCATATCTTGACATGGATTAATGACCGCAAACCCAACTCAACAAGTTGAAGCGCCTCAATTATGGAGCTCCCTACTACATTGATTGAGCTCCTCATCTCATTCAAGAAGCTTAAGTCTTTACTGAAAGGCCAAGCACGTGCATTAAGAAGCTCATTCAAGAAAAGTCCACACCTAATTTGTGCATTGGAAATCCAAGAAGAACGACACCTCTTGGTCGGCCCCTTTAATTGGATTTTTTTTGCCACTTAAAAGTCACCTTGGATAAAGAGGAAAATTCTTGGAACCATCCTCCATTCAAGCCACCATGTGACTTTTCCTTATGCACCCTTTGACCACTCATTAATTGGTGCACTTTTCCACCACCAAAAGACATCATTTTTTGAAACCAAAGATTCTTGGAGACTCCATCTCTTTGGATGGCTAGGATGGACTCCCCATTGACATCTTTTCCCTTTTGGCTTACTAAACACTCCACATACCTAGCCTAGCCACCTACCCACACCCTTGCAGGGTATCTTTGGCCACCACAAAATAGAGACAATTCCAAGCTTCACGCCAAGAGTCCTTGGAGGAGAGAAGGATTCAAGAGGAATCACTACCCCCTTTTGGAGCTTCTCCTAGTCTCCAAGCTTCACGCCAAGCCTCAAGGAAAAGGAGGAGCCCACTAGCATCATCATTTTGCCTTGGAGCCAAGATTCTTCACCTGAGCATAAGCTTTCCACTACTCTTGTTTTCATTTTTTTGTAGTCATGATTGTAGTAGCACAAACTAGAGTAATCCAAATCTTTCTATTAATCGAAGTTGTTATTTCTTGCCTTCATTTCTTAGCCATAATTTTGTGTTGCTTTTGTGATAACCTTCCCTCTTAATTTCCTTAGTATGCCTATGCTTTGGAGAGCTCAAGAGGAGGGGTTCGTGTTGCTTGTAGAATTCGATAACAAAAAGACCAACCCACTTCCCTTTTCTTGAATTTCATTTCCTTTATTTCAAAAAGCCCAACAAAAATTCATATATCTTCAAAAACAAAAAAATATATGCAAGACTACCTTAGAATTTTCTTGAATACCAATTTGCCTCCTTGGACAACCCTAGATACTCTCCTATCTAGGTTTATAAATTTAAAAGACAATCAGGTTATGTGTTGCAACAACTTAATTCATATCTTTTGTAAAATCACATTTTTCTATATCACTTTTTGACGTCATTGCTAAGGAGGCACGGCTTAGTTATTATTTTATCTCTCTCTTGCTTAATTAAATCATCACTAGTTTCCTTTTTATGTTTTATGCAAGTGCGAATTAAGCAAGAACGGGAGCGAGATTGATTTAGAGCAGAAGCTTCAAGAATTCTTTTCTTCCCGCATATTTAAGGTATGTACCTTGCCAAAACCCTCCTTCTAACCCTAAGAAAATACCAAAAAAATCTTTAAAATATCAAAACATATAAAAATAAGAAAAATTAAGGGTGGTGGAACCCTCAAATCAACTTGCTTACTTGTTTGAATCAATATTCCACCACCTTGTTTCCAATGGCGCTTCATTTTTAAAATTCCAGACTTCTATCTTAATTTTAAAAAATTAAGTTTGGGCACAAAGGGGGCTTCTAAAAATTCTTAACCTCTACCATTAGAAGCCCCTCTGAGTCACAAACGTAAGTTCTAAATTTCAAAGAATTTGATGTTGTAGAAAAATTTTAAAAATCATATACTGCAAGGGGGTCAAACCCTAATTCTTTACTATTTTCTTACTATTCTTAAATTTTATAAATTTTTATACTCATCATATTTGAACAAAATTTATATTTTTGAAATCCTTGAGAAATTCCCTACAACATATAAAATTGTCAAAAAAATTTGAGGTTGTTTGAGATTCTGCAGAATAGATTTTTCAAAACTATCTTTTCTGGATTTTGACACTAAGGTAGAACAAAATCTCAAAAAATATCAAACAATTTTGAAAAATCTTTAAAAAATCATTTTCAAAATCCTTGTTTGATTTCCTTTCCAGTGATGATATTGTTTGCCATGTTTAAACCACCACCTAAAATGATATTCAAAATATATTCATTTTCTTAAGAGTTGCCTACTTAGGATTTCACATTTCAGGTTTTATTTTTTCTTATCTTAGTCAAACATCAAACTTAAGGGAATTGGATTTCACCAACTCCAAAACTTATTTACAATTGTTTGTGTGGCACTCAAAACTTGTTTGAAAATATAAAAAGAGAAAATCCTAAAACACACAAAAATTTATATATCAAAACCTAAAAATCTCATTTAAATCCTTTATTTGTAAACCAACTATTTTGCCATTGGTCATCACTCCCGCCCAATTTGCACACAAAAAAATACTAATAAGGGAAAATACCCCAACAATGCCCTTCATAAAACCCATGCACTCTCGTATAATTGGGTGATACCTAGACCCTTTGGTGCATCACTACCCGTGTTTCTGGTTCCATCGCCCATTAGATCTCTAGATCCTTGAGCCACTTACTAACTAAACATCAACCCTTTGACTTCAATGATCAATGCTTGGAGAGCTTTGAAAAATTAAAGAAGGAAGTTACTGAGGCAACCATTCTGCAAGGACCTAATTGGAATCATCCTTTTGAAATAAGGACTGATGCCTCAGATTTCGCTGTAGGTGCGGTTTTAGGGCAATGCATTGACAAGAAGCCTACTATGATCTATTATGAAAGTAAGACTTTGGACGATACACAATGGAATTACACGGTTATTGAAAAAGAACATCTTGCTATTATGTTTACTCTTGAAAAACATCTTATTTGTTGGGGTCGCACATTAATGTTTGTACGGACCACTTAGCACTCAAATACTTGCTGAATAAGAAAGATGTAAAACCCTACCTTATCCATTGGATTCTCTTACTCCAGGAATTTGACCTGGAAATTAAGGATAAAGCAGGATCACAAAATGCAGTGCTTGATCATCTCTCCTACCTTTTGACAGCTAATGTGCTCATTCCACCAGACACATTCCTTGATGAAACCCTCCTTTCTGTTCACAACCTCTTGTGGTTGATAGCGATTTTACGCGGTTTGTTAAAATACGTCGTTGTAACGCGTAAATTCGCTTTCGCTCTTAAATTTATAATCCTAGATAGGGAAGTATCTAGGGTCGTCCAAGGAGGCAATATGGTTGCAAAATTGATTCTCTTGCTTGGAATATATCTCAACTTTCTTTTTGGTAATTTTCAATATACCATTTTTTTTTTGTTTTTGAACTAAGGCAACATGCGAACTGATGGCGGGAAAAGTGTTTACACTTCCAATTAAGTAAACTACTCTAAAGTGGCAAGTAGAGCCTCTCCCTAAGCTCACTCTAAGCAAGTGGAGGCCTAGAATAATTAGGGAGAGGAAGTGAAGAATGCTGAAAATAAGCAAATAGAAATGCAAACAAGATATGCGAAGAAGGCAACTAGATAATTGATAAAGTGTTTAACAAAAATGCCTAGTAGAGGAATGCTTCTACTACTAGATAATTGAAATAAAGAAATAAAACACAAATCCTCTAAATAGATGGTGAAGAAGAGGGCTTCTTGCTCCAAGGTTGGTGGCTCCCAAGCTTGAAAAGAATCCTTCAACTCCTTCCTTGCAGTACTCCGCCAAAGTGATGACCTCCAAGGCAAGCCCTAAGGGGGCGTGCCCTAAGTTTCTCTCCAAGGGTGGACGTCCACCCTAAGCTTTTCTCCTTTGCCTGGCCGTCCTCCTTGAAGTGGGAGAGTCCTCCTCCTTGGCGTGGCTCAAGTTGAAGAGAGTGGGGAGAAGAAGGCACCAAAAGGGCTGGTGATGTGCCCCTTTAATCTCCTTCTCTACTCCTTCTTCTTGGCCGTAGGTATAGGTGGTTTAGGTAGAAAATATACTAAGGGAGGATGCCCAAAAATGGTGGTAGGTGGTGGCTTTTTATAGAATAGGAGGGGGGCTATGGTGACCTTTGAAATGATGGCCAAGATGAGTTGATGGAGGTGGTTGGAGATCCCATGGCCAAGGAGAGTTGGCGCCACCTTAAAGGACACCAAGGGGTAGTTATGGGTGTTGACACCCTTTGGTGTTGGCGCCAAAATGGGCATTCTAGAAGGTCATTAGGTGGCGCCACCTTAAGGTTCTAGAAGGGGGGGTATGTGGATGGCTAGGATGGCTTATGTGGGTAGGTGTAGGGTGGATTTAAGGGGCTGAAAGTGGCGCCAATATAGAGGTGGTTAGGGGTGGTTTTTGGCGCCAACTTGAAGTGTCTTTTGGTGGAGATAATGGGGTGAAGGGATGGCTAGGAGGTGGCACCAACTTGAGTAGAGTAGCTAGCTTAGGTAGGCTTGAGTTGGTGGAGCTAGCTAGGGTTGATTTTGGAGGTAATGAATGGCCAAGGAGCTGGTTGTTAGCTATGCTAAGTTAAGCTAAGATAAGCTAAGCTAGCTTAGCTAAAGGTGGAGTAGAGGAGAAGGTGTTGGAGCTAGGGTTTGGAGGAGGGAGCTGAGGAGAAGAAGTCTGGAGCTGGAGCTGGAGCTGGCTGCTGCTGAAGAGGCTGGCATGGGGCTACTCTAGCTGGCTTAGCTTGCTAGTTCTTTGCTAGTTGCTAAGCCAAGCTAAAGTGAGCTAGCTTCTACCAAAATGAGCTAAGGTGGGCTAGGTCTGGTGCTATCGGGGAGAATCAAGCTGGTTGAGGCAGCTAAAGTAGCTTAGCTCAACTGAGATGAGCTAAGCTGAATCCCCGAGAGCTGGACTTGAGCTTCCTGAGCTGAGATGAATTCTTCTTCAGCTGGCTGGAGTTGAGTGGAGCTGGATGTAGCTGGATCTGAGCTGGGGTGAACTCCTGTCAACTCAGCTGAGCTAGCTAGAGCTCCCTGTGAACTAGTGGGAGCTGAGGTGAGCTAGACTCAGCTAAGTTGAGCTGGATCTGAGCTGACTTGAGCTAGGGTGAGCTAAGGTGAACTCTCTTGAGCTGCCATCCAGCTGAGATTAGCTGAATGGAGCTGGGATGAGCTAACCCTAGTTCAAGTAAGCTAGGTTCCAGCTATGGTGAGCTGGATCAAGCTGGGTTCCAACTAGTCTGGGCTTCTCCTTCACCAATTGCCTTCTTGAGTGCTAGGGTTTTAGGGATCTGTGAATTTATACATCCCTAACACTCACAAAAACACATTAAAACAACAATAAAAAATGCAATGCATGCCTATCCTAATTTATGCCTAAATGCAGCCCAAAAACCCGTTTGCGGAGTAAAATCCTAAGAGCTAGGTTAGTTTTAAAGCATAAAAATGATGATAAACTGGTGTTTATCAGTGGTATGCCACAATTGTTAATTATCTAGCGACTAGATGAATCCCTCATGACTGGAATAAATCTAAAAGGGATAAGTTCTTTGTCGATATAAAGTACTACTTTTGGGATGAGCCCAACCTGTTCTGTATTTGTCCTGACTAGGTCATCCAACAGTGCATTCCCGATTTAGAATTCCATGATATTTTGAACCATTGTCATGTGATAGCTTGCAGAGGACATTTTTCGAGCAAAAGACTGTGGCCAAAGTACTTAATACTAGATGTTATTGGCCCAACATACACAAAGATGTTCATGACTTTGTTCGGTCCTGTGTTTGTTGTTAGAGCATTGGCAACATGACTAAAAATTATATGATTCCCTAAACCCTATTTTGCAAGTCGAAATCTTTGATGTTTGAGGGATTGATTTCATAAGACCGTTCATTAACTCTTGTGGGTACTTATATATATTCGTATCGGTAGACTACATGTCAAATTGAATTGAAGCAATACCCACTCGCACCAATGATTATCGGGTTGTCGTAGATTTTATAAAAAAGACATTTTTTCAAGATTTGGAGTTCCTAAGGCCATTATCGACGACGGAGGGTCTCACTTCACTCATTCTTAATTCCATCAATTATTAGCTAAATGCGAGGTTAATCACAAGATTTCCACACGTTACCACCCCCAAACCAATGGCCAAGCTGAAGTTTCTAACTGGGAAATAAACAATATTTTGCAAAAAATGGTTAGGCCCAATAGAAAAGACTAGTCCAGTAAGTTGGACAATACTTTATGGGCCTACCGAGCCACTTTCAAAACTTTGATTGGCATGTCCCCTTTGAGACTAATTTATGGAAAGGTGTGTCATCCCCCGGTAGAATTAGAATATAGGGCTTATTGGGCAATTACATCGCTAAATTTGCATTTACATGAAGCTAGTAAACATCGTAAAGTTTAGTTAACTGAACTGAAGAAATTTGTCATTTTACCTACGAAAACACATGTATTTATAAAGATCGAACCGATCTTTTTCACAATAAATATATTGCTCGAAAATCTTTTGAACCCAACCAACGCATTTGCCTTTTCGATGCAAGATTGCAAATTTTTCCAGAAAAATTAAAATCAAAACGGATCGACCCTTTTATCGTACTAAAAACTCATCCATAAGGTGTTGTTGACATTTCTGACCTAAAAACATTCAATTCTTTAATTGTCAACGGCTAGTGTTTAAAGCCCTACCTAAATAATACTCCAAATCAACTATCAGATTCTTAAGATCTAAATAACTTACCTGAAAATTGATGTGCTTCACACCCAGCTAAAAAAAGCATAAAAGACTGCCCTAGTTGGGAAGTAACTTAGCATTCTTTTTTCCCTGCTTTCCTTTTTCATTTTTTAGGTTTTGAAAATTCCAATCCCAATCGCAACCTTTTCCTACTAGGTGATATCTTTTTTCCTTCCCTATGCATGAGGACATCTCATTGCTTTAGCATAAGGGGGTGCTTTAATTTTTGGTGTTCATTTCATAATTTTTGAGAACCTAAAAACAAAACAACTTTGCATTCATCTTTGCATCTTTGCACTTGCATACATTTTTGTACTAAGAAAAAAGGGCTAAGGTTGCACTTTCATTTTCAAAAAAGTTACGCAAGGTATTTAATCATTAACAAACTTAAGGACAAATCTAAGGATCCTTTGATTAGACTTCTCAAGCCTAAAATCAAACTTAGATTAGATCAGTATAAGTTTACGCACTGAATCGGGGTTTTAAAAACACTTCGTTGTAATATAGCCGAAAATAGCACGTGAACAAATACAATTTATAGCTCGAAAGAAATCCAAGGTCGAATGCAGGGAACAAGTGTTGCAATAAATCTCAAAATTGCAATTCTATCACAAGATATCAATATATGATGAAATTTCCAAACTCAAATGATATATATATAAGAGCAAATGTTGAGAGTGCAAAAAGATTAGGGTAAAATGGTGATTTGAATCTCCAATTACCCTAATTACAATAATATCAAATATCTCAACAATATCAACCAAGTTTAATCCACATAGGATAAGTGCACAGTGCACTTAAAACCAGCAACAGAGGCAAAGACTCTCTTTCTCAAGCCTCAGGGAGAGGCGCAATAGAGCTCAGAACCAACATAAGCAGAGGCAAAAGCCCTTTAGAATTTTCTTAGTGTCAAGAGGTGGGCAGCAAAGCAAAACCCCCCTCTCCCCTCTCTCTCTTCTTCTTCCTTTCCCTTTCTTTCTCTTCTCTCAGAGATATGCTAATCGGATCTAGGTATACGGGTAATCGGTTCAGAGCGCAGACCCGCGTGGCGTGGCCGCCGGTGAGAGCTTGTGTGTGCACATGCAAGGGGACCGCACCCCATGATTACTGAGGCAAAAAGGTAGAGGAGTAAAAACAAGTTAAGTGCTGCAGAAGGTGTGCTGCTTCACAATGTAGGACTATCCCACAGAGGCTTCAGCGCATGCGACCGTAGGTGGAACCTTCTCCAATTACAACTACAACTGAGGGTATCTTCCCCAATTAGAGACCTAGGAAGGGTCCTAGAGGCCTTCCGCACAACCTAGGTGTAACACCTGGAGCTTTTGACGCCGAAGAACTACAAGCAAGGGTGGAGATGACGGCGACGTTGGCGGAGCTCCGACGCAACCTGAAATTCATGAATAAGGCCTCACAGCCACATTAAAATAGTTCACAAACATCGCTAGACCACAGCGAGTGTAGTGGTGATGGTTTCGTAGTGATTGGTGAAGAGTGGAGGTTGGTCGGTGTCGGAGAAGGTGGTCGATTATGGGTGTGCTCGGGGGATGGTTTTTGTGGATGAAAATGCGAAATAGGAGAGGGTTTTTGGTCTTGCAGTGATGATAGAGGTTTTGGAAGTGGAATGAAGTAATTTGGTGGTCTGTGGTGGTGGTACAGGCTCATCGGAGCTTCGTTGGCATAGAGGAAGATGACGACGTGGAAGGAGGAGCGGTGGTTGAATCAATGTGTGAGTAGAGGGGAAATGATGTAGAGGAGGAGAAGAAGTAGAGGGGATTTTAGGAGAGATCGGACAGAGAGCTCCTGTCGTGGCTTGACCGGAGCCAGAGAAGGAGACGAGGATGGCGAGGCAACGATAATGAGTGAGATAGAGGAACGACCTCTCTTTGGCTGGAGAGGTTCGCGAGGACAAGGGAAGGATGCTGGGCCATCCAATTTGATGGTTGGACAACCGAAAGAGGGGGATCGAAGGTGGTCGCTGGAGCAAAATCCGAAAGAGGCCGGAGAAGGAGAAGGGAGTTTCTCAGGCCAAGACTTGCTAAGGAGCTAGGGTTCTTGCCCCTGCTCCTTTTATAGGCCATGGGGATGGGTTTAAAGCTTGGAGACCAAGCTTTCAAGCTTGGCAAGCTTGCTGGAGTAGGATACCCACATCTCTCATGCATTTGCATGAGAGATTCAGAAAGAATTGGAGCCCACGAATAGGTTTGATTTGAAGGCAATTATTTAACGAATCTCCCTTTCAATTTTGAGAGGGATTCGTCAAATAATCAAAAAATTCTTGCCAAACAAAGCTTGTCGGAGTAGAATTTCTTCACGAAAATGGTGGAAGGGCCTTTTTGCAAATAGTGACGACAACTATATGGGGCTTTTTGTAATAAATTCAAAAGTTGAGGGGTTATTTGGGATAATAAGAGCCAAGCTTGGACTAAATTGCAAACTAGGTCGAAATGATCTCAAATTGAGCTCAAATTTTGATAGAAACCTAATTTGAACCCAAGGAATCCAATGATGAAGTTGGATTTTGGTTTTGGCCTCATTTGACTAGGTAATTTATATAAAAACCCAAATTAGGCCAATAGTCTATTTGTGACGCTGTTTTAGGTCAGAACGGATTCTGATGGTCAATTCAAAGATGCTAAACCCTAGAGAATATTTTTATATGATTTTTAGAGGGTTTAGATGAATTTTATCCTAACCATAACCTCAATTAATTAAGCAGGTCTATTTTTAGGATTTTAGATGTCATTTAATTCTTGAAATGCGTGAAAACTCGTTTCTATCTTCATGGATCCTCTTATTAGACATTAATGACTAATAAACCCCTGGCATATCCCATGATTATTTTGGATTTGTGGTAAGATGGTAAAATTGCAAAAATAACCATGTTTTCATCTTTTCTTCTCAAAACAACTCACCCTACTCTAGAGACCTTCCGACTGATATGTAAGAGCTTTTATTGACTTTATCAAACCAAATTAAGGTAGTTATGATTCATGATGGTGTTCCCATCAGTATATCCCCTAAAGAACTCCTCCTAAACCCCTGAAGAAACTAATTGTCTTAGATTCTGTTTAGCTATTTAAATAGTACTTGACTTGGTCCTCAATCAAAAGATTTGAATTTCTTTTGAAACCCATGTGTTAAACTTGTTCACACACAAAACCAACAAAAACAAAAGCTCAAAAATACCTAAATAAATGAATTCCCTTGTTTACCTTAAGAAGAAATCCAAAACAATATTGATTGGATGAGTTCCTACCACGGAGCAGGAGAAAAATTTTCCTTCTAGAAAATGATGTCAAGATGTCACCACCTCGATACTTGCTCCATATCTATATTCATATTTATACATAGGGCTTATGAGTGCACTTTGCGATTTAGATGTCTCAGACGGTACTATCTTGAAGTATCAAAGCGAGAGCCTGAATTCGCTGGGAGTTCCTCTCAAGGCGCCACAAGATGTCGAGGTGCAGGAATCCTAGTAGGTTCCTTGGACAGTGCTAATATAGCATCGGAGCAAGGACCTCTTCGAGGACCAATGACGAGAATAATGATTCCAACATAATTCTTTATTAGGGATAATCTAAGGCTAAGCATGAGGTAGCAAACCAATAAAAAAAATGTTGGCCAATCACAAAGCACTAACACTTAGATTTTCATTATCACACAAATCATAGATTGAGTTCTTAGGTCAAGGAGGTTCTAATTGCACAAAATAGATTTTGGGATAGCTGGAATTAGAAAGGGGTAAACTAGTTGAGTCTTGGGAGGATATGTAGATTTTGATTATTCTAACCTTTGGATCCAAAGACGAATCCCCATGTTTTATCAAAAACAAATCCCATACCTTTTTTTTTTAAATCAACCAAGGTCCCATAAAAATTTTGTCCTCAAAACAAAAAAAAAAGTTTTTGAAGCTTCTGTTTTGGCACCAAAAGACTACATAACCACCACCACCTAAGGCACCCTTTCAAGGGTGGCACCACCTTTATGCACCCTTTCACCACATAAACACCATCAAAAGTGGCACCAACCACCATGATGTCCCCTCCAAAATTGGCATTAACACCCCCCCCCCCCTCTTTATAACCTCCATCAACATCCACCCTCAACCATCATCCTAACCCTCCAAATTGGCACCATCTTCTAGAGCCCTAAGGTTGGTGCCAAAACCATGACACCCTTCCATATCAGCACCACCTATATGTACCTCTACATCCTTGTAACCACCACCTAACCCTTCCCTATAAAAACCCTATTAACCACCACCATAAGACTATCCTTAGCATCATTTATTTCTACCACAATCTCCACCATAAACCTTGGAAGAAGAATTGGACATGGAGACTAGGAGGGTAGCTTCACTACCCCCCTCTAGTCTCTACACTCCCATTCTTTCTCCCTTAGAGCCACGCCAAGGAGGTCCTACTTGTGGAGGATGGCTAGGAGAGAAGAAGGGTGGACGTCCACCCTTGGAGAAGCTAGGAGAGAGAGAATCTCAAGAGAGAAAGGTGTCTTCAAGTCAAGAGCAGCCACAATTGGAGCAAGGACAACTTCAAGCACTTTGGGAGATTTCTACTTCCACTTTTTTCCATTATTTTTTGTAGTAGAGAAGGTTTCCTCTACTTGGGGATTACTTGTAAGGAATCCCTCCACACAAGTCAGCTTTCCAATTATTTCTAGTGTTGGGATGCTTCTTCTTCTATATAAAAAAAGAGAGAGAATATTTGTCTTTCAATTCATGCCTTCAATTTCTATGTATCTTTGAATTGGTAGTTGCACACACACCCTTCCCAATTATCCTGTGTAAGACTTACCTCGGGTGAGTTTTGAAAGGTTGGGTTTTTATCTCTTTCATTTTATCACAATATTTAGGCGTAAATTCATTTTGATTGCCCCAATTTCTAGAAAACCCTAAAAACTCACAAGACCCTAAAAAACCAAAGAAAAGAGGATTTGAGAGAGTGAGAGAAAGTTTAATCATTAAGATAACTAAAATTGCCTCCATGGACAACTCTAGATATTCACCTTATCTAAGACTATAAATTTAAAAGTTGTGTGAATTTACATGTTACAACGATATTCAAAACTCGTCTTTATAAATTGCGTATTTCTCGTATTAATGGTCGGCCTTAAGGAGAGGATATGAGGTAGGAGGCAGCAACTAAGATGGTTGTTGGAAGAGGATTTGTTCTAAGTTTTATCTAGAGGTGTAGGCCATAAGATCTAAGATCAAGGGTAGGGATTAAACCTAGGTTTTAGCTAAGTAAGGTGGCTGGCCATATGGAGGATATTAGGGTAACCTAGTGACAGCTACTTAGGTGTTTAATTGGTGGCTAGGCTAGATATAGGTAGCAGCTAAAGTAGGAGGATAGGATAGGGTTTGTTTTAGGTTTTAGGGATTGCATTTCTATAAGATATGAACCTAGTTTGGCCGACCATTTAGGTTAAGAATTAAGGCCCATGGCCGGCCAAGAGGGTGACTAATTAGCTTAGGTAGGTGGGTACTAGGCTAGAATATTTAGCCTCCTAATTAGCCTAAGGTTTAAGGCTTAATTGGGTTAGGAAATATATTCACCAATTTGACTCAGTCTTCTCTTCTAAGTGAGCTTGATTCCATATCTCCCTCTAGCCATGGTCCAGTAGGCTTGATACCAGGCACCTACACACATATGAACAAGAACATCAAGGTACCAGATATAATAAAAGAAAATATTGTAGAAAAACCTAGAATTATGCATTATTTACAAAATGCACTCAATAACTAATCCAACCTACACAAATGCATTCTAACCTAATTTACCCTCAGACTAACATTAGTTAGGCATAAATTAACGTAAATAAATATGTAATTATTAATGGCCATGGCCACGGCAAGACGATGCCTACGACCACAGCAGCCCTCTTTGTGCAGCCATGTGCACTCACGCGAAGGGAGCTCATCTTCGTTTGTCCCTTCCCTTACTATTTTACATATTTTTTATCTTTCTTGAATGTGAATGTGAATGTGAATGTGAAAGTGTGTTATTGATGTGATTAGATAAAAATGAGATGTGTGTTTTATAACCTCCTTGTGGTTCGACATCTAATCTGTTATATCTGTGGTTTTAATCTCATTAATATTTTATGTTTTGATCGATTCATTGCCACATGTAATGACATATTTCAATTTTAATTTCATTTTTTCAAGGGTGAATCCGACTAATCAATTGCCATATTTTATCAATTAGTTCCAAGAATATTTGATACAATTTTAGGTGTAGAAGAATCATGTGGCACATGAAATTACACTAGAGGGGGTGAATAGTGAAATTAAAATGTAATAAGCAAATAGAATTCAATCATACAATTAACACAAGGATTTCTAGGTGGAAACCCAAATCGGGAGAAAACCACCACCTAAGTCAACTATGACTTAGGATTTACAATCACTATGTGATCAATCCACCAACCACAGCACTTAACAATGAGGGTGGTGTACCTCAATACAAAGCCCACCTCCAATCCTTAAATGGGGGTTTCTTGAAGAGACGGGGATCCGAAAGGTCGGACACCCAAATTACAATAAACAAGAAGATAAATGAAAGTAAACAACACCCTATAAAGCACCCCAAATAGATGTTTAAGTGGTCTAGCTACTAAGGGTGGAATTAAAGACTCCCTGTGAGAATAGTAGTAGAAAAGTGGTGAGGGAGTCAGAGTGATTGCCCAAGTAATTAAGTCCATAGCAATAGGGCCACAGAATATAGAGTAGTATAGTATGTAGAGCTAGTATTTAGCTTGTAGTTTATCTCTAATGGGTGTGTTTTTCCTAAGGAGAGTTAAGGGGTATATATAAGGATCAAAGAAACCTTCAAGAAGGTTTGGGAACCTCCCCCTAGCCGTTGGAGGCATATCCCAATTGATTTGGTCGAAATCCAAATCAAATTAGGCAATTAATGCCTCTGACAGTAGAATCAGACATCTAAAAAATTGGAAAGATGTCTGATCTGAGGTCCCTGGGTGTCTGATCAAAAGTTTGGATGCCCAAAAAGAAGGATCAGTGTTACTGGAAGTGATTGGATCTAAATAGTGTTCTTGTCACAAATGATCAGATGTCTAAGAGCACATTTTAGGACATCTAAGGAGATTTTTGGACGTCTAATAATGTGTCGGTTTGTTCGTTGATTGGATTAGATCCAAACAAGGATCTAGTGTAAAATGATCAGATGTCTACTGTACGTCTAGCATCATTGTTGGACATCTAATGGTCATAATGACCTCGAGTTATTGATTCCTAGAAAATCTAAGGATTGAGAATTGGTCTGACATATCTTACTTTAACTCGAATTAGTCCCAACGTTCCAATGTCAACCATCTGGGACAAGGTCTGGATGTCTAAAATTAATATTAAAATATTCCAAAGAAGGTTTGTGAATCTAACCTAAGTAGATTTTGTCCTAACGATAGGTTATTGGATGACTAAAAGCGTGATCAGACATCCAGAGTAACCTATGGATGTATGGAATTAGGTTTGGTCATCTGAAGCCTAGTGTTTAGATCCTTAAGTCTGTGTATATGGCAATTGGCCATCTAATCTAAGTATCAGATGACTTAACTTTCCATATCAGATGTCTAGATGTACAGTCAGACATCTGATACTAAGGTATATGTTGGTTGTAGAGTCGGATTTTATTTCTACGTTTTGCCTAAATAATATGAGCCTAGGTCTAGAGTTCCTATATCTAAATGGGGGCTCTTTACAACTCTTCTAAACTCAATAAATAGAAAGAACTACAACACTATTTGTAAATGTACATATATTAACCTAAGACCTAGATACTTGGCATTTTCATCCTTTTGATCCCTTCTTTCGATGATGAGATAAAGTGAGACCTGCAATAGAGTTATGATAAAGATAGAAATAGTGGTTCGACTAGTTTTATTTTTCTTTTTGTTATTTTGTAAAATCATCAAAATATATATTAGGAGAGGATGAACTAACAACACATGGATAAGGTAGTAGGTTCTAGAAGGTAGGATTAAGACTAGGATTAAGAGAGTGTCACTTGGAGTGTAAGCTGAGTTTTTAGGATTAGGTTAGGGATGAGGTGTAGGACTAGGAATAAGGTTAAGGGAGCTAAATGGAGCTAGTTTAGATCAGGATTAGGGTCTTGGGCATGTGATATATAAGTTAGGTTCTGACTAGGGTTAGGTTAGGGTTTCAAGTGAAATGATTTCTTCTTCTCTCCTCTCATGCAGTTTAAATCACTTTGACCAGACTTGACACATACAATCTACATAGAAAAGAGCCTCAATAAGTAAACATTGAATAAATAGGCTCAATAATGCAATCCTAAATCCTAACATGCATGCATGGAAATAGTTATAATATGCCCTAAATCTACTACAACTAATGCTACAAAACCAGCATAATTAAGCATGTTAACATATAAATAAGCACACTTATTAGTTGTCACGACCCACTAATCCCCCCATGGTTCGAGAGTGGATTACCAAGTGTGAAAGTGCTAAGGTCCCAATTACCAAGTGGTTAGACTTATACGTTAGGGGGTTTTATTGGGTATTTATTTAACTAAGGGGCTAAAACCTATTGAAAAATATGATAGAGTTTTCCCTTGCTTAATTAATTTTTTCCCAAAACTTGTACCTAAAAAAGGAACTTGTGCATGCATACAATAATAATATGGTGGGTACATCCCAAATTCAACTACAAATGGAGCAATCATAGAAGATATAACAAAAGTGAGCAGACCCCGCAATCATAGTACAATAAGAAATGAAAACCATGTATTCACTTTTTCATCACATTGTCCACCCCCTAGCATTTACAGAAACCACCATACATCTACTATCTATGCATATAACATTTACAAAAAGATCACAGCCCTTTATATACATGCTTTCAAACCGCCAAAACTATTTATGTATAAGGCTATATCAAAGCAGGGCCCAACGGCACTATATACATTTCCAGCAAAAAGGGCCTACACAAAGGGATAAAAACCAACATGTGAAAAGCTACCTCGGGTCGCTCTTAGGCCTAAAACCTGCAAAGCAGATCGCCTACTCCATATGACAAGCAACATCAATGAAATCTACAATGAGAACTTGAAGGGACTTAGTAGGTGGGTCCGCCCACCTCTCTAGGTGCCACTCCTTTACCATCGTCCTCTCTAGGTGCCAGAAGAGCTGGAAGAAGAGCCGGCCGACCTAAGTAAGATATTGATTTTGCTTGAGAGAAATACGAAAGCCACTGCACCACGACATCAGATCCTAAAAGTAGGCCACAAATAGGGATGAGCCAACTGGCTCAGTAGGGACAACCACTTGTAACAACTGTAGCAAGACAGGTAGTGTATGGACCTCTACACTATAGGCCAAGACCAATAGTATACTTCCCTTTTTACCTACATTTATCCTAATAATTAACCCATGATTTATTAGCATTGTTATTCATTTTCTCACTCGCATTAGGAGTTAGTTTCTAGAAATCATTCCTCACTGGTAGAGGAGATTGAGACA
This sequence comes from Thalassia testudinum, assembly GCA_037157565.1. Lineage (NCBI taxonomy): Eukaryota > Viridiplantae > Streptophyta > Magnoliopsida > Alismatales > Hydrocharitaceae > Thalassia > Thalassia testudinum. The sequence goes on along the minus strand of JAZHRO010000035.1, from coordinate 58,690,419 downwards.
CATCCTTCCCTTGGATCCAAGCATGGTAGTCTCTTCTTAATTAGGGGAGAGGCTAGTAGCACTTGTGACCTTTGAGGGAGGCATACCCATCCTTAATATACGAGAATGTTTTTGACATCAGTGAGGAGAAGAGCAAGCTCAATTTGGGTCCAAGAAGGTCTAGTCATAGATCATTCCAAATCATTAGTTATAAGGATGGTCAGATATTTTTGGGCGACACCAATGCCCCCGCTAGGAGTGTAGACTCTAGGTGTGCCATCTAAGTCCTCCATCGGATGAGACCTTAACCAATTCCCCCTACGATACCTCAACATCATCTGCACTCACAAGCACCTACAAAGCTTTTGTTACAAGTACCAGGTACCTCGGAGACTCATCATGACTCCTAATTATCATTAATTAACTAATTTCCCTAGTTAATTAACTAAGAATACATTAATTACAGGATAATTATACTATATAGGTTAAAACACCAAGGACATGTAAAATAAGTTTAAAATACAAAATTAAATATTAATTAATCATAATACTAATTTAATTAACAATGTGGACTCAATTAATAATCATTTAGCTACATAAAAAGTATTTTATTTAACTTAATTAATATCATGATCTAAGTATGTAATTAACCTATTTAATTATATCATTTAAATAAATATAGCTAAAAATGGAAAAAATGTAATTTCAAGGCATAAATATAATATTTAACTATATTTATAATAATATAGAAAAAGTTGAAAAAGAAATAAATTAAAATAAGCCTTAAAACTCACTGTTTATGTTTCAGTCCTTAGTTTTCATTTCAAGTGAGTCCTTTTTATTTACAAATAGGTCCTTTTATTACATAAATACCCCTGTGAGGACAAGTCGTCTTCTTCATCTTTATCTTCAGCCTCGGACGGTCTACGTTGTGTGGTCTTTGTATCGATGATTCACCGCCGATCTAACGTCAGAAAACCTTCACCATTGCCACCTAGCCTATGCTCACCCTCTCCTCTTCATCCGATAGACCAGATTACCAAGAAATCCTAATTAGACTAGGTGATTAATCTCACCAGCATCGGAGATAACGCCGCTGAGTAGGATGAACCTATCCATTTTTACATTCAAGTACAGCCCCCTAACCCCTAGCTCCTCCCATAAATAGCTCCTCTGACCTCCGATCGAGGTTACCAACCCCTACGCTCTTCCCCCACTGAGGTTGTTCAATAAGCTGTTCAAACCCTACCTCCGGCAACTTTTTCATCTTTCCTCCGATCTTCTCCAATGAGAATGACGTCCTCTCTGCCTCTGCCGTCCTCCACCGTATCTTCGAACGAGGCCATGACCCCAGCATTCCTTCCTACACCTCACATTTCATCTCCGTCGGAGCTTTGCTCTCCCTCTCTAATTTCCTCATCCGTCATGAACCATCAAAGAAGTTCTTCTGGTATTTTTCATCCAAGTAATAGTAGATTTATCTTTGAAGTTTAGATTAGAGTAATTAGAGTAGTTTAGATAGTTTGATTAGTGCTGATTTCACACCATCTTCTCCAACTCCAGCAAGTTCATTTAAGCTTGATTGGAGTTTTCTTTCGTCTTTTTGACACACGGATCACCTTGTCCACTAATTCACAATCATTTCTACATCAATGATTATATGAATCAATCTATCACATTACACACCTAATTCCACTTCACCTTCACCAGATACCGTCGCTGTCCATGGAGGAGATATCTGGCCATTCCCACACCCAATGAAGGTCCTCCATCACCGATTCACCTCATCAAGACCTTATAGATGCCTATAATTCTACCATAATCATCTATATGATAAATGCCCAATTTCACACCTTTCTTCTGAGCTCACTGTCAAGGGTGGCTAAGAAGAGGTTTATTCACCTAATTAACCGCTAGTACATCATCGCCTCACTTCCCTAAACGTTTCTCCTCACTTAATTAAGTGAGACTTTTATCTTTGAGTTCATGCAAATTCAAGATTGATTCTCGGAGATTTATCGCTCAATCTGTGTCACTAATCATCAATTGATTCAATTGAAGCATTCTTGAGGTTCTGTACAACCTCAGGAATCATTTGACACCAATCTTGGTCTGTTACTTGGAGAGCCACTCTCCAGTGAACCAAACCAGCCCTCACCGGAGCTTCGACGAGCTTCGGCGAACCAAATCAAGATCCTCAACCTTTGATTTAATGAGATGAGTTCCAGATTGACTTCTAATGATCAGAGAAGTCAAATTTACTTGATGGATTTGAGTTCTGATGAGTGAAAGCCTAGATTGTTTGTCGTCTTCTCCAACTCTGGTGGAGTTAAAGTGACCTGATTTATTGATGTTTAAAGCTCTTGAATAGGCCAGGAAGCATGAAGAGGCTATACTGAATTTAAAAGAGTTGTTTGTTAGGTTTAACAACCTACTGTTAGCTCCACCGAACAGACCCACTTCATATCTTTTACGATGAGCTCAAAGTCAGATGTAGAGTGTTAAAAACTTGATCTTGACGCTTGGAATGAATTCTTTATGTTGAATTTAGTGTATTTGGGTAGTTAAATTGAATCTTTCAGGCCTTAGTGGCAAACTCAAATTTAGAGCTCCATTAGTCAACTCGAGTTCAACTCTGAGGTTTTAGAGTTTGAATCTCTAATTTAAAGGTTGAATTCAGTTTTTGTAATGCTTGGGATGTTAATGGCATTGATTTAGACGTGATTTACTGAGCAATTTAGTTGATTTCAAGATCAGGCCAGATTGGTTTCAAACTAGAACCCAAACCTTTTTAGAGGTTTTTTGTTGACTTTTAATGCCAAATCTTACCCAGATCAGTCATAATTAATCCTTAGAAATGATCCAAGTCAAGTCTTGAGGTTTTTATCCATCTACCAATCTGATTCACTTTGAAATCAGAGTTCTGTACACTAATCACAGAAACCCTGAAGCTCTTGAGCTTTCCTGAGCTTCCTAGACCTCTTTTCTTCTTTAATACCTTACGAAATCATCTCTTAAACCCTTCTGAACTCTCAAATGAGAGGTATTTCCTCTCTGCAGGTCATTTGACCTAAGATTATACATCTAGAGCATGTAATTGCCCATGGCAACAGCACCATGATCCTCTTTGAATTCGTGGATCACTTCTGATCCAAGCACCAAATTGGTGCTAAAATTGGATACCCAAGATCAAGAGCTCTTGTTAGAGCTTTGAATCACCCTAAATGGTGATCAGTGTTGGCTGGAATCATCGTCCGAATTTGACGCTTGCGGACACTGCACAAAGATGACCCAGCTAGGATTGTCCCACATCGGGAACCAACGACACCACGCTTTAGTATAAAAGTAACTTCGCGCTTAGCCCAGCTAGTCATCAGCGTAGGGCACAACTTGAGCATTCTCTTGAGGCATGCGTGCTTGCACGTGCGCATGTGTGTGTGTGCGCATCGGTGTGTGCATGGGCTCGAGTGGGCGTGAGCGTGTGATGTGGGCCTAGTTGGGCCCAATACTGTGCAATCTAAAAGGCTAAAATCCACCATTAATTGAACGAGGACTGGTTCGAATAGGGTGTGGTCCCGCCCCTAGTGAGCTGGTTTGCTAATTAACCAAATTTTTGGTTAAGTGAGAAAAATGTGCGTTAAGGGTTGAAAATGTCTAAGTGTGAAGATGTATTGCATAGTAAGAATTGAGAATGAGAAAAGAGAGAAATGAGTATACGATGAAAAGCTTAAGAAAGGAATTAAGGGAAAGAATGAAGAAAGAGAGAGAATTAAGATTAAATGAAGAAACAATTGAGGGAGAGAAACGTCTGATGGATTAATTGAAAGTCCAACTTTTACATTTGGGTCATCTGATGAAGAAAAGAGACGTCTAACTGAAGACTGAGTTGAATTAAAAGAAAGACGAATGAAGTGTTTGAGTGTTAATTATACATAAGGCATTTATGTTATATTACAATCCTTTTATGCCTTTATATTTTGAAACACTTGTAATAAATGTTTCATTTTATGCTATTCAATGTGAATCATTCATGTACTTTTCTTTTATTAATGGAATAGTTGCAAGTTTTAATTGTTGAATTCTATGTGCAATTATTCATGTGCTTAACGCATATTGTAATTATTGATTATTAGGTCGCGTCGATTGTATTTTAAAATCTCACGTCGTAGTATAGTTCATGAAGGCGAATCAAACATTTAAAATTTATAATACTTGAATTAGAAAGAAATCTGATGTCATCTCTAGGAGCAATTAAAGCACAATACACTACTCTAAAATTTTAAATTCAGGAACTAGGTTAAGTGGGTTTGGTTTTCTAACTATCTGATCTAGTTCAAGAATGTAAACACAATTTAAATACTTCAATTTAATCATATAGATTTCAATCATTCAACATGTGAAGCAATTAATCAATTATTAGTGAAAGTTACTAAATAATTACTATCACTGATGTTTGAGCAAGATTATGCAAGAGAAGTTCATTTAAAGCAAAAGTGTAAACCAAAATAATCATCGTTGCACATAAGTCCTTTGAGTTCTGCAGATAGGTCCCTGTAATATTTCAAATAAGTCCCTACCTACTTTCTTCTTCCACGAATAGGTCCCTGTGAGCAAAGGAGCTTAAGCTCCTTCTTCTCCGTGCATGCAGGGCCGCTCCTTCATTTCACGCTGGAGCTGAGTCGGCATTGAGGTCCTACGGGTTTCAAGGGCCGGTGAGTAGCCAAGAGAGGTCAGCATCTGGTCAGAAATGTGATAGAGTCATTTAATCATCGATCTGAGGTGGCAAGGGCAGCGGATGACGCTGTCGAAGGGGCGGCAGCGGCGGGGATCCGGCGAGTTGGTGGAAGCTCGTCCGTGCGTGCAACAACTCCGTGGAGGGGGCAAAATGTTCCTCGTGTCGTGGGGAAGCTTCCCGCGAAGCTTGGAGGCTCATGGTTGTCGAAGTGGCCGGCTGTCGACAGGGAAGAAGGCAGCGGCGGTGGGTTTTCGACGAGAAGATTGATTTGAAGCTTGCACCCACGAAGTTGCAAAGCTCCGCCGTGGTTCACTGAAGGTGGCGACAGTGGCGATTAGGTGCGACGAGGCTGGAGAAGGGCAGCCGGAGTCGAAGAAGTCGGCGATGGTGAGTGGAATCGGGTGGAGAAGTTGAGTTGTTGAAACGCCCAATAAAGATAAAGTTGTTGCTCATCGTGGCGTGGCAGAGGTCCTAGAGTAGGTGGAGAGTGGAGATGGCGGACGGAGTGGCAAGGACGTGTCGCTGGAGTTTGGCCAGCGTGGTTGCCTCCCGCGGAGGAGATGGAGAGGAGGGAGTTGTGGTGGTGGTTGTGAGGTTTGAGGGGTCCTAACCTATGCTATGGAGGAAGAGGAAGAAGGGAGAGTACCTAGGAGGAGGAGAGGAGGACAGCGAGGTGGTCGGTGTGGTACCGACCATGAAGAAGAAGAAGGAGACGGTGAGGTGACCGACGGTGAGAAAAAGGGAGGACGAGGCCATGCTTTGATTGGCGACGACCAGAGGAAGGTGGTGGCACTGCTCTTGAGGTTGGAGCATGCGCGAAGGAAGAGAACAGAGGGGCCGCCGGGGTCGGAGATGAAGAGGTGGTCGCGGCTAAGGAAAGGGCAAGAAACGCAGCCGGATCTCGACGACAAGAAGCATCGTGCAATAACGAAGGTTTATGGCTCGTTGGCATGTGAGGAGAGGGCCGAAGGTTGCGCAAACAACCTCGCCGGAGTTGTGTGGCCGGTAGGGTCAAAGGTGGAAGGTGGAGAAGATGCTTGCGGGGGCATAAATGCAAATAAATTGAAACTTGAGGGGGCATTTGAAAGGAAATTAGGAATTAAGGACCAAAATGCAAAGTTGACCAAGATGAAGTCCAAATGAACCCAAATTTTTATGGTAGCCTAATTTGAACATAAGGAAGTTGATAGTGACTTCAATTTTTTATTTTGATGACGTTTGCATGGTCAATTTACACTTAGACCCAAATTATACCAAATACCTGTCTCTGATTCTATTTTAGGTCAAAACAAGTTCCGATTGTCAAATTGACTATGTCAAATATTATAAAATATTTTTAATTGATTTTTATAAGATTTAGATTACATTTATTTCCATCTAAACTATTTTGATTGAAGTGGGGTTGAAATTATGGTTTTAATTAAAATTAAACATTCAATTTGAATGTAAATCCTGCATTATTCAATCTAAGCCACTTTTAAGATATTTAATCCCAATTGACCTTTAATTAGCCATAGGTTCACCCTCCAGCTATTCTGCAGTTGTAATTGTTTGTGAAAACTGCAGAATTAGCCCATTTTTCTATTAATCCTTCTCTCTTCAGCCCTGATTGAGTTATACCCTTTTAATATGTTAATTGAGTGAATTTAATCTTAAAAATTAGCCAAATTAAGTTAGTTATAGAGGATGAAGGCAATGCCATCATTTATCTAATTAATTAAGTAATTAATAATATTATGCTTTAGAATTAAAATGGTGAATTGATTAAGTTTATACCTCCCAGTGAACAATCTGGACTTAATAAGTTAAAAAGAATAAAATCTAAAATGTTAGGATAGCTTGACCCTATACTACAATCAACGACAACAATTTAGCAAATTCAAGTTAACCTAAGTTCATTCTTTATGCAATTAATTAATACTAATAACCTTAATTAATTGTGTTGAAAATTGAACGATCATATCGAGTTGGATTCTGGTAATTAGAAGTACCTCATTTCGATGATAACTCGTGGCTCATTACTATACACGGGAAATATCTAAGTCTCAATGTAGATTTCTAGCAGCCTCTAGTTACCTCATATTCTCAGGTCTTCAACCTACAACAATGAACTCGCGATTCACAAGGTCGAGGTGTCCAACCTTATGAGTTCACCTATCAAGACCTAACCATGTCCTTTTGTTTGACTCATAGTCGAGTGAACTAGCCTTAGGAACCTACTAGATCACTTGGGGACTTACTTATGCCCTTAGGATCCAATATTCCTCCTTAGACTGATAACAAAATCGTTGACATCATCATGAGATACTTAACCCGTTAGCCATTTCAGGTTGCTTTTAGCCCATTTGGAGAGCTTCAAGCTCATTTAAGGATGTTTTATACCCATCTAGGATTTTTCTACAATTTGACCATTCCATTCTCTATTAGTTTGTCTACTAAATCCCTAATTATGTTTTAAGTTAGGTTCGGTTATCCCTTTGAGTTTGTAGGGTCAAAAACTTGAAATTTCACTTAATCTAGGGCCCAGACCAATCACCTAATGTTAAGTACTTGTTACCTAATGTTAGGAGGCCTACCAACAGCCACCTAATGTTAGGTAGTAATGACCTAATGTTAGGTCAAGCCGCAAACAATAGCCAACCCGTAGAACTTGGGTTTCTTGCTCCCAAAACCCATGTTCAACACCTCCAAACACTATGAATTCTTGACCATAAGTTAACATGCATATAAGGGACACATGGAAGAAGAAAAATCACAAAGAAAATGTTAAGTGATGTTAAGTTATCTTACATTGATAAGATTGATTTTTTTATGTTGTAGTGTTGTGTGCAAGACAACCAACATATTTTATAAATTTATAACTAGTTTTAAGTCCAGGTCGTTAGCTAAGAGGCTTATTTTAACTTAATTCACCAATTATTATCTTAAATTATCTTTATTTTCTTAAATATATTAATTATACTAATTACAAATATAATTACTTTTACATATACCTAAACTACTTAAATTAATAGCTTGGTTAATCTACAAATATATCTTATGGACAACTATAACTTAAATAATATTTAAGATTACTCTTAACTTATATAACTATAAATATATAGTTTAATTAAATTTCAATATTTATCTTACTTAAACTTACATTAATTTAAATTAACTTACTAAATTAAATATAAACATGTTAATTACATACTCTACTTAAATTGCTTAAATTATATTAGCTTAATTAGGTTTACATAAGTTAATAAGATTATTAGGTTAATTAGAAGGCTTAAGTTAATTCCTAACTTAGTTAGATAATTGGTATATATATTAGGCACATGAATCAATTGCACAAAAATTAACAATAAACATAGCAATCAATTCTCTAATTGAATATTAAACATGCAAGATAGCCATTGAAACTTTAGACCTTTATTTGCATCAAAAAATGAGGAACAACACTTTAAAAAATTATTTTATTACAACTAAACATAAGCCTTTAATCTTCTACTAAGCTCAAGTCATGGCTTTAAGCACACGTACTAACACACAGCTACTTCTCACTATAAAAAAATATTGGCACCAATGACCAAGATTTTGCTAGGTGGCATTGCTAAGTTTAAAATACACACGTGAAATCTAATTTTAATGGTTGAAACGTCATAATTTAGGGTGCAAATAAACCAAAACAAAAATAATGAAATCAAAGGTAAGTCCCGATCGATCTCTAGGAGACGATGAAGTTGTGAAAATTTTCTTTTGCTTGCAATTAAAACTAACCTAAATCTAAATCAGTAAACCTAAAACTTAACCTAAAATCTAGAGATGGTAGCAAATCTCTTGCAGTGAAAATGCCCTCGTCACTCTATCAGAATGAACTATCATGGTGTAGTAGACAGGGTCTCCCCCTGCTGGGGAGGAAGATGAAGATTGTAGACTGGGTAGACCTCTTTGAGAAGATCTCCGGGTGTCTAGCAAGTTGGTGTGGGAGATTTCTTTCAAGAGGGGGAAGACTGATTCTTCTGAAATCGGTTATTTCAGCCATTCCGATCTTCTTCCTTTCTATGTTTCGGCCATCGAATATTGTTCTTAAGAGGCTGGATGTCATAAGAAAGAGGTTCTTATGGAAAGGACCTCGGCATGAGGGGCGTTTCTTACAGCCAGTTAGATGGAAGACAGTGTGCAAGCCTAAGAAGAAAGGAGAGTTGGGAGTCAGGTCCATTCGTGAGTTCAGAGATGCTCTTTTGCTAAAGTGGGCCGTTGTCATCCTAAGAGGGAACAAGGGTCTATGGCAAGATATTGTGAAGGATTCGTATGCGTCAAGCACCTCACCAACAAATGTGCTTCACCCGACCAAGGCCTCTCCCTTTTGGTCTTCGATGTCTAAAGTAGCCACGGAGAGATGGGATCTCTTCCAACTGGTGGTAGGGGATGGTTCCTCTTTTAGCTTCTGGTGCGACAATTGGACTAGCCTAGGCGACCTCTCTACCTTGTTTCCTCGCTCGTTTGAGGCTATCAATGACAAACAACTCAAGGTTGCAGAGTGTTGGAGCCCTGAAGATGGATGTTGGTCTATGGCAAGGCCTATTGGTACCTACTTCAGCCACTCCTAAGAGGAGTTCCATAAGATGGAGGAGACTCTTTAGGCTTTTAGACCATCAGAAGGTGTGGATGGCTTTTCCTAACATGCAGGCATCTACTCCCCCAAGAAGGCTTATGCCCATATGCTAGATGCAGATGGAGATGACCCTCATATTGCCAAGTGCTCAGCAATATGGAAGATAAGGGTCCCCCTCAAGGTGCAGATTTTCCTATGACTAGCAAGAAGAGGTAGCCTCGCCACTGGGTCTCTACGGACGAGGTTGATGGACATCCCTCCCCTTCTTTGTCCCTTGTGTAGGATCTCAAAAGATGATATCAAGCATCTACTAAGCTCCTGTCTTATCACCGCAGAGGGTTGGTGTAGATGTTGCGATACCCCCCTTCCCACTTGGGATGGGTTGTGGGCAACCCTACTCAATCCATCCTCCTTGAGAGTCACTATGATTGTTGTGTTATGGTGTGTTTAGAGAGTGAGGAATGGTGTGTTGTTTAATGAGGGTTGTGGATGGGCTGAGGTTATTTGTAATGGGGCATCTCTGTTGACTCGCCAGTGGCTCTCTAGCCTATAATTACATTTGATGATATTAATAATATGATGGATTGTAATAATCCTTTCTCCTTTCAAAATAAAAAAATCATGGTGTAGCGAAGATAAATATAAAACGTTTAAGACTAGCGCTCATCATGAAATTAGTGGATTATGTTAGTGATATCAAAAGAGTTTTGATCTATGACTGATTCATTTACTTAAGCGGGAGTTGCCATCTTTTTTTTTTGAATTTTTATTTTATGATTTTTTTAATGTAAAATCGATTCCTAAAAAATGACTAACCTAACTACGTAAATCAATTAACTAATTAACCTAATCTAACTAGCGGGCATGTGATATGATAATGATTAGGAAGCAAATCGAATACTACGAGATCAAAGTATCACAACGTAGAATGGAACTAAATAAACTTGCATTGCATCAAAGAATCAAAATAACATAAATATTCACATGAACATTGATAAAGGAATGCTTACATACAAGAAATAAATGGAGTAATAACGTAAACTAAGCTAACAGAAAGCCATCCCACCGATAGCACTCGCAGGGAGCTGTCGGCACTGAAGGATGGTGGTGGCTAGACCCTGGGTACGAAAACTTGTCTACACGCCACAATAGAGAGGAGAACACCTAGAACTCAAGGTCAGTTTTGGCATGCATAAAGAAAGAAAATAACTACACTACTTTCAGAATAAAATGTCAAATTAAAAAGCAATAAGAAGGACTACGGTATTAATGGAAAGGAGGGCACCAAAGGTAATCCCATAAGGAAGGCTTTGGTGGCCTTAGAGTGTGGTTTGGAGGGGATGAGTGGTCGGCCACCTAAGGTGAGGGTGGACGGCCATTGGAGGTGGAGGTGAAGCCATGGAGGTGGAGCTCTAATGGCTAAATGATGGGGAGGAAGAAGATGAAAAAAAAATGGGTGGCCACCTATGGCTTTTTATAAGGAGAGGGGGGAGGGGCTAAAGTTAGTGCACCAAGGTGGTCTTTGGAGTTGGGTGTCACCAACTTTGAAGGAGAGGAATTGGGGTTGGCATTGAAGAGGTTTTAGAGAATGTTGGTGGGTGTTTGAAGTTCATAGAGTTGGGTTGTGATTTTAGGTTCTAAGTGGGTTTGGTTAGCCCAGGTGGAAGTAGGTTGAGTCTAATTGGGTAGGTCTAAGTTTAATTAGGTGTGTATGTGTGTGTGTCTGTGATTAAGCTAAGGTGATCCTAATAAGTGTGGGTGTGGATCTAAACAAATCTAGGTCAAGTCTAGTTAGGTTCCAATGAGCCTAGTTAGACTTGTGTGGGTTGATTTGTGTCAATTAGGTTCTGGGTGAACCTAATTGAGTTTAGATGCGCCCAATCAAGTAGAGGTGCATCCAATTGGGTGTGGGCAAGTTGATTGGGTTTGGGTAGAGTCTAATTAGTCTCCCATGAGACTAATCAGCCTAAGGTTAGCCTAATCAGGTCCAATTGGACCCAATTAGCTGGTGGCTGACCCATTTGGTTCAGATTAAGTCAATTGAGGGTGCTATGAGCCTAGATAGGATTCTGGAGTGTGGATTGGGTTGGGGATAGGAGGGTTAGGAATAAGGATAGTGGATAGGGTTTGTGGAAAATGAGGACAAGAACATGGTTAGTGTTATCCATGTTTTGTGTTCTAAGTTGTGTTATCCTAATAGAAGGGTGGTTTAGGGATAGGAGTAGGGATAAGGTTATCCTAGGATGCTAGGGATAGGGATATCCTAATTTCTTCTTTTCGTCCTTTTTTGCATTTATTCATACAACTAGCCTAGTCTATCTCTCTCTCAATCTCTGTCTACAATATTCCTTTATTTCAACTTTATTCCAGGCTTCTAATCCAACTCTACCGTAACACTAACTTCTATCCAGCTCGTATTCTATCTCTTATTCAGTCTCAGGGTATCTCCTGAGCTTCTTATTACCTACAAATACAATTATGCACCAATTAGTAGGAAAAAATAGCATTATTCTATAAACAGCTAAGTAGAAAAGCTATGATGCAAGATATGTAGCTGATGGGAAGACCATCATGAGCCCTAACCAGCTCATTTTGACCCAATGAAAAGAATAAAAGCTCCTACATAACCAACTGAAGGTCCTAATTCACTACATAACCTTTCTGAGAGGAGCAAGAAATAAGGGGTAAAATTGTAATTTTACCATTGTAGTGCAACCATGGGTTTTCTCAAGGGCTAAACAAAGGTCAAAGGGTCTTAACAAAATAAAAAGTGGGTTCGATTTGACAGAAAAGGGTTTGTGTGTCATGTGAATTAAATGACTTCTTGAAATCCTAAAACAGACCCACTTGATTAAACAAGGTTTTGGTCAGGATAAAATTCACTTAAACCCTCTACAAATTGTATAAACATATTCTTTAGGATTTAGAACTTTCAATTTGGCCATTGGAACCCATCTTGACCTAGAATGGAGTCTTAAATAGATATTTGCCCTAAATTGGATTTTTACGTAAATTTCTCAGTCAAATGTAGTCAAACCCAAAATCCAACTTCACTATTGGATTCCTTAGTACAAAAATTTGGACTTAAGGGAAACTCATCTTGACCTACTTTGCAAAAAGGTCCAACCTAATTACATTTCTACCCCTATCTTTCAAAAACCCTTACAATCAGCCCCTTAACTTTCTCATCGTCTTCACAAATAGGTCCCTCCACCATTATAGCTGAGGAATTCTACTCCAACGAGCTTTGAAAGGAGGTTTCTCCTTGATTGCTCAGAGAATCCCTCCCAAAATTGGAAGGGAGATTCTCTGAGTAATCTCCTCCAATCTGAACCCATTGATGAGCCCTGATTGTTTCCCAATCTCTCATGCGAATGCATGAGAGATTTGGGTCTTTTGAAGATTCCAACTCCGACGACCATACCTTGCTTGGAAGCTTGGCTTCCAAGCACAAATCCTTCTCCAGAGACCTATTTAAGACTCCCCAGATTCAACCAAGTATCCTCAGCTTGAAATTGGGTCGAATTCCCCCACATTCTCTCCTCATCGGTCGCAACCCTCTGCAAGCTCTGGCGGCTCCTCCCTCGCTCTCTCATTGCCCAACCACAATACCAATGGTTGGGTTGTCTTCCTCTCTTTCATCCGTGTCACGCAACACCGGCTGACGCCGCCTTTGCCCCATCTTCACCGCCGCCACACCTATGGAGGTATTCATCTTCCCCACGTCCAGCAACCATACCGGTGTGAGATTCCCTTTGCTTTCGTCCCTTAGAATAGGTTTCTTAAACTCCTTATCCTTCGCACTCTTTTTCCTTCTCTTTATTTCCTTAAACAACCCTCGACGCCACTTATCACCATCACCTTCTCCACCTTCGGCGATCCCTCCGGTGAGGTGCCCTCGCCGCTCCACACCTCCATCCACCTCACCAACCACCCTACGAACTCCTCCTCGACTCCCTGATCACAACCCCTCACTCCATTCACTCCGTCGACCACCCGAAAGCACCCCCGAACACACCCACACATACGCACATAGTGAACCCTAGACACGCCACCACAGCCATCCCCACGCCACGCCAACCACCGTAGCACACTCGCCGTGCCTCGGCGAAGCTCCCTGGATGATTTGACGTGGCCGCAAGGCCATTCTCATGTTTTCAGGTTCAAGCACATCGGCCGCCATTAACAAAGGAGCTTGAAGCTCGCTTGTTACGTTCCAGGTGCTGCTGCCCCAAGTGATAGTCCCAGGTGGTGCGGACTTGAGGTGCACACGCACTCAGGTTCTCAATCGGAGTCAAGAGCCCTTGCAGCCTTGCCAATTGAGCCACGCATCTACTACTGCGGCATGCAAAGGAAGGTGGGACATTTAGTCTCACCTCGGAACTGGAAGAGAGGTCGTGTGCGCATAAGTTGAATTTGTGCCATAGCCTTGTCACCTCCAAATCACGGGGTGAGGTCCCTCTCCCCCCTCTCACGGCCTCATCTGCGGCACTGCCCACATGGATTTCACCACGACCCATTTACCCGACTGACTCACTCCTCGCTCATCACCCATGCCAGTGAGCCTGGACCCAGGTCACCGTTAGGTCCGATTACTGGAACTGGCTAAGGCTCTAGGAGAGCGAACCTAAAATAGAGAAGAGAGAAAGAGAGGAAAGCTACGCAGGGGAAGGGGGGTTTTGCCTTGGAAAGCTTAGCTCGACACTTAGCCAAACCAGAGAGGAAGAAGAGGAGGTCAGGCAAAGAAGGAAGGAGGAAGAAGCTAAGGACGAGAAGGCTAAAGATAAAAAGAAGGAAGGAAGAGAAAGAAGGAAGGAGAAGACAGAGAAGAAGGAAGAAGCTGAAGAAAATGGTTCGCAAAGGCTTAAGGCAAAGGAAGAAGCTGAAGAAGAAAAGGCTGAAGTCAAAGAAAGAGGAGAAGGAAGAAAGTCAAAGAAAAGGCAAAGGAGGAAAAGGGCCAGAGAAGAAGGAGCCAACGACAGAGAAAGAAGAAGAGAAGTCAGAAGAAGCCAAAGGAAGAAGAGAAGAAAAGGGAAGATAGGAACTGTAGAACACAACTTTTAAGACATCCAATTCTTATATGCTCTCAATTATTTTTAGTTACAATTATTTTTACTCTTCATATACTCATGCTTTACACTCCTAATTAGATTTTGAGTAGTATTATGTGTTCAATTTGCATTTATTGTTGAGATTAGTGCGTGAATTCCTTTTGCTCCTTGTGTTCGACCTCGGATTTCAAATTCGAGTAATAAAATTGTATTTGTTTTGAACGCTTTTTCGGTTGTACTACAATGCAACACTCTTAAATACTGATTCAGCGCTCTCAACAATAGCTTATGCATGTATTATTCATAAGTTAAGCTAGGTTGTAACTCAATTTAGGTTGATTAAGTCCTATGATTGCTGCGAAATCAGGCACCATCAAATTCCTTGTCTACAGCTTCCCCTCGTGGGCCAATGGTTCAAGACATGCTCATAAGTATGCTTAGAAGGGGTATCACGCTGTAACGTGTCATAGTCACTCAATGCGACTACAAGCGCGATTCAAAATATACAAAGTTGGGAGTGTGTGCTTCACCAAGGTGAGACTATGTTTAGTCCCCTTTCTTTCAATACACAGCTTTTCTCTTCAGCTCTTCGCAACAGCAGCTGTGACAACTTAATTCTCTTCAATTCAACACTTAGACTCCTTCAATTCATCTCCAGCACGTCTTCAAACACTAATCAAAGGCTCAAATCTTCATCTTAGATAATCGGCAACTCCATTCTTCCTCTCAGATTAGTTATAGGCTTCGTTGCTTACCATATCTACTCCTATGCAGCTACTACATAAAGAAGGACTATAGACCCTTGAACTTAAGCTTAAACTACTCTCTCACTCGCACTTAATGAACTCTCAGTGCCCAACTACAATCCTTAACACACACTCGAAGGCCTAAGGGTAACTTCTATGCTCAAAAACTAATCTGAGAACAATTCACAAGAAAATACCAACAGGGGAGACCATAGCTAGTTCAATTCCAAGTAAATCTAAGCCTTTACCTTCTAGATACATCCTTGAAGCTTTCAAAAAGTCTTAATACATTTCTAAAGCCTAAAGGAACCTGGGAAACACACCTGTAATCTCTACAAGTTGGTTCCTAGTTCATACAAACCCAACAAACTCAGAAGACTTCAACAGATTCAAATAACCTTAAAACATCCTAAAGATGATTCTAACAAATTTCTAACACCCTCAAGAAATGAGACTCTGAGGCTTTGAACTCCATTGACGACTAAAGTTGACCTAACTCAACTAAATGTTGACTTTGAGTTCTAATGCAATTCAGAACAAGCCAACGAGTTAAATGAACTCTATAGGACTAGTAAAACTTGCTGAGATCCAGAAAAGACAAATTTGATCAATCTGAAAGGCCTTCTAAGGTTGTCGCTTGAAATCAGTTAAGTGTTTGGTTGACAGAACTAATCAGAGATCTAACAACCCAACTAAGGGTTGTTACGAACTCCATAGAGTCTAAGGATGCTAAGCAACCTCTTTACAAACTCAAAAGATGAAGGAATACTCCAGTATAGCTCTGCTGGAGCTAAAGAAGATGAAGGATATCAAAGGATTATAATCAATGGAAGTCCAATGAAATGATTGGAAATTAATCCTTAAAGTCTACTTAAGTGTTGAGAGGTCGCCAAGTGTTGCTTTAATCAGTTAAACCACTTGTGAATATCGTCGAACTTCGTCGAAGCTCTAGTGATAGTGATAGATATACATCATTTCATGAGAAAATGCCTATTTATGTATGTTTCAAGGTTAGTAGATTTATCTAGCATTGTAAATATCACATAACACCTATTATTATTCAGGGAGAATAATTTGTATAACTTGCATATTAACTTACCTATTTTAACAGTCAACGAATAGGGTGACACATTTTTGGGCTTTAGACGGAGAATCTAATCGTACGGATGTGATCAAGGCGATAATCGGAGTCCAACGCCTCTAAAATTGTCCCGATCGGACCTCCGTACCATCCTCCACAAGCTAAAGAAGATCAACAACTAGGGGAAAGGGTGATGCAAATTTGTGCATCAAACAAAAAATCCAACCATACGAATGGATTTAGGTCAACAATCACAGCCCAACGCCACGAAAATCGACCCGATCGGACATCCACAGCGTCACCTACGAAGAAAAGAAGATGGATGGCATGATGGCACCACAAGGCTCCAACACAGCCATCCACACTGCCCGCTCAAGCCCCCCTCGCCCGCGCCCGTTGATCTGGGCCATTGGATTTTAATCCAATGGCCATGAACGCTCCACGCCTCACTCTCACCCGCACTTCAGAGGCTAAAGGGGCGCATCTGAATTCGACCCATCTGGATCGTTGGATCAAGATCCAATGGTCGAGTGAGTATGCCTCCAGCCTTAGCACCGCGAAGGGGGGTGTGCGCTCTTAATGCGGAGACGCATGTTCGAATCCCCTCAGCACATTCTTCTCAACGCAAAGTGATCTTAATTAAGTATGTTCGATCATGAGCGAACAACAAGGATGGAGCCACGTCATCTCCATCAACTAAAGGCATGCGAGCAGCACGTGCCCTACACCATGCGATGATAATTGAGCAAAAGCAAATGCGATATGTGGTGCAATGGATCTTCGTGCGTGAGGGACCTGTGATCTCATGTGCAATTTGAAGTGGTGGAGGCACGATCTTGAGCGTGCCCTCATGCTCAATCTAAGCCTTACATCAGTGATCCTACGTCTCCAAACCTCCCTCTCCTCGCTTGTGTTGCGTAGCATGCACAGCTACAGGGATGCTGCAACGCGATGTGCGGCTATGCGCATTGCGTGCGCACACGCGTTGAGTGTTGTGCACAAGCATTCAAGTGCCATGCACGACCACTTGCCCTTTTGCCTCCACTTCTCCACTTATAAAAGCCTCCCAACCCTCCCCTTTCTCCTCATCCCTCCCTAGCCTCTTCTCACTCACTAGAGCTTAAGAACACCTTCTAAGCTCTATTCTTGTGTCCCAAGCCTTGGAATGCTCCACTAAAATAACAATTCTTCTCACTTCTCACCCCTTCGTGGAGCTCCCACTAGTCATCCTCTCACCCCCATCCGAGGAAGTGGATCACCACAATGTCGCCCTGATTCCGTCTTCTTTGTCCAGCTTCATCCTCCTTCTTCTAACTCTAGACCACCTTCATCCAAGCGTCATCCGTCCCCCAAGCAGCTGTCAAGGGGGATTCTCTCTCTATCTCTTTCTACTGCTTTCTAGTGTAGATTTCTTTTTGAAAAAATTTTATTTACACTGTAATAAACAATGTTCGCTTTTAATATATACATTTGCTTTCTCCCTCTCTCTCTCTCTTATTAGCACTTAGCTTAGATTAGTGCTACTTTGTCATTCGTCTTATAAAAAATCACAAAACATACACACAATTGAAAGCACCAAAAACAAATAATCAAACGCGATTTTAATCAAATGTCGTCTCCCCGTGTTCGACCCGGGACTCACCGAGTGTTAGTTATTTTTATCTAAAAGCAAAATTCTACAAATACAACGACGTGGGTTTCTCCTTCTCGAAACCCTAACTCATTTTTCCTTGCATGATTTTCAACTCATCAAATAGCAAGTTATGATGGTTAGACTGCAATTCCGGATGAATCAACACAAAATTAGAGGTAAAAGACTCCTGAGATCATCAGTAATCTCAAGAAAATGCCAATTAACTCGATGAATGCTTGAGAAGGTGTGACAAACTTGAATTGATTAGAAATGAACTTTGAGTCCATCAAATCTCAACAATAGATGAAACACTAAATTAAGTGACACGAATTACTTTGTAAGATAAGGCAAAGGTGATGGAGTGACTAATTAGGTGGAAGAACTCATTAGACCTCCGCCATAGATAGCGAAGGTCTGATGTTGGATGAAACTTGGGTGTTTAGGTTGTAGTGGCTAATCGAGGAAGGGAGTGTTAAGACCCACGACATAAAACATTTTTATGACATCTGGTCAGACGTCTGGAAATTAATTTTTGCGGCATACAATTGCGAGTCTGCGCGCATGCGCACGCAGACTGAACCCGCCGCCCTCTTTTCTTCTCTCTCTTCCCACACCGTCCTATAGACACCTTTCCCATCCCCGCCACGCCTTCAAATACTCTCTTCCTCCCTTCCCTCTCCCTCACCACCACTCCACCATCCCCTCCTTCCAGTAGCATGAGAGTGAGAGAGCAAGGGCAGCAGCTGTTGCCGGGTGCGCGCAGCGAGGAGGAGGTGCAGCGAGAGGGAGAAGAGGCGGAGCGCGTGAGGAAGAGAGAGCGAGCTCGCCGAAGCAGCCAGGGTCAGCCGGCGGGCGCGCAGCGAGAGTGTGCTACTGGGGAGGTTACCCCGGTGCTGCTGCAACATAGGCAGCAGGCGAGCACGGCACGGCCGTGCGCAGCAGGCGGAAGGTGTGGAGGTTCTGATTCTGGGAAACTTTCCCAGAATCAGACGTCTGGACCTACGTCCAAACGACGCGAGAGACGTCTGTAGTGAGATCCAGATGTCCGAAAGGTACAATATTTCTTTTCTTCTTCCTTTCGCGGGTACGGCCATGCAGGCCGTTCCGCCGAGGGTTCTGCCCCATTGCCGTGTTGAGATTGTTTATGTACGCGTGCAGGTTTCATTCGGGAAGGCACAAGGGCACACCCTCCCACACAGATCAGACGTCTGAGCACAGCACTAGACGGTAGAGAGGGTCTCCAGACGTCCAGAGTGACAGTCGGACGTCTGGAACTAGGTCCAGACGGTTCAACGGGATCCTGAACGTTTGAAGAACAGCGCAGAAGTGAGGTATGATCTGAACCATCGTTTAAGACGTCTGGAAGGTGTTCCAGACGTCTTAAACGATGGTTCAGAAGGTGTTCCAGACGTCTGATTTGGGGAAGAGTTGTCATTTTTAACCCATTTAAGGTCCATTCGAAGTCCGTTTTCCGCATTTAAAATTTCGTTCATCTCAGAATTAGTTCCTCTACTTGTTTAAAGTACTTGTATCCTGTTCTCAGTAGTTCCCTGTGTTTGATCCTTATGTTAGGACCTCGTTCTGTTGCAGATCTGGGGGTTGCGAAGGCACGTGGACCTGTCGATCACGCCCCCATCACTCCCGATTTTGCAGGTAGAGTGGCTTCCCTTGGTTGTTTACCAACATTAATGCATCTTTGAGATAAATAATAGATTCTAGGGTATGGCATGAATCCTAGGACTGGAAAACTAGATTAAATGATAGATCCTAGGGTATGGCATGAATCCTAGGAATAGAAACACTAAAACGAATGTCGTGAATGCATGAATTGCAGTCTTGGAAAAGTAGATATAATAATGATAATTGCCTGTAATTGGATAATAGCTGCTTGTATATGAATGTATATTAATTATTGGAAACACGGGCTATATGGGAGTAAAAACTGAAATGATGAAACATAAAATGGCTTGGCTAGAGAAATATGAGCATGAACCCTACGGGGAATTAGGAGTAGAGCTCCTGAAAGGTAAATGGAATGAAATTAGGGAAGTGAGCTGGCCCCTTAGTACGGAGTACCAAGGAGAGCGACTGTCCCCCTGTTTAGTGCAGCGCGGAGCTAGCTGCCCCAAGGACCCGGGGTTAGGTCTGGCCACTTTGTACTAACTTTTAGCCCCCGCGTACACAATACCGAGGAGAGCTACTAGTGTAGAGAGAGTGCTAGCCACCTCATGGGTTCCGGGGTTCTGCTAGCCGTCCTACACCGACTTGTTAGGCCCAATGGGCAAACCAGGGCAGTCAGGTGAGGGTGCGCGGACTGTGGAGGGGCAAGACCCCTGTTTAGTTACTGTGGAGGGGCTGGACCCCTGTTACTGAGAGGGCTCTACCCTATATTGGTTCCGCGCTGTGCTTTAGGGTGCACCCGTTACGGAAACGACTGACCGCGTGCCAGTGCGGGGAAGCTACTTGTGCGTTTATCGCACGTGCTGTAGTCACCGTTACGTCTGTCAGTGACCTTGGGGTGGTTGACTGAGGGTAGGATCACCACGGGGGACTCTCCCATCCAGGAGAGCACCACATGCTACTTCTACTTTTCGGAAAAGACTGTAATCAAGATCGTTCCCACGAGGAACATTCAAGATCAAGAGAAAGATCTAAGGAATAATTCAAGAATGAGTAAATAGAAAATAAAGAAAGAAATAAAAAAATAACAGCAACTTGTCCACCTTACTGTTTTTCTTAGCTAGTTGGTTGCCACTCTACTCAGCGTTTTGCTGACGTGTCACCTTTGTCACCTTTTCAAGACCAAGTGTTGAGCAGCCAGAGCCTGCGGCTGCAGAGGGTGCTGGGCCTAGTAGAGCACAGTAGTTTTACTTGTGTTGTACCTACTGAACCATTTCTTCTGTTGTAGTGAGTATTTTCTGTTACAATTGTACTCTTTTATTGTAAGCATCTTGTTTATGTACCTGTTTAACCCTCTACTGTTGTGGTGGTGTGTACTGTAGTAGTTCTTTTCTTTACTGCTAAACTTTTGTTACTATTAGTAACATGCACGATGAATGTGGTTTATTTTACTGCTCTTTTGGCTACTTTCTCGTTGGACGACAGGATCTTGGGATCAGTCGAATCGGTCCGATTCTTATGTCCTGTAGGGATGCGGGAACCAAGTCGTAACAGGGAGAAAGTGGATTTGAATTGTGGAGGGATGAGAAGGATGATTTGATGTTCAATCAAATGAAAGGAGGTCGAACGATGTTGGAGTGGCATTGTGAGGCACACGGAATGCGTTAGTTTAATTATGTCATTATAACTTGCGTTCGCAACGTCGATTTTAATTTAAGATGTGAATTTGGTGAGTCCAAGTGTCGAACATGAGGAGGCGTGAAATTGGATTAGTTTGTTGCTTTAGTTGTCACACGAATGTTTCGTTTGCTTGTGAGAAAATGAGAGAGAGAGAGAGAGAGAGAGATTAGGGTTAGAGCATGTGTTTAAATCATGACATTCATTCTAAGAAGATGTGAGCTATGATATAAGAAACAACGTTAACATATAGCATGCAATTAGAGTTTGTTTACAACTATAACAATAGATGAAAGCTTAAACAAGTGCGACATAAAACTAAAGTAAAAAGAGTGAGAGGAGGCAAGGCGGCCACGGCGGTGGAGGGGGGCTCCATTGGCGGCTCGACAACTCCGGGGAGGACATGGGATGCTTGGTGGAGCTAGGAGAGGGATAGTGTTGCATGGAGAGAGTGTGTGAATTGAATTCCCTTAAATGAAGTGGGCATGGGGGTTTATATAGTGAAAAAGGGCTTCTAAATGAAGAAAGGGCCTTTAGCGACGTCTGAGACGTTGCTAAAACCCTTCCAAAAACGCTGCTGAAGCCCTGCGCCCAATGGTCCTTGGGCGTGTGCGTGTTTTCTCCCTTCAATCCGCATTATGCGTCCTCAGCCATTGGATCCGAGGCACGGATCACCATTGAACAGCTGAGGGCGCACCACGTCGTCCAAGTCGCCCGCAAGTGTGTGTGCCTTCACGTGATAGGCGCACACCAACCGTTTGATCGTGCATCAACGGTCACGATCGCGAGAGATCAGGAGCTTCGATCGCACCTCGCCCGCATTATTGCATGCATCAGTGCTTAGGAACGGCTAATTGCACCACATGGCTCTCATCGCCGTCGTCCGCACATGCATCAACAGCTGAATTTTGATCACGCGCGCAGATGCGGTTGATGCGTCTCGAACGTGCACCCAAGGAGAGCATGGAGGGGTGCTAACCGCTATGATGCGCTCGCGCTTTGTCGCGGTTTTGCGCGAACGTTCAGCCGTCTGATGGACGATCGGACGACCGAGATGCATGTTGGCACAATGGAGAGGCAGAGGTGTTTGGGCGCGGCTGAAGTCGACCGTTGGATGGAGATCCAATGGTCAAAATTTGAAGTCCCTTTGGCACGATGGAGGGCGTGGTGCTGGAGAGGCTTGTGGGTCCTCAGTTGTCCGATCCTTAGATCGGACGGCTTAGAGCGCTCTGCGTGATGAGCATGGCTGCAGCGTGGGTGATGGCGCAGCGGATGGCACCACGTGGCCACTTGCGGGCCGTTCATCTGATGATCAACGGCCAAAACTTCTTGGGCTTATTAGGGAGGCTCTAAATGTCGGATTTAAGTGATTTCGAGTCCGTTAGACTCCATTCGTCGATCTAAATCCATCTGTGTGGTCCGATTGCTCATCTAAGGTATGTTTCAACATGAACTTGTACAAATAGCCATTAAACATTGATTTATAAGCAATCTTAATTTGTGATGCATGTAGTGCTCCCATGCCCATTATGGTCTGTTATTAGTGCACATATATCCTCAAGATAAACCCTGGTTCATGGAATTATCATCATCGAATGCAGAGTTTTCACGTCGCCAGAGGTGGAGAAGGATATGAGAAAGATCAAAGTTAAAACTACATTAAATTATCAATTAACCACCCTAATCTAATCTACTAAACAAAACTAAGCTAAAGAGCTACTTACCTGGACGAAAGGGGTGAGGAGGGCATCGATGGAGCTATGCCAGAGCTGAGAACGAAGAAGACTAGGTTGGGAAGAATCCAGCGAGATCGAACGCAAAAAGGAGAGAGAAGTAAGCATAGCTCTACTGTTGTTGAGGTAGAGCGGAGGAAGCAAAGGTGAGGGAGGCGATCAGCTCTGTTGGAGCTGGTCCAAGAAGAGAGAGAGAGATTGTCGGAGGTTAGAGGAATAGCCTATGACCATGTTAGTGGGGGGAAGTAGGATATGGACATGATAGGGGTAATCAGAGGTATGGGGGCCTATTTAAAAGCTCCGGCGAAGGTGAGTTACAATGCATTTGGACGAGAAAATGGTTGGGTTCATCGGAGCAACCATCATCATCTCTAACGATGGCAAGAGGTTGCACGTGGCTCGAGGTGGATATAGGTCAATCAGGATCGTTGGACTAAAAGAGTGTTAGGGACTTCCTTAACGACCACAGGAAAGAAGAGTCGCCGTCTGATGGTCGGTCATCGGAGAAGAAAGGTTTGGGTTGTTACTAGCCATCAATGACGAGGAAGAAGAAAAGTAAAGGTTGGGTTCGAACGATCTTTATGCAAATATGAGAATGACCTATTGGAAATAAAAAGGACTTAAATGCAATAATTCCTAGGGACTAAATTGTAAACTCATAATTTAAACATGTAAATTAATTTATTTCTTTTTTAGCTTTTTATATTGGATTATATATATATTAAGGAATAATATTATGGGTTAAAATTACATTTTTGTCCCTTTTTGTATTATATAAATTAATACTTAATATTAATGCTTACATTATTAACTTTGGTTATAAATTACATATAAGCTCAGTTAATCGTAATTATAAATAGCCTAGTTCAAAGTATTAAGTCCTTATTATTAAATAAAAATAGAGGAATGTTGTATCATAATTATGCTAATTTAAGGTATAATTATGATCCTAGCTCAATGTTAACTTATTTAATAATTATCTCTAATTATATGCTATCACTAATCATTTAACTAGGTAAACTACATTTTTTAAGTGAATTAGGAGCCATGATGAGTCCCTCGTCATTAGGGCATCACTCAAATAGAAAAATCGCATGGATGCCTCATGTAGCCCACATAAGCAAGAATACTTAGGGCTTACATACATGTAAACCCAACTCCCATATGCGCACATGGTCTTCCGACCCCAAACCCTTATTCTACATGTTCCATCACAAGGAAAAACTCGGATGAAGGTTTTCTAAGAAGGAGGGGATCCCTACCTCACTTCCTTGGTGCTGCAGCAACCTCACAAGCTCCTGGTACATGAGGGCTTCCCTTCCTCTTCCTTTTGAGGTGCAGCCATAGCAACAACAGGAAGGAGGAGAATTGGCATTGGAGAGAGGAGGAGATGAAGTCGATGGGAGGGGGAGAGAATTGTAACGAGTTGAGTCCTGCCAACCAATGAGACCCAAGTCATCGAATGCTAATATCAAGCAACATATCAAAATACAAGATCGCAGTTACCCAACACATAGTCATATAACATTAATGGCTAAGTATTCATTCATAATGCATTAAATAAAATAAAATGCTGACAATCATAATAAAATCCACCATAAAAGCAAGAAAGTAAACTAAGTGCTCAAATACTAGTATAATCATGAAAAAACTAGAAATAAAAGAGTTTAACATATGAAAGCAAAACTAGATGAGCAATGCACTCAGTATAGATCATCTCCTACAATAGAGCTCGATCCCATAGAAAAAGGACCAATAGCAACCTCTATGTCAGGTTGCTCAGCAGCACCTGAGTACAAAACCCAAGGAACATGTTAGTAAAAATTGAGTAGAGTAGAAACAACCAAGTGAAAAAATAGCAATAGAGAGAGAGAAAGAGAAAAGATACTATCTCATAAGTTAATCTGTTTATTAATCTTTACTTTATTCTATTCATTTTATACGTTAAGCCCAACTTATTATAATAAAAAATTCCGTTAACCAACACCTCGGGGCATGAGGCGATTTCATGTGACTTTCTAAGATGCAAAACCAATATAAGCCATCTTCTTGGCTGAGAAAGCGGCTTATACCCATCGAGTCACATCTATTTGACACCCTGGGGTTATTGCGGAAAGGAGTGGCAGCTACGTTGTATGGCGCGATCACGTGTAAGTGCTATATATGCTGAACCATAGACATCCAATGTCCTATCCATTGGTAGAGAAAAGAACCAACTCCAAAACAACTCAGGACCCATATTTTAGGGCATTACAAATATAACAACCTTAAAGAGAGTTTCGCCCTCAAAACTTGAGTGAAGTTATAGGAAAAAAAAGTCTGATTGAGTCCATAACAACCTTAAAGAGAAATAAATCAAAGGGTTATGGACTCACCAGTGAAAAGATCCAGGTATTTCTCTTTCATTCTTGCTTAGGTTGTCTCCTCGTACTTCTGATTCCTCCACAATACCTTCACCATGGCATACCTTCACTATGGCAATCTCCTTGTTTCGCAGCCTTCGAATGATTTGATCTGGATTATGAACGAGCAGCTCTTGGTACATCAAGTCATCCGCGATCTGCACGTTCTCATAACTAAGAATGTAATGCAGATCTAACACATACTTTCACAACTGGAGATGTGGAAATGACCCACAAAGTCTAGCTACTAGGTGCCAAATCGATTAGATTAAGATGGCGTTATAGCTTGATTTCTCGCACATATTCACTAGGTCATTTACAAATCTTATTACGAAACTCAACAATGTGATTAAGGATGGAGTCCCGATCGATCCACGAGGAGGCATAGTTAAGGGCTGCTTAATGAGTTCTTTTATTCTATTTTTAAGATTTTATTTTCTATCAATTTTTTTTAGTTGAATAAAGGTAAAGCGAGATGCTAATCACAATGACCTATTTTTTTTTTTTGGGGTTTTGATTGAGTTGCAAAAAATGAGGAAACTAACTAATTTCTTTTTTATCTTTTCTCATATGTGTGTGTGTATGCATATATATATATATATATATTGAACTTTTGTTTGATGTCGAGAAAGCGCAAACTAATTACAACTACAACTATCAAATGCAACAAGATATTTTTGCAATTTTCTTTGCTTTTTATTAATAAAAAGGAAAACATCATATTTTTTTTTACTTTTTGTTTGAATAAAAGAGCAAAAGATATTCACAAACTAGCACTTGCTATTCATTTGAAAAGAAAAGCTTACATGAGAGAAACCACAAA
Organism: Thalassia testudinum; assembly: GCA_037157565.1. Classification (NCBI taxonomy): domain Eukaryota; kingdom Viridiplantae; phylum Streptophyta; class Magnoliopsida; order Alismatales; family Hydrocharitaceae; genus Thalassia; species Thalassia testudinum. Next base: position 58,664,339 of record JAZHRO010000035.1, on the reverse strand, counting down.
ACATTTTACTAACTCAACTTGTGCAACTTGAAGCTACTTATACATAACACTAAAAATATATACGAGCCTCACCCTTCACTTGATGGATGGTGGTAATTACAACCACAATTTGATGTTGCCTTTGGTGCATCCTTGCATGAAGATGAGGAACAGGGTATGGTGTTAGAGTGATAGTAGTGGTGGTAGTGATAATAGGGGTGATAACTAATAAGTATAGAGTCATTAATATTAAGCTAAGAGGGTGTGGTCAAGGGTGTGAATGTGCCTACACTACTAGAAAAATGAGTTTTGGCGACGTTTTTGAAATGACGATTTTCGCTAAAACGGTTGTCTACATTGATATCACCTCAATTCCATTCAATGGTGGACGAATTGTATAAACGATGGTTTTTTAAATGTCTTATTAATACTATAAACGACGGTTGTATAAACAACCATTGTAATAAGTTAATGTGAAACCCCGCTTTACACAATTTGTAAGGTGCCTAGTTTTTTTCGTCTTTAACAATAGTTTGACAAACATAGCAACGATGATAAAATCACCATGTATTGAAACCAACGAAGGGCCTTCCAATTCGTTATTCACAATTAGAAGTGCCTCCTAATTTGTTATTCACGAAAGTTTCAATAACCGTTGTATCGCATATACGATGAGTTTGAGATAAACTGTCGTATATAATACAGTGAGAAATTTTCCCGAGCGGCATTTTTTCACGCCCTATCCCAAAATATACAACTGTTTATGGTAAAACCACCATTAATGTCGACTATTGAGTCACGGCACAGGCCCGATCACCCTCCCACTGCCCTTACCGTCCTTCTCCATCTTCTCTCCAAAACCCTCCAGCGATCGAACTCTCCCTCCATCGTCCCTCTCTCCGACACCTTCGACCGCCATCCTCCTTGGTAACACTCCTCATCCTCCTCTCCATCTCAACTCCAACTACCCTCCCTCCTCCTCGCCATTTTCTCCTTCCCTTGACGACGACGCCATCCGCTCCTCCTCCTCCCCCATCTGCCCCTCCTTCCCCATCTGCCCCTCCTCCTCCTCACCATCTCCCCCATACGCCCCTCCTCCTCTCCTTGACCTCCTCCCCCATCTGTGTGCCCCTCCTCCACCCCTGCCTCCTCCCCATCCAGCCCTCCTCCTCCCCCATCCGCCCCACTCCTCCCCTTGACATCGTCCCCCATCCGCCCCTCCTCCTCGTCGCCATCTCCCCTATACTCCCCTCCTCCTCCCCTTGACCTCCTCCCTCATCTGCGTGCCCCTCCTCCTCCCCCTACCTCCTCCCCATCCACCCCACCCCATCTAGCCACCCTCCTCCCCCATCCGGCCCCCTTCCTCCTCATCCTTCAGTTTACTTATTTATTTTTTATTACAATTTAATAATTATCATATTTGATTTGTGAATTTTGATTTAGGTTACACTCGTCGTTGGACAAGTTCTCGTCGATTCACGTATTCCGCAAGATATGAATGTACACCTTTTTAGATAAGTATATTCTTATGTATGCCTAAATGTGGGGTTTCCCACTTTAATTTTAATTTTTATGCATGATTAGAATGTGCGGAGTATCCACTTTAATTTCAATTTTTATGCATGATTAGAATGTGGGGTATACTCACTTTAACATTAGTTTTTACGCATGATTAGAATGTAGGGTGCACCCACTTTAATTTCAATTTGTATGCATCATTAGAATGTAGGGTGTAGCCACTAAATTTGTGAATGCTTATATGATTAATTGTGCATGTTTGTTATGAGAAGAAGCTTATATTGCAAGAAACTCTGCTGAAAATTTTAATGAATTTATAGATGCACACACTTGCACAAATCTAGATGTACTTGTGGCCAAACAATGGGTATTCTAACCCCTAAGTTGCAGGTTTTGGGAGGGGATAATCGTGTCAAAATACTCACCTATCAAGACTTATGATTATGTTATACGGACAATGTGGAGTATGTGTATACTTCATTTACATATACGATGTGTTGTCTTTATAGCATGTCATAAGTTCTGATCGTCTTTAGTTCAATGAAGTACAAGGCTAAAGAAGGTCCTTGAAGATTTGATCACAACTTAAAGTTACTTGCTGCATGCAACTAGTGTGTAAAGGAATTTTGGTATCATCTTCCTGCTCTCCTCTTGTATACCAACTGATCATAGCTAGGTTCCTAAAGCGAACTTAATTGGATGCCATTGGAAATGTAGTTAAGGTTAGTTTTGGGAGCTACACTAGAGAAGTGCAGAGCGATGCTGCCGAAATTTCTCCACACACTAGTTGCATGTAATAAGTAACGTTATGATCAAATTTTCAAGGATGGGCTATTAAGTGAAAACTCTAATCAAAATACAAACATCGTTAAAATCAGATTATAATATTGAGTGGTTTTATTTTTTTTTATAAATTATCATGGACAAGTCTTAGGTTAGTTTGAGAAACTTAGATTACTCCCGATACAAGAATGGAGTGAGATTTCCTTGATTGTGCATTTCATGACAATAGAAAGTCATTCAGACGAGGAGACAAGTTCTACATGATTTTTTGCCCATGTAGGAGGTACTTGAATGGATATTCTCATGATAGGAGCACTGTATTCCAGCACACAATTTGCAACGGTTGGTGGCAATATTATACTAAGTGGAATGCTCATGGAAAGGATCTTTCAGAGGGAGCCGATCAGACTATCTAGAGGAGGTTTCTTTGAGTCTACAGTGGATATTGAAGCCGATAACATCGATGAAATGCTGATGAAATGAGAGTAGGAGATGAAGATCTGGCTACTGGAAAAACTTCTAAAAAGTTCTATGATGCTATTAGGAGGAGGATGAACCCATTGCTCTTGATATCACGTCCATTTAGAGATTGTCATTTCTTTCGAAGTTATTTCAAATGAAGGTTATGAATAGAGTGACCTCTAAACTGATATCTGAAGGGCTTGAATTCATTAGAGAGCTTTTACAAAATCCGAAAGGTTATCCAAAGACATGATATGAAGTAAAGAAACAAATTCATGCTCTTAGTTCAAATTGCGAGAAAATTGACGCATGTCCAAATGATTGTGTTATATAGAAATGAAAATGCAAAGCTGAGTAGTTGTCCACAGTGTGGTGTAGATAAATATAAAGTGGGAAATCACTAAATAAAAGGGACAAAAAATAGCCTGAGAAGGTTTTATGTTACTTTTCATTGATTCATGGGCTTCAACACCTTTTTATTCCAAGTAGAATTGGGAATTTGATGACATAGCATCAGGATAACAAGCTACGAGATGGTCGCATTCGTCATCCCTTAGATTCAGAAGAGCATAAAATGTTTGACAACACTCATTTAGCATTTGCAGAGGATGTAAGAAATGTTAGATTAGGTCTTGCAAGCAATGAGTTTAATCCTTTTAAGAACATGTACTCATCGTATTCAATTTGGCCAGTTATGATGGTAACTTACAACTTATCTCCGTAGCTTTGTATGCGATTGTCATTTATGATGTTGACTCTCCTCATCCTAGGTCCAAAGCAGCTAGGGAATGCAACAGACATTTATCTTCAAACACTGATAAGTGAACTAAAGCTGTTGTGGTATAACAGCATTCATACATATGATACACACAACAAAGAATTCTTTTATATGCATGTTGTGTTCTTGTGGACCATTAATGACTTCGTCGCATAAGCAAATTTATTGCGATGGAGTACAAAAGAAGACTCTGCATGTCCATTATGTATGGATGATACTCATCATCTTCAACTACCTGAAAGTAACAAGTTATGTTATTTGGGACATCGTAGATTCTTGCCTGTTGAGCATAGATGGTGACTTACAGTGTTTAAGGACAAATTCAAAGGTAAAACTTGTCTGTATTCTTCTAGAAATCAAAGGAATAAGCTGAGCACAAATTCAATATGGTTGTCAGGTTTTCAAGTAATTGAGAAATTACAATAACTTGGCAACATACGATTAGGTCGTCTATCTAAAAAAGATCAAACAACTTTGAAACATTCGGACCTTAATGTTGGATCAAAAATCATCGTAGTTTAGAAAAACGCATCGTAGTATAGCGACGAAAATCAAATCGACATTGAAATTTGTAAAGCTCAAAAAATTGTGAGTTCCGAGGTCATTCATATGGAGGAAGTATAGCAATTCAATCCACCAATCACAACAATCAGAAATAATGATGCAATGGATATTCAATCACAAATATGAAAATAAACAATTAATGCTTAAAATTGTATCTCAAAGTAAAAATAAAAGAAAATAAAAATGGTGGTCGAGACCACCAATTATCCACAACAATTTAGCACAAATCCCAATCAACTCAGACCACAATTGAAGCCTCAATCAGATTCAACTTTCTTCTTAGATAGGACATCGGAGAGAGGTGTCAGATGCCTTAAGTGTCAAGCCAAAGTAGCAACTCAATTTTTGCCTAACTACAGGCACAGATCCCAATGATGCACAGTGAAACCCCCCCTTTCCTCAGAAAATCCCACCCTCTCTCTCTCTTAAGAACCGGGTCAGGCATAATCGGGTAAACGGATCTGGGTCCAGGCTCGTCGGCATGCGTGGCGGGCAAGGAGTAAGCGAGTGAGAGAGTGAGGGACCTCACCACTGTGTGTACTGAGGCGATAGGTCAAAAAACGCGATTCAATAAATATCAGAAAAGTTTTTAAAAACTTTCGATATGGGACTAATGTCCCAACTCCTCTTGCATGTGAAGCTGGGATGCTCGAGTAAATTGAAGCTGCTACTGCTTCTCATGTCATCAATCGAAGGTCCAGATGGCTTCACAAAGTTTGCCTGCACCGAATGGAAGTAGCGTGGTGGGGATTAACGATCGAAGTACAGCGGAGAACAGAGGTGTGAAGCGACGTTCCTAGTAGCACTGGCGAGGGCACCTAAAACAAGAAAATAACCTCTCAACTCAAATTAAAACATTCGATCAACTCGTCGTAAAGCAAGGTGCTGGCGGTGGTGGCATGGTGTTTAGTGGGTCATGGTGGCTAGACAGAGTCAGGGATGCCATCGAAGGAGTGGGTTAGTCAGTGGGATGATGGAGTGGTTGAAAGCGTTAATAGGGAAAGGGCTTTTGATAGGTGAAGTGTGGGGAAGGTAATGGCGGCGGTGGTTGTATATTTTGTGTCGTGAGTCATTGGGGCAAGCTCGCCGGGGCTCATGTCGGAGCTAGGGAAGAAGGTGGGGGAAGAGGGTGGAGTCGCGGTTGAAACCTAATTCTAAGGGTGTAGAAAGAGTTTAGAGAAAGAGAGGGAGAAGTTACGGTGCTTAGGGGAGTGAGAGAGGGCAAAACCACGCTCGACGTTGACCGACCGGACGTGGGGAAGACAGTGTCAACGGTGAGGGAAACAACGAGGAAGAAGGGGTCGGTGGTGCCCTTGCTTTGGCTGGCAAGGCGTGAAAAGAAGAGGGGAAGAACGTGGACCTTCCAATTTGACTGTTGGTTGGCTAGAAGAGGAAGGCGGAGGAGGTCACTAGAGCCGAAGAAGACGGTGGTCGGAGGAGGAGGAGGAGAAAGGAGTTTTCTGGTCGATTCTTGGCTGATTTTGACCATGGACCAAGGTACAACTTATGTAGAGCTCAATTGTGAGCTCAACTGGCACAGAATCGCGAATTTGTTTACAGATTTGGGGGTCTTTCAAAATTGGAAATCATGAGCATGCCTGAAATCTTGGCTTCAAATTGGGAACTGAAATTGTGTTCAAATGATGGGGACCTTCCAATGATTGCTCTTTCCGAATTTGGCATGAATTGGTTACTGATTGAAGGAGAAGTTGATGTTTGAACGTTTCGAGCTTTGGGTTTAGATCTCTACTCAGATGGAGGAGAGAGAAAAGGCAGCAAGGGCTTAGTTGTGATTGATGTGCATACATCTAAATAGCAAAAAATGCCTATTAGTACATGTTCTTAGTGTCATATTAGCATCATACATTGTAAATAGTTCACAACATGCATAATCATGCATTTAGGTCAAGTTGCATAAATTATATAGTAATTATCTCCTTTTATGGTCAGGGACAGGGCAATTTTTAATCGAGGCCTCGGATCAAAGATCCAATCATACGAATCTGATCAGGGCGACGATTGGAGTTCAATGACTCTAAGATCGCCCTGATCGGACATCCGTAGCACCAGATAGAGATCGAGGAAGCTTAAATATCAAGGGCCAAGATGGTGCCAATCCGCACTTCAGACGACAAATTTGACCGCACGGATGGGTTTGGATCGATGATTGCAACCTAATGACGAAAAAATCGATCCCATCTGACATCTGTGGAGCCATCTACAACACACAGAAGATGGACAGCCAAGATGACGCCACGTGGAGCCATCACAGCTGCCTAAATCAGCCCCAACACCGCTTTCCATCTTCTGATCCAACTGCCGTGAAGCGTGCGCCTTAATTCGTAATCGCGACAAAGTAACGCCACTGGCACAGCGGTCGAGCGACGTTGCGCGAGCACGCAACACGCGTTCGACTCGCCATCCGCAGCGCGCAAGCGATTAATCGTGACCGTGCAATCGACTGCGGGCGGCTCAGATCATCCAATCGCACGCACGCGCAATCAAATGCTCAGCATGCATGCCCGATTGCACGCGGGCGCATGGTTAAGTGCGGATGACGGCGCCGGCGAACACAAATCTGAGCCATCCTATCTCACGGACGGCTGTGATTGCGAAGAAGTGAGCGTGCATTTTGTGTGCGGCAGGAGAGGAGGAGCGCATGGTGCACGCACGTCCGCCACGATTAGATCGTTAGTGATGGATAAATCCAACACTAAAGACTTGATTTTAATGCTTTAAGCTTGAAATGACAATTTTGCCCTCAATTCATACAATTATAAAAGGAGACTCGACCTCCACTTCTTCATCCCTTCCTTCACTTCTCTCCCTCTCCAAAGCTCAAGAGAAGCTTGTCCCACACCCGGGATGCTATTCTAGAGCTAAATCCAATTTTCTCGCCCACGTTCCAGAAGTGGTTCTCACGACGACAACGACATGCTGCCTCATTCCCGCTTCTTCCTACTTCATCCTCCTACTTCCCGCTCCGTCCTCCATCTTCCAGGCGTTGCCTATCCGGCTCATCCTCCAAGCATTTCTCGAGGAAGATAACACCTCCCTCTCATCTTTTTAATCACTTTCTAGAATAGAATTTTTCTACTTTCTAGTTGTAATCATTTCCCGCTTTTTAGTTGTAAAAACATTCTGATTATATCAAGTAATTGTTCTCTCTCTCTCTTTCTCTCTATTATTGTTTATATCAATTCAATAGTAATTATTTCATTTTCAAACAAACACACAAAAAAATATAAATCGTGGATTTTAGATCGACGTAGCCTCCCTATGTTCGACCCAGAATTCATAGAATTTTGGTACAAATTTATCTGTTGACAGATTTCTTCGCAAATCGAGCTACAACAATGGATTTTTCGAAACCAACCTCGATCGCGTAGTTTTTCGCTCTCAACATTTTAGCGCCATTGCCGGGGAGGCAACGATTTTCGATTTTCTTTCCGCATTTCACGCCCTTGATTGTTTTCTAACTTGCTTTATTTCTCATCTATTGTTTTGCAGGTACCTTAACAGGGATTCTTTAAGCGGTAGATCGGAGTAAAGTGCAGTTTAAGACAACTGTAAGTGCTCCCCATTCATCCCTTTCCATAGATTCCATTTTACCACATTAATTCAAACTCCAATTATCCTAGGTGATTGTATAAATCCTAGGGTTAGTTTGGTTGCTTGGATTTCCACTCACATTCATCTCACCCACATATAAAAATCAACAAAAAGATATTTCTTGTGGGGTAATTCAACATACACACTACATACACCCACATTCAAGGCACATAACCTAATTGATTTTCTTCTACTCAACCGGATTCTGATCTGTGGAACCGGTACACACAAATCAACATATAAATGAGTAGAAATCAGTCTATGTTAATCATTTTGTGTGCCTAACTCAGTAGTGCAATCTTGGCCAATTGTTTGAGTTGTTTTGGTCACACCACTTAACCTAAAATCAACTCACCAAGTAGCTTCCCCTTAAGGTTTTCAATTTAGGTCAATACCAGGCACTCCACTTTATTTTTGATTTCAAAAGAAAAGAGATCTTCTTCCGTGCTTGAAAACCTAGTTTGCCTCAAACTTGATTGAATTAAACCTAATTCCAAATCTTAAAAGCTATTTAAGTAAGATTTGAACTTTAAAATCTACTCATCACAGATAATCTTGCTTAAAAACCCTGGTTGTGCAAGCACTCACACATACTCAATTGATCATTAAGGGCACAACCCATTTTAAGGGCTCACCACATTCCATAAGCATTACAATCCCAAGCCTAAATAAAATCAAGTAGACGTTAGCCTTAAGGACAGATTTACTCTTCGGGCTCCAGTCTGAGATTGTTTACGATTAACCTGCTCGTACCAATCAATCTGATGTCTAGCTAAGGGAGTAGTATCAAACGACCACAGCTAGGGGGTACATTAGGAATCGGAGGCGCAAGCCAAAGGAAGAACCTTCTCCCTAGTCCCTCCGCCTAACCGGTTGGATTGAGTAGACGCAAGTAGAGTAAATCGTTTATAATCTTAAGGTGGATTCTGAGAGTCTGTAGATCCTTAGGTTATCCCACTTAATGACATGTTTGTTTTGTTATGCTGCAGGGTTCTTATCCTCAGTCCTTCCGACCTTTTCCTAGTTTATGCTGGGAAGGAGGTCATTGAATCCCCTATTAGAAGGATCACTAGAGTATTTTAGGAGGCGTAGATCGGATTTTGGCCAAATTAACCCCATGGCCGATCAACAGTCTCCTTTGCCTCAGAATCCACAGGAGGTATTTCAAAGGCAGCTGGAACAAATGCAGAGAATGCAAGAATGGTTCCAGACAATGCAGGGTGCTCAGCCCTTGAAGGATTTTTATGATCCTTCAAATTACGGGGAACGTCCCGGCATCCAGATTCCTACCGAAGACGTAGAAATCAAGCCCCAGGTGTTAAGCCTAATCAAACATTTCCATGGGCATGACTCTGAAGATCCGTTTCAGCACTTGGAGGACTTGACCACTTTGGTCCTGACCACCAAGGCATGAAACGTGAAAAAGGAGCAGATGATCATCAGTCTCTTCCCCCACTCTCTTAGGGATAAAGCTTCTCATTGGGACAGGGCTATAGGAAGGCCAATTGCAACTTGGTATGATTTGAAATCAGCGTTCCTAAAGAAATTCTTCCCTATCGGACGTACCAACGCTTTAAGACGGGCAATTACTACCTTCTCCCAGCAACCGGGGGAGCAGTTTCATGTTGCTTGGGAGCGATTCCAGGACTTATTGTGGAGGTGTCCTTACCACGAGGTGCCGAAATGGCAGCTCGTGCAGATCTTCTACCACGGGATGATTGAGCAACTCAGAAATCACGTGGATGCTTCTTACGAAGGCAATTTCCTCAACAAAGATGCAGATAGCGTGCACGATTTGTTTGAGGAGATGAGCGAGAATTCAATCAATCATGCCTCCATGGATAGTTTTAACTAGTCCCAACAACCTAGATCGAATGTTAATGAAGTCTACGACTCTCATTCATTCGATATAGAATTGATTTGCAATAAAGTAGATAAGGTGGATGTGGTTACTAAAAGGATGGAGTGGATGGCTGAAAATTCAATGAACAATTATTAATCCACTCAATCGTAGAATTTGGGATTCCATTTGTTGCGAGCTCCTTCTAGACGGGAGTTCATGAATCAACTTGATGTAGCTCAACCTGTGAGTCAGCATTATTCGGAACCCCATGGGTTCCAAACTAGGGCCTTTGATCCTAATTTCTCTGATCCCTCCCTTTCTTTCTCTCCATCCTCACCCTATGACGATGTTTATGCTGCACAGGAGAATGTTAGGTCTAACCCTTATTCCAATGCTTATAATCTGGGTTGGTGGAACCACCCTAACTTCTCTAGGAAAAATCCGGGGCAGCAGACCCAATTCCGACCCAACAATTATGCTCCACAAAGACCAATGGGTCAGGGTCATGTTTACACTCAACTCCCCTCGAATCAGATCAATCAGCCATATTGGAGTGCCCGTCAACCTGTAGGGCAGGATGATTTGAACCGATAGATGGTAGAAATGCAAGGATCTATACTCCAGCTCATGCAGCAAATGAAAACCTTGCTGGACAACTTACAAAATGGGTTCATTGCTAATTCTTTTTAACCCGAATCTCTACCATCTCAACCAGTACCCAACCCGCGTAATATCCAGAATCTGGGCAATCAAGCCCAAGGGTACAGGAATCAGAGGGACTCGCACGCACATGCTCAGGTGGTTGAGCATGGTCTTTCCTCTTCTGCTTCTTCTTCAAATCAAAGGTTTTTGGCTAATGAAGCCCCTCTAATCTTTCCTACCCCTCCCCAAAACCCAAACCCGTATGCATATGCTAATTCAGTTACCTTGAAGAGTGGAAAACAAACTCAGGATCCACAACCGCACTGTTCTGATCTACCAAATTCTGGAAAGTCTGAGGAGAGAAACGAGAACTCCGAAGAAGAAATCAAGGCTCAGGAACCTGATTCAAAAGATCTAACTCATGTTCCTTTTCCTGAGGTCTCGATTAAACCCAGGAAGAAGAAGCTTGTTGATAGTAATGAGGAGCTCTTGATATATTCAAGAATGTCGAGATCAATATCCTGCTCCTCGATGCGATCAAACACATACCGGCTTACGGTAAATTTTTTAAGGATTTATGCACACAGAAGCGTAAGTCGAGGGAACCTGTTCCGAGGAAGGTGGTACTCTCCGAGCAGGCTAGTTCTATTATCCTGCATCACCTTCCTCAGAAAAAGAGAGAACCAGGTGCTCCTTTGATTTCTTGTGTCATCGGAGATTACACTTTTGATAGAGCACTTCTGGATCTAAGTGCATCTATTAACCTAATTCCGACTTCCCCTTACGAGAAGTTTGGATTAGGTGAACTTCGACCGACTTCAATAACGCTGTAGTTAGCGGACCGTTGGGTCACAAATCTGCGAGGCATTATTGAAGATGTTATTTTTAAGGTTGACGATTTCTATGTTCCTGTAGATTTTCTTGCCTTTGACATGGATGTACCTGAAAATCTAAGGAACACGTCCATCATTCTGGGGCGTCCATTCCTCGCTACCGCAAATGCCAATATCAACTGTGAAAGCAGTAGCATGGAAATCGCCTTTGGGATCAGAAATTGAAATTGGATATTTTTAAGGTGATTAACAAATTCGAGGATTGTGGATTTATAGAGGAACTTGAGGATGATAACTTGAATATTGAAACTTCTATGGCGGTTTCTGCAATTGAAAGTTCCTCCTGTTGTGATGAATCTGACCCGCAACCTTATGCGGCAAACCTGCCACATTCTGAAGAGGTTATTGATTTTATTCACTTTCAACCTCTTCCACTTGATGAATCTTCTTCAACATCATCTTTACCCTCAATCCAAAACCCGCCCTAGCTCGAACTAAAACAATTGCTTGAGAATTTGAAATATCAGTTTTTGGGACCTCAAAAGACACTCTCAAAACACAAAGAGGCAATTGGTTGGACCATTCATGACCCTAGGGGGATCGAGCCATCTTACTGCAATCACAGAATATTTTTGGAAGATGGATCCCGCCCTTCTCGCCAAATGCAGAGGAGATTAAACCCTAATATGAGAGAAGCGGTTAAGAAGGAAATTATCAAGTGGCTCGATGCAAGAATCATTTATCCGATCTCTGATAGTCCTTGGGTAAGTCTTGTGCAAATTGTTCCCAAGAAAGCTGGGATTACCGTTGTGACTAACGAGAAAGAAGAATCTATCACAACACGTTCAGCTTCCTCCTAGAAGTTTGTACTCATTACAGGAAGCTGAACACAGCCACGAAAAAGGATCATTTCCCTTTCCCTTTATCGATCAAATCCTTGAAAGACTAGCTGGGCAGAAGTACTTTTGTTTCCTTGATGGTTACTCGGGATACAATCAAGTCCCTATCCATCTCGAGGATCAGGAAAAAACGACTTTCACCTGTCCCTACGGAACCTTTGCTTTCCATAGGATGCCATTTGGCTTATGCAATGCACCCGTGACTTTTCAAAGGTGTATGCTAGCCATATTCTCAAACATTGTGGGAGAGTTTATAGAAGTCTTCATGGACGACTTCTCTGTTTTCGGAGAATCGTTTGATTCTTGTCTGACTAATCTTGAAATAATTCTAAAAAGATGCATCATAAATAGACTGGTCCTTAGCTGAGAAAAGAGTCATTTCATGACACAAAAAGGCATCATCTTGGGTCATGTAATCTCTGAATGGGGTATCGAAATTGACAAAGCTAAGGTTGATGCTATCTCTAAACCTCCCCTCCCACATCTGTCAAACAAATTCGATCATTTCTGGGTCATGTGGGATTCTATAGGAGGTTCATTAAGAACTTCTCTAAGTTTGCTCGCCCTCTGAGCAACCTTCTTGCCAAAGATACATCGTTTGATTTCAACAAATCATGCCATAAGGCATTTGATTTTCTTAAAACGACAGTTACTTGTGCTCCAGTGTTGCAACCACCGGTTTGGATAGCCCCATTTGAGATCATGACTGATGCTTCTAATTACACGGTCGACGCTGTTTTGGGTCAGAAGATTGACAAAAAGCCCTCCGTCATCCACTACGCTAGTAAAACTCTGGACGAGGCCTAGAGGAATTACACTGTTACTAAGAAGGAATTACTAGCTGTAGTATTTGCTTTGGAGAAATTCAAAGCTTATCTCATAGGGCCTCACGTCATCATATATACTAACCACTTAGCTTTGAGACATTTCTTGGCCAAAAAGGATGCCAAACCCCGACTTATTTGATGGATTCTTCTGCTTCAAGAATTTGATCCTGAAATCAAGGATAAATCCGGGGCACAGAATATGGTGGCAGATTGGTAACGCTGGTAAGGGTAGAGCTGTTCTGTGTTTCGTCTTTACGTTATTGTAGTTTAAGTACAGTCGTTATAGTATAAGACAAAATGGTTACCGGATTACTATTACAATTTTTTTACTCGGAACAAGATTTTCCCGAGGTTGAACTCAGGGAGCAACTATGTTTCTAGAAGACTAAATAAGATCTCTATTACGTTACAAAAATAAAAGAGAGGGGGAGAGAGAGAGAGATCTCTTGTCGTCTTCTTTCTTCTTTTCCTTCTTGCCTTCCTCTTTCTTCTTTTCCTTCCTTCCTTTCTTTAGTCGGCAGCTGTGGTGATCTTCTTCTTCTTTCTTCCTTTGTTCTTTCTTCTTTCTTCTTCCTTGCTTTCTTCTTCTTCTGCCTTCTTCTTCTGTTCTTCTTTTCTTTTCTTTTCTGGCAGCAATGTCTTCTTCCTTCTTTTTCTTCTTCTTTTCTTCTTGCCTTCTTCTTTCTTCTTTTCCCTCTTGCCTTCCTCTTTCTTCTTTTCCTTCCTTCCTTTCTTTAGCCGGCAGCTGTGGTGATCTTCTTCTTCTTTCTTCTTTCTTCTTCTTCTCTTCTCTGCCTTCTGCAGCTGTGGTGATTCCGACGTCTCATGCTATGCTCAGACGACTTATCTGTGGCTTTGCTACAGTGCCTTCCTTCTTTTCTTTTTCTCTCCTTCCTTCTTCTTTTCCTTCCTGTCTTCTTCTTCTTCCTGCACGCTCACACAAGGGTCAGAGCAAAATCTACCCCTACCCTTCCCCGCATCTCTCACTTTCTCAGATTTCTCTCTTAGGACTGTTCTCCCAGAGCCAGGTAATCGGGTGCCGGTATCGCACCCGGGACCAGGCCCACCGGCGTGCGGTGGTGGGCCAGGAGTGCGCGGTTTGGGTAATCAGATCCTGCCCAGACCCGCGGGGCGTGAGCACGGGCGAGGGCGAGCGAGCGTGTGGCACGCCACGTGCGGGAGAGGGACCTGACCCCAGTGTTCGAAGGCGATTAGCCGTAGGCACTTTTTCAATTTAAGTGCGGGCGCTTGGCCACGCATTTCCGAGGTGGGACTAAAGTCCCACCTCCCAAATTGGCACCCATGTGAGCGACCTACGGCCAATTGAAGCAACCCGCAACGCCTTTGCCCCAGCTGTAGGTCTGGGTGCCTTCGCAGAGACAACCCGCGTGACTTGGGACGCGCACCTTGGCTGGAGGGTGCCTGCAGCTGCAGGTGAAGCTGTTGCAACCCGTCGACAATGGCGGCGAGGGGTGCGGACCTGAAATCACAGCTACAGCCTCTCGGCCCAGTCAAAATACGTAGGAAGCTTCGCCGGAGTGAGGCAAAGCTTGTGCGGTGGTCAGCGGGGTGCAGGAGTGCGTGGAGAGGCTGACTTAGGTCAGACTGTGGCCGGAAAGGTGGGTTTGTTTGGAGGGGCGGTCGAGTGGTGCTTAGCAGTGAATGGAGAGGGGGGATCGGTGGAGTGGAGTGTGAGGGAGCTTCTGGGCTGGTCGGCGAGGTGCGGGAGTGTCTGTGGTCGTGAGATGGTCTCGCCGGAGGGAGTGATCGGAGGTGGAGAAGGTGGTCTGGACGGTGGCGGTTGGGTGGTCGAAAGGGCAGTTTAAAAGGGGGAAAATACAAGGGAAGGAGAGAGGAAGCTATCTACCTAATTACTCGACGAAGGGGGAGGGCAGAGCAGCCGGCTCGTATCTGCCGGAGCTGGAGACGAAGACGCCCTAGAGGAGGGTTTCGGCGACGAGGAAGCAGGCGGAGGGCGCTGGCGGGTACAGCCCGGCGCGGACGATAGAGCAAGGCAAACCCTGCTGCAGGTAAGGCAACGGAGTGACGAGGAGGAAGAGGAGGAGTTTGCCGGAAGCTTCAGGCTCTCTGACCGGAGGAGGAAGGGATGAAGAAGAGGGTGATTCTCCGTCAAAGGAAGCTTGTCGGAGTCGGCAAGGTGTGCCGCTCCTTATAAAGGGCTTGGTGTGCAGAGAGGGGCGAGGTGCGGAGGGGTCAGCCTTGCCGGAGTAAGGCTAGAGATGAAACCCATGCCTTCCTTGCATTCGCACGGAAGGCATGGTGGTCGGCAGAGATCATGGGCGGGTCCCTGCAACAGACGACATCACAGGGAACCCCACCACTGTTCTAGAGGACGGAAACCCTGCACCGCGCGGCGCCATGCTCCGCGCAAGGTCGCCGGAGTATGGCGCTACATAGAAGTTGCAGGGAGGACCATTCTACATAGAACGATGAAAAGTTGGGGACCTAAATGCAAGGGTTTCAAATGATAAGGGTCAAAAAGTAAATAAAGAGGACCAAATTGTAAAGTTAGTCAATGAGGTCTCTTCTTAGGCTCAAGTTTTTAAACAAGGCTAATTTGAACCTAAGGATTTTAATGGTGAATTTTAATTCTAGGTTGGACCATGTTTGACCGGCCAATTTACGTAAAAACCTAAATTAAGTTATTAATTGGGCATGATTTTCTTTTTAGGTCAAAATAGGTTTCTAAGGCCAAATTGAAGGTTCTAAACCCTAGAGAATATTTTTCTATGAATTTTAAAGGGTTTAGTTGATTTGTATCCTGCCTCGAACCTCATGAATTCAAGTGGGTTTGCTTTAAGGTTACAGAATGTCATTTAATTCCTAGAAGCTGCTATAACCCTTTTCAGATCAGATCAACCTACTTCTCTCATTGTTAAACTTGTTTGACCTGTGTTTGGATCCTTAATTACCCTATTTGCAAACTGCATTGGTGAAATTGCAGTTTTAACCCTTATGATTTATTTTATTCTTAAACTCAGAATTCTCTGAGTTAAGCCTTTCCTTGGGTCATGTAGGAGTTTTTTCTCACATATCTGGGTGAGATTGTGCTAGTTAGGGTTTATGATGAGGTTCTCATCACAGATCATCTTTCGAGACTTCTGAGTGATTCTTCTCGTCCATATATTCTGATTGTTGATACTTTTCCGGACGAGACTATCCTTACAGTTTCAGGTGTCCAAACCTCGTGGTTTGCTGACATCGTAAATTATTTGGTCGTTAGTCAAATCCCTCAAGATTGAACCAAGCAACAACGAGATAGACTCAAATCTGAGGCCAAATATTACCTCTGGGAGGACCCTGAACTGTATCGCATCGGCTCTGATTAGATTATTTGCCGATGTGTTCCGGAGATTGAATTCAAAAGTATACTCGACTTTTGCCATGCATCTGCTTGTGGTGGACATTTCTCTGGGAAAAAGATAGCTGCAAAAATTTTGCAATCTGGATTCTTTTGGGCATCTTTATTCAAGGATGCCCAAGAATTCTCGAGGTTATGTCCCCAATGCCAGGCACTTGGGAGCAAAACTAAGAGAGACATGATGCCCCTAAATCCGATTCTTCCCGTCGGAATCTTCGACGTTTGGGGCATCGATTTCATGGGACCCTTCCTCCCTTCATTTGGACACCAGTACATTCTCGTCGCTGTTGATTACGTGTCCAAATGGATCGAGGCTATTCCCACCCGAACTAATGACCACAAGGTGGTCATCGATTTCGTCAAGAAGAACATCTTCAGTCTGTTCGGGATTCCGAGGGCCATCATCAGCGATGGTGGTTCTCACTTCATTAATGCCCAGTTCTGTAATTTACTGGAAAAATATGGGGTAAATCACAAAATCTCCACACCTTACCATCCCCAGACGAATGGACAGGCCGAGATCTCCAACCAAGAGATCAACAATATTCTTCAGAAGACGGTTAGGCCTAATCGTAAAGACTGGACTCAAAAGCTTGAGGATGCTCTTTGGGCCTACCGTATGACATACAAAATGCCTATCGGCATGTCACCATTTCGTCTGGTGTACAGAAAGGTGTACCATTTACCCATAGAAATTGAACATAGGGCATTCTGGGCAATCAAGTAATGCAATCTGGATTTGAGTTTTGCGGGAAAGACCAGAAAACTCCAACTATCTGAGTTGGAGGAGCTTAGAAATGACGCATACGAGAATGCCAAGATCTACATGGCTCAGACCAAAGCTCTTCATGACCAATTGATATCCTGCAAGAGCTTTGAGCCGAACCAGAAGGTTCGACTCTTTGATTCTCGACTTAAGCTCTTTCCTGGTAAACTGAGGTCGAAATGGAACGACCCATTCATCATCGATCAGACTTTTCCCAATGAGGCTGTTCAGATTTCTGACCCAAAGATGGGTAATTCATTCAAAGTCAACGGTCAATGTCTGAAGCCTTTTATTGACCGTATTGTTCCAGAACCCGTCTCAGACACAGTTGCTCTCATCATGTTGTGATCTCTTTGGCTGAACTTCGCCTAGCTGATGGCATTAAACTCAGCAGTTGTATAGTCTGACTTAGAGCTGACCCGAGCATCATATTCAGGTGATATCTTCTACATTCTACCTTCCTTTCATGTCTTTTATTCTCAATGCAGACATTGCATCAGCTAAGCATGGGGGGGTGGATTCATTTCTGAATCAATTTGTCAGCTCTATAGAATTCCTATAAATTCTACTTGTTTTCTTATATATACATAAAAAAAAATTGAATTAGGAAAGAATACTTGGGCATTAGGACTTTTCAATCTTAGGAAATATTATAGTAGGATCTGAACACTAAGACCCTTTAGGTCTTTGGGCTTAATTAGCCGGGGTATCCACCAAAATGTGGATTTGTTTATCGAGTCTTCACCATCTTGAATTCTTTTTCAATTTTATTAAATAAGTGTGGCTGATAAGTATATGACTTATCAACCCGCCCTCTGATTTGAGGGAACTTTAAGTCTAAGCATCTACACACTATTTGCACTGACTCGTTGTTCGACGGTTTTAACGGAAATTGGGTAGCTAATGAACCTTCTAGGGTGGTATGGCTGGCAAGTTATCGTAGGTAACAACCCATTGGTACGTTGTCCAAAGTCCAATCACTGGACCATTCTTTTCCTACTGCCTTTAGGTCAATCTTAGACCAGGGAAGCCATCTACTTAAAAAGAAAAAAAAGAAAGCCCAAAAAGAGAAAAGAAAATAAAATGGAGAAAAAGAAAATAAAAGAAATAAGCCACACTTCACCGTACGAGTCTGGCTGGTAAGTTATCATGGGTAACAGCCCATTGGTAGGCTGTCTAGAACCCAGCTCAAGAAATGCATGTCAAATTCCTAAAACACTTAGGAAGAAGCGGAGAAGTAGAATAAGACCGGGAGATATACATTGAATTCACCCATGTGTTGACCCCCAAAAAGAAAAGTAGGGAGAAAGCTACCAGTCGAATAGATACACTTTTAGGCAAAATTCTTTTTAAGGTCACGTAAGGGCGTAGAAACCTAAAGTCCGTTCGGAATGCCGATCAACGAGTACATCACTTTCACAAAAAGATGCTTAGAACATAGGGTTCTCATCAAGTCTTGGGTGGGTTAAGCGGCTGTAGAAAGTCACTTTGTAACCCTAAACTCAAAAATCCAAAACAATTAGAAAAGAAGAAAAAGGAGAAAAAGAGATCTTTCCTTGAATAAGGTGAGGGCTTGAGGCGGTCTGCATTTCAGTAGATACCTGGGCGCTGCTGTGTCTTTGAAAGTTCAGGTCCTAAGTAAAAATTTCTTAATGTTGAAAATGACTTGTGCCCGAGCAATCCAACCAAAATTCTTCTATAAATAGCACATAGTTTCTGCTAGGGACTAGCAAAAGATAGGCATGGGGGTGTGATGTGCACACATCTAAATGGCCAAAAATGTCTATTAATGCATGTTCTTAGTGTCGTATTAGCATCATACATTGTAAATATTGCATAACAAGCATAATCATGCATTTAGGTCAAGTTGTATAAATTGTATAGCAATTATTTCCTTTTATGGTCAGGGACAGGATGATTTTTAATCGGGGCCTCAGTTCGAAGATCCAACCGTACGGATCTGATCAAGGCG
Organism: Thalassia testudinum; assembly: GCA_037157565.1. Classification (NCBI taxonomy): domain Eukaryota; kingdom Viridiplantae; phylum Streptophyta; class Magnoliopsida; order Alismatales; family Hydrocharitaceae; genus Thalassia; species Thalassia testudinum. Next base: position 58,645,479 of record JAZHRO010000035.1, on the reverse strand, counting down.
ACGATTAGAGTTCAACGACTCCAACATCACCCTGATTGAACATCCGTAGCACCAGATAGAGATCGAGGAAGCTTAAAGATCAAGGCACAAGATGGTGCCAATCCGCACTTCAAACGACAAATCCGACCGCATGGATGGGTTCGGATGACGATCGCAGCCTAACAACGCAAAAATCGATCCAATCCAACATCGGTGCCGCCATCTACAACACGCAGAAGATGGACGGCCAAGATGGCTCCACGTGGTGCCATCATAGCCGCCCAAATCAACCGTAGCACCGCTCCCCATCTTCTGAAGGTGCGGCGAGGCGTGATCTAGGCCGTTGGATCCTGATCGAACGGTCGTGAAGCGTGCAGGCCTAATTCATAACCGCGACAAAGTAGCGCCGCTAGCACAGCGGTCGAGCGGCGCTACGCGAGCGCGCGACACGCATTCGACTCGTCATCCGCAGCGCGCGAGCGATTAATCGCGACCGTGCGATCAACTGCGGACAGCTCAGATCATCCAATATCGCGCACGCGCGATCAAACGCTTAGCGCGCACGCCCAATCGCACGCGGGCACGCGGGTGAAGGCGCCCGCGAAGAGAAATCTAAGCCATCCGATCTCGCGAACGGCTGTGATTGTGAAGACGTGAGCGTGCGTTTTGTGGGTGGCAGGCGAGGAGGCGCGCGCGGTGCGCACACGTCGGCCACAATCAGACCTTTAGTGATGGATAAATCCATCACTAAAGACTTGATTTTAATGCTTTAAGCTTGAAATGACAATTTTGCCCTCAATTCCTACAACTATAAAAGGAGACCCGACCTCCACTTCTTCTTCATCCCTTCCTTCACTTCTCTCCCTCTCCAAAGCTTAAGAGAAGCTTGTCCCACACCCGGGATGCTATTCTAGAGCTAAATCCAATTTTCTCACCCTTGTTCGGAAAGTGGATCCCACAGCGACGACGACATGCTGCCTCGTTCCCGCTTCTTCCTGCTTCGTCCTCCTTCCCGCTCCGTCCTCCGTCTTCCAGGCGTCGCTCCATTCGGCTTGTCCTCCAAGAATTCGTCGAGGAGCATAACATCTCTCTCCCTTCTTTTTAATCGCTTTCTAGAATAGAATTTTCTACTTTCTTGTTGTAATCATTTCCCGCTTTATAGTTGTAAAAACATTCTGATTATATCAAGTGACTGTTCTCTCTATCTCTCTTTCTCTCTCTTATTGTTTATATCAATTCCATTGTAATTATTTAATTTTCAAACAAAAACACAAAAAAATATAAATGGTGGATTTTAGATCGACGTAGCCTCCTATGTTTGACCTGGAATTCTTAGAATTTCGATATAAATTTATCTGTTGACGAATTTCTTCACAAATCGAACTACAACAATGGGTTTTTTTGAAACCAACCTCGATCGCATAGTTTTATGCTCTCAACAATGATGAAGATCAGAACTTAGGGGCCTAGTTGAAATGAAAATATAAGAGCTGAGGGTTTAAGTGCAATGAATAGAGATCTAGGGGCTAAATTACAAATTAGGTCAAGATGAACTCTGATTGAGCCTAAATTTTGGTATTAACCTAATTTGAACCCAAGGAATCTAATGGTGAACTTGGATTTGAGTTTTGACCAAATTTAATTGGATAAATTGCATAGAAGCCCAAATTAGGGAAAATTCCCGTCTGAATCTCTATTCTTGGTCAAAATGAGTTCAAATGGTCAAAGTGAAGGTACCAAACCTCTCAAAATATTTTTCAATGATTTTTACCAGGTTTAGATTGATTTTATATTAACCAAAAATCGTTCAATTTAAGTAGGGCTGAAAATTAGGGTTTTTTATGATATTTTAATGCCCGAAATGCATGAAACCCTGATTCAGTTGATGTGAGCCCACTTTTTAGTCTTTTGAGTTCATTTAACCTTAAATTCCCTCTTTGATTAATCTGCATTAATGATGGAATGGTAAAACAACAGAATTAACCCTATTTTTCTGACTTCTCCTCAGAATAGTTCAGTGTGGAATTGTGGCCCTCAGATGATTATTTAAGAGCATTTATCATTTGAATCTGATTAATTTTAGCTAATTAAGACCCATAATGGTTTTACCATCACTTAAAAAGAACATTTTCTTCATGGAACACCCATATTGGAAAGAGCTGACAATCCGACATAATCTTGATGCGATGCATATTGAGAAAAATGTTATGGACAACATTTTGGATGTGTTCAACTTAACTGATAGTCCCAAGGATACAATGAAGATGAGGAAGGACATGATAACCTTAGGCATTCGTCCAGAGTTACATGTTATTGAAAAAGAAGACAACGGTTGTGACTTTCCAGAAGCCATTTACGGCCTAAACAATGATCAGCGGGAAAAAAATTTCAGCTTCTTAAAAGAAGTAAGGGTGTTAGATGGCCAGTCTTCACAACTTTCGCAATGTGTAAACAAGGCTCAAAAGAAAATTAGTGGGTTAAGAAGTCACGACTCTCGCGTTTACATGCAAGTCTTGTTCTCACTAGCTATTCCTGAAGTGCTACCTGATTTAGTTGTGAATTCATTTACAGAGAAGAGCCAATATTTCAAAGCAATTTGTTCGAAGATAATATATTCCGATATATTAGAGTACTAGGATAAACAAATAGTCATCACATTATGTAAAATGGAGCAGATATTTTCTCTAGCCTTCTTTGATGTTATGATTTTTTTAACTCTACATCTTAGTAATGAAGCGAAAATTGCTGGACCTGTGAAATACAGAAGGATGTATCCAGTTGAATGGTTTCTGAAAAAACTTAAAGAACAAGGCTAAGCCTAAAGGATCTATTAGTGAAGTATATCTTGTAGAAGAGTCCATTAACTTATGTGCCATGTATATCGATGAGACAGACAATAGATTTAATTGATTACAAAGAAATTATGATAGACGGTATAATGAGAATGATGAAAATTGTCTTTCCATATTTGATATTTCAAGAAGGCCTATCCTCCACATAGAATACAAATCAATCTCTGAAATTGATCAGTGTATAGCTCACTTGTACATTCATAAGCAGATTCTGGAAGTTGATTCATTTTATAATGAATTTAAGGATTATTCACATCCAAAAACACGCAAGCTTGACTTTCTCGAGTGGTTTAAACAGCGTGTTATTCAAATGAAAGAAGAGAATGACCCACGATGGGTGGCGAACTTTGACATTACATTCGATCAATCGTTGAATTATGGGCATCATCATTCAGGTTACATTATAAACAGATTCAGGTTTAAAGCAAAATCCATAGATGATGAGATGGCTACGCAGCATGCTGGTGTTGCTGTTAGTTACAATTTGAGCACTAGTTGTGATGGCTACTACAGATAAATCGAAGAAATTGTTGAGATGAGCTTTAGATGCGATCGTGGATTTGTCATTTTTAAGTGCAATTAGTTCAATGTGTTCAAAGAAGGCATTGTCTTCAAACTTGACAAGAAGCACGATTTTATAAGTTTGAATATGAATCATTGAATTCTTCATTCTTCTGAACTGTTTACATTGACATGCCAAGTATCTTAAGTCTTCTACGTCCCTGACAACAACAGAAATGGATGAATTATACCCTTCCGGACAATTCCACATGAATATTATGAGGAGCAAAAACATGTCGAACCTAAATTAGAAGCAGATACTCATCAAAAACACTTACAAGAAGTTGGTCCAGGTACAGTGGATATTAATATATAAGGTATAATTATCTTTTATACTATTTCTTTTTTTACTATTATGTACCAAAGCAACATGTTATCTAGATGAAATGGATCTTGAAGTAATAGATCACACTTCAATTAGAGCATGATAGCTAAGATTTAACTAGCAGCCTCGAATTAAATCAACCCAATACTACAAAACACATCATATCATATTTATAGGATATCTAATATAGGTATAGATTTCCAAGGGCATGAGCCCAAGCAAATCAACACTAATCTTATGAATTCGCAATTTTGTTTATCTTAAATAAAATTCCACCCAACTTTTGATTTTTAAGATTACATCAGAAAAGGCAATAAAGAGGAAAATACAAGAAAGAATTGAAATAACCTAGGATTGGAGCATGATGGATTCAAAATAGAATATATTTAAGTTACTATATTTAAGTGCTCTGCTTTTTTACTTATAATTATATGCATTACATATGTGGGATATGCCTATTGTTCACTTTTAATTATTTATGTGGGATGTGTGATTTTTTGTATATAGGATTTAGAAAAATATCCATAATATAGGGGAAACCCTGTCGATTTTTTTCCTGCTTTATATTATGTTTATTTGTTTCTTCAAATTTGTACAAGTACTAATCTTTACTTTTAGGGGTAACAAGGGTGACCAGGCCACCACAGAGGGTAGGGATGAGACCCAACAGCCACCTTCCACCCAGACTCCTTCCACACAGCCTCCCCAGACCCAGCAGCCACCCTACACTCAGGCTCCCCAGACACAGCAATTACCTCGCAACCAACCTCCCTAATTACTCCCTTAGTATCTCCCTCCTAGTTCTCCCCACACACACTCCATCGTCATGGTGCCTAATTTCGCATTTATGAGCTCTCGTAAATATCTTTGGCCTGGAGTTCTTGCCCGATAGTACCACGATAAGGGCAAGAAGGTGGTCACCCATGTAGAGCGAGAACTAAAGCCAGAGATTGCCACTCACTACCATGATGACGACAACGAGGACGACAATGAGGGCAAGAATGGTGGCGAGGATGAGGGCGAGGGGGAGGGCGAGGACAATGATGCTAAGGTACAACAGACGCCCTAGCAGGACCCTCAAGCTGAGGCATAGACCAGTTCTGGTAAGAATTGTGAGTAATATCTTGTTTATATTAAACATTTAATTATTGAAATTTGTTTGTAATGTTCTAATTTTTTATTATATTTTTCTAATCGAGTAAGAAATAAAAAGGAAGGGGTCTAACAAGAAATACAAATCTAGATGCACTTTCAGAGGAGACGAGGATCAAAGTGCATATAAACAAAGCTAGAGAAGATCCAGATTATCCTTCTTTTACTTGCAGACTTTCTAAGATTGTAAAGAAGCTCATCTCCCTTTCTTGTTTTGACGGAGGAGGTTCCCGAAGGAGGTGAAGAGGCAACTTATTCGTAATATGGAGGTAGATAATTCTTAACATATATATAAGTGTTAGTTCGATCATATTTAATTCATTTATATCATCTTTTAATATAGGCGATTTTTTATTGGGGTGACGATTCGAATGTCACCAAGTATATCATTAGTCATGTCGCAAGATGACATCGTGATTGAAGGATAACGATGAAGAGATAGGTAAAATACGTAATATTATCAATTTGTATATTATTTACTTAATGAATTTCTTTTGCATTTTATTTGTATAATTTAGCTTTATAATAAAATGTCGTCATATGATAAGGCATCGAGGAATGTGCCTCCTATAGTATTAGCAGATATTTGGAAAGATTATTGTGAGCATTAGAATAAGCCTGAAACAGAGGTAAATATAAATACTTCTAAGGGTATTTTGTAATAAGTGATTTAATTATTTTTTCATTACAATATATTATACGTACAGGATCAGGCGAAGAAGAACAAGGCCAATAGGGCTAAAGCTCCACCACAAACCCATTGTTTGGGTTGAACGAGTATAGATAGAGTTAAGGCAAAATGTATAAGGAATTCCTTATTATTTCACTTATATTTTTTTAATTTAAGTTGTAGTTTTTAGTAGTACTTACAATTTAAAATATATTTATAGGCACATTCATATGACAGTGTCACGCTTGATTGGGTTGGTGTCTATGAGATTACTCATAGCAAGGTTACCACAGACAGCGGGTGAACATGGATACATGAGACATATCGGACGAAGCATGTAAGTAACATTTAATTATCATTTAATTTAAATTTTATACTTACTTTATATGACATTAAATTGGTCAACATAATTTAATTTGTAATTTGTAGGGAGAAATGATGAACTTAATCAATCACCCTACTCCAGACGCCTCCTCTCGGACTTTGTAGCCTCCTATGACACCTGAGGAGGCTTTTAGGAGTGTCATGCCTCCGGAGCACGGAGGCTTCGTTCATAGTAAGGGGACGACTCAAACGATCTCCAGCTGGTATGGGCAGAAGGCGGGGTCGTCGTTGAGCAACTGTAGACACAGCTTCATACGCTGTAGCAAGAAAATCAACAAATGCAGCAACCACTCCACAATGTCACCTCATAGCTCCAGCAACAAACTCAAGCTTCGCAAGATAACAAGCAATTCGTGGAGCAGCAGAGGCAAGCGATGGAGCAACAGAGAGCAAAGATGCAAGAGATGATTGCATTTCTATGGGGCAGCAGTCGAGATCACACTTCTTATCACTACCCACCTCGTGAGACAACGACGACTTCAATGGTGGTGGAGCAGGACACGAGGTAGGAGCTGAGGCATAGGTTTACATTACTTTTGTATTTACTTAGCTAGGTTCATGTGTACTTTCTTTAGTTAGGTTTACATATTTGTATTAGTTACATGTATATTTTGACATTACGACATAACTTTTTTAATTAGTGTAACAATATTTTCTATTGTTGTATATTGTGATATGTCAATTACTTTTGATTAGTTTTTATAGGTATTATAAATTAACACATCAATAATACCTAGATTTTGTGTTATTAAAAAAATAAATAAATATTTATATGCGACAGTTTTTAATTTAAACTGTCATTTATATAAATTAAAAGATGGTTATTAAACCCTCGTATTTATCCAAAAATTGATGCATAATATCAAATCTGGCCTCATTCAAAATGTAATGGTCTCTCCTTTGATGGTTCTTTACACGACGATTGATTTGGAAACCGTCAATTATGCCACTAAATGTTAGTTATAAAAACGTCATGTAATGTTAATGCGAGAGTACACACAGACAAAATAATGGAATAAATGACGGTTCGATAACGGACGTTTATTAGAAGAAACGGTGGTTTCCCGATAAACCATCGTATTGATCATTTATACGATGGTTACATCAATCATTGTATATTCTAAGGAATATACGACGATTCTGCAATGTAACCGTTGCATATACCCTAACACGACACACCCTTTTGTGACGGTATTATACAACAGTTCTAAATGTTTAAGAGACGATTTTGAACCATCGTGAAAAGTGGTCATTCCTATAGTGCTAGATGTGAGAGGTTCGGTAATGTGAGTGATTATGTCCTCATTATTCCTAAGGTTGGTGGTGATAACTAGTGCGGATGTGAGGGATATGGTGAGGTGAACCCTATACTTAGGTGTCTCTAGGATTTGTTCAATTACAATATTTTCAATGGAGTTTATTTGATTGCATGGTGATAGGGAGATGGGACAACCATAAGCTAGGAGCCTAAGGGTTGTGGTGGTGATAATGGAGACTATGGTAGGTTGCTAGGTGAATGCTCTACCTGGGTAGGCATGTACTAGTGAGTGGAGTGTGTGTGTAGTGAGTGAAGATGGTGAAGTGAAGTTACTATGAGTGTGACTAGAAATGTGAGTGAGTGGAGTAGTGATGGTGATATGTAAGTGAGTGTGAATGTGTAATAGTGTGGCCATGGGGTGTAGATAATGGTGGTGAGTGAGTGAAGTGGTGATGGTGGTGTTTGTGTTGTTGGCGAGTAAGTGAAAGGTGGTGGTAAAGCGGTATGCGTGTAAAGTAGTGATGGTGGTGTGAGTGAAAACAAGTAAAGAACAAGAAATAAAAACATAGATAAAAGAAAGCAAGTAAAATAAAGAGAGGCAATAAAGGAGATGTTACTCTACTAGGCAAGAAAAGAAAGAAATCAAACTTGCATGTAATATAAAAACTAAGTGCTAGAAAGGAAGCTAACTACAAATAAAATGAATGTAATATAAAAACTAAGTGCTAGAAAGGAAACTAACTACAAATAAAATGAAAATAGAATGGAGAAGAGGGGAAGGTGTCCTCCCAATGAGAAGCTACTTGAGCTTATTGGGAGGTGAAGGGATCCTTGGCAATGCCTACCCTTCTTCACCTTGAATGCTAACTCCAATGACCAAGGGAGCACAACTTAGCCTTTGGCCATGGGAGAAGAAAGCACTTGAGAGTAGAGAGAGATTATGGTGGTTGAGAGGAAGAGAATGGAGTTGGGGAGGAGAGGGGGTGGGTGTGGATTAGCACATATAGTTGCCTCTCTTTTTGTAGAGAGCGCTCCAAGGTGTGGTGTTGCTAAGGAGGTGTATAAGGTTTAATGGCAAAACCTAAGGGTATGGAATGTTCTAGTGTGGTGTGCAACTTAAGGTGGAGGTGCAAGTCAAGAGTGGTCAAATGGGAAGAGATAAGGAGGAGTTGGCATGGAATATAAGGTAGTTAGTGGAGGTGGTTTAGGTGGTGTTTAGGCCAGGTTAAGGTGGCGTGAAGGGTTACATAGGTTTAGGCTTGGTGGAGTTGATTAGGGTGGTGCTGGGCTTGAGTGGTGTGGGCCATTATGGGCATATGTGACCTAGGAATAAAAATAAAAGAAATAAAATCATGTAATGGTGTTCCTGGGCTCACATTCTAGTGTGACTAAAGAAATGAAAATGTGTAGAGTGTGTGTGGTGTGTGATAATGTGCATGTGTGTGTTGATGTGCCCAATTGTGTATAGAGTGATTGAGTGCAAATGAATTTGTGTGTATGTAGTGTGTGCATAGGAGTGTATGTATGCTTGAATGTATGCGCATGGGTGTGTGTATTTTTAGACATGGAATGTACCTTACATGGGTTTGCATGGCCTTGTCTTGACGAGGCCATGCTTGTCCTGATGTTGCATGAGCTTGTCTCCCTCTCTTTTGTTCTTCTGATTTCTATTCCCCTCTCTGTTGCCTGTATGCGGGAATCATTCCTTTGAGTTTCTTTAGTCCAATTGTAGCTCTTGTTTCATGGTCCGACACACATGGAGTAACAATATTACTAATAGGAACATAAAAATAGGGAAATTAGCTTAAGAATATACATGATTTGTTGATTTATGAAATGTGCGCAATAGATGCTCTATTTATAATGTAAGCTAGGTTATTAGCTTAATTTAGTCAATTTAGGTCCTATGATTGCTATGCAATCAGGAAGTCATCGTGGATGCCATCTTGCCAAGGTGGCAAGGCAAGCCTGTAAGTAATGGTCCAACTTGCTTTAGTATCTCAAATAGTCCCACAAATCTTGGGACCAACTTACCCTTCACTCCAAATCTTTGTACGCCTTTCATCGGTGAAACCCTGAGCAAGATGAAGTCATCGACCTCAATCTGTATGTCTTGCCACCAACGATCCGTATAACTCTTCTGCTAACTCTGAGTTGTGATAAGTTTCTTCCAAATTCACTTGACAACTTCCTTGCTTTAGCATATTGATAAGAGATTCATTATGGCTCTTAATTACCCCTAATTAACTAGTTTCCCTAGTTAATTCGCTAAGAATATACTTAATACAAGGTTAATTATATTATAAGGGATTAAATAAGGACCTTCAAAATAAGTTAAAAATACTAAATTAAATATCAATTAATATTATTAATAATTTAATTAATAATTTGGACTCAAATATTAAATATTTAGCTACCTATTTAATATTAAACTAACTTAATTTTATGACCTATGTATTTAATGTACTTAAGTAAATAGTCACTTAATTAAATATAGCTAAAAAAGGAAAAAACGTAAATTCAAGGCATAAATATAATATTTGCCAAATTTATAATCATATATAAAAAGTTGAAAAAGAAATAAATTAAAATAAGGTAAAAGCCAACTGTTTACGTTTAGGTCCTTAGTTTTTATGTCAATTGAGTCATTTTCCTTGAAATAGGTCCTTAGTTTTCATTGCATATAGGTACTTGTGTTCGGTCTTCTTCTTCCTTAGCTTGGACAGCTAAGGAGGTCCGGTGACAATACCATCTGATCACCTTCCATCTCGCATCTAAACTCCTCCGCCATGGTCGTCCACCTTTCGCTCACCACCTCCTCTTCATCTGATGACTTGGATTTCCTCATAATCCTATTTAGGACTAGCGAAGAAGCTCACCGACGTCGGAGAAGACACTGGTGAATTAGGATATACCTAGCCATGAATCTATCCATGTTCTTCCCCCTTAACCACCGCCACCACTTATAAATAGCCATCACCACCTCCGATTTCTCTAGTCGGCCCCCTATCCCTCTCCCCAAAACTGTGACCGACGAATAGGCTATTATTCCCCTCCCCTCTGGCGACCTCTCATCCCTCTTTTGGAGCGCCTCCTGCGGAGGCGTTTGTCTCCCTCACTTCCTCTTCCTCTCCCATGGCTATGACAGAGCTTGAGAGCATACCATTCTTCCTCTCCGTTTCCTTTCTCGTTGGAGCTTGATCCGACGACCTCGGATTTCGTCCTTCGTTATGTACCTTTTGACGGAGATCCTTTATCCCCTTCATCCAGGTAATTGTAAAGTAGCGTACTTCTTAGTTTAAAGTAGAATTAGATGGTTAGATTAGTTTAATTTTAAATGTTAACTTCTTCCCCGACTCCGACGAGGTCAAGTCCAACCTCATTGGGCTTCGATCCATGTTCCTAAGCATCTGAGCACCTTTCTAAACTTGCCATGACCTCATTTCACTTTTCTCCCGCACAATCTATTAACTTAAACGACTAGTCCACTCCACCTCCACCGAAGACCTCCGCTGTCCATGGCGAAGGTTCTCTGGCTTAGATCACCTCCACTAGGGACCCTTCATCACCTCTCCACCACTTCAGGGCCCTGATCTACATCTTAATTCACTTAATTAACATATATACATAAAACACCTAAATGCATTTCAACCTCCTAAGCTCGCTGTCAATGGCGACTCAGGAGGAGTTTTATCACCTAATCACTCACTCATAAAGCATCACCAAACTCTCTTGAGTCTTTCCCCTTGATCAATTGAGTGAGAGGAGTGATCTTGAGTTCAGGTGAACTCAAGAATATGCTTTTAATGAATTCTTGATAAATCTTTAAGTTTAATCACTAATTAGATTAATTGAGAAGTTCCTAAGGTTCCTTGTGACCTCAGGAAACTTTTAAGATCATTTTTAATATGTTTCATCAAGTAATCACATCTAGCGATATCACTTGGCATTCATCGGAGCTCCGGTGAACCAAATCTACACCTCAGCCTTTAGAACTCTCTTAAGAGCTCTAGATCACTCCCTTGTGATCTCAAGATCAAGAATTACCCATTAAAATTAAGCACAAATGTTTAACTCTCTCTATTGAACTTCATCTTCTCCAACTCTGATGGAGTTGGAGAGATGATTCCATTAGGGTTAAGGTCCAGAGAATCACCTTTGAAGCTTGAGGAGATCACTAGGAACCTAAACAAGCTTTCAGTTAGGACTGAGACACTCTTGTCTGATCTGACGAACACTATTATTTTTTACCTCAGGCAATGGATCTGAGAACACTTCTAGACCTATCAAAACCCCAATTTGGAGTGCAGTACAACTTCCTGAGGTTGAAGTGAATCTATTTAGGTCGTTGATTTGATCAGAGGAGCTCTAAGTCTATAAGTCAACTTTCGAGCTTCAGGGGTCAACCTTGGTATAAATCTGAGGAATTAAGGTTTGAATCTCTGATTAAGTGGATAAATTGAGTTCCTGAATTAAATGTGATTCATTTGATTTGAATTGATTGGATTTTTATGGAGGATTTCTTGCAAATCAAGCTTTTGAAAGTTTGGGTTCTTAAACAAACCCATCACTATTCTTTGGGTTTCTGTTGAGATTTGGAACTAAAGATTGTTTAGCTTAGTTCCTCTTAAGTCACTGAATTAGTTTAGATCGATCCTTGATGACTCTGTCTCTCTGTTGTTATGATTTAACCCTAAGTTCTAGGTTCTAAGTCTGAATTTAGAAGCCATTAAGTTTCTGGAGCTTCCTAAAGCTTTGCCTAACCTATCTCTTTCTCATATTAGTGCAGCCTTAAATGAGGAGTATTACTACACTACAGGTCAATAGACCTGGGATTACACCTTCTGCAAGCTTAATTAGACTTGGCAACAGAGCCATGTTCTCCCATCAACATCGTGGATCAAATCTAATCCAATTATCAAATTGAAGCCAAAATTGTGTAGAAAACCTTTAGGGCTTTCGATCGAGCTCTTGATCACTCGATTTGGGCTAGATAGCCGCCTAGAATCTTTGTTTGAAGATTCAACCTGGATACAACTTTGCGTGGAGGAACGTTGAACAAAGTCCCACATCGGGGAAATGTGAAGCGTTGCCTTGGTATTTTAAGAATTTGTGTTTATGACTGTATGGTCATCAGTGCTGGGCGCATGAAATGAACTTGGATCAATTGGGTGTGTGCATGTGTGTGTGTGCATAGGCGTGTGCCTGTGTGTGTGCCCGGGTGGGCGAGCAAGCGTGATGTTGGGCTTGATGGGCCTGAGACTGTGCATGTTGGTTAAATGGATACAAATATATCTTAAACAAACTAGGCCCAGGCTTAATAGGGTCTGGTCCCACCCTATGGAGTGTTGTGTACCCTCGAAAGGCTTGGGCCGCCCATTAACAAATTTTTGTTAAATGGTTAAATGTGGGTTCGTGCACAGTAAGGAAAAGGGTTGAAGTGTTATGGCTAAGTGAGGACTAAGGATAAAGAAAAAGAGATAGAAAGGAACGAAGGCAAAGGTGAACCTAAGGGAATAAGAGATGAAGTGTATAAAGAGAGAAGGAACGAAGTTAAAAAGAGAGAGAGAGAAAGCTCAAAGTTAAATAAAAAGAGAGCAAAAATTGAAAAGAAACAGACGTGAAAGCTGAGAGAAGAGGAGGAGCTTGAGCTTGCAGAAGGCATTTTGTATTCTTTGTAAACATTTCTTTTATGCCTTGCATTTTTTGTATAAATTGTAATGAACATTCTTAGGTTTTATTACAAATCATTCATGTACATTTCTCTTTTAGACGGAATAATTGCATGCTTTAATTGTTTACGTTTTATGCAAATATTCATGTGCTTAACATATGTTGTAATTATATATTGTAATTATTGAAGTAATTAGTTAGTTGTTAATTTAATTAATAAGATTGGCGAATTAAACTTATGAATATATCTCTCAGTGAACAACCTAGACTTAACCAATTAAAAAGAACTTAAACCTAAATGTTAGGTTAACTTGACCCCATACTACCTAAATGATAACAATTCAAGTTAACCTAAGTCATTTCTTACATAATTAATTAAGACTTTAACCTTAATTAACTGTGTTGAGAAATTACACATCATATATCAATCTAGGGCCTACCTCCTCAAGGTTCCTACTGGAGGGGGTGAGATTTACGTAATATGAAATCGATGCGGAAATAAACAAAATTCAATCTAACAAAATGCAATCACACAAGATACACAGGTATTTTTAGGTGGAAACCCAAACTCAGGTAAAAACCACCACCTAAGTCTCTCGACTTAGGATTTCCTGATCGATTGAGTCAATCAAATCCACTAACGTACTACTTAAACGAGGATAGTACAATCTCTTACAACCACACTACTTTATACAAGGGTAGTGTACCTCAAACTCCTCTTCACAAGAAGGTTTGTGTCTCACGAAGGAGACGGAAATTCGCAACGCGAATACCCAACAAATTTACAAAGTAAAATTATAAAGCAACCTTATAGAGCCACAAAGATAAATCCTAAACTTAGCTTCTATAGGCAAAAGAGACTTCCCTTAGATGGAAGAACGTAGGCATAATCTCGGCAGAGTAACGATGCTCTCGGATTTGTTGAATGGAGCTTTGAGAGCAAGATCACTTCTTGTCTTGATAATTTCTTCTCAATGACACAAAGGTGTTTCTTAATAAGGGAGGGCTACCCCTCTATTTATAGGTGGCCTAAGAAGACTTTGGAAGGCCTTGGAAGGCTTCCATAGCCGTTGGGAATTATCCCAAGGCAAAACAAGCTGCAATCAGAATCATTAATGATTCTGACAGGGTCATCAGATGTCTGGAAGTTAAGTATAAGACGTTTGGAAACTAAATCAGACATCTAATTCTAAATGGGTTTCCTTCCTGACTTGCATCAGACTTAAACAGTGTTCTAGGTCAAAGTGATCAGACTACAGGTCGGTCGTCTGACACATGATATGGACGTCTGGAAACTAATAACTCTGTGGGAACTGATTCCCAAGAGTGCTTAACAGCTATAACTCTTAATAAAGTGATTTGGATTCAAATGAGGCTCAACGTCTATTTATCAGACGTCTGAGGTCCTCTACGGAGGTCTAATAGAAGCCTAAAGGTTATTTCTCAATGATTATATTCTAAAGGCCAACGTTCCACTAACTGGACATCTGGCTAAGTCATCAGACACCTGCAAAGACGTCTGGACTAAGGGTCGATCATCTGAAATTAGCAGATAGAAGGTTCTAAGACCAGCCCTAAATGATTGGACGTCTGATTCAACATTCAGACGTCTTAAAGTTCACTATCTAATGTCAGATTATCATATTAGATGTCTGATAAGGTTGCCTGAAGCTTATTTAGGTTTTCTAAGTTTTCTACGGAAAATCTAAGTATCTTAGGATTGTGCAAGTGTTCCTAGGACTACTGTAAGGGTACTTTGAGGCCAATTAACATGAATCTAAGAAAGAAAGTACAGAGCAACAAAAGAAACAAAATACAAAGAACAAGATGAATGAAAATCTATCCTAATCTTGTCTTTACGCCTTCTTTAAGCTATTGCTCCTCACAAAGTTCCGTTTCCTCCATCAAGCTCCTCCAATCTGCCATGGATGCAAGCTCGAACTTCGTCTTTACACTTGTATCCATTTGCAATTACCCTGAAATCTTGGACTCAAAAGCAAATGTTAAATAACAAGTGTTTTGTTATCATCAGAATAAACGATAGTGGTGCCTTTGCACCAATACCTCCCACTTCACACCAACCTCGTCCGAAGAGATTAATGTCTTGCATTTTCAGCCATACAATGCCTCCTCTAGTCTCATAGGTCCTAAGTTGGTACTAGTCATTGAAGAGCTCGAGAAAGTGACCCTAGTACACCACTTGAGGGTTATCCTACTCACGTACAGACACTCACCAACAGTGCGTTGCCCTAGTCAGTTGAAAGGTTGTGAAGGGCACTCTGTATTCCTTTGGTAGGAGGATCATGTTGAAGGCCTTTTCTATTTGTTGTATCAATCCTCTGCACTCGTTGGATTCTCATCCCCCTTAAAGGTTGGGGGCTTCAGCTTCCCGAACTCTATAAAGATCTGCTTGTACTATGCAGAGGGTCTTCCGACTCTTCCTTTGGTAGGGGAGGCTCAAGGTTCTCCCTGCTCTCTTCACAAGTAAGTATGCGTACACTTGGTACCGAGGGATACTCTAGGATGCCTCCCCTTGTTTGTAGCGCAAGAGGCAACCTCTGCTCCAACATCTTAAACAAGGTCTTCGTGAAGGCTTGGAGTTGAGCAGCCAAGTCTGGAGCCTGTTGAGAGGAGTCAGTTTGCCAACCCTCATCAGTACAGTTAGTTGCATTTGTATGTTTATGCCTATGCAGAGTCATCTCCCTCTACACGGTGGTAGTAAATGTCGACGATTATGAATCCATAGTTAGATTAAAGTAAGAAGAAATTCAATCGGGGATCATGTCAAAAAGCGAATGAGCACCCATCATTTAATGCAATATGAACACTCAAATGGCCTTTTCGAGCCATTCTAAGACTAATGGGGTGACCTTGTTGATACCATCTGTGACGACTCGAGTCTCACTAATCGACGAAACCCAAGTTGTCGGGTGCTAATATCAAGTAACATACCAAAATATAGAATCACATAGTTAACCAACGCATAGTCATAGAACAACAATGACCAAACACTCATTTATAATGCATAAAATAAAATAAAATGCTGACAATCATAATAAAGTCCACCATCAAAGCTGGAAAGTAAACTAAGTGCTCAAATACTAGTACAATCATGAAAAGACTGGAAATAAAAGAGTCTAACAGACAAAAGCAAAATTAGATGAGTAATACGCTTAGTATGGATCGTCTTCTACAGCAGAGCTCGGTCCTAAAGTAGGACTAATAGTAGCCTCTATGCCTGTCTGCTCAATAACACCTGAGTACGGAACCCAAGGAACATGTTAGTAAAAAATAAGTAGAGTAGAAATAACAACCAGGTACAAAAACAATAATAGAGAGAACAAGAGAAAGGGTATTATCTCATAAGTTAATTCATTTATTAATCTTTACCTTATTCTATTTATTTTATACGTTAAGCGCAACTTATTACAGTTAAAAATTTGATTAGTTAACACCTCTGGGCATGAGGCAATTTAGTGTGACTTCCTAAGATTCAAGATCAGTATAATCCTTCTTCTTACCTGAGAAGGCAGCTTATATCCATCGAGTTACCTCAATTTGTTACCCTGGGATCATTACAGTTACACGTATGGTGTGAACAAGTGCAAGCGTTATACATATTGAACCATAGACAGCCAATGCCCTACTCATTGACTGAGAAAAGAACTTAACTCCAAAACATCTCAGGACCTGGATTTTAAGTCATTACACGAATGGTTGATGGTTGCAAATGAGAGGGGGGTTCACTCCATTTCATCATTTATCCCATTCATATATGGATCGAAAAAATTGTACGTGGGGCCCTTTTAGCCTAAGTCCACATTTTTAAAGAGTCCCTCAATTAGATCCCTTAAGCAAACAACCCCTCAACTTTCACATTTTAAACATCTTTCCATGATCATGCCCCATAAACCAATAATCTAGGGATAAATAGGGCCTAAGCGCATCATAATGTTATTATCAAATTAATAAGAGTTTGATTTGCAATGGAATTAACTCTAAAAATTCAAACCCTTATAGATTGCCCAGGGCATATAACTCTAACAAATCTAACATAGAAATAACTAAAACATGACATAAATCTTAAACAAAAACAACATACAAGACCTACAAAATTATTTAAAACATTAACAAAAAATCACAAATGAACTCCAAAAAGTAGTTGGAAAGATGGTGGACAACGTGGATGGTCGACAGATTATTGTGGTGGTTGGGCAGCAACATAAGGGTGGTGGTGACTCACAGGGGGCCAAGTTGTAGGAGGAAAGGGTGAAGGGGGAGAAGGGGAGAACAGAGGGAGGGGGCTAGGTAGTGGTACGACTTGTTAAAGGTTGCTAGTTGGAGGCTACAATTGGAGGTGGGCGGTTGGAGGAGAATAGGAGGGTGGAGGGTTGGAAGGAGGGAGGGGTGTAGGTTGGGAGGCGGGGAGTCGAGGAGGGGTGAGAGAGTTACTTTTTTTTTTTTTTAATTTCAAGCATTGGCCAGATCTCACATTTAGTAAGGCACAAGTTCCATAGCTATTTATAAAAAGTGGCAAAGACAAAAAACTCTCCTTACAAGGGACAAACTCTATACAAAAGTTAACGCTTTGTTAGCAACTTGCCATTTTTTTAAGGCGATTCTTTGTAGTGAGATAAAATCATGTAACTTCTCTGTACTAAAGTTGTATTTTATGCATTTAATCAAAAAATATCAGTCATAAGCTAATTAATAATTATTAATCTCTAACAATGTTATTAAAAAAATCATCCTTCCACCCCTTTTGATTATTAGTAAAAAAAAGTGTTGTTTTCGGTGATAAATTTTCGATCGTTATACCACGGTCGCTAATACTAATATTTTCAATCGTTGTAAAATAAAATGGTTGTCAAAATACCAAGCATTAAGTTTTTCACCCATTGTATAGGGGTTTTAGTTGAGGTCATTCTCAACCGTTTATAATGAATGAGAATACGAGATTTGTCGAATGTTAATGAGAAAACGGTCGACGATAAGCTTTTCATAAACTGCCAAGTTAAAAAGTTAATTTGAGGTCATTCTTGACCATTTATAAACGATTTAGAATAAGATATTTTTCAACCGTTCATGAAAACAGTCGACGATAAGCTTTCTATGAACCACCAAGTTCAAAAGTTAATTTGAGGTCATTATTGATCGTTTATAAACGGTCGAGAATAAGATATTTGTTGATCGTTCATGGAAAACGGTCGACGATAAGCTTTTCATGAATCACCCAATTCAAAAGTTAATTTTTAAACTCAATCGTCCACCGTTTTCTCTATAACAGTCAAGAAAGGTCGACGTAAATCCCTAGCGCAGCCTCGACTCCCACCCTGTTCCTCCCAAATTCTTCTCTCCTCTTCCATCTCCTTCGCCGCATGGGAGCCTTCGACCTCGACATGCCTCCTCTTCGCATCTCCTCCTCATGTGGTCAGCGACCACCATCGAAGAAGGTACGGCCTCCTCAACCAAGCCCCTCCTCCGCTTGCCTCCCATAGCCGACGACCACCACCACCATGGTGCCTCTCTCCTCCCCTCCTCAACCACCACCACCATGTCGACCACCATCACCACCTCTACCGCGACAACCATCACAAAAATCGACCCCTCCTCCTGCTGCCACCACCACCACCTCATCCTCCTCCTCCATGCCACCACCACCACCACCACCTCAGCCTCCATGCTGCCAGCACTACCACCTCATCCTCCTCCCTCCATGCTGCCGCCGCCACCACCACCACCACCACCTTAGTCCTCCTCCCACCTCCTCATTACCACCACCACCTAATTATCTTTTTTATTTAATTACTACATTTAATTGCATTTTGTAATTACTTAGTATATTTGAAATAGTATTCTTGAGCAATTATACCCACATGTGTATGTAGTTTAATTATGTGAGTTAATATATATCAATGAATGTTTTAATTGTATGAGTGATTGTGTGAGTGAATGGGGCTAATATCGCTCAATTGGGGGCCTTGGAAGGTTCAATTGGGAGCCTTATCAAAAAAATCAAGTGTAGCTTGTGGTCCCAAAGGTTGTGAACCCACATATGCTTTTTTTTAGTTTTTGGAAACTTAATAGTTATATCTATTAATACATAGTAAGTGACTACAATGTTAGTTATATCTATTAATACATAGTAAGTGCCTACAATGTTAAATAACAGTTTGGGACATCAGAACAGAACCAAAAACTTTTAACGTTACACATGAATGAACAAGAGCATGAGCAGGGCCATTTATGTCTCTGGGAATTAACATGCACTTAACATCACCCAGAAAGTTTAGATAATGAATACGGTTGCCCAAATAATTAAATGATTGAAGTCATATTAAGTGTTCCCCTTGATTGCTAAAATAAACTGCTCTAGAATATGTTAAGAAGGTAATAGAATTTTCACCAATATTAAGTTTCCTTGTGGTTTGACATGTCACTTGTGGTTTACATACTTGAAACTCGATATTCATGGATACTTGTGCTTAATATATAAATTGATATTTGAATTGACATTCAGAGATACTCTAATATGGTTATCTAAATAAGCTAACTCCTTAATAATTTTCTATTCAAGTTGAAGCGGAAGAAAGAGCACTATTTACTACCCCTCTAGAACTATTCTATCCTTCTTCACACCAACACCAGGAAGGTTGATAAATAACTCGTATGAAATTTAAATGTTACTTTAACTTATGGTCCTTATTTTCATTGCTATTCATTCTTCAACTTAGAGGATTAGTATTGGACAAGAAATCGAACTTTAGTGCCTTGATTTAGACTTGTTTGTGAGGTAGGTTGGGTTAGAATGTTATAAACTAGCATCCTATCCTTAGCTCTTGAGCTGGCCAGTTGGTTGGCTATGCTAGTAAAGTTTGGAAAGGAAGCATCTAAACTTTTAGGTCACTGTCGCTTAAGTATAGCTTTCTTAAAACTCATATAGTTTAGGCGCTTGTGTCAGGTACTATTTAGTTATTGGGTTTAGACAAGAAACTCGATAAGTTTGAAGAGTATCCTCCCTTCCATTCTTGACCTACTCAATCCCCTCCTCGTCAAATCCATCATCGCCATCCTTGTAAGGTTCTACAATCTAAAAGAGCCCACAAAAAGGGAAGGTAACAGAATTTTCACCAATATTAAGTTTCCATAAACTAGCATAATTCTAAATTATACCAAAGAGAAAATTATCGAAGTTATTGTCAATCCTCCAAATTGAAATTTTTTAGTTATCTGAAATTTATTCTATTGTCTTCTCATATAGGTTCTTTGCATTCTTACATCGTTTCTTCATCATTTCTGAATCATTTTGTCACTATGGTAAGGTTCTTCTACCACTTTCTTTTTTAAAATGTTCTTTAATGTTATATGTGGGGTATGTCCACCTAAGTTCATTTTATATGTGGGGTGTGTCACTTAAGTTTATTTTATTTATAAATGATGTATTTACTTTTTTCTTTTGTGATTATGTGGGGTGTGCTCACTACACATGATGCATGTTACTTTTTTTGTGATTATGTGGGGTATGCTCACTTACATTTGATATGTATATTGAATGTTTGTGTTAAATGTGGAGAAGAGGAAGGGAAAGGAAAATAGATGAAGTAAGGAAATGTGAAGAGAAAGGGAAAGGGGGAAGGAAAAAGAGGAGGAAGGGAAAGGAAGGGGGGAATGCATGGGAAGAAAAAAGAAGCATTCAAATATATAGGGGGGAATGAAAAGTGAAGAAGAGGAAGGGAAAGGGGAAGTAAATGGAGGAGGGAATGAGAAGAAAAAGAAGAGAAAGGGAAAAGGGAAATGGGTGGGGAAAGGGGAAGGAAATGTAAAGAAAAGGAAGGGGAAATGGAAGGGATATGAGGGGAGGGAATGTGAAGGGAAATGAAGGGAGGAAAATGGAAGGAAAAATAAGAGGAAGGGAAAGGGGAAGGGAAATGGGGAAAGGGAATGGGAAGGAAAAAGAAGAAGAAATGTATGGGAAAGGTTTTTTTTTTTCTATGCTTCTTTTATTTTCATTTATTTCTATATTTGTTTCATACATGATTTTTGAAAAATCACAATATATAGGGGAAATGCTATCGAAATTTTTTAAAAATATCTGATTATTTATTTTGTTTCTACGCGGTTTAACTCAAGAAGAAGACTAATAGGAGTGGCATGGATGATACTACTTCCCAGTAACCTGAGGCCCCCCACAAGGAGCCTCAACCTCACACTTCCCACTGGTAGTACTAGGCTCAGCTCCTACGTGAGGAACCCCGCCTGCAATTTCTGAGGCTTGGAGATGTGGCTCAATATATCTACAGTGAGGGGATGGGGGGTAGGGGGAAGGGGAAGAGTTTAATGCCTCCTCCGATGATTTTCGAGGCAGAGGATCTTGACTACGAGGAGGAGGATGCACCTGTCGATGAGGAGGATAGTGCTTCATTTGATGAGGAGGACATTGGGTTGGATTATCAGCAAGAGCCGACCCATATCCTTCTCAATTGGGAAGTTCAGGACCACTAACCAGCATACTGGTATGAAAGTTTGATAAATGTTACGATTTATTTATTTATTTTTGTTATTTTATTTTATTTTATAATTCTGTCTTTCGGGTGCACGTAGGGGAAGAAGTCCTACGTAGAATAGGGACCTAGAGAGAATTTCGCATGGGATCCGCATTTCAGTCAGGATCACACCAGCAAGGGAAGCAGTGGAGTATCCTCCATTCGTCAGCAGACTGGGTATGCTGACAAAGGCGATCATCACACTCTCCTACTTCGATTGGAGGAAGGTGCCAAAAGAGCTGAAAAGGCAGCTCATTTGAGAGTCAGAGGTAATTGGTAAAAATTAATAACTTATTTACATTACTTTATACAACTTTATATTACGTAACAATTTTTGTTCTCCTACTAATGCAGGTGATCTTCGATTGGGGCGATGATTCGAACGTCCCTAAATATATCCTCAAGAGCGCAGCCAATATTTACAAAAACTGGAGATTAGAGATGAAGAGTGAGGTAAAAGATAAATTTTAACTGTATTTGTTTATTTCTTTTACCGTAATTCTAATATTATTTCTAACATTACAAATATATTTTTAGTATTACAGGAATAGGAATCATGATGAGGCATTGCATAATGAGCATCTTCTGATACAATCACACATTTGGAAGGAAGCGTGCGAGCATTAGCATGATCCAGCGACGCAGGTAAAAGTATTGCATATATTATAATTTAACTAATTTTTAAGTTAATAAATTGTACCTTTATTTAAGGAGCAAGGCAAGAAGAATAAGGAAAATAGGATTAAAGCTCTACTGAAAACCCATATCTTGGGTAAGAGGAGCATAAGTGGGATGAAATCCCTATACGTAAGTATTTTTAATTATTATTTTCTTTTAAACCTTACAATATTTTTAATTTGTTTCAATTAACTCTTTCAAAATATTGCAATCCACCATGTATGAAGGTCCCAGCTGGATCGGGTGGGAGTATATGAGACTACTTAGAGCAAGCTGAGTAATGAGGGAAACAAAGAGTAGCATCATGACACATACCAACAGAGATATATAAGTTAAAATACACAATACTTTTATTTAATTTCATAATTATAATTAAATGAAATTATTTAAACGTAATTCAATTTCTTTCAGGATAATATGGTTAACTTAATGCATCTTCTTGAAGATGTCAACTCTGGTACAGTTCAGTAGCCATTAACAGTAAAGGAGTTCCGGACTGTCATGCCACCTGAGCATGGCGGGTATGTCCGTAGTGTAGGAAAGAATGAGAGCATCTCCACCTGGTATGGGAGAAAGGGGGCATTGTCCTCTTCAACTGAGGTATAGGAGATGAGGAAGGAGATTGCGGCATTACGCTGCCAAGACGAGGAGTAATGGATCGATAAGCTGACCACATAGGTTAAGGACATGTGATGCAGTTCAGGGAGTCGACAAAGCTATTGCAGCAATCGACTCAGACCATCAAGGAGCTCCTAAAGGTACTTCAGCAAGGAGGTATCGATTACCCATCCTTTCATTAGTATAGAGATCGTTGTGACGACGACAATTTAAGGATTCTCAACCGTTATAAACAAATGGTTGAGAATGTCACTATTCTCGATCGTTTGTTTATAACGGTCAAGAATACCACCTTACTCAATCATTTAAATAATGGTCGACGTAGATGTTTATGTCGACGATGTATTTAGAATGGTCAAGAAAAACGTTTTTCGACCGTTGAAAACAAACGATAGAAACAACCACACGTCAAATGAGGGTTCGCCTTCTTCCTGACAGTAATATTCTAGAATGGTCGAGAAAACACAATAGCAACAATACAATGCTTGACACATTTTCTCGATCGTTTTTTTTACATTGTTGACTATTTTTAATAGTCGACAATAGTGAATATTCTTGTAGTGAATCCAATCGATGGACACAACACTTTGTTTTCAATTACCCTTTCGTCTTTGCTGTTCCCCTTCATCTTTTCCATTCTCCCCCCAAAGTAAACCTAGCGTTTGAGGCCTCTAGTTGGTTGATTTGGGCTGGTCGGGACCCCCTTCCACCCTTCTTCCAGTTTTTGTCCGTTGCCCTCACCATCAATCATCTTATGGGGTTTCTCGGTCAGGGATCGCAGGGAGGCGGCATAGCAACGGCGATGATTAGTTGCAATGTGCTACATTGCAGCGTTTTAGGCGTCGGACGTTGGTGTTGCGTCTGATGGTGGGGTTGCATCAGGCGTCCTGTAGCGTTTAGGCGAGTGCCTTTGGGCGACGGTGCAGCGTTGGCAGTTGTGTTGCCAGGGGTTGCGAACCTAAAGGTCCTGAAATGACCCATGGCCCTTTTGGGTTGTTTAAGACGTCTGAATGAGCCGTCATATGTCTGGATGGAGGGTCAGATGTCTAAAAGTGGAAGAATCGAACCTGCTGTACATTTTCCGCCTGCATAGACGCATGCAGACCCCCCCTCTCCTCACCCCAAACCTTAACCCTCTATCTATTTAAACCCCCCTCTCCCATGCCACTCCATTCATCTCTACCAGCCACCACCTCTGTCCTTCCTTCCTCCCTTCCTTCCAGCGCGGCGAGAGGAGAGGAAGTTGAGAGAGAGAGACGGGATGTGGAGGAGGAGGAGAGGAGAGCTCGAGAGTAGGAGCTCGCAAGGGAGTTGCGAGAGCATGGGAGGAGCTCGTGCTCGAGGAGGAGCTCGCGGAGGTGGGCTCGCAGTCTCCTGAAGCTACCGGCATAGCAGCTGCTGGCGGCACGGAGGGGTTCTACGCCGAGAAGAAAACTCGCGGAGGTTCTGCGTACTGGATATTTTCCAGTATCAGACATCTGGAGCACATCCCAGACATCTAGAATAGTCGAAGGACATCCGGGGCTGAAGCCGGACGTCTGAAAGCACGCTTAATGCTAAGGTATGTGCTTTTGTGAGGTTATGGCCATGCAAGCCTCACCGCAGTGATCTTGTCTAGCCTTATTCAGCTCTGTGCATGTGTACACAGGAGTAGAGCATTGGAAAGGCACGGGGTGCGCCATCGAGGTGCTTTTGGACGTCTTGACACGTCACCAGACGTTTGACCGTACCTTCAGACGACCGGAAGGAGGGTTCGACGTCTGGAACTCACCTCAGACGATCACGGAAGGGTCCGGACGTCCGAGTTAGCCGTAGGAAACCCAGGGTGAGTTTTGACATCTTTTAAGACATCTGGGACTAGACCTAGACATCTGATTTTGGACAGTGTAAGTGTTTTTCGCCCGTTTAGGGCCCAAATAGAATCGATTTTCCGCAAACGAAGTACCGTTGTTTTTCGCTTGAGTTTCTCTACGAGTTAGTGTCACTTGTATACAGTTTTGGACTCGTTTGATGTGGATGGTCAATTGTATAGGTCTCTAGCTAGTCATGTACGCGGGAGCTGCATAGGCGACAGGATCTGCGATCCGAGCCCCCATTCCACCTATGTTTACCGGTAGAGTTGTTTATATTAATATTATGATTTAAATAAATAAACTGCATGCTTAGAATAACTTGAATGAACCCTAAGATGAAAATGAACCTTAGGGTAGAAATAGATGAGTATGGTTTGAGCTATACTGTATACTTGAGAAACATGTAGAACCCTAGGATGAGAATGAATCGTAGGGTAGAAACAAATGAGTATGGTTGATCTACACTATTTACTTGAGATGCATGTAAAACTTTAATATGCTAGCAAATGTACTGGTTACTTAATATGATGCCTTGTCAGTAGAAAATCATGAGCTGCCTGTTTTTAAGAACGGAATCGGTAATGTAAATAGAGAAATCGGAAAAATTGGAATATGAAATAAAAGGAATATCAGCATGAACCCTATGAAGAATTAAGAGGAGATCTCCTGTAGATGGGAAGTGAGTTGGCCCTTGTGTACGCGGTACCAAGGAGAGCCACTGTCCCTTTAGTGTAGAGGGGTAGTAGCCGCCCGTTGGGATGAGCCCTGGGGTCAGGCTTAGACACTCTACACCGACTCTGTTTAGCCGTCGTGTACGTGGTACCAAGGTAAGCTACTTAGTGTAGGGAGGGAGCTAGCTTCCCCAGGGGGCCCGGGGTTAGGATTAACCGCCCTACACCGACTCTTGTTAGGCCCACTGGGCAAATCGAGATAGTCGTACAAGGGTACGCAGCCTGTGGAGGGGTGAGACCCCTGTTCTGTTCTGTTCTGAGAGGGCAAGGCCCTGTACTATTTCGTGCTGTACCTTTAAGCGTACCCGCTAGCGGAAATGACTAACCGCGTACCAATGCGGGATAGCTACCCGCGCGTTTATCACGCATGTCGTAGTCACCGCTATGTCGCGATCGTGACCTCGGGGTGGTTGACTGGGTGTAGGACTACCACGGGAGACTCTCTCGACCAGGAGAGCACCACGTGTACCTCATACATCATGGAAAAGACTGCAATCAAGATTGTTTCCGTGAGGAATAGGCCATATCAAGAAATGTTTAAGTAAATAAAGGAATAACAAATTAGAAGTACTTGGTTAAACTAAATGAAAATGGATCGTTGTTTAATTGCATAAATTAATTGCTTGTCTTAATTACATGTAAATGGCTAAATTATCACTCTACTCAGCGTTCGCTGACTCCAGAAATTTTATAACCTTGTTTAGGTCAGGGAGTTGAGCAGCTAACATCACCGGCTGTAGAGGGAGTTGGGCCCAGTTAAGCCCAGCCTTAGTTGCGTTCTTACTGTTTTCCTTAGCTCTTATTGTAGTACTGTTTCAGTTATTTTTCCGTTGTACTTTTCTTTGTCGTAGTTGTGATGGTCTGTAACTTTGATAGACCATTTTGCTCTGTTTCTTTTACTGTCTCATGTTTCTTTTTACCTAGTTACATTGCATGTGTGGATGCGAATTATTTCCTACTTTTGGTTATTTCTTGTTGGATGACTAGGTCTTGGGATTAGTCGAGGCGGGCCGGTTTCGGGTCCTATATGGATCTGGGATCGGATCGTAACAGGTCCCAGGTGTGGGTGCTTCACGACCCTGATGGTCGATGGTCCCTTTGGTCGACCATGTTCACCGTCATCTCGTCTTAATCTGTGA
This sequence comes from Thalassia testudinum, assembly GCA_037157565.1. Classification (NCBI taxonomy): domain Eukaryota; kingdom Viridiplantae; phylum Streptophyta; class Magnoliopsida; order Alismatales; family Hydrocharitaceae; genus Thalassia; species Thalassia testudinum. The sequence goes on along the minus strand of JAZHRO010000035.1, from coordinate 58,619,063 downwards.
TCCAACCAAATTTGGTTTATACTTTTCCTTTATGTTGTTGGTTTGGTGACTGTTGGGGGATCATGTGAGACATTGCGCTTCTCACAACTGAGTGTTGCTCGGACTGATTCCGATGCCTGACTTTTGCTAAGTTTCTCGTTAGTTCTAATGGCTAGTAGCATTATCGTATCTTCGAACATAATGTAGTGGTTAACTTCCGACTGCTACTGAAGTCATATTTGTGACACTATTTTTTTTATTTTTTTAGACTTAATTTAATATTTTTTGTTAATTTTACTTCCCCTCAAGGATGATATTTTTAATTCCTTGATATCTTATGTCTCATGCATTATTTTCGACCCTATTAATGAAGTTTCTATTAAAAAAAAAAAAAAATCCAGTCGATGGGCGATACTCCCCGATGTCCACTCTCAACTTATTACCATTTGGCGCAAGCCCTCTCCTGCCGATACAAAATAGAGGCCCAAATAATAATAATAATAATAATAATAACGTTAAGAAATAAGTAGAGAGCCAGCGGTACGGTACCGTGGAAACTCCCGGGGAAGGTGAATTAATTACCATTGACGCTCAATCGGATCTCCTTCCGTTCTTCCTTCCGCTGGATCTTAGACCTCTTTCCGCTGCGCGCAGAGGGAGAAGAAGGGAGATCTGAGAGCGTCGTCGGAACCCTAATCGTCCGCCGCCATGATTTCCGCAAGCAAGCTCAAGTCCGTCGACTTCTATAGGTGCACAATCTCTTTACCTTCTTCTTTGATTGTTGTTGCATTGATTGGTTGGGTGTGGGGTGGGGGGGGGGGGGGGGGGGGGGGGGGCGCGGGGTGTTGTTTAGAATTTGGCGGTGTTTTGTTCCAAGTGGATTGCGTTGGCGAGTCTCGAAATGTGGAGAAGCCTCCGCGTGCTTTCTTCCGACATTTGACAGGTGGATGGGATGTTTGTGATATTCCTGCGGGGGGTTTAGTTTAATGCGGGGGGTGGGGGTTGGTTGCAGGAAATGTTGTTGCCTTTGGTTTGTTCGTTCTTTCGTGCACGTGGAAGACTCTGGTGGTGAATGGAGAAGAGACTGACTTTCATTGGTTCTGATTCTTCTTGCTTGATTTTGGCCATACAAGTTCATGGCTAATCAGTTTTCTTGATTTCCGTGAAAAACACGGAAACCTCTGTAAATCGGAGAATGTTTGATCTGTTCCCTACATTTGGTAACGTGCATCAGCTGTCAGATGAATATGTACACAATTGATGCATTTACCCCTAATCATGTACTTGTATGCACATTAACTCCTTGAAAGAAAGCAATTATCTGCAACTATGTACATTTATCTTTGCTATTTGATGAGGAATAAAATTCTGCACTGCTTTTCACTCCTTAGTTAATTAAAAGGCAGAGGCTCAAACAAATTGTGTTGTAGAATGGAGCCCCATTAAACCCAACCACTCGTTAATATCAATGTAACATCCACTTCTTGTCTCTATGCAAAGTGGGTGGAACCCCCATCTCTCTCCATTCCATCTATCTCATTTCTTCTTCTCCACCTCACTTAGCCTCTCCATCTCTTTCTCCAATTCCTCCTTCCTTCTTGTGGAGGTTCTCTATACCAACAACCACCACTGTGCATGGTTAAGCTGTCAGCCATGCATATTGGCTGGGGACTACTTCTAGAGCAACTTGGTAGGAATATCCTACCATGACATGCACTCTTCACATGGTTTGATTTATGCTGTATGGTGTGATGATGGATTGAGAGTGGGTTCATGTGATGTGAATCGGGTTTTTCTAAGCCTTTTCGATGAGTTTTTTCCATAAACAGATTGTTCGATGGGAGCCAGGCCTCAATTGTGGGTTCCAACACCTCATTAATGTCATTCTCTATGGGTATCATTCAAGAAGCCTAGGTCAAGCATTGATGTTTGAGGGTTCAACACCCCATAGTTGCTTGAGTGCATTAAAGATAAGCACATAAAAGATAAGTTACCTCTATTACAATTGATGTGATTTAACTGTTTTGTGAAGATGAATGCATGTAGCAGCTGTTGATGGGCTATAGTCTTTGTTCATTTCCTCAGTGGAAAAAAAATTCTTTGTTCATTTTGGTTGATACGAGTGCCATTATCGGTTCCATAGATTTTTGCTTATTTGGAGGTGTATTGGAAGAGGAAATATGCTGCAGGCTGCAGCATTTAGTGTTTTAACAAAAAAGTGACATCTCCTATCTCCACTCCTCAGTGGCTGTGACATGATTACCTGATCTATCCAAAGGAATTCTTAGATGCCATTTAGAGTGGTGATGGTCTTATATGCCTCACTAGGAACATCAATAAAGTATGTGTCAATGTGAACATTCATGCCAAAGATCGAGGATTATAGTTCTATGTAAACCTTTGTAAATTCTTTGACTCAAGATTCGGAACAACTGTGGGTTCCAAAAGTATCTTGGGAAACTCTCAAAAAGATGATGCTTTTTCCTTATTTGAAATATCATGTTTACCTCTCCATTTATCCTGAAGCGTGAAAATGAGGCAAAACCTGTTATGTGTTATCTTACTTGTGGAAAATGAGTTGTTTTGATTCCATTGATGGGATGAAAATTGATTTGTTCGGTAATGCCTTGCAAGAGTCCTCTGCTTTGATCCCTTTTCAAAGGAATGGAGTAGATTTGTTGAAACGTGATGAGAACTTCCTTCTTGATGAACAATCAAAGGTTGAGATTTGTGCCTTGTTCATCCCTATTGAAGCCATGCTAGTGCCTTGAGTCTGTTGAGAACCATGGACTCAAGGGTTTAGGCACTTATGTCACAGACACTTACATAAAGCTGTGGTGCTTGCATCATTGCTGTGCACTGTTGGCCATAGGGGTTCTATAGGCCACTGCTTGTGCTACCACCAGCATGCTATCACAAGTGCACAATCATCACCACATGCATTTCCACTTGAATACAATCTTTCTTTCTGTGTTGCCTGACACTGTTTGGTGAGGTAGATGTGACACCATACATGCTCAAATTCTATGAGTCTATGCCAAGATCTAAACCACATCGAAATTGATTCATAGATTTGATACCATGTTGAAATCAATCAAACAGTTGCAGTAATTTACAAGGAAACCGTCCACCACGAGAGATTATTGGGACTGTACATACTACCCTGGGTAGCAAGCATTTTCTTCAGAAAGTCAACAATAAAAGTGGGAGATATGAGTAGAACATGTACAGACTGACGGAGTAAATGGGTAAATACCCAGCATACATTTACTGAAATACAACTTAACATAATTAAAATGTGATAACCTCCAGCTTGAATTGGAATGCTGATAATATTATTTCTTTTTTTGAAGAGGAAAAGCGGGGTTAACAAAGGTTGTTAACTCATGTAATTTATTAAAAGGAGAAATTAACTACACCAAGTGGTACACAAAAACTTAAATGAATGCAAAACACCCTCCATAGAGGCTCTCTCCCTTTCAAAGTTAACGCCATTGCACTCCAACCAGATGCATTGGATCAAGATGAAGGCTCTCCTCTCGCTCAAAAAAGAAAAAGGAAAAATGATGAAGGCACTCCTTAGCATGTCACCATCAACTAGTGCACCATGCAAAAATGAGCCTCCGAGGAATAACTGTGAGACAGGAATGAGGCTTGACTCTTCTTAGAGTCTTTTGCAACCCCATCCAAAAGTGTGAAGAACCCCTTATGTTATCACCTAGCTGATAACATATATTTTGTTTGTTTGCATGCATGCACCCATCTAAGATGAGCAATTAAACCCTCTCTTAGATCTGCTTGGTGGTGGGTTCATCTTTAATCCCACACCACTTATTTCTAAGAGTTTATGCTAAAGTATGAGTTTATAAATAAGGTCTAACATTGCTATTGACACTTTAAAAGAGTTAAGGAAGAAACATGGCTAATCTCTTGTGATTTTTCCTCGAAGGATGTCATCATTATTCTAGGGGTTTTTACATAGATGCCACTGAAAACCATTGAAATTATTTTTTTGCCACTGAGTTGCAAATATTACTATTAATGCCATTGAAAAGTATGACCCTTTTGTGGAAATGCCACTTGGGCTAACATTCATCTAACTCAATTAACAAATGTTAAGTTCCCACTTTTGCCCTTCTCCCCCTCCTCCACCCTCATCTAGACGCTATGACTACCGCAATCGCCAAAGTAGCAATGACAACAATAGCAATAATAACAATAACAGTAACAACAACACAAGCAGCAACAGCAACAACAACAACACAAGCAGCAACAACAGTCACAACAATGCCTCCTCCAGCCCCTTCCTCCCTCCACCTCATCCTCCAACCACCCTTCCCTCTCCTTCAGTAATGGCACCCTTGACATCCTCTCATGGCACTGCGCAGGAAGAGGGAGAGGGCCCATTGCAGGGGGTGGGGGGAGGGGTGAGTAGGTGTTGCTACGAAGGAGAACTCCACCCCCTCTCTCATCCCACCATTACTACTGCTCGACCGTTGCCCACAGACTCGTCCTTTATGAATTACTCCATGGACTCACTCTTCCTTGAGGGTTTGCCCTTATGGTGGTTGTGGGAAGAGAGGAAGGAGGGGCAGAGGCGCCACCTTTTGGCGACGAGGAAAGCGAGGAGGAGGTTTCCCGAGATGGGTACCTTGCCTTTAGGTAGAGGAAGAGGAAGGTGAAGATGGAGAGGAGGGTGAGGGGGGGAGGGGGAGTAGGGTGGAGGAGGAAGGGAGGCGGTGGGAGGAGGAAGGGTGGAAGAGTGATTTGGAGGGAGGGGCTTGTGGGCCTTGCTCTTGTTGTCGACCTCGAGTGGTGTGGGGTTGAGTGCATTGATGGTTGCTAAGCTTTGGATGGAGGAGTGGATTGTGGTGGCCTGGAGGAGGAAGGAGGAGTTCCTCATGAGCTTCTACTGTGTCTGTTGCTGTTGGGTCTCCATGGGGGGTGGTGGTGGTGGTGGGTGCCCATTTATTCTCTTCCTTTTCTGCTGTTGCTGCTTCTCCCATCGGCCTGATCAATCCCTAAAGGTGGATTCAATCACTACCATTCATTTCCCTTCGAGATTAACTCTTTTAACTTAACTCAAGTCAACTTTTCCCGAACTCTGGTTAGTGGACTTGCGGAGAGATAATGGTGTAAGTTTTACAATGGTATTAATAGCAATATTTGTAACCTAGTGGTAAAAAAATAATTTTGATGCTTTTTAGTGGTGTCTATGTAAAAACCCCTTATATGATCTTGAGACTTGGAAGATATTCATATCTTCAAATGTTAGATTCTTGAACAATAAGTTTCGAAGAATCAAGAGAAAGAGAAGGGTTTCCCACATAAATCATGTATTCTTGTCATGCTTTTGAGCTTGTGACTTTTGTTGTTCAACATGTAACATTGTTTCTCCGTCCTTCTACCCTATGGCACTGCAATATCTTTCTGTAAACTCCCACAGCCCCACTTGCTTTTTTCCAGCGACACGAACTTCATTACATCAACATAAATTATTGGCATGCTTCCACTACAAGTGGAAAGATGGAAGAAGTAGGTGTCTCTGTCCCCATCTTGTAACTAGTCTACCTGGACATTGATGTGCTTTTGACTTGCTACCTTCAAGTTGGACCGCATCTTGGAACTTTCATCTCTCAGATTGCCTTTGGGCACTAATTTCTATGTGTTGTAAATGCAATCTTGTTTCTGAATATTCCATCCCTATCTCTCTATTGTTCCGCACTGCTTTACCAATAAGAGGTTGAGCTTCAGTTGCTGGAGGCATATATCTTTTTGCATAGCTGCTGGTATACTGGTTTTTTGGATTTGGATGTAGGGTATTTTCCATGTAAAGCAGCATGGAGCATCCTACAGCTCCTCCAATATCTGTTGATGGTTTTCTTCTCTTGTTAATCTGGGCCCATGTAGTAATGAGTTACCAGGGTCCAGGAGTTACATTTCAACATGGACTGTAGGAGTTACATTTCAACGGACGTTAACCCTTTTTCATGGGTCCCTCCTTTTCCTTCTGTGCTTTGGAAGCTGAAGATATTGAACACATTCCATTGACAAGTATTGCACAAGCAAGTGCTACAGTCATTGTTTCTTTGTTGGATCTGTCTTCTTATGATTGCTTCTTGCTGCTTTTTCATAATGGAAGACCTCTGGAGGCATCTTCAAGGTCTAATTTTTGTTGCAAAGAAACAATATCTTTACAGTTTCTTTCTAATTTTATGATTGTTACGGAGGCATTTTTTCTTCTAATCATGGGTGGACAACTTGTATGCACTCAGATTGGATTCTTCCATATGTTGCTGAATCCACAATCCAATCAGACCTTCTTGAATCGGGATTTTTCCAAGGCAATGCTGTCCAACTTCAGGCCTACTCCAATCCATTAATCCATGCTGTAAAATTTTGAATTGGTTGGATTTGAAAATATTTTTTCTCTGATTCAAAGTGGTAAGCTTGTGTTTGTGTATTCTGTAATGACAAACTCAGATTGGATTCTGTCATAGGTAGCCAAATCCGCAATCCAATTTGACCTTATTGGGTCAGGATTTTTCCAAGACAATGCAATCCAACTTCAGGCCTACTCCAAGCCAATAATGCATTCTGTAAAATTTTGCGTCGGTTGGGTTTGATTTTTTTTCCTCAAATTTGAAATGGGAAGCTTGTGTTATGCATTCTGTAATGATAACTGCAGATATAGAAGGTGAAGATGTTAAAATATACTTTTCCTTCTCCTAATAGCACACTGAAATCTATTAAACAAGTTGGGAGAGAGTTCTAACGTTTCACCTATGCTTATGACATAATCAAGAAATTAACCTAAACAATTATATTCATACCTTTAAAAGTGCATCCAACATCTATGCAGAGTAGGGATTGAGAAATGTGGGTGATGAGATTCCAAAACCTTAAACCAAGATTCTTTGATATGCTACACCTCAGGAGCAACTTAGATTTAAGTTTATGGATTGAATTGGATGTACTTATGGCCTAAATTTGTTCCAACTTCCAATCCAATTTTTAATGAATTGTGAAATTTCCATTCTGATCAAATCCTTAAGATAGGGGAAATCTGCTACCAATCTGAAAACCTTGGAATAAAAAGGATTGCAGATTTATGTAATTCACATGCATCCTAATTTAAAGGACTGAAGTTCTACTTATCTACATTCTTATTAATTCATTTAAAAGGATGATTGATCTTACTCCTTTTACTTCTAAGGTAATTATGTTTTTGCTGAAAATAAGCTATTCTGGGCTTCATGGACTCCTATTTATTAGCCATGTATGGGCAATGTAATAAGGATGTGCCATAAATAGCTTGTAACTTGAAGGATATGAGCAAAACTTTTAGATCACAACTTGATGTTAGCTTCCTGCCATTTTTCTTTAGACCAACAACAATAAAACATCCATGGAGGCACCGCACTCATATCAGGTATGATCACTGAGTTGACGTGCATTAGGGAACTTCCCCAGCTAATTGTATACTGGAGTCTGATATATATGTGCAGGGAATGCATGTGCACAAGCTGCACCTAGAAAATTGGTCAACCAGGGTGCATCATGAGTTGAATCAGTGTGCTAGAGCCTGAAACTACTTCTAGGGGGTCATCTGTGCTTGGGAGCTCATTCTTTTTGAGAAGGAAAAAGGGAGTCAACAAAGGTGGTTAATCCCAAGCTTGCATTAAAAGGAGAGCTAGGTGCTATAGAAATTACAAGGAGAATTAAAAAGATGAATAATTTTTTCTATGGAGTTTCTTACCCTCTTTGTTTTTTGGAGAAAAAGAAGGAAGATTACCGGTAATTGTCCAAAAAATTGTATTAAAAATAAAGGAACGGGCTTACAAATGTTGGAGCAACAACTCAAATAAAATTACTCCCCCTTACAATGTTATCCACCCAAGCCTGTTCCCCTATGAAGGTGACAACATTGTGTTACAACTAGATGGACCACAAAGCAGCAACAACCCAACCCTGCATCAAATAGTTCTTTCAATGAAGCCCACCATTCATCAAAGGAAGAGAAATCTGCCTCTCGAACCTGAATCACTCTCCATGCTTTCATTGGAAAATGGCAAGAGAAGACGAGGCATTGTAAGTCTTCCCCTGCTGCACCTCAGAAGGAGCACGACACATCTTGCCCTTTTGCCCATCTCGCTTTAAGCATCTTAGTAACTAACTTCTCCCTTCTCAATAGCCAAAGGAAAATTTTAATTTTCAGAGGAGTCGAGAGGATGAAAGGAAGGGAGTGAGTTAGAGGGGGAGGTTGGACGACAGGGAGAGAGGAGATCGCAGTGGGCAAGGAAGGATGGACACGGGTTATGGTGAGAGGAGAGGAGTGGCGAGGGCCCTGGCGGGACCGATATGCTATAAGTGTTGTGCTGCTAAGCATTTTGCGTGTGAGTGTTGGCACCCTGTCTGCTGCCTTCGTTGCGAAGGCGTAGGTCACTGTCGCTTCTCTTATGGAAGGTTGCTGGAGTTCAAGGCATCACCTCTACTTCCACCTCCGCCTTTGAAGCCACTGTAGAGTTTGAGGTTGAGGCCCCTTGGGCTTCCGAGGGGTGCTTCTTGCCGCCTCCTTGGAAGCAATGGTCATAGGGTTGGTGGAGAGCAGGGAGGTGTCTTTGGTGGCTGTGAAGCATGCTCTTCGTGCGTAGTTGGGGAGGGAGGATGAGTTGAAGGTGGCATGCTTTGTATTGAGGAGTTTGTTGGTGCTAGGGCTTATGTGGCTGGAGATAGAAGCTCTGTGTGCAACTCCTATGGCGGTCGATAGTGCGAGGATTCATTGGAGGAGACTGGCGCTGCAAGATGGAACGGGGGATGAACAATTGCCGGAGGAGCTGACTGAGATCACTATTAAGGGAGTCTCGCTCAGGCTGCATACGGTGGGGACAGTTGCGGCCATTGTCTCGCTTTTCGTGAGGTTCAGAAGGTGTTTTGGCCTCAACCTTGTCGGGGATGACATCTCCTCGATCTCCGTTGAGATTGAGGTTGCTGTAGGGAAGTCGAGGTCGACGAGGGTGGTCCTTCGACATGGAGGTTGCTTTTGCGTTGTGTTGCTTAAGAGGTGGCCTTCGGTGGCCAAGATAGGATCGTTGTGGAGGCGCACCTCCTTGGCCTAGGTAGTTGTAGCTAGTGCCTTGGTGCCTTTAAGGAAGGGAGCGAGGAGCGGACGGTGGTTGGAGAGGGTGGCGTTGTTGTGGCGAAGAGCATAAGGCGACCGGGGAGGGAGCCGATTTGGAAGCCCAGGAGTTGCGCTGATGACAACAGGGTGGCTGCGCCCTACTGTGCTGCAGTCCTTGGGATGCGAGCCTGCTGACGTGGATGCGAGAACCAAGGAGTTGTTGGCGACTCCCATTCAATGTGTTGCGCCTTTTAGGGAGGAGATGGGGGTGGAGATGGTGCGCTCGTACTGGGAAGACGCTTCTACTCTTGTGATTGCGGCGGGATTGAAGATTGTGGGTAGGGAGGACGAGGCAGATCCATCTCTCACAAAGGAGGGGGAGAAGTCAATGAATGGCATTTATGTGGTCAGACAAAGGAACGGTTTTAAGGTGGGGCCTAGTCCTTTTTGCGGGTTTGGATTCGGATCCAAATCTGACTTGGCGATTCGGGGAGTTCGACATAGACGTGACCTGGACCCCTTGGCTCGCGAATCGTCTGACTAAAGTGAAAGGGGCCCTCGTCCTCAAAATGGCATTCGTTTGGGGATAAACCATGTCGCAAAAAGCACTTGGAGCTGCTTCAAGAGGTTGTGCTAGGCTCAGAGGGAGCTTCGCGTGTGAAGCTCTAGAGGTAGAGGCCAATGTTGGTCCCAAAGTTGAAGGTCTTTTATAGGCGAAATGGCGCTTCCAAGGGCAAGGGAGGAGGACGATGTTAGAAGCAGTCAAGGTGGGCGGTGGTGGTGCAACCATCGCTTGTAGCGATCCGGTAGGGGGATGTGGTAGCTCGGGGCACATGGCCTATGGTGGTCGTGATGGAAAGTTTGGTTGGTGCTGGGGGGAGGGGAGTGGAGGTAGGCTGGAGGAAGATGGCCTAGTTGAGGCTGTTGTGGGGCGTAGGGTGACGTCGGAAAACACGTGAAGATAATACATGCGTTATAGCATGCGTTACGACATCAATTTTAATGAAAAGATGATTATGTGAGTCCAAGTGTCGAACACGAAGAGGCGTGAAATCGGATTAATTAGTTGCTTAGTTGTCACATGAGAGTTGTTTGGTTTGCTTGAGAGAGAGAGAGAGAGAGAGAGAGAGAGAGAGAGAGAGAGTAGGGTTAGACACTTGAGATGATAACATGGTGATTGCTAATTATGCATGAAACAAAGACATGATGGAGCAAGATGGCAATATATTACAAAAGCAGAATCGTTTTACAACTATGATGCTAAAGGAAAGCTTAAAACAATATAAACATTAAACTAGGGTATAAATACGCAGAGTGGAGAGGCGAGGCAGCCATGGCGGTGGAGGGACTTCCGTCAACGGCTCGACAACTCCGGGAGAGTGTGAGGTGTGCTAGGTATATGCTAGGAAGAAGCTAGGAAGGGATGATCACAAATGGAGGGTGTGTGGGGGTTTTTATAGTGGAAAAAAGGCTTCTAAAACTGGTAAGGAGCTTTAGAGACATCCAGAACGTCGCTATATCCATTCCATAAGTGTCGGTGAAGATCCCCTCCTTTCCTCGCTGGTCACGCACGTGCGTACAGTGCTTCTCACGCATGATCTGTGGGCTCGTGCTCACAACCGTCCGATCATGATCTGACGGCCGAGATCGCACGTGAGTGCGCACTCGGGATCGCGCCTCAAGCACACGTTGGATGGCGCGTGCGTTGCGGCGTCATCACTTACATCCGGTGCGTGAGATTGCACCACACGCCGTTGTTAGACCTGCCTGATTGTCGATTGACGGTCCAATTTCGATTGTGCGCTCTCTGCTACTGATTTGAGCCTCGCAAAGGCTCGAACGTGCGCTCGCGCGTGAGGGCGTGGACCAACACACCATCCTCACGCATTGGTCGCGTTCTGGTGCATGCATCCACGTGTCCTTAGTCGTCTGATCGTGGAACAAACATCTTAAAGTGCTTGATGAGGGGGTGCTCGAGAGAGCAGTGGGTTGAGGGTGTGTGGATGTGTGACATGTTGCTGGCTCTAGGTTGTTGATCATCAGATCAACGGCCAGAACTTCTCGAATTTGTTGTGGGAGCTACGTAGGTTGAATTGAAGTGATTTTGAGTTTTTTGGACTCCATTCATCGATCCGGATCCATCCGTGCGGTCTGATTGCTCATCTGAAGCTTGTTTCAATATGCACTTGTATGCATAACCATTAAACATTGATTATAAGCAATTTAAATGTAGGGATAGCATAATATGCATGCAATGCTCCCAAGCTCACTATGATATGACATTAATACACATGTGCCCTTGAAATTGACTCTAATTGATATAATTAACACTAATAATTGTAGAGTTGTCGTAGGGGTGATGTGGCAGAGTGCGGTTTTGATGTGGTTGGTAGTTTGGTGCAGGTAGGGCCCGAAGGGTGCGTACTTGGGGGCTGGGTTGGAGTTGCCAGAGGTTGACTTGATCGCAGAGGTGGTGGGGCTTAGGCACATGTTGGGGCGGGGGGGGGGGGGGGGGTTTCCATTGTTGCCCCATGACGAAGGTCTTAATGTGGAACATTAGGGGCCTGAATGACCCCTGTAGGTGCATAACGTTGAAGGAGTATTTGTAGAAATGGGGGTCGGAGTTGGTGCTAATCTAGGAAACGAAGTTGGAGCATTGTGATCAGAATGTTTGGAGGGAGATTGGGGAAGGAAATGTGAGGGAGTTCCTTGCGTTGGATTCAATTGGGCGCTTTGGAGGGGTCATAGTGGGATGGAGTGATGATGCTTTCTTTTTGGTTGACTCCTTAGTGAGTTCTTTTGTGGTGACAGTGAAGCTCAAGAGGTGTAGGGATGGCTTCTGTTGGGTTTTCTCAGTGGTTTATGGACCAAATGAGGATGCGGTCAGGCCTATTTTATGGGAGGAATTGAGTCAGGTGGTTGCGATGTTTCATGGGTGTCCCTGGCTGATAGGAGATTTTAATGTTACGTTGCTGGCCGAGGATAGACAGGATGGAAGAGGTGGGAGAGATCGTGGCTCGGAGGCATTTGCAGATTTGTTTCTTCACACTGCCTATTGGATCTGCCTCTTAGCTCATGTGCTTTCACCTGGAGGAGTTCTGGGGGGCTGAGGTTGAGGATTAATAGATTTTTTTCTATGGTGGAGCTTGCAGAGACTTTTCCCTTAGTAGAGGTTTGACCCTTAAGAGAGATCGTTCTTCGACCATACGCCACTGCTTTGGGTGTCAAATGGGGAAAGGCAATTTGGGACTTATTTCAAATCTGACAGGGTTTAGCTGTTGGAGGAGGGGTTCAAAGGATAGGTGGTAGAGAAGTGGAGGTTCATGTGGCCTTGTAGATCGGCAACAATGAAGATGGAAGCCAAGCTTCGAGAGTTGAGAGTGTTCCTAAAGGAACATCAAAGACTGATTAAGGGGGAAAGGAATAGGAAGAAAAATGAGGCTCTTGTAGAGATTACAAGGTTGGATGGAGTTGATGACTTGGGGCTCTTGTCTGAAGAGGAGCGGCTGGTTAGAGTAGACCACTTGTGGGTTGCATAGATGGAGGATCGGAAGGTTGAGATGGAGTGGCGGATGAGATCAAGGTAGAAATGGTTGAAGGAAGGGAACTCCAACACGTGCTATTTTCATTTGGTGGGCTCGGGAAGTAGACAAAGGAATTGGATTGATAAGTCGTGGGTGAATGATGTGGAGTACATAGATAGAGTTGTCGTTGGTGAGGCGGCTGCAGAGTATTACAGAGATTTTACTGGGAGAAGGATGGTTGGGAGATGGCAATGGATGGGAGCGAATATTCTGAGAGATGAGTAGGCTAGAGGGCTTATGATGCCTTTCTTTGAAGATGAGGTACAAAAAGCTATTTGGGGATTGTATGCAGATGAGTGTCCTAGCCTTGATGGCTTCTCGGTGTACTTTTATAAGGACTTTTGGACGCTCGTCAAGGATGATGTCTTGCAGGTGTTGGCTGAATTCACAGGTGGAAACCAAGGTTTTAATAGTCTCAATAAGTTCTTTATGTTCTTACTGCTATAGAAGGAAGGGGCGGAGGCCATTGAGGAGTACAAATCCTTGTAGCGAAGGTCCTGGTGAACAGGTTGGGGGAAGTGTTGGCAGGGGTGGTTTTTTAGGTACATATGGCATTCATTCCGAGTAGAAACATTTTGGATGGGTATGTCGTAGCTACGAAGATTCTTGCGCACTGGGGGAGGGAGAAAAGGATGGCGTTTTTGTGGAAGGTTGATTTCAAAAAGGCCTATGACTCAGTCCAGTGGTCCTTTCTTTGGGTGGCCATGATTAAGTGGGGCTTTCCACCTCTTTGGATAGAGTGGATGAAACAGTGTGCCACGATGACCTCATTCTCCGTTTTTATCAATGGCAACCCGATAGGTGGATGGATTTAGCTGAGGGGCATTAGATAAGGTTGTCCTTTGGCATTGATGCTTTTTGTCTTGGCTATTAATGCTCTAGCAAGGTTAATGGTCAGGGCTTGCGAAAGGAACCTGGTTAAGGGCTTCTCCATGCATGACGGATTGGTGACTCCTGTGCTCCAGTATGCTGATGACACCTTGTTTTTCGTGGAGGTGTCAGGATTGCGGATAAATTTCTCAAAATAGACTTTTGTCCCTTTCCAGATGTCTGCTGTTGAAGCTACCAGATGCAGTTTGGCTCTAGGTACACGGGAGGGTCTCTACCTATTTCATATCTGGGCTTTCCCTTAACGGATAAGAGGGTTTCTGTGCAAGATTGGGTCCCCTTGGTAGAGAGGATTGAGGGGAGGTTGGTGGGGTGGGCTTCCAGGATCCTCTCCAGGTGAGGGAGGTTGGTGATCCACAAAGCGGTGTTGTTTTCCATCCCTTCCTACTTTAGCGTCGCCTTAAAGCTACTGTAGGGGATTGAGAAGAAGATTCTTAATCTGATGAGGAATCTTTTTTGGATGAACTATGGGGCGGTTGGGAAGGGGACAAGCAATGGTGGCTTGGGAGGAGGTGTGTAAGCCTGCGAAGGAGGGGGGTTTGGGAGTTAAGAGTTAGGGAGAATGAATGATAACTTCTTAACTAAGTGGATTGGTAGACTGTTGGAGAATAAAGGGGACCTCGTGGAGAAGGTCTTCCAAGCGTGCTATGGCAGGTCGACGCATTGGGATCTCTTGGTGGCTTCTCCACAGGGGGCCTTTCACTTCCTTAAAGGCCTTTCTTGGGTCGTGCCCAAAGTGCAAAGTTTTTTTGTCCCTGTTGTTGGCTCAAGTGGTTTGTTCAGATTTTGGTTGGATGATTGGATGGGTCAGTGGAGATTGTTTGCACGATCGATTTCCCAAGTTGTTTGCATGGTCCATAGATAGGGAGGCTATGGTGGTTGGTGTTTGGGAGAACAGCTAGTGCTTGTCGTTTGTTGGAAATGTATCGGATTAGAGGATTTAGGAGGTTCAGGTTTTGTTATAGGAGCTAGAGGGCTTTCAGCCGGAGGATGGCATGGATGCCTTTGACTGGGAGTAGGGGGATTTCTCGATCAGAGATGCATATAGGAGGTCGGGGAGTAGAGGTGTGTGGACGGATATTGATTTCATCAAAGATTGTAGATTTGGGTGGTAGTGTCTGTTGAAAGGAAAGATTTTTGTTTAGCTGCTCAGGAGAGGTAGGCTTATGATGAGGGTGTGGAAGGCTAGATGGGTGCCCGAGGCGGAAAAAGGATGCTCCCTTGTCTTTGGGTAGATGAGGATGTGGACCATTTATTTTTTTGGTGTCCCTTTGTTAGCCAAGTTTGGAGTCACGTTGATGTTGGATGGTGGACTTACTTTTGATGACTTCCGAAGGTCTTTCAGGGGTGGGAACCGGAACGGAGGCCAAGCTGTTTTCAGGTCAAAGAAAGAAAGGGCAAGACCCCTCGCTATTCTCTGGAGCATTTGGTTGGGAAGGAATGCGGTTGTTTTTAACGGACAACATCCTTATGCTGAGAATTTCGTTGCCAGTGTCTCCTCTCTCTTGGGTCTTTGGAATTCCATTTTGTAATCATTACTGGTGTTGTAGTCTTTTTGATTTTATCTCAATATAATTTGGGTGGTTATCGATCGAATAACCACCCTTTCCCTTTCCAAAAAAAAAATTAATTTTCTGTGTCACAGGCAACTTCCACAGGGTGGAGCAATCATCCTAAACCTCAGAAATTGGCCCCTCCATAGATAGCTTCTTGCAAACTCTTCCAACTAAGCAACCCCCTTCCCTCCAATTGAATATGTCTAGTAATGTAAATTTAGGTGTAACACCATCCAACATTCCTAACATACCTTGAGACTCTTCCATAGAAGACTCAGACAAACCCAGTTGCAATATAGGAGACCAAGAGGAGGTGCTATCCCAAACATTAGAAATCGGAGCATCTTTGTTGCTGCCAACCCAAACAAGCGTGCATAAATAACCGAGATGGCACCATTCCCAGTCTGGCCAACATTCCATAAGCGGAAGGACTCACCCTTACCCAACTTTGGGCCAAGAAAAGAGCTAAACTCATACTGAATAGTCGGGTAGATAGAACTCCAAAAGGCAGATGGACGGGCACCGATAGAATGTCCAAGCGCAACATCAACAGGAGGGCCATAAGAGTCCCTCAACCGTCTCTCTAATAGGCCATTGCCCCCAACAAGGAACCTCAAGGTCCACTTCATAAGCAACGACACATCGAACTCCTCCAAAGACCTAACTCCCAGCCTACCTTTCTTCTTATATCTGTAGATCTCCTTTCAGGGCACCAATTGCAGGAAACGGCCATCATGGTCTGTGCCTTTCTAGAAGAATCTTTTTACGAGCGATCTCGAGCTTAGAAAGTATTTTCTTTGGTGGTTTAAACATGGCGAGATAAAAAATCGGGATTGTAGATAGAATTGCCGTGACCAATATCAACCCCCTCCTCTGGACAACAACCTTCTGACCCATTCAACCTCCTATTCACCCTCCCCTCCACAAGTTTTCAATATGCAACCACCAACTTCTTCCCTTTCAGTGGAAGACCCAAATAAACAATAGGCACCTTGACCACCCAGGTGTCAAGGGTAGAAGAAATAACCTCCTTCACCTCCCCTTACAAATTGAAAGGAACAAAGGCAAACTTCCTCTCGTTAATACGTAGGCTCGAGATGTTTCCAAAGATCTTAACCAAAGGTGCCATATGCTTGGCCTGGTTAGGGCCCCCTATATGAAAAAAACTGTCATCATCATATTGTAGCACCAGGGTAAGCAGCAACCCATCAGCCTGTAGAGTAAAGTTAGAGAAAAGGCCACCCTACATGCCTTGAAAGCTAGGGATGCCAATGTATCCTCTGTGGCATTGAAGAATAGTGGTGCAAGAGGGCAACCCTACTTAACACCCCTCTACGGTTGGGTCTAGGTCATGGCAGACCAAATCAAGGCAGTTAGATTGGCCTTGATTGGGTATAAAGAGGTGCAATTGAGACGAGATCGTGATAAACAGGAAACTCTAGAGGCTATTGCTATACCTGATAGGAAGGAAGACTGTGGCCAATTGGAGAGGAACACGTTGCAGGCTAAGGTGAAGGAGGAAGATTGTAACAGGGAGATGGACTGGAGGCAGAAGTCTAGACAACTCTGGCTCAAAGAAGGTGACTCCAACATGAGATTTTTCCACATGTCGGCGAGCACCAGGAGACACAGACTAATCTAATTACTTCACTATAGGTGGGTGATGTGATTTTGGAGCAAAGGCAACAGATTTGTGAGGTGGTTAGGACTCACTTTCAGGAATTCACTACGAAGAGGCCTGCAGGTGGATGGAGGGTGGGCCCGTCAAACATGACTGTTTGGATGATCAAGTGAGGGTTGATTTGGTCTAGGAGGTATCTTAAGAGGAGCTGCCAATTGCTTTGCATGGTCTCAAAGCTGAGAGGTCTCCAGGACTTGATGGGCTCTAGGTTCTTTTCTACAAGGAATTATGGGGAGTTGTTAGGAGGGACAGCATAGCCATGATTCATGAATTCTTTGGTGGCCATCATGGTTTTGAGTAGTTGAATAGATTCTTCCTACCCCCAAATAAGTTTGATGTGGAGATTGTAGAGAACTATAAACCTATAGCCTTGTCAAATATAATATACTTGATTGTGGCAAAGGTTTTCATAAACAAGTTACATTTGGTCTTCCCACACCTGATCTCCCCTGTCCAATTGGCTTTCATTTTTGACAGATCTCTATGCGATTCCTTCATTTTGGCAGAAGAGATGGTGGATGCTTGGAGAAGATTCGGGACTCATTCTTTCCTGTGAAAGGTGAATTTCTCCAAGGCATATGACTCTGCCACGTGGGCATACCTTTGGGAAATTTTGAGGAGAGATTTCCTAAAGGATTGGATCCAACTTATGAAGAGGTGTATCACAACAACATCCTTCTCAGTGTTAGGGCCATGTAGTCACACTTTGGCTCAAAGGTGATGACCCAGGGTGTGCTCCTTAGCCTTAGGATTACTTCAGAAGGGAGCTTTTGATCCACGAGAAGCTCTCCCATGCAAGACATATCCCCCTCCATCATCAAAATAACTCCTTTGCACCTCTTCAATCTTGTAAGAGGTGCAGAATCTTCAACAACCTCCATGGTGCGCAACCTCAGGGGAATCCCCTTATGCAAAACATAATCTCTGGTTGGATCGGGGCTCGAACCTCCAAAACGTCATCATGATTCGAAGGGGACCTCTAGTAAATCACTACTCCGCTACCCACCATCTCCTTGAACTTTAACTAAGCAACATTAGCATCATGCAAACCAAAGAGCAAGAGCCTATTGGATGCAGATGAGGCAACCTTCCACTCCTTGGAGAGGAGACGTAAGCTCGATAGACCTCTCCTAACCTCTTGTAATGAGAATTCTGCGTGAAACAAATCCCCTACCAAAGAGAATTGAAGCATGGAATCGAGATGACTCACCCAAGGAGACCAAGACACATCCACCTCTAGAGAGGGTGGATTTGTTGGAGGTGGCAGAGGGGTTGGCCGCACCACCTTCCTCCAGTAAGACACCTGCTTATGGCTAATCCCCCTACAATTCAAGTACATGATTAGATCACGGCAGTCAGATGCAACATGGTCCCGCTCCTTACACTTGTAGTAGACCACCCCACTCCACATCTCCCACTCTCCTCCTCCTCACCCTCATGTCCCTACACATCCTATTCCCCTCGGGCTACAAGGTTCTTACCCTCTTGAAGACCATTTCATTACCTTTGAGCTAGATATAGCAAATAAGAACAAAAGCTCTCCTTATGCAGTTAGCATCAGCAAGTGGGCTATGGTTACTAGACCAAACGGCTCTGAGGAGTAGTGTAGGGACTAGTCCACTGAGTTTGCTAAACATTCTTGTGCAATGGGCAAGTGAAAAAGAGATGCTGCTTGGGAATTCATATTATTTGCAATCTCATGTTCTTGAGGTTGTCGAATGGCTAGATGCTTCACATATTTGATGGTGTGCATTGAAAAAAGAGGGCTAGAGTCCTTTGCATTTACAGAGGTACAGCATTTGTTTGCATGGTTGGGTGGATCTATGTTGTGTTCATCTCTGCCACATGGAATTGCATTTGGTCTTCCACCACAGATGATGCCCGAAGGTTGCTCTAAGAACAAATCTATGAAAGAATTGTGGGGGAAGTGAATGGTGGAGAGAAAATGAGATGAGTTTGTTGAGAATTGTGTCTTAAGTGTCTCTTTTCATGTTTTCCTTATTATATATGGACTACTCTGTATGTTTTCCTACATATTTAGATGCTGCTTGGGAATTCATATTATTGCAATCTCAGGTTGTCAAATGGCTAGATGCTTCACATATTTGAGGGTGTGCAGTGAAAAAAGAGGGCTAAAGTCCCTTGCATTCAAGTGCAAAGAACTACATAGGTATAGAGGGACAACATTTGTTTGCATGATTGGGTGGATCTCTATCGTGTTCATCTCTGCCACATGGAATTTCATTTGGTCTTCCACCACAGATGATGCCCGAAGGTTGCTCTAAGAACAAATCTATGAAAGGATAGGTGGGGGAAGTGAATGGTGGAGAGAAAATGAGATGAGTTTGTTGAGAGTTGTGTCTTAAGTGTCTCTTTTCATGTTTTCCTTATTATATGTTGACTACTCTGTACTTTTTCCCACATATTTATATATTGAGATGTAGGGTTATAAAATAAATCAAGTTACTCATTTCTTTCAATATGATATTAGAGCGACGGTCCTAGGCTGGCGTTTGATACCGTCCTTGTCTCCCCTCTTTTTCTTTCTTCAAATAAACAAAACTTAGGTTTCTCTCCCTTGAAAACCTCCATTTGAGGGAAGAAACCATCTGATTGGTGGGTAATCTTTGACCAACCGTTACCACCAACCTTCGGTAGGGTCGTTGGACTGTCATGCACCATCTGGTGATGCCACCACTGTCGGTCAGCCTTGTTGTTGGTGGCAGCAGGCGACCAACTAGCCTCCACCATTGGCAGTAAGGCACCTAGTGGTGCCGAGGGGCTGCTGCTGGGTGCATGATTGGTAGGCTCCCTCATTGGAGGGGTGCTTGGTTGCACACTGCTCTGGTGACAGTCGTTAAATCCCTGTGGCTTGCTGGAGCACCATCAGCGAGCTGGTAAAGGCTTCGTTGGCTCTATTTGGTTTGAAATTAGGTCTTTTTAGTCTGATTTCACGATCTAAGTTAATCAGAGGGATATTTTCTTGCATCTTAGGGCTCTCATTCACATGCGAGATGGCTTCTTCAGGTTATTCATATGTTGCATTGCAGGGGATAGAAATGAGAGTCTACAAGAGCCCGTTCTTTGGTCCAATAATCAAATTGGACGAGACAAATTATTTGTGGTGGTCTCAAATGTTTCTAATTGCTAGAATAATTGTGTTTACATTTCAGCCTTTACATTCCAGTCCATGCTATCTTCTTTTTGGTTCTTGTATATGCTTTGTCCCTTGGGTTGCTTCCTATATAAAGGACCTAAGGGATCCCATAATAGATGATGCTATTTCAATCCTAACATGGTATCAGAGCAACGATCTTAGATTGGGACCTGATATCCCACCTAAACGAGACCCACCTTACCCTCCACTTCATGCCCTCCTCTCTCTCTCTCTCTCTCTTGCCGGCGGTGACCGGTTGATATCGCCGCCGATGATCTTCTGTTCTGGTCTGCTGTCTTCCATGTTGCCCAGCAAGATTAGTAGCAATCTCATTGCCCAACATCAGTAACAAGCTCATCACAGTTGTTACGTTGGTGCAAGATCACTCACAACTGATCACCAAGGTTGCTGCTGCTGCAGTGTAGGAGGTTGCAGCAGTGGTGTTGCTGATTGCTCCAGGCGATGCAAGGTCTCCTGCAGGTTGTTGCTGATTGATCCAGGTGACATAAGGTCTGCTGCAGTGTGCTGTACCTGTTGCTGAAGTTTGCTGCAGTCTATTGCAATGTTCTTGCAGTCTATTGCGGGGTGTTGCAGGTGTTGCTGAAGTCTGCAAGGTCTGTTGCAGGTTGATTGTTGCAGGTTTTGTAGTCTGTTGTTGCTGCAGTGTGCTTGTTGTACCTCTTGCATGAGGTTTGTTGCAGGGTGTTGATTGGTTGCTGTTGCTGTAATCAGAGGGGGATCTAAGGTTGCTGAGCAGGAGCTGCTGTGTTGTGAGAATCTTGTAGTGCAAGGTCGCAAGGAAGAAGGTTGCAAGGTGGGTTGAGGTTGTTGCTGCCTACCCAACAACAGTAGAAGGTCCTCGTTCTTTCCTATTTTTTCTGTTTATAATGAAGTAATCGTGGACAGGTCTAGGATGATTTGATTCCTCTCCATGAGTGTGGGTGTTTCTGCTGTGATTGAGTAGTGGAAGGTCATTGTGGTTGATTGTGGCCGTGTGAAGTATGGGAGATAGCAGGGAGAATGTTTGCGTCTTCATTTTTCGGGGTCCTTACTGCATATGCAAGGAACTTCAATTAAGTTTGATGGGACAAATTTTATGTTGTGGTTCATATCTTTTCTTAGGTTCGTTGGTTCACATGGTCAGAAGAAGATTCTTCTGGAAGATAAGCCACCATTCTTCAAGACTGCAGAATGGGAGATGTAGAATGATTGGGTAGTTACATGCATTCTAAATAGTATGAAGGAATTCGTTGCTAAGCAAGTTATGGCTTATTCATTTGCAAAGAAAATATGTGACATATTGCATGAGATACACTCTCCGAAGATGAACGTTGCTCATCTCTATCATGTATTGGAAGACATTCAGACATTCAAGAAGGGAAGCATGAGCTTATCGGATTGCAATGGTTCATTGAAAAATCTTTGGGATGAGCAGGATTGTATTCAGCCCATTACTTCAGATGTTGCTGTTATGGTAAGGTAGAGGGAGGCTATCCACTCAGTTCAGTTTTTGGCTGCTTTGGAACATCAATACAAGGCAGTGAAAGATCGGTTGTTGACTGCTGTTAAGATTCCTAGTGCTGAGCAGATTTATGCTAGGTTGATGAGACTGGAGATGACAGATAACTCAACTGTTGTAGACTTGTTTGCCCTTGCTACTTCTAGGCGTGGAAGGGGTTCAGACCATGGTCACCAAGGTGGACGATGTGCACAAGGTCGTGGCTGTTCTACTTTTATTTGTGACTATTATCACAAGACCGGGCACACAGTTGATTGGTGTTGGGCAAAACATGTGTATCCTTAGGGAACTTGTGCTAATCAGGTTGCAGTTGAGGAGGAATCTACTCAGGCTTCAGAGGAGGTTATGATTTCTAGAGATGAGTATGCTAGCTTGCTTGTCTCTCAGCCTTCTACTTCAACCTCTGTCACTTAGCAGGGTGAGCAGGTTACATTGTTAGCTAGACCTCGTGGTCTATGGTGGATAGCTGACTCTGGAGCATCTTCACATATTACAAGTGATTTATTTGTGTTTACATCTCTTCATGCACTTGACAAGTCTTTCCAGGTTTGTGTTGTTGATGGTGGCTTGTCATATGTTACTGGGTTGGGTGATGTGAGCTTGACTGATACTCTTTTTCTTTTTGATGTTATGCATAAACTTAGTTTTGCTATAAATTTGATGTCTATCAGTTAAATTACTAGGGATCTCTAGTGGTATTTTATTATCAATATTTCTTCTTGTAGGACCTTCAAACGAGGAAATGGGTTGGTGGATGACTTGAACATAATGGGTTGTACTATCTTTCCCTTCCACTTAGAGTTGTTGCTTCTGGTGCCACCACTGCTTAATAGTGGTATCTTCGCCTGGGTCACCCAAGTTTGATTGTGCTACGCCATTAGTTTCTTGATCTTCATGTTCCTGATCAATTTCTTTGCGATGCTTGTCAGCTGGGCAAGCATCATAGGTTGTTTCCTTCTACTAATAATCATATTAGTTCTATTTTTTCTTTGATTTATGTTGATGTGTGGGATCCGTGTCGAGTCACTAGTGTTAGGAGCTTCCATTTTTTCCTTGTTCTTGTTGATGATCATTCTAGAATGTCTTGGGTTTTCTTGATGAAACAAAAATCGGAAGTCTCTGTATTTATTATAAACTTTTTCAATGAAATAAAGGCTTAAAGTGATAATGATATGGAGTTTGTGAATGCCTGATTATCTAGGTTTTTTTGCTTTGTAGGGTGTTATTCATCAAACTTTCTGCGTTCACACTTACAACAGAATGGGGTTATTGAACGGAAGCTTCGACACACTCTTGATGTTATTTGGACATTACCGTTTCATATGCATGTTCCTGCTTGCTTCTAGGTTTATGCTAGTTTGATCGCTACGTTTCTCATTAATTGGATTGTTTCTCTTTTTTTAGGTGGTTGTACACCTTTTTTACTTTTGTTTCCAGATTAGGAACCTTTTTCGCTGCCGTCAATTGTTTTTGGTTGTGTTGCATTTGTTCATCTTTTTGATGGGGACAAGTTAGCTTCTTGCTTGGTTAAATGCATTTTTCTTAGGTATTCTTGGACCCAAAAGGGGTATTGATGTTATGATCCAATTAATCAAAAATTTTATGTGAGTGTTGATGTGTTTTTTAGGGAGGTTCCATATCATTCTTCTAATAGGGGGACTCGTTTAGCACTCCTTTCACAAGTATCCCTTTGCCTATTCCTTTTGCTATGCCTCCAGAGCCATCTGAGCTTCCTACCACCACTATGAGCCCACCGGATTTTATCGAGTAGGCACTTTCTGATATATTTGATCTTGTTTCTCGTTATCCTTATTATTATCATTGTTGACCTAAATCTCCTGTTAAGCCTCTTCTTTCTTTGGTGGTAAATAAGAATTGACCTATTTTTTGATTTGGATATTAATAATACTTTTCTTTATGGAGATCTTGATGAGAGGTCTACATGCAGCAGCCTCTGGGTTTTATGTGACAGGGGGAGTGTTATAAAGTGTGTAGGTTGTGGAAGGCAATTTATGGGCTTAAGCAGAGCTCCCGTGCTTGGTCGGACAGGTTTAGTAGGGTAGTATAGGAGTTTGGTTTTTCCAGATCTTCTGCAGATCATTCTGTGTTTTCTAGGTATACTCAGTCTGGGTCAGTTATTCTTATTGTATATGTTCATGATATATTGCTAACAGGCAATGATATGGGTGGTATTGAAGATACCAAGGCTTTCATTTACAGTTTGTTACTAAGGATTTGTGATAGATCAATTATTTTCTAGGCATTGAGTCACATCATTTGCAAGATGGTATGATTTTATCTCAAAGAAAGTATGTTCTCGATATGTTGTGTTGTGGGTATGATAGAATGAAAACCTGCTAAAGTATCACTTGATCCTTTTCAGTTTATGGATGATGAAAGTTCTTTTGGGGATGCAACTAGATACAAGGCCATGGTTGGTAAGTTGCTGTATCTAACTATCATTAGATCGGGTGTTGTCATTAGATCGGGTATTGCATTTGTTGTTGGTCGCTTAAGTCAATTCATGCAAGCTCCTGGGGAGCTACATTGATCAGGAGTGTTGCAAGTGTTACGATATCTAAAAAATGCTTTTGGATAAAGCTTATGCTACAGAGCTCATGGGGAAGTTTTCATGCTAGGATATTCTAATGCTGATTATGTAGGTGCTCATGAGGATCGACAGTCTGCTATCAATTTTTATACTATTGTTGGGGGGCAATCTTATCACATAGAGAAGTAAAAAATAGGTTGTCTCTCGATTGAGTGTAGAATTTGAGTATCGAGCTATGGCCTTATATGGTATGTGAGCTTCTCTAGGTAAAATCTTTATTGCATGATTTTTGAGTGGATCAAGGAGTCATACCCATGTATTGTGATAATAAAGCCATTATAGTTATTACTAATAATTCGACCTTTCATGAAAGGACAAAACATATCGAGGTGGATTGCTATTTCATTTGTGATGCATTGCTACAAGGCAAGATTTCTACTCCATATAGTTCTACCTAGGACCAACTTGCAGATATATTCATGAAGGCTCTCCCATGGAAACAGTTAGAGTATCTTTCCATCAAGCTGAGCATGCCTGCTCCAGCTTGAGGGGGAGTGTTAAAATAATTGTTTTTACATTTCTGTCCTTGCTATTTTCTTTTTGATCCTTGTATATGCTTTGTCTCTTGGGTCGCTTCTTATATAAAGGACCTAAGGGACTCCATAGTAGATGATGCCATTTTGATTCTAACACTAATGATTGTGGAGGGTCATGATAAAGAGCATATTCTCACGGAACCTAAGCCCAATGTGAAGAGAGGCAAGAATGCAACACGGAAGGAGAATAATGCCATTCTGTTATCTCGAGGATTGGGGATGAGATTATGTACTACAAGATTATCAAGGAGATGTGAGAGTTTGAGAGATGCATATTTATATAAGGAGAGGGATGCTACTATTAAGCATCAGGTCTTTGCTACACTAGGATTGACACATGATACTGTTACTATTCCCAGGAGCGAGTATGAGATACTGCTTTGAAGATTTTGTCAGCATGATACATCTCAGGTAGGAATTGTGTTAGTCTCAGGTAAAGGAAGCAAACTGGTTAGGTGATTCAGGTGCATCCCGACACGTGGTGATGCAAGATAGTTCTCCACACTTAGTTTGGTTCCATTAGGTAGAATTATACTGATTGTTGATAGGTGGCATTCCCCCATAGGTGGTAAGGGGGAGGTTCTTGTGTCTCCTTACATGAAATTAGAGGTCCTTCTAGCTCCAGATTTCCCTTTAAGTCTGCTTTCCATCAGTCGGATCATAAATGAGTTGATTTGTAGGGCGATATTTGATGCCATATCTCTCACATTTGAAGTTGTTCCAATAGGACACACCATTGGGTGTGATCGTGAAGAAAGTGGTGTCTATTGCTTTCTGCAGTCACTTTATGCATGCTGTCTCTCTTCCATGAGGAGGTACTTCTAGCTACTTGTGGCATCTTAGATTTGGTCATCTCCCTTTACATAAGCTTCAAAGGATGCTACCATAATTTCCATCAACAACCACCTTCCAATGTGAGGCATGCTAACTTAGAAAGCATCACAGGATTGCATTTCCAAGGAGCCAACATTGGAATTCTGAAGTTATGTTTGAGCTACTTCATCTGGACACTGGGGACCTAGTTGAATCTTGGGATCGTATAGGACACGGATTTTATTTGGTAGCCATGGATGATTTCTCTCGTCTGACTTGGATCATTTTGTAATCTAGGTGTAAAGCAGGTGATATGATTAAAGCTTTATTGGCAGAAATCAGATTGAGGCTAAGGTAAAAATTATTCACTTAGACAAGTCCTTGGAGCTTTGCACTAGCTCCCTTCGTGCATTCTATTGGGAACATGATTTGTATTTGGAGCACGAATTTTGTCATCCTGAGGATTAGGGATGAGGTTATGTACTACAAGACTGCTAAGGAGATGTAAGTGTCTAAGAGATACATATTAATGTAAGAAGAGGGTTGCTATTATTGAGATTAGGCTTTTACTGCATTGGGATTGACACATGATATTGTTATTGTTCCTAAGAACGAGTATGAGATACTGCTTAGAAGATTTCGTCAGCATAATACGTCTTAGGTAGGAATTGTGGGTTAGTCTTAGGCAGAGAAAGCAAATTGGTTAGTTGATTTAGGTGCATCCGACACATGTGGTGATACAAGATGGTTCTCCACACTTAGTTTGGTTCCATTAGGTAGAACTATATTGGTTGCTGATGGGCGATATTCCCTCATAGCTGGTTAGGGGGAGGTTTGTGTGGCTCCTCACATGAAATTGGAGAACGTCCTTTGAGCTCTAGATTTTTCTTTGAGTCTGCTTTCCGTTAGTTGAATAACAAAGGAGGTGATTTGTAGGATGCTATTTGATGTCATATCTTTCAAATTTGAAGTTGTTCCAATAGGATGCACCATTGGGTGTGGTTATAAAGAAGGTGGTGTTTATCACCTTCTACAATCACTCTATGCATGTTATGTCTCTCTTCCATGAGGAGGTGCTTCTAGCTACTTGTGGCATCTTAGATTTGGTCATCTCCTTTTACATAAGCTTTGAAGGATGCTACTGCAATTTCTACTAACAACTACCTTCCAATGTAAGGCATGCCAACTTGGAAAGCATTATAGGAGCACATTTCCAAGGAGCCAACATTGGAATTCTGAAGTCATGCTTGAGCTACTTCATCTCGACATCTGGGGACCTAGTCGAACCTCGGATCGTATGGGACACGGATTTTATTTGGTGGCAATGGATGATTTCTGCTGTCTCACTTGAATCTTTTTGTTAAAATCCAAGTCTAAAATAGGTGATATGATCAGAGCTTTCTTGGTAGAAATTAGAAATTAGTTTGAGGCTAAGGTAAAAATCATTCGCTTAAACATTGACTTGGAGCTTTACACTAGCTCCCTTCGTGCATTCTATTGGGAACATGAAATCATCCACCAAATAATTTGTCCCCAAATGTCATAGCAAAATGGCATAGCAAAAAGGAAGTATTGGCATATGAGGATTCTTTAGATACATAACAGTGTACCAGATAGGTATTGGGGAGATGCTATGTTGATTGCTTGTCATCTCATTAATTGGATGCCATCTACGGTTCTTGACAAGCAAGTTCCTTATTTCATTCTATTGCTTGATTGTGAATCGTTCGAGGTATCACATAAGGTCTTTGGCTTTGTGGCTTTTGTGCACCTTTACAGTCTAAACAAAGATAAGCTTGCTCTTCGTGCAGTCAAGTGTATCTTTATAGGATACTTAAGAACCCAAAAGGGATACTAATGTTATGACCTGATTAGGAGAAGCTACTATGTCAGTGCTGATGTTACTTTCCATGAGTCAGTTCCTTACTATTCTATCTGTAACTCCTACATTCGCATTCCTGCATTTGAGGATGTTGCAGTCATACCACTTTCTGTACCCTCAAATACTTCACAGAGGAAGTCACCCAGAGGTTCATCTCCTTCTAATGGTTGTCTTGATAGCATGTTTAAGAGGGTTTATTCATACCACCTTAGGCAAGATCCTCCTCTGCCAGTGTTTAGGCCATCATCCTCTCCTAATGCTCTGCCTAGTCCCAATCTGTTCGATACTGCTTGCGACATTTCAGCTTTTTAGATCAACTCTCCACCACCAGAGTTGGTTGAGACAAAAGAGTTAATATGTGATCGAGTTGATACTAATCTTGCTTTACTGATTTCCTTGAGGAAAGGGATGAGAACATGCATCATTCACCCTATTTTCAAGCATGTCTCTATGGCTAGTTTATCTTCTGAGAATAAGAAGTTTGCTATGGCACTCTCTAGTGTATAGGTTTGTATTTTGCATCAGCATGCTCTTTTTGATTCGAAGTGGCGGCAAGTCATGGAAGATGAGATGCTTGCCCTTATCTCTCATCATACCTGGGAGCTTACAGAACTCCTTCCTAGAGCGATAGTGATTGGCTCTAAGTGGGTATTTGTAGTTAAGTGCAAACCAGATTGTACTGTTGTGAGATACAAGGCCCGCCTGGTTAGAGGCTTTACGCAGATGTATGGGGTTGATTTCTTTGATACTTTCTCTCCAATGGCACGCCTATCAATTGTCCGGATTCTTATCTCTAGTGTAGTTTAGTGTGATTGGCCCTACATCAGTTAGATGTAAAAGATGCTTTTCTGTACTGTGATCTGCATGAAGTGGCTATATGCAGCAACCACTAGGTTATGAATCTTAGGGGGAGTGTTCCAAGGTTTGTTGTTTGCGTAAGGTGATCTATGGTTTGAAGCAAACCCCAGGGCCTAGTTCTAGAAGTTGTCAGAGGTTGTTGAGATATTAGGGTTTCGTAGATCATTGTCAGATCATTCACTTCTTACATAGAAGATTGCGTGGGGATTGATAGCTATGCTTGGATGAAATCATTCTCACAGGTGATGATATGCAAGGCATTGTCGATCTGAAAATGTGTCTTGCAAACAATTGTCATTAAAGACTTGGGATCACTTCACTATTTCCTTGGGATAAGGGCTGCTTACACTAAGCGAGGAATTGTTTTATCTCAGAGGAAGTATGCCATTGATTTATTATAAAAGATTGGCATGTTGGGGGTTAAACTAATAAATATTTCTATGGATTCGAAAGTATGCCTATATGATGAGCAGTCCAAGCCAGTGGACACTCGTTAGTGTAGAGGGTTGGTTGGGAAGCTTCTCTATTTGATGATCACACGACCTGATATATCTATAGCCATTAGTAAGTTGTGTCAGTTTATGGATAAGCTCACCAAGTAGTACTGGGATGCTGCTATGATGGTACATAAAGAACTCTCCAGTAAAGGGGATTCTATTTAGAAAGACACTTCTTTGGATATTGTGGCATACATAGATGCAGCTTATGCAGGTAGTATTGCTGACAGGAAGTCTACTATTGGCTTTTGTACCTATGTTGCTAGGAACTTAGGTACATTGAAGGGTAAGAAGCAAGTCGTTGTCTCCAGGTCCAGTGTAGAGTCAGAATATTGCGTCATGGCCTAAACAACTATTAAGATGATGTTGATAATATCACTTTTGTCAAATTTGCGAATCTCAATTGAGTTTTCGATGGAGGTGAGGAGTAACAATCAAGCGGCCACTTATATAGCTAATAATCCTATCTTTCATGAGAGGACCAAGTACGTAGAGGTTGATTGTCACTATACACGTGACTTGATCCAATGAAAGCTTATTTACACGACTCGTGGTCTTTGAGGACCAGATTGCTGAAATATTTACCAAGGCATTTACTCAGGCTCTCTTTGACAAATGATGCTCCAAGCTAAACATGATTGATAGTTATACTCCACCTTGTGAGAGAGGGTTGAGAGTTGTCTTAAGTGTCTTTTTTCATATTTTTCTTATTATATATGAATTACTTTATATTTTTTCCCACATCTCTATATATTAAGACGTAAGGTTACATAATAAATCAAGTTACTCATTTCTTTCAACACAGAGTCTGCGAAGATACAATTTTTGGCCCTAGGATCAGATATCAATGAAAACTTTACATGATTCTTCCTGACAGATTGATAATGCAAGGTACATCCTCGTTAAAAATTAGAAATAATTATGTGAGCCATAGCGTCCTTTACTCATGCTTATATGAGACAATCCTATACAAGACACAGAAATAAGTTGTCTTTAATAGTTTTAGTAAAAATAGTCAATGTTTGAAATGATCTTAGTCCATTTTAGGTTTTAACATCCTTTTCAATTTCTTTTTCTTTTCTAAAAAGATCTTTTTCAATTTTCTATCGAATAAATATCCACCCCCTCTCAAAAAAAAAAAAAAACCACCACCACTTATAAATGACAGTCAGAAATGAGCTAGGCTCATTGTTCCTCATCTTTTTTCCCCTTATCAAACATAGGCTTTGTGTTTCTTTTCTAAAAAGTCTGCCGCATTTATTTTCAAATGCAGGAAAATTCCTAGAGATTTGACAGAGGCATCACTATCCGGTGCGGGATTATCAATAATAGCTGCTTTAACTATGATGTTTTTATTTGGAATGGTGGGTTATTTATTTTCAGTTTTTTAACCAAATTGTTCATGCTATCTACAAGTGATACTTTGTTAAAAAACCTTGTTCTTTTGAAAATTCAGGACACATCTTACTCATTCGTCTCTCTTTGTGACAGCAAAAGAAGTGGGTTTATGTGAGGGCTAGATGGAAACCAACTTTACAACAAACAAAAAAGAGCAAAATTTCAAAAGTGGTTCTTTTCGAAACAAAAAAGCAAAAGGAATTCTCAATTGGAGTCCAATTCACAAAATGAACTATTCTTTAAAATTATATATATATTTTAGGGTCGGTTTTCTAATAACCCTATCTAATTGGGATCTGCTATAACTGTGAAAACACCATTACATGCTTATGCAATGCTAGGGATCCTTTCAGCGAAGATACCATGCTCACTTGTAATTTCAGAGGTTGAAAATCCAGATTTGGTTACTTTTAGTGACCTTTGATTGCTTCGACTTACACTTTTAATTATTTGTTTAAGTGACAATTAATGTCGTTTGTGTTTAAATGAATTTTAAGATTCTTTCCACCTGTCAGTTGTCTCTTGTATTGTTCATTTGTCTATTTGAAGAATAGTGCCAACTTCAATGAGGCTTCATTTTTGGATTATATGACTGTTTTTGTGGTTTTGGACTTTCTAATAAAGTTTACATGGGGTGTCTGTTTCATAAGGGTGAAATTGTTTAAACTCAAAAACATCAACACTTTTAGCTTCTACTGTTATTTTTGGAAGATCAAAGGGAAAAAAGGTTTTAACAGGACCATTTTTCAGAATGTCTCTAAAATTGATGACCTTTTTGTAAATTACTCAGATAAAAACTGGTCACCACTGTGGTCTTTGGATTAGATCTTAAAGAATCCTATTGGAAGAAGTGACAACATCCATGAACCAGCAAAAGTTCATATCATAGCTAACAAAATTTCTGTGTGGTTTGGTTAATTTTTGTCTTTTTTTTGGAGATAATTTTTGTCATCTTTAGATCTATCTTTGAAATAGATCATACATTCTGGACATCTGAAGTATCTTTGTAGAGCTTTCTTTCTTACAGGAATTTAGTGACTACATGACAGTACAAACTTCTACCTCTGTAGTTGTTGATAAAAGTTCTGATGGTGACTTTTTACGCATTTCTTTCAATTTAAGGTATATTGCTAGAGCCTTCTATCACTTATCTATGACCCATGCAGAATTTTCATTTTCGTATTGCCTTTTGATCTATTTGAAATCTGCTGCATCAGACTTCATAGATGCATTTTTTTTCAACAAAGATATCTAATTGGCAGACTTTAATTCTATACTTCATGTCTGTGCTTTTGATTGCACAAGGTTTTGATACCCGTCCTATTGTGCAGTTTCCCTGCTCTATCATGTGAATTTGCTTCAGTTGATGTAAGCGATGTATTGGGAACAGTAAGTGTTCTCTGTATTTTGCCACTTCTCTGCACAGTTCGCTTGTATCTGATGTTTGCTATTGCAAGTGTTCATGCTTTGTGCTAATAATGTAAAATGTCAATTATAGTCCTTATGGTAAGCATGTTTTACATGTAATTCCTCTCATGGTTTTTTTTCTTAAGGTTGTTGGCCATCTGCTTGTTTTTGCCTTGGTTAATTGCTGTAGAATTGCTACCATGTCCCTTGCTATCGACTATGGTCTTGAACTAGTGATCAAGTTGTTGGTGGCATGCCGTTGATAATGGGGGTTTTGGGGAATGGCCATATCGATAGGTAATAGTTGTCGATTTATATGTGTGTCATTGATAATGTCGGTGATAACCTCGATAACCTCTCGATAACTTCGATATATCGCCCATACATATTTTGTTTGTGTTGCTACTGTTGCTGTTGCTTAAGGTGGTAATGGAGGGTCGCGAGTGCTTGAACGACACTGGAGGTGAGGTGGTTAGTGTTGCATGGCGAGCGGGCTGAACAGGGAGCACAAATGGTGGCCGATATTAGTTTGCACACATTCAATGACTTATATAATTCACAATGATCTTATATTTAAACTTTGTGAATATCCTAATTAAGTAATTTCCTAAGTTCATAAGTCTATTGATAATATATCAGCTACTCTAAACTTTAAGCGGGTAGAGACTATTTTATTTGATTATGTATTTATTAAACACTTATGTTTTTACATGTATGCTCTTCTTGCATAACTTTTAAAGGTTTTAAGTTAGTAATTTGTGATTTACTTGTAATTTTAATCACTTAAGTGAATTTGTTGGCATGCATTGCCATGCCCTTGATATGCAAAATTTTTGGGTCATCGATAACCTCGATAAGTCGACATTGAAACGTGAGTGTTTTCACGGTGTGCCCTCGACGTGCCTTCGATATGTGCACTTGGAAATTTATTGGCATAACATTGATATTGGGACTTACAACCTTGTCTTGAAGAAAGCCTAGATAGATTCTTAAAGCACTTGATGTCATGCTCGAAAATCCCTTGCCTAATCAAGAAATGGGTTATTGGCTGTGAAAAGTTATTGGTGATAGTCCATTTAATTAGGTTGCTTAACATAATGAAGTTGAGCTATCGAAAATTGATTTTCATCAAGCAATTTAAATGGAAATACGAGAATCTAATGGTACAACAATGAAAGTTTCATAATGTGACTCGATCTGTAGAACGTCAAATACAAAGTTAATTGGCATATATTTACATCTTTAAGTATTAAGTTTGACCAAAATGGGTGGATCACAATTCGCCAATATTTACAACAATTTTCCATATACAAAAGTAGGGCATTCGTAATCACATTGTCATTATACATGAGAGTACCCCAGTTATAAACTTCAATAATAGATTTATCACTTCTTGTATAGTATCATTGTACTCCATTACTTGGAGGAGATCTAGTAAACTTGTCAGCATTACGTTGTCGATCATGCAATTGATTATGCTTGGAGGGAACAATGGCCCCGATAGCTGAATGTGGATCCTCCTTGCTATAATTGCTTCTCGAATGTGGATGTAACGGATACAAGTCACCCTGAGGTGCTTGAACTGGCGATGGGTTTTGCGGGATGCTGTTGCGTGGTTCGACATAATTCCTAAAGGTGGATTACGATATAGGGATGATTCAAGTAGCTCAGTAGGGACATAAACTACTGTAATAATGAGAAACAGATAGTATACTATTTTCCTAGATGGATGGGTCTCTAATTATTCCCAATCTTAGGTTTTATTCCCTAAAACTCGATATAGCTCAACAAAGTCTCCATGGTTTAAGACTAACCTTCTAGTCTCATGTTTATTTACCCCACCAATTTCCATTGGTTTGGGCTTATCAATCAATTTCATTAATTAAAGTAATGATTTTACCCTATTTTCATTTTTATTAACAAATGGTTTACTCACTCGCTATTCAGGCAATTAATCAGCCGTTCGTCTGAAGAAGATCGAGATGTATACTTTCCGTTGATCTACTTGTACAATTAAACCCTCCAGAGAGGTTAAAAGTGTTGGTGCTAGAGCACCACAATCATTTGTTTTGATGATAACAAAACACGTGTCATTTAATATTTACGCTTTGAGTCCTAGATTTTAGGTCAATCGCAAATGGATACGTGATTAGACGGAGTTCGAGCTCGCATCCAGGATAGATTGGACGAGCTTGATGGAAAACAGAAGAGATTCGCGAGGAGCGATATATTAAAGATGGAAGGAAATGAAGAATAGGATAGATTTCCTTCTTTTGTACTTGTTGTATTTTTCGTTTCTTTTGTTGCTCTTTATTTCCTTAGATATTTCATATTAAAGAGCCTCAAAGTACCCTAACAGTAGTCCTAGGAACACCTGCACAACCCTAGGATACTTAGGTTTTCTGTAGAACACTTAGAAAATCAATATAGGGTTCAAACAGCACTTCCAGACGTCTAATTATCAAATCAGACGTCTGATAAAGTTTTTTAAGACGTCTGACTGTTGTTTCAGACGTCTGATAACTATTAGGCTGGACTTTGTATTCTGTCTGATGAAATCAGACGTCCAGACCTTAGACCAGACGTCTTAGGAGACGTCTGATGACTTTGCCAGACGTCCAATTAGTGGACCGTTGGCTGGCTTAGCAAACACTCAAGAATGTGACCGTTAGAGCCTTATCAGACGTCCATAGGCCTGTCCAGACGTCTGATAAATGATCGTTTTGCCTCGGCTGACCCAAAATCTCTTCTCAGAGATTTTCTAGCCGTTGCAACGTTTGAAAATCCATTCCCACAGTAAAAGTAGGTTTCCAGACGTCCAGACATAGTGCCAGACGTCCTGTATGTCGTCTGATGGACTTGTACAAAAACCCTGTTTAGATCTGATTCAAGTCAGGAAGAGACCCGCCCAAAATCAGACGTCTGACCTTGAAATCAGACGTCTTAAAGTGAAGTTCCAGACGTCTGATGCCAGAATTAGACGTCTGATAAGCCTGTCAGAACAATGATTGTTCCTGATTTCGGGCTGATTCTCTTGGGCTTTGTTCCCAACGGATATAGAACCCTTCCTAAGCCTTCCTAAGGCCTCTATAAATAGAGGGGAACCTTTGCAACACAAAAAAACAAAAAAGAACACACACCTAGAAACACCAAGACACACCTTGCAATATACTTTCAAACATTTTTGTGTCTCTCTTGCTCTCTAAGCTCAAGTTCTACATCTTGAGAGCATCAAGCTGTTGCGCACCCGCTCTCCCGCAGTAGTCTACGAGAGCGACGTTGCGTCGTCGCGTGGCACACGCACCGCGTCATCAACTCGACGCACTCCTTGTAAAGGGGAGTTTCCTAATTCCTATAGAAGTTAGGTTTATAATTACTTTGTTGGCTCTATAGGACTTGTTGTTTATTTTATCTTTGTTATTTAGTTGGGTATTCGCTTTGCGAATTTCCGTCTCCTTCGTGGGACAAAATCCTTCTCGTGGAGAGAAGGGGTTGAGGAACGCTACCCTCGTACTTGTAGCGTGGTTGTAATTGAGGTTGAATCACCCTCGTTTAAAGTGATTCGGTTAGTGGATTTGATCAACTAGGTTGATCGGAAAATCCTAACTCGAGAGGGTTAGGTGGTGGTTTTCACCCGGTTTGGGTTTCCACCTAAAAAGTACTTGTGTACTTGTGTGTTTGTTTATTTTGTGAGATTATTTATATTTATTTCCGCAATTATTACGTCACCCCCCTCCGAGTAGGGAACTTTCAAAAAGCACTCGTCTTTCAAGCAAGGATACCTGCTCTAGGTATTGGAATGTTGACTAATCGCCAAACGAGTCAGACTTGAGGGAGCGACTCTCTACTTAACACTCGAGATTCCTGGAAGGCTATTCTATGTAAGATTGCTCGAGTATTGGTCTAATTGATCTTTGAATTTTTTGGCGATGAGAGTAGATGGTTACTTGGAATGCTTGGTTCCCAATAGGAGCAATGCTTATTGGGTGTTCTGGAATACTAGACCGATTGACATTCCTGCTCACTTTCCTATAGGAAGGAGTGCTCCACATCTAAACTCCCTTAGGATGCCTGATGTCTTTTGCACTTACGGGTGCTAGCTAGGCTACTACCTTAATACCTCTCGCACAAAACCTCGAGTCTTGGTTGTCGATTTTCGACCAGACGCCACAATCGAAAATGACCCAATTCCAGATCTAATTTTAGATAGAATCCATCTACCAACTTCTCCTTGGAACCTATTTGGGTTTCATGTGAATCCATTGCTCACCACGTTCAGGTTGTGTCTCCTATGCAATCATTTAGTATTTAACTAGCTAATTATAGCTTATCCTTGGTTATTAATCATTTAATCACCTTCCTTGCATTAATCAGCCACTTATAGGTTCATAACCCCACTTTATTAGGTTACTAACTAGTTCTCATGCTTATACATAAGTAGCTATACATCCTATGGTATGACTCCTAGGTTTTAACTAGATTCCATGAGGTGTCTATGACATCGTATAGAATCTACACTTGTGTGAATTAGGCTTATTTAATTCTTTGTTTGCGATATCCTATCTTGACCCAAGAGTTCTTTATTCTTTAGGTTATGGGCTATTAGTGGCAACCACACCTTGATTTGCTTCTATTTCCCCATTAGCACCTCAAAAATTAAGGCTTGATTCTCATGTTAATCCTTTACGTTTTATTTCATCACTTTTTAGCTAAGTTATAGGTTAACTAACCATCCACCCAATTGTAAGATCAAGTGTTTAAGAATGAAAGGTGTTGGGTGGAGAATGTAGTGAGGGATATTTCTTTTTTGTTTGAGTTTTGGCTCACAAATATGTAAGTCCATTCCTTTTATATCAATATA
This sequence comes from Thalassia testudinum, assembly GCA_037157565.1. Lineage (NCBI taxonomy): Eukaryota > Viridiplantae > Streptophyta > Magnoliopsida > Alismatales > Hydrocharitaceae > Thalassia > Thalassia testudinum. The sequence goes on along the minus strand of JAZHRO010000035.1, from coordinate 58,582,715 downwards.
ATTTTTTGGATGATTACCGACCTCCAGTAATCATCCTTTTTCTTTTTTATCTTTTTAAAAAAGATCAAGTGTTCAGTTATGAACATGAACTTGGGTGCATTAAGCCTCAAATTATCCACAATTCATTTATGAAGTTATGACATCTATCATTATTGTATATGATTTAGACTCCTATTTAGAAACAAGCATAAAAATAAAGAATCAAGGGCCAACCAATTAGTCATTCCATCCATGAAAACCTTAAAAAAAATCCCACGAGAATTCTCCTTAGGATCCTCTTAAAAAAGCTTTTAACAAGGTACCTTGCTGCAATTTCATGTCCTGATTGGGGCCCTAGTATTGGTACTAAACTTTAGTACTGGTATAAGCCTCCTACTAGTCCCTTTTGGGTTCCAGGCCCTTTCTTGTACCAATACTAAGGCTTTAGTACTAGTACAAGCTGTTGCTGTACCCCTGTAGCTTGATTAATAGCTCACAATTAATGCCTTTGAACCTCCAAATCCAAAACTACAACAATTATACGTTCATGAACATAAAGAGGGGAGTATACCTATGATCTTATCCCATCTGGATCATAAACCAACCCATTAAAACCCCAATTTAAATCCAATCATGGCATATCCATTAACAACCTTCATGCATAATCATATCTCATACATGGAATGGAAATCATCACATGCAAACTCATAGGTGCTCAGTCTACCCTCTAATTAGACATGCAAGCTGTAAGGCAACAAAAGAACCACAAGATAGGGGTTTGGTCATGTCCCTATCCCAATTTTAGGCTTGATCTCCTTGTTCTTCTGGTGTTATTGCAACAACTAACAACTTCTTCCTTTCTTCCTCCTTTACTCTCATTTCCCTGCCTTAATCCTTTTCTTTGGTTGAGTTCCATAGGGACTTAGCTTTACTTGTGTCTACGGAAGCCCTTTCCTCCTCTTCCCTTCCTCAATTTCCCTTTTAAACGCAAATGAAGCAAGGGATTAGGTGGAAGATGATGTTAGGGATCAAGTTTGTGTGCTTACCTTGAGGTTAGGGCTCCTTTTGGACCCAAGCAGCAGAAACAAGTTGGAGAAGAAGATGGAGGTCGGTAGAATGGAGGAGGTGAAGGTGGTCTACGTTGGTGCCAAATGAGCATTTCATGCTCACTTCATAGCTATTATATGGGTTGGGTTTTTTTGTATAAAACCCCTCCCGCCCAATACTTGAGGTTAAAGAAGAGTCCTCCATCTCCTTTTCGGTTCGCATGACTCCTCAACCCGCCTTGCAAATAATCTAAGTAGGGAACGTAGCCATTTGGATCGCAATAATGCTAATTTGACCCAAAACTCCCATAAGTTGTCATTACCAACATAATTAGGATGAATTATCCTAATTAAACCTTTGTAAATTTGAGCCGTTATGCATGACATTCTGTGAAAGCTCATTCTCTTGCATTATTTTACCCTTTACCTTATTTGGTTGAAGTGGTAGGAGGAACTCCTAGCACAGTAGCCATCTTTGAGTGTAGAGAGAGAGAGAGCAACACAAACTTATTTTTGAGTGTGTTGGAAAGTGATGGACTCTGAATTGCTTAGATAAACTGATAGTGTTTTTTCCTTGTGTTACCGAATCTCTAACACCAATGAACTCAGAGAGTTAGTTTCTAAATGCAGTAAAACACAAGCAACTAATGAGCATTGTTTATTTGGGTATCTTTTTCCTAGGTAGGTACAGGGTTTGATTTTTGGAGTGAGATGTCAGCTTGAGTTTTTTTGTGAAGGGTGTGTCCTTCTAGGTGTGCTCTTAGTGGTGCGACCATGAAGTTGGTTGCTGTTCTTTCTTTGGGGAGCAGGTGGGACTTGATTTTGTGTGGCTTTCCGACCATACTGTCTTGCGCTTATTGTATTTATCTTTATTTTAATAGATCTGGATGACTACTAAATGTCGGTAGTCTTCCTATTTTCTCTCTATTTTGAATGTGAATTCCCATCTCTAAGATGGAATCAACTTTAACATGGATGTTGCTTTTGAGAGGTCAGGTTGAAAGTTTATATATTTCTATTCTCATTCTTGACTTTCAAAATGCATTGCATGCCTTGAAAATTTTGACCATGGCATGGTTTTCATTCAACAGAACAGGTTGAACATCACAAAAACCATTCGTAAATTCTCCATAGATCAAAACTTGAGGTCAACAGGTTCAGAGTTTCATCCAGGGCCCATACCCCATGTAAAAAATCATGGAGATGAATTTGATGAAGACTTCGTTGAGGGTTCAATTCAGCTGAACTCCAATAATTTTGAACATTATTCTCATCAGTAAGTTTACTTCTCAAAATATTTCTATGCTTCATGCTGTTTCTAGGCTTACTACAGTATAAAGGTGTGAGGAATGTACCTAAACCATGGATTGCCAAATTTTTGAAGTCAGAGAAGATGAATTCTGATAGCATCGCGCTACCGCACTTCTTTTATCTGTGTCTGGGAGAAGCATTGCCTGTAACTTGCCTTTGGAATCATCTTGAGAATGGCATCCAAGAATGAGCTTTAGGCACTTTCTCTGGGAGTAAGGATTCTGTTTGCATAGATGACTGGGATGGAATATATTCCATCAAGAAATTGGGGCATGGAGGGAATGCATGCTAAGAATGGCAATAAACATTTCTATTAATTCTCATCCTGTCCACTGTGGGTCATTCATTCTAAAAATTTAGATAAATAAACCAGAAATGTTTTTGGATCTTTGCATTTCTATAATGTAAAATGAGAACAAATCCCAACACAGCCCATTTTGGAGAATGATTTTTTTTTTTTGGGGAATGAATTTGATTGACAGTTTTTTCAAAAATAGTGTGGTCTGTTATCTACATGCCGAAGGCCTACAGTTATCATATATGATAGAAAACGCCATAGTAGAAAACTGGGGAACTGATTCTAGACTGGGAAGCCATTGAATAGTCACTTGGTCAAAATAAGAATGGTTTCAAATATAAAACCTTTTGCTTATTTTTGTCCCTCTGGTATGATTATTATATATGATGGATAACACTGTAGGAGAGAACATAAGCGATTTTGGTAACCTCAAAAGAAAAGAGAAGGGCTTTTAGATTGTGGGAAGGTGTTGCATAGTCACTACATCAAAATAAGAACAATTTCAAAAATAAAAGCTTTTTCTTTGTTTTGATCCTGATTATTGAGAATAAAAATGGAAGTTATATGTTGTGAGTGCTTGATTTCATTTTCTTTTTTTCAAAGGTAGTTGTTTGATCGAATGGTTTCTATGCTGACAACAATATATCTTCGAGCATGTGTGATGTGTCTGTGTACATTCTTTCTCAAACTCTTGCAGGTACAGCATTTTGGTTGTTAACTTTTATGCTCCTTGGTGTTATTGGAGCAATCGCATGGTAAATGCACTTGGTCTTCATTTTTTTCAGAAGTAAACAAATTGTCAGTATATTTAATTTTCCTTTTGTAGTTTTTTTGCTGAGTTAAATGCTGTTTATATGATCTAGATGGTTGACTAACAAGTAAGACTGTTCATTTTATTGTTTCTGCAGTTGATGGTGTTGGAGAAAGAGATTGAATAGTTATTTGCCAGAAGCAATTGTTTCTTTTTTCCAAAAAGGGTCTGAATGTCATCAATGGATTTTTTTTTTTGAAAGGAATCATCAATGGAATTTTAATGAAGTTAGTAGCGCTTTTTCCAAAAAAAAAAGTAGTTAGTAGCCAATTACACCTAAGGTTCGAAATGCCGATTTCGATATTGTTTCGATAAATTTTCAAGTATATATTTCACTGGCATGCCGATTTGGCATGTCATGGAAGTGCCCGTGTTTTGATGTTAGATTTCGACGATTTTGATATTTCAAAAATAGTCAATTTCAGAGGCATGCCAAGGGTATGCCGACAAAAATGGTAGAATTGATTAAAATGATTGGAATTTTAAGAATGACTATTTAAATGGATAAATATTTTCATGTAAGTTCTAAATCCTGTCTTATACTTCTATTTAAATGGATAATTATTTTTAAAATTAAGGATTATAAGAAGAAAAGTGTTGATGTTAATTCAAAATGAGATATATTGGTGATATATTGTTGATATTAGGGAATTATGAAGGAATTACTAAAAATGACTTAAAAAGGGTAAAAATGTTACAATATGAAAAAAATGCATAGGCTCTAGAAAACCAAAATCACGTTTTGAGGAGCCCCCACGGTCCGGATCATTAATATTTTTCAAGTTGGCAATATGCGATACATAACTTGTGCAACAGTATTAGCGGTGCCGCGCAGTAGCAGCCAACCAGCAGCCAACAGTAGCAATGGCGTGCGGCATGCATCATGCGCACGTGACCTAGCAGTAGGCAATAACACAAATCGACATACCGTCAACATGTCAACAATTTCAGTGGCATACCGCCGGCATGCCAAAGACATCCATGCATTTTGATAAGTATGTCGTGTTGATATGGCATCTTGTCAAAAACCCCTGTTATGCTGGCATGCCGGGGGTATGTCGACGGTATTTTAATCACTGATTACACTCTTGCATCTATTAATTTTCATTCTAGAAATAGTAGTCAGTTCCACAAGTGGACATGTATGTGCATGCTCTTGATAGAAAGCCTTCCTCTTTTAAACTCATATTTACTCCCTGACCATGTAGATCATATAATGACTTGAGGTTGGCCCTTTTTGGAAATTCCAGTGCTTTGCTTTGCGTGGAAGACACTGAAATGTAGTTGTAATTGACTACTGTTTTTTTTGAAAGGTGCAATTCACTACTGCCTCAAATCAGTCACGTTTGTGTTGTTAAAATTTTGAACCTGTTGAAGCTAATAATACAAAGCATGATGGTTAACTGAGAATGAGGTCTTGAAACTCAAATCACATTATGTAGTCTGAAGTTTAAAACACAGATGAGGACTCAAAAGCCTTAAAGAGAGTTCAAGTTCCCAGACCACTGCACTAGAATATTGTTTTTTTTTCTGAAAGAAAAATGGATGGTTACTAGAAGTCGGTAATGTTCCAAAGAATTATATTAAAACAATTGAAATGAACTTACAGATTTGAGAGCCAAAACTAAGATAAATAAGAGACCTCTCTTACAACATTCTCCACCCAACAATGCTCACCACAAAAAACTACACCATTACATTGAAGCTATAAACATCAAAAAATAGTGAAGGCCTTTATCCAATCAGCCATATCAACATCCATGCATCTTGTAAACGAAGTCCAGAAATTGTCATCCAAGGAGATATCCACTGTCTACAATCCGAAGCAATGCCACAGCTCCTTGGCAAAAGAGCATGACAGCAACAAGTGTGACAAATCCTCCTATGAATCATGACAGAAAGGACAGCTAACATCTGGATCGTCCGACTATTTATTTCTGAAAATCTTCGTCACAATCTTGCCTCTCTCAAGAAGCCAAATAAAAATCTTAATCTTCAATGGCAACTTCAATCTCCACAATAGAGCACAATCAGATCTGATATCACATGATGCAGTTGCAGTATAACTGATTTTTTTATATTCTCCATTGAGCAAGAAAGTCCTATCTCTCCAAACCATCCTATCCGACTCACTCAAACGAGACTTCAGGTCTGAAATCAGCATCATTAGGTTATAAAATTCAGCAAAAGACACTTCAGAAAGACTAGGAGGTAAAATCAACTGCCAAGAATTTTACAGTCTATCCCAAGCATTCTCCACAACCACATTCTTATTGTTGGCTAGTTGATATAATCTTGGAAAGATGCTCGAAAAAATACCGTTTCTTGTTTAATTATCCTTCTAAAATTGAAAGCAATCTCCCCTACTAAAGAAGAAAACTCCTTCATAACCGGAAGAAGAGACCTCCAAAAAGTGGAATCACCATGCCTCATGAGAACCCTCTCCTGTAGATTCATGCTCGAACCATAGGAGGCTTGAAGCAATCTAACCCACATTGAACTCACACCCAAAAACAACTTGACGACCCATTTAAGAAAATGGTACAATCTATGGACCAAGCACGTGGAAGTTGACTGTTATGCACATGTGACTTGAGTCTATGAGAGGACCAGGCACGTGGAAGTTGACTGCCACTACACATGTGACTTGATCCAGAGAAGTCTCATCTTTACCACGCCCATTGCCTTAGATGACTAGATAGTAGATATCTTCACCAAGGTACTGCCTCGTGCATCATTTGATGTTTGTTGTTCCAAGTTGAGCATAATCAACATATATGCTATAGCTTGAGGGGAAGTGTTGAGCCCCTTCAGTCTTTTGATGCTTTTTTATTATTTTCTTATTTTCTAATGGACATGTCATGTTATTTCTTAACCTTACCTCTCAATATATAGAGGTGGGAAAACAATATGATATGTCCATGAGAAAATAAGAAAATAATAAAAGAACAACAAATGACCGAAGGGGCTCAACACTTCTCCTCAAGCTGGAGCATAAATATCGATCATGCTCAGCTTGAAACAACAAACATCAAATGATGCACGAGGCAATGCCTTGGTAAGGATGTCTACTATCTAGTCATTTGAGGCAATGGGCATGGTGAAGATGAGACCTCTTTAGATCAAGCCACGTGTGTTGTGGCAGTCGACTTCCACGTGCTTGATCCTCTCATGGTCCATGGAACATAGGATTGTTGGCAATGTAGGCAGCAACACGATTGTCATATCGCATCTCCATTGGAGTATCCACCAATATATGAAGATTAAGTGAGAGAGAATGTTCAAATCTAATTATCAAAGGACTCAACACCTCTTTATATAGAGGAGAGGTACTAGGAAAATAATAGTCCATGTCCAACATAAAATCGAAAATAATAAAATAGGACAAAGAGTAATAAACGAAGTATCTCAACACTTTCCCTCAAGTTGGAGTATAAAAATCAATCATGCTTAATTTGGAACAACAGTCATTGAAGGCCAAATGTGGAAGAGGTTTTGTGAAGATATCAGCTGTCTGGTCCTTAGAGGCGACAAATGTAGTGTGCAACATTCCATGCTGAATCAAGTCCTTGGTGTAGTGGGAATCCACCTCAACATGCTTTGTGCATTCATGGAACATGGGATTGTTGGCTATATATGTGGTTGCTCTATTATCACATCTCATCTCTATGGACTCTTCAATCTAGACATGCAAATCACGCAGTAGAGACCTCACCTAGATTATCTTTGTGGCTGTTTGGGCCATCGCTCGATATTTTGACTCAGCACTGAAGCGAGAAACCACTCCTAGTTTCTTGGTCCTCCAGGTAACCAAATTTCCTACTACAAATGTACAAAACCCAGTAGTGGATTTTTTGTCAGCAATACACTCTACATAATTAGCATCAGAATATCTAACTATTGTCATGGAAGAACCTTTCTAGAATAGAATCTTACATCCAAGTGCCTTCAAGTATCTGAGCACCTACATAGTCGCCTGCCAATGTTGCTTAGTCGGCTTCTCCATAAACTGACTAAGCTTTCCTACAATCAAAGTAATATCTGGTCTGGTAATTGTTAGGTACAGAAGTTTCCTGACAAGTTGCCTGTACGCTTTATTGTCAACATACTCTGCTTGCTCATCATAAAGGTGCCTCTGGGGTTCTATAGTAATATTGGCTGGTTTGAACCCTAGCATGCTTGTCTCCTGTAGCACATCTAAGGCATATTTGCGCTAAGAAAGTACAATGCCCTGTTTACTTCTAGCCACCTCTATGCCTAGAAAATAATGGAGCTGACTTAGGTCCACAACAAACTGCATAGCTAGGGACCTCTTGACCTCAACTATTCTGGTTCTGTCATCATCGGTAATGATGTGATCATTAACATAAACATGCAATGCCACAATTCCCTTATCAATCTTTCTGACAAAGAGTATGGTTTGAAGATCTCTGTAAGCCCATCTTCTGCACCACCTCTGAGAGCTTCTAGAACCAAGCTCTCGGACTCTGTTTAAAGCTATAAATAATCTTCTTCAACTTGCATGCATACCTCCCTTGAACCTTGAAATCGGGGGCTGCTGCATATATACTTCCTCCTGAAGATCACCATAGAGAAAGGTATTCTTTCCATCGAGTTGGTGAAGCATCCAATCCTTGTGAGAAGCAACAGAAATAAGTATTTGGGCTGTTGACAGGTGAGCAACTGGGGAAAACGTATCAAAGAAGTCCACCCTGTACATCTGTGTGAACCTCTTTATTACTAATCGAGCCTTATACCTTGAAATAGACCTATCGGGGTTGTATTTCAGGGTAAAGACCCAACGACCTCCCACCAAGCGAGAACCAGTAGGAAGAGAGGTCAGCTCCCAAGTTTGTCTGTTTTGAAGTGCAGCCATCTCATCCTCCATGGTTGTATGCCACTTTGGATCAAGTAAGGTCTGTTGGTATGTAGAAAGAATCTTTGTGGTAGCAAGAGCCGTAGTAAAAAGCCCAAATGTAGTCCCCAGATTAGTTGTAGTTGCTGCTCCAGCTACATGGTATTGAGCACAAGAACGGGGAGCCTTCCTAACAGCAATAGGAATGTCATTATCTGGGATACTATCACCTGGCCCTGCACAATCACCAATAGAAACAACATCATCAGATATCTCAACCCATACCTAACTTGGGGAGAATGGTGGATCGGAAGTAGGGGGTGCATTGCCGGTAGGTGACTGACAATTGAAAAGTAATAAGTACCTAAGTCTCTGACCATCAATGCCATTGTCAGGTATCAAACTCAAACTGCTTATAGGTGCCTGACTATTACTGTTAGGTGCAGGATCAACCTCAGAAATAGGTAACTCATCTATAGGCACAAATGGAACCAGCATAGGGGAAAACTTTGCCTTAGGTACTAATTGGCATGCTGTAAGAGAGAAATAAGGCACTGATTCATGGAAGGTAACATTAAAACTCATATAGTGCCTTCCAACTACTAGGTCAAAGCATTGATATCCCTTCTGTGTTTGTAGATAGCCAAGGAACACACACATTAGCGCTCTAAGTGCCAACTTGTCTCTTCCTAGTCCCAGTAAGTGCATAAAGGCAACACATCCAAACACCTGAGGGGGTAGCTGAAATAACTCTTTGTTAGGATACAAAACATGCCACGGGGTTCGCTTATAAAACACAGAAGATGGCATTCTATTAATAAGATAATAAGCTGTAAGCACAACATCACCTTAATATAAATGTGGCACACAGTGGTGAATCAAAAAAGTATGAGACACCTTTAATAAATGTCTGTGTTTCGTTTCTGCCATACTGTTTTGCTGTGAGGTGTGAGGGTAGGACATCTGATGTACAGTGTCATCAGACCTGTAAAAATTTACTAATCTTATGGTACGAAACTTCAACGCATTATCAGATCGCACAATTTTAGCCATAATAGAAAATTAATTCTTTATTTCTAATAAGGTCTCAATCACATGTCCAACATCAGACTTATTCTTTAATAAAAATAACCATGATAGACAAGAAAAATTATCTATAACAACCATATAATATCTGTCCCTGTCGGTCAGGAATTTGACTAGGGTTCCAGACATCCATATGAAGTAGCTGGAACATAGCAGTAGTCCCTGGTGCAGTACTAAAAGGAAATGATGATCTATGATGCTTTCCTAACTGAAAAGCATCATAGTGGATCTCAGTTGTGGCTGAAATGTGCAGAATGATAAGTCTGAGCCTACCTAGAGGAGGATGGCCAAGGCAATGATGCCACTGAAGGTACTCCCAGCAGCAGAACTTGAATCACCCTGGCAAGTTGATAAGTCACCATATGCCATGGACCTATGCTTAGATTTTGCACTTGACCTGGAGACCATGTATTGCTTTTTACTTTTTCATGTCACTAAGTTCCCTATTACATAAGTGCAAAAGCCTGTGGTGGATGCCCTGTTTTCCAAACACCGTATATAATCAGCATCTGAATATGCAACAATGCCCATAGAAGTCCCTTTGGTAAAGAGAATGCCTTTGCCAGGTGCCTTCTTCAAGTATTTCAGCACCATTATAGTAGCATCCCAGTGCTGTTTGGTAGATTTGTCTAAGAACTGGCTGAGTTTTCCAACTGTAAGGAAAATATCAGGCCTGGTGATAGTGAGGTACAAGAGTTTGCCCACAAGCCCCCTATATTGCCTATTGTTAATCGCCTCTGACTTTTCATTGTATAGATGAGTTTTAGGATCCATGGGAGTGTTAGCTGGCTTGGCTCCTAACATACTAGTCTCCTGAAGTAAGTCAAGAGCATACTTCCTTTAAGAGAGAAGTATGCCTTTTCTGCTCCGCGTAATTTCTATCCCAAGGAAATATCTCAATGGTCCAAGATCTCCATCACAAAATTCCCTAACAAGCACTTCTTGGCCTTTGTAATGCCTGGACTGTCATCTCCAATAATAATCAGATCATCAACATAGACTAGGAGCACAACATTACCACCCCCTGTCTTTCTAACAAATAAGGAATGATTAGATGAGGATATTTTGAAGCCAATAGCCTCCACCACCTCTGAAATCTTTTGGAATCATACATGGAGATTCTGCTTAAGGCCATAGATAGTCTTCCACAATCTGCAAACTTTGGAACACTTCCCTTAAACCACATAGCAAGGGGGTTGCTGCATATAAATCTCTTGTAAGTCCTTATATAGGAAGGCATCTTTAACATCTAGGTGATGAAGAAGCCAGTCTTTGTGTGCTGCAACAGATATCAAAATGCGAACAATTGATGGTTGTGCAATAGTAGAAAGGGTATTAAAGAAATTCATGCCATACATTTGCACGAATCCCTTTACCACTAGACGTGCTTTGTGCCTAGCTATCGTCTCGTTAAGATTGTATTTCAAGGTAAATACTCATCGGTGGACGACGGCTTAACATGCTCCCAAGTGCCACGGGATCATAGAGCCTGCATTTCCTCCTCAATGGCTTGATGCAACTTTGGATCAAGTATGGCTTGCTGATGACTCATGCATATCTGGGTAGCAGAAAGAGCTTAGCAAAAGCTCCTGTATGCCCCCTCCTAAGGAACTCCATGGTAATTGCATGGGAAACAAGATACCTGACACAACTCCTGGGTGCCTTTCGAACTGAAATTGGAAGGTCAAGATCATTGCTGTCTATCTGTAATTGCCCTGCATCATCACTATGCACAACCTCATCCGTCTAAAAAACCTCTGTACTCACCTGAGTCTGGGGAGGATCTGGCACTAGGGAAGGGGTTGGTTGCTGTGACTTGTAGGTTACAAGAATCCTGTAGGTAAATGGAGGTTCACAAAGCCTACTGGGCTCAGAAGTAGAAGCCTCTGGAGAAAGAGACTTAGTGATCGGTATAACCTTTAGAGGGACAGGGGGAACATGCATAGGAGCCTTAACAACTTCAGAAGTAAGGATTCTCCCAGTAGTGAAGTAGGACACTGTCTCATGAAAGGTAACACCTTCACTGACATAATGTTGATGAGTAAGAGGGTCATAACAACGATATCCTTTTTGAGGCCTGAAATACCCCAAGAAAATACACTTGATTACTTGGAGTGCAAGCTTATCTTGGCCAGGAGTGTGATGTGAACAAAGGACACACATTCAAAAACCTTAGGAGGAACAAGGAACATATTCCCTTTAGGCTATAGAAGCTATAAGGGAATTTGTTCATGAATAGAAGATGACATTCTGTTAATCAAATACACACTATAAGAATAACATTGCTCTAATAAAAAGAAGGAACACTATGGTGTATAAGCAGTGTGTGGGCAACATCAAGGATATGCCTGTGCTTTCTCTCAGCAATTCCATTCTGTTGGAACATGTGAGGACAGGTTGTTTGATGAATAATACCATGAGCCTTATAGAAAACAGACAATTGATGGGTGTAAAGTTGAAGAGCATTGGTAGAACGAATAATTTTAATAGAAATGCCAAACTAATTTTTTTTATTTCCAAAACAAACTGTTTTGGTACACCTCCCACATCAGACCTATTCTTTAGCAAAAATAGCTAAGAAAGATGGGAAAATCAACTATGACCAAATAATACTGATGACCTAGCTTTTCAGGAAGATGACTAGGTCCCTATACATTAACAATCATATGACACAATTGAAACAATGTGGTAGATCGTGGGCTTTGACTAGTAGGGTAGAAACTCCGGTAGTTCTTGCCCAGCTGATAAGCATCACAAATAATAGTGGAAAATGAAGAAATACTTGGTATGATATGACGAAGCTTGCCTAGCGAAAGGTTGCTAAGGCGTAGGTGCCACTGGTATGGAGATCTAGTAGAAAAGGTGACATCCCCACGGCAAGCAGCAACAACATGATGCTGGGACAAGCAATAGGCACCCCCTTCTTCATGGCTACCACCAATCGTCCTCTCCTGAAAAGTATAGGTGTAAGCATCAAATATTGCTTGGCAATTCAGCTCTTTGGTAATCTTACTAACAGAAAGAAGACTAATAAGAAAATCAGGAACAAGGAGAACATTATGGAATCTCATGATAGGAGTGACTGCCACATCCCCCTGTCTAGTGACCTGAGATTGTCTTCCATATGCAACCTATACTGTCCTCCCTGGTGGGACAAATTTGATGTGCCCGAAAGAACGACGGGCTCCGCAAGGATGTCTAGGAGCTCCAAAATCCACTAGCTAGTCTGTACCACAATCAACATCCACAAGAGAAGTATAAGCAACCACTGTACCTGATGGAGAGACAAAAGTTGTGGTCTTCGAGGAGGATGATGTCCCCTGAGATAACATTTCAAAGTGCTATAGAAGATCCTCATATTCAACCCTGGTAATAGTGTCAGGGGACTACTCAGTAGAAGCTATAGCTTGGTTAGCCATAAGTGGACGACCTAGTTTGGTCCAGCAACTACTCTCTACATGCTCAATCTTGTTACAATATATGCAAGTCTTGGGCGCACGTCCTCTAGCTCTCCATCCATGGCCTCGTCCTCTGGTGGCAGGAATTCCTCGTCCTTGACCCTGGGCAGCAGCAAGGGTTGTAGTTTATTCTGTAGTATCGACGTGAGGAAGAGCAACAAAGATCCCACTCATTCTGCTATAGGCTACTTCCAGAGTAGGAAGCTTCAGCAAGGTAAGCATTTGTGATCTCGCTGCAGCATAAGCATGTCCTAGTCCATCCAAAAACTGCAACACTGCCACCTCTCGGTGATGTGCTCTCTAAGTGGCGCACATGCACACAGGTCGGCATGCATTGTACTTCTCCAGAAGGCCCCTTTAGGGTAGAATGGTACTGTGAGAGTGTCTGTCCCCCCTGGCAAAGTTTACAAAGCTCATTGTGTATCTGAAAAACTTTGGCAGAATTTTTCTCGTGGGAGTAGGTGTCATGCAGGCTGTCCCACATCTCTTTCACCGTCTGATAATACATTATATCATCTTCTATCCTGAGGCTAACACTATCCATGATCCACGCTCAGACCATGGCATTGTCCTTTCAGGATGTATTTTTGCTGGTCTTCTCAGTTGGCTCTAGTTGAAGAAATACATGCTTCTTGTCATGACCCTATATAGTCATTAAGAAAGTTTGTGACCATCGAGCTTAGTTGGTTTCATCAAGCTTCACCATGGGTTTAGAAAAGGAGCTTTTATAAACCCCTGCCTCTGACATTTGCTTCAATGTCACCTCAGAAGAGCCTTCAGATGCCATCAAGCTTCAACTATGAGCCAAGACACGCAACATGCAAAGAATAAGGTACTTAGATTATCAAGATTGGTGTTCTAATGCACCAAAATAACCTCTACAGTGTGTGAGAACCTACATTACGACAGGCATAATAGGTCACGACCTCCCAGCAAGAGCGAGAGGTGCTACTAGGGGTGCTGGTGGCAATTCGGTGACCCTATAGGGGTTAGCGACGGCGCTGACGGCGATCCGGTAACCCTATAGGGGTTAGCGGTGGCGCTATAGGGAGGAAAGAGCCTCTCGCGGCGATGCAACTGCCATTAGAGAGCCTAAGTAGTGGTGCAACCTACTTTGCTGATTGTAGTGAAGCCCAATCGAGGCTGGCGGTGCCATTGTAGGGGTTGGTGGCGGTGCTGCGACCTCTGCCACATGAGATCAGGGGCGGCAGCAGTAGAGAGCTTGCTCCTTGATCAAAGAAGAGGCTTGGATTAGGCCTACAATCAGAGGAGACTTGTAGCAGGCTTGAATCAAGAAGGAGAGGCTCGAAAGGTCCACTGATCGGCCTTTGGGCTGACAGCGGTGCGACCTTGGGAGGAGACCTCTTTTTTCTTTCTAGGGTTTTATTTTGGTGGAAAAAGAAAAAAGAAATGAGAATTAAGGTGGGTATCAGCCTCCAATCTAGGACCACACTTTGATACTAAGAAGAAATAAGCGAATTAGTTTATTTCTTAACCCTACCTCTCAACTTATAGAGGTTGGAAAATAATATGGCATGTTCATGAGAAAATAAGAAAATAATAAAAGAGCAACAAAAGACTAAAGGGGCTCAATAGGTACTATTAAGAACCTCAAGGTGTCGTATGCCTAATCCTCCCTCCTTAGGCTGACAAAGTTCCTTCCGAGCCACCAACTACAAAACCTTCCCCTTAGAATCCGGGCCCTTCCATAAGAACCGCTTTTGAATGACCTCCACCTTCTTTATTATTTTCTTTAGGGGCTTCAAAATGGATAGATAGAAAAGCACTATAGATGCCAACACCGATTTAAGAAGCACATGACACCCACCTCAGGACAGTAATTTCCCTCTCCAGGAGGATAACCTACTAGAAATGCACTCCACAAGGGTATTCTAATATGAGGATAGAAGGTGTTTCCCTTTTAGTGGAAGGCCAAAGTACTTGATTGGCAGATGCACAATTGGCGAATCCAAGGTACTTGTAATATCCCCAACGACACCACCATGAACATTCAAAGGCACACAAGAGGACTTCATCCCGGTAATTTATAGCTCAGATATCTCTGCATAAATCCTCACCAATGATGACAAATGCTTAGCTTCCGTAAGTCTTCCTTCAATAAAAAAAAGTAGTGTTATCTGCATATTGCAAGAGAGGTGTAAGAAGGGAACCATCCTTGTGTAATGTGAAACTAGTAAGTAAACCTCCTCTACAAGCCTTAAATGCTAGGTTTGCTAATGTATCAACCACAATATTGAGAAGGAGATGAGCCAACGGGAAACCTTGACGAACCCTTTGTTGTGGTTGTATCCATGAACTATGCGACTGACCATTCGCCAGCATCGAGAAAGAGGAGGTAGAAATGCACCCACTTAACGATTTTTCAAAGGTACGGCCAAGCAGCTGAGTTGTATGTCTTGGAAGAATCCACCTTTCACATGAAAGCGGCTATTCTTCTCCTCTACGAGGACATCTCATTGACCAACACAAAAGACTCCTATAAAGGCCTACCCATGACAAAAGCGGATTGAACATGGCTAATAATCTTGGGCAACACCACATGTAATTTGTTGGCCAACACCTTAGCAACCACAAGATACGTGGCATTGGATAGTGCAATCGGTCTATACTCATTAATTGACATAGCATCCTAGTGCTTCGGCAAGAGACATAAGTAGAATCTATTTAGCTCGTCAAAGCCTTTATTCCCACCAAAAAACTCCTAGATCATGGCCATAAAAGTAGAACCAACAATCTCCCACAACTCTCTATAGAAAGACTTACAAATCGTTTGGACCTGGTAGACCCTTTGCCTTCAAGCTATGTAGAGCTACTAGAACGTCTTCCTCTGAGAACTCTTTGATCATATTCCTCTTCATCTCATCATCTAAGACATGCATATCTGAGCTCCCTAATTGCCAACCACCATAGGCTGTTATTTGGTGAAGGACCAAAAATGATCACGAGCCACCTCGTAAATTTTAGTCCTCTACTCCAACAAGGACATGCCTATCCTTAAGAGTTGATCATATTCGACCTCCTTCTAGTGCTAGCTGACAAATGAAAAAATATAAAATTAGAATCATTGTCCCTGAGTCAAAACTACCTCAACTTCTATCTCCAGTCCATTTCCTTCTTTATACCCTCCTCTTGGACCACCATTTGCAATCTTTGACGCTCTTGATCGTCCCCCATAGACAAAGGCTTGACCTCCTTTCTGTCAAGAGCACTGATAGCCTGTAAAGTATCCACTCTTCTTCTCTCTTGATGAGCCACAAAGTCCCTCTTAAACTTAATCAAAGCAGCCTGAATAGCCTAAATCTTGGTCACCAACGTGCGTGTAGTTGATGTAGAAACAAGAATCTCAGACCACTTCCCTCAAATGAAGTCACGGAAGCCTGGCTCCTTTAGCCAAGATTTTTGAAACTTCAAGTATTCCAAGTATGTTAAACCCTCGTTACTGCACCATAAGAGAGGAGTGCGATTTAAGAAGGGTCTATCCCTCACCTTCGCATCTGCCCCATCGAAAGCCTCAGCCAGAGCCACATTGCACATGAATCTATCAATTTTGGATGTTGCACTTGCACCAATTCTCCAAGTGTATTGCGCTTCGAATATAGGCAAGTCCAATAACTCTAGATCATCTACAATCCTCTGAAAATCTGCAGTTGATCTATCGCATCTCCCATTTGGTCAATCTTCAAAAAATAGCGTGGCATTTGAAATCACCACCAATTAACTAGGGCTTGCGGTCCACAACATCTGATGCCTGAACAATCTCGTCCCACAATTGATAAAATGATGTTTTTTTTCTTTTTTGAAGGGCCCACTGCATAGAACATGGTGATCAAACATAATGAAAAAGTAAAAAATTAAATTGTAAGTGTAAGGATTACTCTTGATGCATCAAATAAGCTATGCTAAATGTGACAGGGCATTCACGCCAATCGCCATATTTGGGTGAGTAGTTATTGCTAAGCTTAAGCGGTTTGAGTGATCATTGACTTCAATCATATATATAAGGTGTCATTAAAGATCTGGAGTTGTAATCCTTGTTTGACTACTTGGCTGCATGGGCTAAATTTTTGAACAATGGTACTATCAATTAATCAATCTCTTGAAAGAAAGACCATTGTGATGCTACAAAAGTATGTCTCAAGCATAATATTCATAATTAGGGTGTCTGTCCATACCTAAAAAGCAGCCATGCTTGGGACATGAGAAATAGGGTGGAAGTAGGCTTAGAAGCCCATTGTAGTTCCTTGTCTAGTGTTAGAATATATGTTATAGTCTTTTGTTATTTTATTTTCTTGAGTACTCCCTTTGTAATATTTTTACCCTCCTATTTATATAAGGAGAGGTTAGGATTTTTTTTTTTGAGAAGGAAAAACTTCATTTCTTCTCACATGGTATCAGGGTGACGATCTTAGATCGGTGTTCCAATTTCCCAGCAAATTCTTTCCTGATCTTCGCTTTGGATAACCCATTACAGCACCACCATCGGGCACCACCATGCCATCGGTAACAACATTAGCACTTGCTCAGGTGGTAACCAAATTTCTTCTACCACCTCCCTACTCTTGAGCTGTATAAGGATCCTAACCAATGAGAATTCAATTGAATACTTGGTAGGGGGATGTAGCTCAATGGCTCCTTCAAAAATTGTAGGCAACCTCCATTGAATCACTCCTTCCCCGATTCTCATCTCCAAAAGCTTTATCCGCTCCAAATCAGGCTCCTCCAAACCAAACAACAAGAAGTACTTAGAGGAGAAGGATGACAACTTCCATACCGGTTTCAAACCGAAGCTGTGTAGGTGCATTCTAACAGCCTCCAAAGAAACATGACCTTCAATGAGCATGCCCACCAAAGATCGCTCTAGTAAATCATCCACTCCACAATGAGGTTGAACATTCTCTAAGGATACCTCCATTGTAGACGGGGTAGGTGGAGAAGGGACAACCGTAGAAGAAACTCTCCTCCTTGGGCGATCCCACCTCCTATGTCCTACACCCCTGCAGATCACACAGACAATAGGGTTCCGACATTCCACCGCACAGTGGCCTCGCTCCCTACACTTGTAGCACACCACCTTCCTCAAAGAACCACCTTGCCACACTCTTCTCTCCCTTATTTAGTCTTCCGCATGGGCCCGCTGCTGTGAGAGATATCATATAAGAAAGGCAAACTTGTAGCCCCTAGTGGTTAGAATTAGACCTCCTTTTGAAGAACTTCATGAAGAAATGCATTTTTTATGTCCAACTACATGGTAGTCAATCGTAGATGGCAATGATGGGTACTACCGTAGTATAATCTTGATAGAATTGAGACAGGTTATACGAGAGAATATATTTAAGTAATCAATCTTTTAGGCCTAATTGTAGCCTTTTGTAACTATTCTATCCTTGAGATGAATGATTGTGCCACTAAATATTGGTAGTGCAAATGCAATGGTAGCCCTATGAGGACATGGAACAAACTCATATGTCCTTCAAGAATGAAGAAGGATCATTTAATTCCAACTCATGTCTTTCAAGAATCAAGCAATGTTTTTATCCGATACCTTCTTCCAACCAACATCCAACATAGTCTCATGGAAAATGCATGGAATAGAAGCATTAAACACAGCAATAAAAGTAGGTCTAAGGCCAAACCCTGACGTCCCTTTCGAGTTCCGGAGTTCCAGGGAGAATACATTTTATCACCCTAGGTGACAACTTCTCTTGGACTATAAAAAACGAACAAAATACAGATAATTGAAGATATTTGATGTTGTAGGGGAAGATGAAATTAGTTTGTATTTGGCTACGGTAGTTTGAATGGGATCTTCCTTTGGAGGCAAATGATGGCACCTTATTAATTAAATAGGTTGTAGTAAGAACAACATTGACCCAACTATATTTGGTATTTTCAGATGAACAAGAAGAGTCCTTACACCTTGTGACATCAAGAATAAATGCCTGAGTTTCAATGCTTTGCTATCGAAGTGGGTGGTGAAGTTTCTTTAGAATGGGGGTAGTCTTTGGCATTGTCTTATGATGGACTCCTATGGCACTTTGCTAAATTTGTCTCAGATGGCTGTGGTACCCACTGGAGCATTGGCTTTTTGGAGATTTTGGTGTCGGCTATATGGAAGATCTCCTCCCTTTCATCCGGTGTTGGAAGATGGCAAAACCATAGATTTTGGAAGGATGATTGGTCGGAGAAGGGGATTTTTGCTGAGAGGCACCCAGTATTGGGGGTGGACTGCAGGACTTTCAGACCCTTGTCTATGATTTACAGCTAAGGACAGAGCCCAGGATTGCTTGGAATGAAATGGTGGACCCTTTTTTGTGAAGAAGGCCTACCACTTGTTAAGGGGTGTAGAGGGAAATCCAAATGATGATGTGGGGTTGTGGATTGCTGGCTCTTTTGGAAGTTCAAGGTCCTAAGCTCCTTTTATGGGTACTTAGGAAAGGAAGGTTGGTTACTAAGGTTCATAGAAGTCATTGGGCGGCAGATGAATATATGACTTATAGCCTGTGTGGCTAGGATGATGAAGATGCTTCGCACTTGTTTTGGTCATGTGATTTTTCAAAGCAACTTTGGGATTCTTTGAGCTTGCATGCAGTCCACTGTGCATCTATGGAAGTGTTCTAGGCCTGTCATGAATGGAATCCAAACTAATTCTGATATGTTGATTAAACCGGTGGCTGCTCTTTGGTCATTGTGGCTTCAACGTAATGCAACGGTTTTTTGGGAAGAGAGCATTGGTTGAAAATGTTCTAAGGGAGTCTTTTGCTTTGGCTGAGTTTTGGATCCATCACATGTAACTTTTGCTTCGGTAGTGGATTGGAATGAAATTGGATGGCTACTAACCTCTAGTACTCTTTTTCGAAAAAAAAAAAGCTTGTGTTTCCTTTCTACCACTCCATTCGGTTGAGAAGTGTAAGCACATGCAGTTTATTAAATAGTACCTCTAGAAGAAGGGTTTGTATATCATGCTGTAGAAAGTCGAGCATTATTGCTGTGAAACATCTTGATACTAGATGAATAAAGCTGAACTTTATTAAAATAAACTCTTTATTATTGAAGTAAGTTTGGTATCATGGAAGCATATAGGATTCTTGTGAATTTGATACCAAGAATTGATCAAATTGAAATGTAAGCAAATACAATAGCAAAAAGTGATTTCTAAATTCTAATCACATAAGTTCAGGATCAGACCTCTTTCGTTGCTTATCAGGGGGTTAAATGTAGTAAGTGGTCAAGGTAGATCATTTCCAACTTGAAGCCCCCAAAGCATGTAGTGGTGATGTTCAAATTCATTGATGAAAACTCTCAATCAAAAAAAAAAAATCATTGGTGAGTAGTGATTTGGATGCAAATAGTTTACAATGAGCAATTCATCCCCTTTGCACTCGTTGCACATGATTTTCACATTCACCACATGAACATCAACCGAGGGGAGGAGAAGGTAGTGACATGCTAGAGAGAGGTGCAAGGAGGTGGTGCCATTTGCTTGGGAGATGGAGGGTGGAGAGTTGATATTGGTTTCTTGATTGAGCTATTTTTGGTAATTGGTAACCTCTTGCCCATTTATTTATTGTATTTCAACTAAGGTTTGGTTCGACAACCAATTTTTCAAATTGAATCATACAATCAATTTCTCTTTCCTTACCAAGGCATGCTGCATATTCAATGTTGCAAAATTCATACTCGGTCCTTCTATAAGATATACAATAAATGAGGGATAATTTTGATTAACCTATCGTGTTTTTTTAATATTTTAATTAAAAAATATATATTTACTATGATTGTCTTAATAAATGTAATGATAAAATCCTAGGTCTTGGATTGCTTGACCTAGTAATTGGCTGACCAAGTCAATTTTACAGGCTTACGTGTATTGTGTATTCTGCTGCATCCTGCACGAACGTTTTATAGGCAATTCATGAACATCTGGGTTAGGATCTGCTCAAATCAAGGATTAGCTTCTTTTTATCAAAATAACGGTTAAAAATAAATTGAACAAATTTGTGCAATGAAGTCGCATATACACTCACCGCATTATTCCATAATTCCTTTGATTCTACTAGGGGGTGCTTGTGCACTGGAAACTGAAGGAAAATGATTTTGGGGGTCAAAGGGCATGTTGAGGAAATGAAACCAAAGGAAATTTAAATTCCCTTTGACTTTCTTTGCGTTTCTTCTTACAATGGGAAATAGAAAGAAATAAACTTTCTCTTTGGTTACCCCCAAATTCCACCCCTTGTGGTGGGAAAAATCTGTTTTATATGAGGAAATCGATGAAATCCTGGAAAAGTGAGGAAAAAATCACAAACACCTGGCAAAAGATGGACAATTTCTAGTCAAAGGGAAATGGTTCCCTTCCCTTTCCTTTCCTTAATTTTCTTTGAGCGTAAACCCTTCAAATGTTCTTCATATTGGTTCACCATACAATTCTAATGAAGGGGGATGGTTAATGGATTTGTAAGACATCAGAAAAAGGAAAGATATCTAATGGAGGGTGATGGCTAAGGGACCTTTCAAAAAAAAAAAAAGATACCATTTGAGTTAAGTTTTTCTTTCCACTTTCTCCTTGCTTCTCTTTATGTTGTATCTTATCTCCACCTGGACTTTTTAAGTCAGATTCTCCTTGGGATGGACTTTTTGATTTGCATCTATATCCAATATGCTCAGAAAAATTTTGCTATTGGTCAGAAAATGGTACTGTGCATATGTAGTTGTTAACACTTTAGTGCTGGCCACACGACCATTCTTCTGTGCTATTATGACTGATAGCTCTCTTGTGAGCTCCATCGATGCTCTGGAACATGAGTTTTATTGGCACCATTCATTGATGAAAATGCATTTAGAAAATTAGTAACAGAAACATGTTGATGCTGCCATTTTTTTTAACATTCTAAATGTTTTTCAGAAACCATCTTGGGAGAAGGCTTCCAAAATAATAAAAGAGAGGTATTTTTGTGACATCCTTCCTTTCTTCAGCTCCAACCCACCCTTACACACCATGAATTTCAATACACATTTAAATTTGATTTTGGAAGGGGGGAGTGGGAGGCTTGCTTTCAGCTGTAATTCAATTTATCCTTTTCCCCTTACAAGGTATGATCCTGAGATTGATGGAAGGATTCTAATGGGCAAAGTTGATTGCACACATGAAATGGATCTGTGTCGGAGGTATTTCTTTTTCATATGGTGTTCCCTTTTTTTTGTTTGGAGAAAGGTCTTGTTCATATATTGGCCTACGTTGGATTTATCAGGTAAGTGAACGTGATCTTTAATGGCTACGTAAAATTCTGGACTTTTGGAAAAGAAAAATTCTGGATCCATACAGTTATGGGTCTAGCTTGGATTTCACAATAACCTATTCTGACTTGCACTTTTACTGAAGTTCTATGCATGTATGGTCAATCCTCCTAGAAGGAGTTTGATAATCTGTATGTTGCTAGTTAACAACTCATTGAAAGTGCTGATATCTTGAACATTGTGGGTTAGTAGTATGTATCTTGTAACATTTTTTCTTTTTCAAAAAAAATCTTGTAACGTTCCTTTTACAATTTTACAATTTTAGCTGCATGCTCTTCTTCTACCTTGTTTCATTAGAACCTTATTCTCATGGGAACATATGGACATTGAGGAAACAATCAGATGCTTTGGATTTAAAAGCATCACAAATCTGGGAATGATAAGTGAGAGAGCGTTTGGAGAGTTGCTTAGGGGCATTGGTGGTTGGGTGGTCATTGCTCGCCAAAGGGAGAGGCGAAGAAGGTAGAAGAGGCCTCAGTGCTTCAAATGCCTTTGTTTCGACCATCTCGTAGGGGATTGTGGAGACCCTGTGCATTGCATGAGGTGCAGGTCTCTTGGCCATCGTAGAGCACTTTGTCGAAGGACTAGGGTCTCTATAGAGGTGAGGAAGATTGAAGCTCTACCTCCTCCCCCGATAGGGGCCCCTATGGTGGAGGTTGAGGTGTTGTGGTCATCACAAGTGCGACCACTGGAGAAGGCTCTTAAGGGGGCCTTGATTGGAGATGTGGTTCAAGGGGAAGTTGGAGTGGCAGAAGCCAAGGAGTCGATGCTGTTGTTTATGGGATCAAAGACGGACATCAAGATGGTAGCAGTGGGTTCCTATTTGGTTTGAGGTTGGAGGAGATGAGGCTGGTGTTTTGCGTTGACCAAATTGGTGGTGGCCATTGATATACGATGGTGTGAACTTTGAGAGGTCGTCACGGAAGGTGGAGATTGAGGTGGCCATCTTAGGGATTCCCTTGCAATTGAGAACACTAGAGGTGGTGAAGACAGTGCTTGCTAGTGTTCAGGAAGTCGGCCAAGTAGGCTGACCATGCGGTTGCATACTTGTCAGCATTGCGCTCTTCACACCAAGTATCCTTAGGTGGTCTACTAAGCGGGCAAGGCCGACTACTCAGTCCAAATACCCAAGTAGTCGGTCGAGTAGGTGGCTGATTTAGTGATAGAATATATTTTAGGTTTGATTTAAAAAAAAGGACATTTTAAGTCAGATTTTGTTGTAGGGTTGATTGCTATCATTTTAGGTGTGAGTTTGGGTCTCATTTTGGTTGTGATTGATGTTTATTATTTATGTATTATTTGTCAGAACATAAATTTTAATAAGTGGATTAATTATTTTATATTTTTTAATTAAAAAATACAAAATCACATACTCATCCGCATACTCGTCTACATAGCGTATACTCTCTATGCGGTGACCCAACCGACCGCATACCACATATTGACTTCCTAAACTTTGGTGCTTGCACCTTTTGCGTTGCTAAAATCTTACTTTGGTCTTGTCCTAGTTGAAGGAGACATGGTGCGGCTTCGTGCAACCGTCTACCTTGTCCTTTGCAGGGATGTCCTTAACAAGATTATGCTACACCTTGGCAGGGCACCGTGGGTGGTTGGCCTTGAGCAAGTTGCGAAGGAAGGAAGAACCTTTGCTCAAGTCCTTGTGGAAGGTGGATGAAGGTCGTTGGCTAGTAGGGCCATCGGGGAGGCGAGGGATGGTGATGTCACCTTAAGAAAGTTGAAGCAAATTTAGAAGGTCAAATGCTGAGGCAATGATTGTGGGGATGGGGCAAATCCGACACGGTGGATTTGGAAGGTGAGGGGATGCAGCGACAATCCTAGGGAAGATGTAAAGTCAGTGAAGATTGCGGTGCCCATTGATGGTGGTCCCAAATTTCTCCCTACACCTCTTAGAGGGATGATTCATGTGCTTGCAATAAGTACACAAATAAAAGATGTTAAACTTGTGCACTAAAGGAAGGGTGAATAATGTGATAAGATGATAAAAGCAATTTCTTTTTGGAAAGGGGAAGGATGTCCATCGGAAGTTTGTAGCCATCTATAATTATTATTGTTGTTTTTGAACAGAGGGGGAATATTAAGATGGGAGATGGTCTTGTGGAGAGTGCCTTCTCTGTTGAGGTGCTTGTAATGGTTGAGTCTCATGAAATATGGGATGCTTAACCTCATTATCAACCTCAATATAAAGCTCTGAAAAAATGTTTCTTTAGGCTGGTTTTGCCTAATCCATCATTGATTCGAGATCATCATCGTCAACCATAGATGTTAAACAATAATCAATCCCTCTAAACTGGGGAAAGCGATGATAGATCTTAATTCGCTAACTTGCATGATCAATTTGTAAACTTGTATAAACCCTATCCAATAATTGCTCAAAATTTCAATTTGTATACACCTTGACCCTCTTCTTCGGATCCTTGTCGTAATGAACCTTGCTATTCTGAATAACACAACCACCTAAGTATAACAAACATGAGACTTTTAGCCATTTAAATCAACTTGACAATGTAGATACCTAAACAATTGAGAATCTTCAATCACATTAAGTAATGGTTATTACATTGTAGGGTGCCCAAAAGAAACCCTAGGTGGAGGCAATTAATGTAGGTGGAGGCGAGGGGACTATCATCTTGCCCTTTTTTAGAAAAAATGTATAGAGGGCATGTTAGGGTTGAAATGTATTAGTTTATTCCAGAGAGGCCCTAATACTTTTATATAGAGAGGTACCAGAGAGAAATTACGTAGGCCTTTCACATTAAAACAAAATAAAGAAGCCACAAAACATAATTCAACACTCTCCTTCAAGTTAGAGCATAAGCATCAAATATGCTTAGCTTGAACTTAATGCGATACAGTCGTTTCTTGGGAAGTACCTTAGTGAAAATGTCAGCAAGTTGATCTTCAGGGCATATGTAGGGTGTAGAAATCTTCTTTATTGCAATGGCCTCTCTGATGAAGTGATAATCAACTTTAATATGCTTGGTTCTCTCATGGAAGACAGAATTATTTGCAATAAACATGGTAGCCTTGTTGTCACACAACATAGGAATAGGGCCAGAAACCTTTACTCCAAGATCCTCCAGGATAGATCGGACCCAGAGTAGCTCGCAAGTAGTTTGAGCCATTGCTCTGTATTTAGATTTGGCACTTGACCTAGAGACAATTACCTGCTTCTTGCTTCTCAATGGAAATAGATTACCACCAACAAATGTGCAGTATCCTGTAGTGGATCTCCGATCTTCATGTGCTCCAGAATAGTTTGCATTTGAATAGTCACATACATCTAAGTACCCATTGTTTTAAAAATAAAGTCCTTTCTCAGGTTCACTTTTCAAGTACTTGAGAATCTGGCAAACTCCATCGCAATGGATTTTCCTTGGTGATTGCATAAACTGGCTCAACCTTCTAGCTACAAAGGCAATATCAGGTTGAGTAATTGTCAAACACAACAACTTGCCAACCATTGCATGGTATCTAGTTACATCCTGCAATATGAGACTATCATCATCTGCAAGAGGCAAAGAAGCATCCATAGGCACATATGTTGGCTTGCACCCTAGCATACCGGTGTCTCTCAACATGTCAAGGACATACTTACGTTGAGATGGCATAAGTCATCCTTTGGTGTGCTACACCTCAATGCCAAGGAAATAGTTGATAGTGCCTAGATCCTTGGTCACAAATTGTGACTATATCAGCTCATTTGTTTCTTCTATACCTTTCTTGTCACTGCCAATAAGTAGAATATCATCAACATAAACAATAAGAATGACTGAACCTGCCTCCCCATGTAGTGTAAATACAGTGGTCAGTAGATGATCTGCTAAAGTCATGTTCTTGAACTACCCTGTTGAACCTCTCAAACCAAGCTCTAGGCCTTCGTTTTAGTCCATAGATTGCTTTCTTCAGCTTGCATGCCTTTTGACACTCCTGAGTGAGAAACCTGGGTGGCTGCCACATATACACTTCCTCTAAGTCTTCATTAGAGAAACACATTGTTAATATCTAACTGATGAATAGTTAAGCTCTTGTTGACAGCAAGAGTGCAATATCTTGACAGAATTGAGACGAGCTACTGGGGAGATTGTCTCAAAGTAGTCAACTCCAAAGGTCTGAGGGTAGCCTTTAGCCACTAGCAGTGCCTTGTGCCTTTCCACAGTGTCATCTGGACGGCATTTGAGGGTAATGGGCCATCTACACCCCACAATAGTAGCATGTGGGGGTAGATCAATAAGATCCCACATGCCACGGGAGTGCAAAGCTGCCATCTCCTCTTCCATAGCTAAGGTCCAAGATGGATCTTGGAAGGCTTCATGATGATCCTATGGTACCTGTAAACTATCAATAGCTAGAGAAAATTGTCGTCCAATTGCAGGCAAACTGTTAAGTGACATAAACTACGATACAGAGTATTTGGCACAAGAATGTAGAGCCTTCCTTTGTGCAATAGGAATGTCTAAAGTAGTATTCTCAGTGATAGTAGGTACCTGGTCCTCAGACAAGTCATTAGTAGATGGTGGAGTGTGTAATAGGAAGGTCTAGAGTAGTATTCTCAGTGACAGTAGGTACCTGGTCCTCAGACAAGTCATCAGCAGATGGTGGAGACTGAGCATAAATGGTAGACAATGGTTCCTCCACCTGATGTACATCTAGAGACCTGTGCTGAAAGTGCTTAGGAAAGGTATTTGTCTCAGGAGTCTTTGGATGACACGGGAAAGGACCATGATCAGGTTGACTGGCCCTAGATATAGGAGGCTCAGTGGACTGTGGTGGCTAAGATAGTATAGGAAGAGGAACCTCTTGAGGATGCAAAGAAGTGGAATACTCGCCCTATTTTTGGTAGTAAGGAATCTCCTCAAAAAATGTGACATCAGTAGAAGCATTAAATCTTCGTGAAACAGGATCATAACATATGTATCCTTTATGGGTCTTGGAGTAGTCCCAAAAAAATACAGTTCACGGAGCAAGGAGAAATATTATCCACTTTATATAAGTGGACAAAACACACAACAAAAAACAACTGGAGTGACAGAGAAAATGCCTGTAGCAGGGAACATGACAGAGTATGGGGTTTTACCCCCAAAAATCGAAGATGAAACACAATTCATCAAGTATGTGGCAATTAAAATAGCATCAGCCCAAAAAGATGAAGGAATATTCATCTGAAACATAATAGTATGAGCCACATCAAGCAATGGTGGAGCTTACGTTTGGCTACCCCATTTTGTTTAGAAGTATGACCGCAAGAAGTCTGGTGAATAATATCAAGAGATTGAAAGAAATGTGTAACTTTGGGATTCATAAACTCCAAATCATTCACTCCGGAAACTTTTATAGTGGTGGAAAACTATGTTTTTTTTTTCTTGAACAAAATCTTTTAACAAGACTAAGAACTTCGGATCATAAACACCTAGGACATCCTAGCATGGTCATCCATAAAAACAAGTATCAAAAACCCCAAATGCTCTTGACCCTACATAGGCCCCAAACATTAGCATGAATTAAATCAAATATTGACTCAATCTATTTATTTCGAGACGGAAAAGAAGACCTATGCTGTTTGCCCAATTGGCATGCTTTACACCTAAATGACTCTGGAAAAGACATCTTTGGAAATTAACGATGAAGGACATGCAGGCTGGGATGACTAAGGTAGAGATGCCACTGGAGAGTAGAAGTTGCACAAACAGCATCAACACTATGTGTAGGTGGAAAATGGAGATAGTAGGGGCCATTCTGCATAAGTTCACCAATCCGCCTCATCATTTGGAGGTTCTCCAAGAAGAAATATTGGTCATGAAAAGCTGCTTGACACTGTAAATCTTTCGTAATCTGACTAATTGAAATCATGTTAAAAGAAAACTTGGGAGCATGCATAACATTTGATAAAGGTAAAGTAGAGAAGATAGAGATGTTTCCAAGATCAGTAACTGGTGACAAACCACAATCTGCTCCCTTAACCTTGAATGGGGTAGCAAGATCTCGTAGAGAGGAAAACAAGATGGTATCACTAGTTATGTGAGAGGAGGCACCTGAATCCGCAAGTCAAGTAGGGTCTTGGGATTTAGTTGACACGGCTGAAGTACTTGCAGATCTCTGAACTGAGGTTGAGGCAGCTGCCTGAGAAGCAATGAAGCGCTCATAGTCTGCCCTGGAGATTGAAATTTGGCTATCATCCTCCTTTACCTGAGAAGGTTCTTTTGTAAATACCTGATGAGTATGTGGGTCCATATCCTGTGGATATCTATGCTTCACCCAGCATTGGTCCACAGTATACCCATTTTGTGATAGTATTCATAGAAGAAGGAGCTCTGGCCTTGACCACGACCACGTGCACCATTACAAGATTGACCACCCCTACCCCTAGAAGTTCTCCTACCACGACTGACAATAACCATAGTAGAGGCATCAGATGTAGTCACAGGATCAGAGGTGTCAAGTCTTGAGAGATGAGCATTAATCTGTGACGGTGTGGGAATTTCATCCATGGTCATGAACTGATCTTTCACTGCATTGTACTAAGAGCCAAGCCCAGATAGAAGTTGGATAGAGCGAATAACCTCTTTCTTCTTGGCTATAACAGCGACATCTATAGAAATAGATTTGTACAAATCTTGCTTGTCCTATAGGTTCTTCATGGTGCCATAATATTCTTCATTGATGGTGCCTTTTCGAAGAGTGTGAATGTCCTTCACAACATGATACAACCTAGTGATATTACTCCTGTGGGAGTGAATCTCATACAACACCTCCTACATCTTCTTCGCTGATGCATATGCCATGACTTGTTTGGCAATGGCCTGAGTCATACTGTTGAGGAAACATGTAGCCACCTAATCATTGTTTGCCTTCTAATTTGCAGACTTCACAGCAGACACATCATTTGTTAGGATGTACTTCTTTCGATGTGATCCGAGGAACTGGGAAAAAGAGGTAGACTAAAGCGAGAAGTTGGATCTATCCAACTTGATAGATGTCTCCTACATGTGAGGGGGAGCGCTTATGGTAGATGACTTCCCCACCAAGTCGCTCAATGGTTCCTTTTGATCTCCCATGATGTCTGGACTCATGATCCACGAAAAATAGGAATTCTAAAGGCTGAAACTCAGATCATAGGGTCTGAAAATAGTAATTTTAGACCTGAGTAGACTTCAGATCAGACATAGAGAGCCCAAAACCTCCAATTTCAAACCATATGCGAGCAATAGAAGCCAAGAAATAGTACGTTTGCACGCACTAGAGTAGGGAACAGGCCCTAGGGGTGCCTTCCAACTTGTAGAGCTCCTTTAGGAATATCTGTGGAAGAAGAAAGAACCGGTACCTCGGTCTTAGTCGATGTAGGAGACTATCATAGCCTTCCAAGCGTACATCGGAGAAGAACCTCTCTTAAGGTCCGATCTAGGCCAGCACAACCCACAAAAGAGAGCCCTAGGGGTTGCATTTGGCCAAGGAGGAGCGGTGATGCAGGCTGAGCCTCCCTACACCCCCCTGCGGTGGCACAAGGAGGGGAGCGGTTGACGCCACTACAAGGGGGCTGCCGGGGCCCCTACACCACCTTTGTGGTGATGTAGAGGGTGGCGCAGGGGCTTGGTTGATCAGCGGTGATGGACTGCAGCACCTGTTGCCGATCTTAGTGAGGAGTGACGCTACTGGCCTGAGGAGGAGCCGGCGACACTAAGGAGAGGGGTTTACGTGGTGGGTTGGAGGCTCGGGTTTGGATAGGATACCAGAGCATCGGTCTAGGATTGCTGCTCTGATACCATGATAGGGTTGAAATGCATTAGCTTATTCCAGAGAGGTCTTGGTGCCTTTATATAAAGAGGCACCAGAAAGAAGAAATTACACGGATACCCTTTCACACTAAAATAAAATAAAGAAGCCACGAAACATAACTCAACGGGGCATATGTTAAGTCTATCAAGATTGATAGAAAATCCATATTTAGTGCCTAGTGCCAACATCTTTGTACTTTTGCACATTCATGATGAATGCATACAATTCTTTGAATACTTGCTCATAGTGGTATTTGGAATCTAGGTATGTGTTGACTAATAATAATCAAATTCTTTATCATCTTCGCCTAAAGTCCCCCTAAAAAATAAAACAACTTTGAAAAGTAAAAGGTCTCCCTTTAACACTTCGAAAAAGACTTTCAAATTAAATAGCCATATATCTTTCAAGCAAAGAACTCAATTTAACCTATAAAAGACTAGAACATGACATAAACTCTAAAAAACAACAAAGGCACACAAAAACCATTCAAAACATAAAAAGTAAAATCACAAACAAACTCCAAGAAGCAGCTGGAGTCGATGGCATGGACGGTTTGCTATATATAGTTGGTGGTGGCGAGGTATGGCTGGCCGAACGTTGGCAGTGCTAGAGGAGAGCATGAGGTGGGTGGCTGCTTGGAGAGGAGGTGCATTGGGGAGATCAGGAGCAGGAACAGGGAAGAAGTTGTGTTGGGTGGGAGGTGGGGGAGGGGTTGGGCGTGAGGGACTTAAGGGAGGGGAGGGTTTATTTTTAAAGATTCTATTTGAATAGAGCTAGCCTCTACTAGAGGTGAGTTCCTCTTTAGAAAAATGCCCTCCTCGAGGGAGCTTTTTGGCTTAGTGTATGCATCAAACTCACTTGTTGTAGAGATGAATTCTATACAAAAAATGCAACTTGCTGATTCTGAAGGCAAGTTCCTTCTTGTGGGTCTAAATCATCAACTTGCCTCTACAAGACATGAGTTTGATGTGGTTAATTGCAAATAAAGATCCCTAATAAGGTATTAAGGATTGTTAATCCCTAATTTCCTTATTAAGGAAAATTCTTCACCTTTTTGGGTGATTTTTTTGTTATGCAATATGTAATTTCCTTGCTTTGAAGTTTTAATTAAAGTGGAAAGTTAGCCATCCTTTTTCCTTTCAAAGAAAAAGGATGAGAATCATTGGATTACTTGAAATACTTGCCATCTCCTTGGCATTTTCCATGTACAACATGCTAGTGGTAATGTTGGGCTCAATGTTCATCAACTAGTTCATCACCATGTAATTATCTTGCTCCCACTTTTCATGCTCAGCAGCCTTGAAGTCGGGAATGTCCTTTCTAAGGATGTAATGCTTCTTTTTCCTACCAAGACAATTCTTGAATGCGTGGGGCTGAAATATGTAGTTTTGGACACCAATTAGTCTAATAGATGCCTCTTGGACCACAATTGGCAAGAGATTTGGCCTTAGTAGAACTAGAAGATAATTGACAGTCATGGTGCCAATTAATCAGTGGAAGTAGAGCAGTGGCACTCAACAGGAATCCATGTTGCAAATAAGAGTAAAAGGACATTCTTGATGATATGCATAATATGTTGTCTTCATTGTTACACTAGAGTAGACACATGACCCACACTGCATGCATCAAAAAGGTAAATATCAACATGGCTTACTTGGAAATCTCATGTGTGATCACATAAAACATGCAGACCCATGAATTGTTACACCCCCAACCCATAGGTCACAGGAAAAAAGGATTTTGAATCCCTCGCAGAGCCACAGAGGGGCAAGTCCTTGCCAAAATCATGGGCATTGGAGCATTGTCAATAGTCTGTGACCTTGTCGGAGCATAATACCCTAGATGTCCGGATCTCACTCTAAGAAGTGAGATTAGGCCCTAGGTAGGTTGACCAGCTGACAATGCCTTTCCTGGAGTGTTGCTGTTCACTGGATGACAGATTAACTGGCCATTAGAGCACTGCATTGCCGGCGGTAGTATGGGGAGAGGTCATTGGGGTGTCAGTGATTGTAGGAGGGCATTGGGACCTAGATTGGTTGATTAGCCACTAACAACTGGATCACCACTAAGGTCTGGGATTGCTCACCAGGGGCAATTGTGCTGATGGTGGCAGTTAAAGTTGGCAGCAGGATTTAGGGCTCTGATGGAAGGAATGTTACTGGATGGAAAAAGAATAGAAAAATTTTTGGTAGAAGAAAATCTTGGGTGGGGGGTGGGGGGGGGAGCCAAAGGTGGTATGGAACCCCAATTTAGGATTATTGCTCTGGCATCATGTCAAAGAGTAGAATACTAAATAAAGGCTTATTCTATTATGAAAATCTAGTCACTCTTATATAGAGAGATTGGTGGAACACTTACATAGGAATACACCCAGTATACTACAAACCAGAGAAGCAGCTACTAAATAAAGAATAATGCTAACAGTGTTGCCTTTCCTGCTCTGGACTAAAAAGAGGGAACCAATGAAATTTGGATGTGACTTTCAGCCAAATAATTCTGAAAAAATTTCCTCATCCACATAAGAACACCTATTGCTCTGGCTTTGGGAGGAGTACCCATGTCTTCGCTGTTCTATGGGCAACTGGGATTCATAGAGATGCAACTGTTTTCCACAACTCTTGGACTTACGTTGAGAATGTTGTCAAAAGGTCATAGCTTTTTATTTTCATGTGGGTAGAAGGGACTTAATATTTTGTAATATTAAACCTTTACATTTTCTTCTTTATCCAAAAAAACTGGCCAAAATCGAAATTTGACTTTCATAATCGAGCCGAAATCATCTAAATATTAGCCATGGCTTGCACAGAAAGGTTATTTGTACTCAAATTGGCAACTGAAGCATGTCTTTTAGTTGGTTGCAGTTAGATTTGACAGTGATCTGGTACACCTATTTCTGGAAAATGGTGATTACTGAATTATATGCTTTGAGAGCCTTCTGTTATTCCTATTGTTTTAATTTCTAAGCTTCCATTCACAGGCTCATCCATGTTCCGTTCACCATGTTTCCTTTGATGGTGCTGAAGTTCTTTTACGTATGTAGGAGTCTTTTATTATTATTTTTTATAAGGGCATTATATATAATTTACCCGAAATCCTCTCTCGATATAAAGAGGCATAGGGTTTCAGTTTCAATACAAAAGTTTCATTCTTCTTTTCTCAACATGGTATCAGAGCGGAGTGAATTCTAGAATCTTTGTGCTCGGATATTGTTCTCTAGCAAAATCCTAACCATAGAGAGAGAACCACAACTCTCTCTCTCTTCCTTCCTCTCCTTCTCTCTCTCTCTCATCGACAGGAGCAGTAGGACATCTTTTTCTTCTCTCTCTTATCGACAGGAGCAGCAGGACATCAAAGGGGGGGCCCCGCTGGTCACAGCTGTGGCCTAGCGGCCCTGCCAGCCACCGGCAGCGACCCAGTGCCGGTCTAGCAATGCCGCCAGCCACTGGCAGCAGTTTAGCAACGACCTAGCAGCGCCGCTTAGAGGTGCTGCAGCCCTTGCCGGTGGCCCTGGGGGGTATCTCTGCCTCCTAGTGCCACCTGTGGTGGTTCTGCAGGCTGCCGATTGTGTGCTTCGGTCTGTTTATGACGTGAAGCACCATCCGGAGCGGATTAATCTTGTGATTTGTGATTTTTTGATGGCTGTTTATGCCTCTTGAAGATCTTGGACGGTCTTAGCTTCACGACAAATTACTGAAATTTGCGGAAAACACATTTTTTGGTACCAATTTCAGATCTGATTTCTCTGTTGCCCGTCTTGATCTCTTGACTCGAACATGGCTGCCACTAGTTCATATGGGTTATCTACTACTTCCGAAGTCAGGCCTCTGACTTCATCTACCTCTCTTGTAGTCCAGGACACCACTATCAAACTTAATGGTGTCAGGAACTACCTTTTTTGGGCCTAGGTATTGAAGATATTCATTGGAAGTGAAGAAACTTTACATCCACACTAAGGATCTTGTCAAGGTGGATGCTATGGATTTTGAGAAATATGAACAAGATAATTATCTTATCATGAATTGGATGATAAATAGTGTGGAACCTCAAATTGCGGCGAATCTCTCGTACAAGAAGATTGATAAAGAAATTTTGAAAAGTCTAGCAAAGAAATATTCCTAACCATCCAATCATGCTCGTCTGGTGGATATTTACTGTCGTATATGGTCCACATCTTAGGGGGACCACACTTTATTGGAGTATTTAACTGAGATGGAGGGGCTATTTGAAGAGTTGAGTATTTTTCAAGCCTCCTGCAATGAGGCCCAAACTGGTCAAAGATAGACCTGACAGGTCTATAGATTTCTAGATGGACTAAGCACCAGATATATGTTAGTTCGTGAGCAGTTCTTGGCTATGGATGATCTACTTGATCGGGAGGCAGCATTCGGAAGAATTTAGAAGATTGTGTCAGATATAATTCCTCCAATTACTACTACCATTGCACCACCCACAACTACAGTTTGCCTTTGCGGTCTCTAATGGGCATGGTGCCGACCGTGGCAGGGGTCGTGGACATGGGAGGACCTATAGTCCATGTATTCATTGTCATAGGACAAATCATCCATTAGAGAGGAGTTGGGCCAAATTTGACTATCCGGGTTGGGTGAATGCAACCATTGTTCAGAGGGAGAATGCCCCTACTCTACTTGGAGTGCCTACCTTGATGGCCCATAACTATGCTAGACTCATGTAGATAGGATATGCATCTCAAGCAGCGATTGGGAGCTCTGCCAACTTTGCTACAACTTCGTCAACCTTGTCTTGGGTGGTTCACTCAGGTGTTTCCAATCATCTTATTGGTAAGGAAGATGCCCTCTCATCATTATGATCAGCATCTTTAGTTACTTCAGTCTATCTGGCGAATGAATCCTACTTTTCTATTATTGCAGTAGATGTTCAATTCTCCGATTTATTGAAGTTGACAGATGTTTATTGTGCTCCTGAATTTCTTTTGAGTTTACTGTCTGTTTATAGATTGTGTAAAGAGCTTAACTGTTGGGCAATTTTTGATGACTAGACATCCAGATGGAGAAGATGATTGGTGGGGGGATTGAGCGTAATGGCCTGTATCACATTGATACTCATGTTTTTGCTGGTGCTGTTTCTATCTCGATCGATCCAGTTTTGTGGCACTGTTGTCTGGGGCATCCCTCTGTCTCCAGACTTCGGAAGATGTTTCTTGAGTCGGTTCCAGACATGTTAGATTGTAAGGCTTGCTAATTGGGTAAACGTCATCATGATTCATTTGTTTCTTGTCAAAATAAGAGGAGTTCCACCCCATTTGAAGTAGTTCATTGTGATGTTTGGGGTCTATGTCGAATAAGCCACCGGTCAGTCTAACAGTATTTTGTTGTTTTCATTTATGACTATAGTCGTTTGTCTTGGACTTTTTTGATGAAGGATCAGTCTGAGATTGGATTTGTTCTTCCTAAGTTTTTTTAATGAAGTGTAGAATTTCTATTCCACACGCATTAAGATTTTTCGTAGTTACAATGCTCTTGAATTTATGCAAAAGGATATTGCTGACTTCCTGTTTGATAATGGTACTCTATACTGGACTTCTTGCGCTTACACATCCCAACTGTTCGGAATAAAAGGCACCACGTGGTAGTGCCATGTGGCAGCCAGCAAGCCACGTGGCAGCATCTGAAGGGCTCATCAAGGTCGATGGCTAGAGGTCCAAAGGGAC
The DNA here is from genome assembly GCA_037157565.1 of Thalassia testudinum. NCBI lineage: Eukaryota > Viridiplantae > Streptophyta > Magnoliopsida > Alismatales > Hydrocharitaceae > Thalassia > Thalassia testudinum. The sequence continues at coordinate 58,547,079 of JAZHRO010000035.1, read as the reverse complement.
CAATTTTGGGTCTTTTCCTTAGGAGTCAAGTTTGCTATTTTTAGTAGAATTGTTTTAGGAATTGAGTATTTGCTTTAGTTAGAGATTTGATTAGTTGTAATTTGTTTCCTAATTAAGGAATATGTTCTCTCTATAAAAGAGAGCCTTCCTTCTTTGCAATTCCTTGAGTTAGTCAATAATTTTTTCTGTTTATTTAAGGCTCCTCTCCTTTCTCTTTTTCTTCCAAATAGCTGGCCACCATCACCACCAAGGCCGACCACCATCGCCCGCCAATAGGGGTAGCCGTTGGTTGCTCTCCTCCTTGATTTCTCGACGTGGACAGCCCACCGTTGGGGCTCTTTTCCCACTCACGTGGGACCCTCCACTCTCCTTCTTGCATGATTACCAACATGGTAATAGAGCCTTCGGTCTAGCTCCTTGTGCGTGTGGGTTATTGACCGTACATTGGTGGTCCACACATCCAGAAAGTCTTTCTTGACAAATCCGGTGTCTTACGCGGAGAAGGAAGGCTATAGAAGATGGTGGAAGCCTCCATGACAGTTGGTGATGCCATGTTGTCAGGAAGAGAAGGCAAGATGGTTGTTCATGCAACCAAGAAAAAGAAGCTTGAGGAGGAGATTTATCAGAAGATATTTCAGTTCATATGATGCCTTTGTATTTGACTTTTTACCCTTCCAAAGATAGGTTTTATTGAAATAAAGGGTACCAAACACTTCAAAAAGATCAAATGATGGAGAATGAGCACCATGTGATCGCATCAACTCTAACTCAAGAAGAAGAGGCATAGTGTAGCCTTTAGCAGTGCACCATGATTACATCGACTTCTCCATTTTCTCTTGGTGACCTTAGCTCGAAGAAAAGTCGAGAGTCTTTTCCAGCTCATGAGCAAGAGATCATACTTCTTCAGGAGGCACGTGAAACCCTCTAACGCATTGGGGAATGCCGAGATAAAGGGCTCGACTCTGAGCGTAGAAGAGCATGAAGACCATCCTCAACTCTTCAAGAGAAGAACGATGTAGCAATATCAAGTTAAACAAGTCATCATCCTCCTGGCCTCAACTTGAGAGGGAGTGTTGGAAAGAAAAGGCACCAAGTGGCAATGCCATGTAACAACCAGCAGGTCACGTGGCAGCATCTGAAGGGCCTATTAGGGCCGGCGGCTAGAGGTACAAAGGGACCAATTTTGATCTTTTCCTTAGTTGTCAAGTTTGCTATTTTTAGTAGAATTATTTTAGGAATTGAGTATTTGCTTTATTTAGAGATTTGATTAGTTGTAATTTGTTTCCTAATTAAGGGATATGTTCTCTCTATAAAAGAGAGTCTTCACTCTTTATAATTTCTTGAGTCAATCAATAATATTTTCTATTCATCTAAGGCCCCTCTCCTTTCTTTTTCTTCCAAATAGCCAGCCACCATCACCACCAAGGTCAATCACCATCGCTCGCCAATAGGGGCAGCCGGTGGCTACTCTCCTCCTTGATTTCTCGTGGACAACCCACTGTTGGGGCTCTTTTCCCACGTATGTAGGACCCTCCACGCTCCTCCTTGCGTGATTACCAACATGGTATCAGAGCCTTTGGTTTAGGCTCCTTGTGTGTGTGGGTTATTGACCGTACATTGGTGGTCCACGCATCTAGAAAGTCTTGACAAATCCAGTGCCTTATTCGGAGAAGGAAGGCTATAGAAGATGGTGGAAGCCTCCACGACGGTTGGTGATGCCACATTGTCAGGAACAGAAGGCAAGATGGTTGTTCATGCAACCAAGAAAAAGAAGCTTGAGGAGAAGATTTATCAGAAGATATTTTAGTTCATATGATGCGTTTGTATTCAACTTTTTACTCTTCGAAAGATGAAGTTTTATTGAAACAAAGGGCACAAAACACTTCAAAAAGATCAAATGAGCGGAGAACAAGCACCACGATGATTGCATCAACTCTGACTCAAGAAGAAGAAGAGGCACTGTGTAGCCTCTAGCAGTGCACCATGACTGCATCAACTTCTCCACTTTTTGTTGCTGACCTTAGCTCGAAGAAAAGCCGAGGGTCTTTTCTAGCTCATGAGTAAGGCATCATACTTTTTGAGGAGGAGCGTGGAATCCTCTAACACATTAGGGACCGTCGAGATAAAGGGCTCGACTCTCGAGCGTAGAAGAGGCATGATGACCATCCTCAACTCTTTAAGAGAAGAACGATGTAGCAATATCAAGTTTAACAAGTCATCGTCGTCTCAACCTCGCTTTGAGAGGGAGTGTTGGAAATAAAAGGTGCCAAATAGCAATGCCACATAACAGCCAGCAGGTCACGTGGCAGCATCTGAAGGGCCCATTAGGGTCGGTGGCTAGAGGTCCAAAGGGACCAATTTTGGATCTTTTCCTTTGGTGTCAAGTTTGCTATTTTTAGTAGAATTGTTTTAGGAATTGAGTATTTGCTTTATTTAGAGATTTGATTAGTTGTAATTTGTTTCCTAATTAAGGGATATGTTCTCTTTATAAAAGAGAGCCTTCCCTCTCTGTAATTCCTTGCGTCAATCAATAATATTTTCCATTCGTCTAAGGGTCCTATCCTTTTTCTTCTTCCAAATAGACGGCTACCATCACCACCATGTTATAGTCACTGGCAGGTAGCATGTCTTATTATAAGATATCTCAAAGGAAGTCTAGGAAAAGGATTGTATATGAAAAATAATGGGCATCTTAATCTACATGCCTATTCTGATGCTGATTATGCTGATTCTGTGGAAGACAGGAGATCCACTACCGGATATTTCACCTTTCTTGGTAGGTGTTTGGTTAATTGGAGAAATGAAAAAACAGAGTGTGGTCTCTAGATCCAGTGCTGAAGCTGAATATAGAGCCATGACCTACACGGCATGTGAGATTATGTGGCTGGTTCATTTTCTTCAGGACTTGAGTGTTTACGTTAAGCTTCTAGTTCCTATGTTATGTGATAACAGGTCTACTGCATTCATTGCTTTGAATCTTGTTTTTTACGAGTGTACTAAGCACATTGAAGTTGATTGTCATTGTATGGGACATGGTTTCATCTGGGAAGATATGCACTACTACTCCCTCAGAACAAGTTGCAGACATTTTTACTAAAGCTCTCTCCAAAAAGCGCCATGAATTTGTGTTCCAAGCTGGGTATGTTAGACATATATGCTTCAGCTTAAGGGAGAGTACTAAGTTATTTTACCTATGTAGGAGTCTTTTATTATTTGTCTTTTTCATAAGGGCATTATATGTAATTTATTCAAAAGTCTTTTTCTATATAAAGAGGCCTAGGGCTTTAGTTTCAACAAGAAAGTTCCATTCTTCTTTTCTCAACAGATGGCTTTATGCTTATTTTTTGAATGAATCTAAAAAAGCAAATACCAATTTTCTTTCGGAATTTCTAATAAGAGGTTTAACCTTCAGAAATCTCATGTTTCCACCTGTGGCTTTTAAAATCTAAAGATTATATCCCATTTGATTTTTCCAATATCCAGAAATCTATTATGTTATCGATGATCTTGTGAGGATCTTTGCTCCAAAAGTTTCAAATTCAAGGTTACTCTTTTTGTTACATTGTCTACTTTTTCTAGTGTCTAATTATGCTATTTTGTTTTAAGTTTCAATGCATTTCATTTTGCTTGTGCAGTCATCACATTCAGGGATACCCATCCATTCGAATCTTTCGAAAGGGGAGCGATGTCAGGTAAATTTCTTCTTCTTCTTCTTCCCTCTTGGTGTTCTTTTGTTTCTTCCAAGTGAAAACTTTGCAGTAGCGAGTGGATTTGCCATAATAAAACGGAACTGCCAGATTGATTGGATGAAGACTGTTTGTCTGGTGAAAATGTGGTCTGAGTTAAACCTGTGAGAGTATCTAATAGAAAAAGAATTCGAATTTTGTGGAGAGAGTTCTGAATATTTATTCTTCTACTTGTTCAACATTTCTGGGTATGGGACTATTAACACATTGCTCCTCCGTATGCTTGACCTCCTTGGGTTCCAAAATGCATACAAAGCAAAGAGATACCATGAATTATTTTAGCATCTAGACAAGTGTGGTTGAAAATCACTGTGGCCATCCAATCAAAAACCAGATAACTTAAGTGGAGAGGCTTAACCATTCATGAATCGTTTCCCTCTCAAAAGTCTTGGTGCCCAAGCTCTATATGTATGCTAGCTTCTTCTTCATGTTGACCATGTATTTGGAGCTTGGGGATTGAGATTGGATGTCCAACATTTAGGTCCATGTGTATGAATTAATCTGGGCCTTTTTTCAAGCATACAGTCCATAGTAAGATCTGTATTCTGGCTGGGGATGAAGGCTCCAAAGAAGCAGTTAGTGACATGGTCAGATTGTCCTTGCTCACTTGACAGTAAAATGTTTTTATATAGATGAAGTATAAACTTAGGTATAGATAAGAAAAATGCTTTTCTAGTCATATTTACAAGGAAAAATGAGCACAAAGGTTTATATACAACCTTGCTACTACAAGAACTAATTCAGCGGTGATGTAGCTGGCTATATATATATAATTTAACTTACGTCTAGAATCCTATTTTGTAGACAAATTAATTTATAGCGTGACAATTTCAATTACATTTCCTAATTAAACGCTCTGAAAAAAAAAACTTCGAACAAAGCTTAATGGATAATTCAAGCCATCCTTGTTTGCATGTAGTCTGAAAATCAGTGGTAGAGTTTCCAGAAGCTTGTATTCGCATTTGGTGACACCTGCTGGGGATGGAAGCAGACAAGGTAGCAGTGGTGGGATGGTGCAGTGCAGGCAGTGGAATCTGCAGCTGAAGGGGAGATGATGATGGGGAGGTGTCAGAGAGGAGCTGATGGGTGGTGACAAGTGGTGGGGGAGGCCAGAAAGGTGGGGGACGGGGGGTGTTGCAGTGTAAAGGGTATGTGGTCGGTGGGGAAGGTTAGTGGTGGTGGTGAATGGTGCTGCATGTAGATGGGTGGTGAAGGCATGCTGGTGTCACTGGTGTGGTTGAGTTGGGAGTAGAGGTGCTGTCAGGAGCCAATGAGTAAGCAGCATTGGAGTTGGGGCAAGGTAGTGGTGGGTTGTTGGATAGGAGAAAAGAAGAGGGGAAGCAGAGAGCTTGTAGGGGAAGGGGAAGAGAGAGAGAGAGAGGCACATGGATAGATGGTGAGGGAGATAAATTGATGCTAAAACCAAGCTTGTGCTTATTGCATCAAGTGACTCCTTTATTTATAGAAGAGGGTTTGTAAATGAAAAGGAAAAACATGCATCTTCATCCTAATAAGAATAGGACTTAAATTCCTAATCCTAAAACAAATAGGAAGCAAAAACAATGGAAAAGAAACATCCAGAAATCTGAACTCTACCAGACTCTGTGAAAGACTTATTTTCAAAAAAAAAGAAAGACCTTCATCAAGCATAAATTATCAAAATATTGCATTGAAGTCCTTGAACTCCTCGTAAATTGTGCTTCATGCTAAGCTGCATCAAACGACCTTGAGTTTATTATCTTGTCATCAATTTCCATAGTGATTCTGGATCAAAAAAGAAATTCATAGTGATTCCTATTTTGATTACGCTTTGGCTTGGACCTTCCATTGACTAGTTAGTTTACCATAAACAGTATGCGTATCCAATTCAATGTGTTTGTCACATATGTATTAGTTCCTACTTGTAGGGCATGAACATCACTCTAGGATGGATCTTCATGACCTTACCAATTGTGTTGGATCATGATTGCCCTAATTTCATTGAGAAACCCTAATCCTCAATATAGATCAAAAAGAGTTATAAGTGGGTCCTTATAGAATACAAAAATAACAAAAACAAATGGAAACATATGAAATAATTCTAAACTCAACACCCCCCCTTAAATTTGAGTATAAATGTCTATCGTGTTTAGCTTGGAACAACATTTGCCAAATAAGGGCCTGGGAAGTACTTTGGTGAAGATATCCATTGTCTGGTCTTGGGAAGAAACATGAATAGTATGAATAAGCCTTTCTGAATAAGATCGTTTGTGTGATGACAGTCCATCTCAACATGTTTAGTCTTTTCATGGAACATAAGATTGTTGGCAATATATGAAATTGGCTTTGTTGTCGCATTGCATTTCCATGGAAGAATAAGTGGGAACATGTAAATTACATAACACAAATCATACCTACATCATCTCTGTAGTAGCTTGAGTCATGACACGCTACTTAGACTCAACACTTGATTGCTTCTTACTCCTCCAAGTCATAGGTTCCTAGTAACGTATGTGCAAAAACCTATCGTGGACTTTCTCTCACTAAGACATCTTGCATAATTCGTGTAAGCAATAATGTCAAGGAGGTGCCTTTTGTGAATGAGAGTCTCTTAGGATTTTAGGTACTTGAGTATTATCATAGTTACATCCCATTGCACTTTGGTTGGCTTATGCATGAACTTAGCTTCCCAATTCCCAATGAAATGTCAAGATGCATTATGGTTAAATATATAAGCTTCCCAACCAAAGTTTTAAATTGATAAGCATCAATAGGTGTTGCATTCTCATCATAATGGTGAACCTTGGATCCATAAGGATGTGTTGGCTTCGACCCCAACATACCAGTCCTTATTAAAGATCACTAGCATACTTTCTCTGGGATAACATTACATCCTATTTGCTATAGGCAACTTTGACCCTAAGGAAGTACCTAAGTGGACTTAAGTCTTTGATGTTAAAGTTCTCAGCTAAGCATTTCTTTAAACCACAAATCTCTTGAGTGTCATCACCGGTAAGTATGATGTCATCGACATAGACCCAACATCACCAGTATCCCTTTGGGTGTCTGTTGCACAAATAAGGAGTGACTGGTTGAAGATCTACGAAAACCGACAGTCTCTACAACCTTAGATATGTGTTGAAACCATGCCTTAGGACTTTGATTTAGGCCATAGATAGCCTTGTGAAGGTGACATATCTTTTGACACTTCCTTTGAGATTCAAAACCTGGAAGCTACTGCATGTAGATTACCTCTTGTAGATCGCCATAAAGAAAGGCATTCTTTACATCCAGCTAGTGGAAAAGCCAATCTTGTTGGGTGCTACGGAAATCAAAATCTTAACTTTAAGAAGTCAAGCCACTTGTAAAAAAGTGTTAAAGAAGGTTGCCCTATATGTCTGGGTGATACCTTTGTAAGGAGCTTGGCCTTGTATCGTGCAATGGATCCATCTTGGTTATACTTCATGGTGGAAATCAATTTAGACCTTGTTTGTGCATCATATGATGGGCCAATAAGTTCCTAAGTATCTTGGGACGTAAAGGTAGACATCTCCATAACCTATCTCTATTGTGGATCTAGTGATGAGATGTAGGAATCGATGTCATTAACAGTGTCGAAGAGAACTGCTTGAAAGAAGGTCCAAGGCATGCCCTAGAGACGTACTTGGACATAGGATGCATGGAGCAAGTATGGCTGCCTTTCGTAGAGCTATTAGCCAGTCTTAGTCTTCTTTAGCGTCATGACTAACACTGGCACCTGTTTGCTTATCTGCAATTGAAGTATCTGTCACCTTGGCATCTAAAGTATAATGTCACCTTGACATTCTGTGCCATCTAGATTTATATTCTCTCTAGTCACTGATTGTTATGCTGACTCAAAAGTAGGATGGTGACTATATATCTCATGGGGCTCATGGTACCTAAGGCTTGGAGTAATAGTAACTGAAATCTCTTGTAAAGGGATAGGAGCTACTGGCATAAGCAGTATACCGAGAACTATATTCACCTACAACCCTATTATAGATAAATATGGAATTGACTAAAAAAATGTCATATCTCTTAAAAAAAATAATGGCAATGCTGGAGAGGATCATGTTGGAGATTCTCGTGATCACCACATTGATGATCTTCCAAGATTCTCCATGTTGAGTAGAAACAAATCATTATCATGTAATCCATTTTCCATATTTTACGTTTTCTATTGTAGGATCATCCTTTTAGAAAATATGTTTAGGATTTGATTTGATTTAGTTAGAGATATGTTTTACTTATTTTATAAGATATGTAGGGTTGGCCTCTTTATATAATGTGACCAAATCCCATGGTTTCTTTGAGTCTTCAATAATAATGAACTCTACGTTTCTTCACATGTTATCAAAGTGAGTTCAATCCAGAGAACAACACTTCCTCTGTCGTGCTTAAGAGGCCATGAGAGCCTCTTCTCTACATGGAGACCAAAATTGGTCTCTTAATCCAAGTGGGTGGTTCCCTCTCTACCTTGGGGTGCGTGTTTTACCCCCTTTGTTGGTGCCATTGTTGTTGGTGGCTACTGTTGTGGCTATTGTTGCCACGACAACCATTGTTGTTGTTGGTGTTTTTGCTACTGGAGTTACTGCCGTTGTTGCTACTGCTGTTCTTGCTGTTGGTGCTATTGAAGTAGTCATGATGGTTGTTGGTGCTTTGTGCAAGACAGATACAAGTCTTGCTATGGTTGAAATAATGTTTGCCCAACTTGTCTCTGGCCTAAAGGACATTCCTAGAGCCTCGGGTCGTGTCATCACAAGAAGATGATGATGAGTGGTGAGAAAATTGAGCCACAGGCTTAGCCCTACGTATAAATGCCTGAAACCAACTTTTCGTCTTCTCCTGGGGTGAAGAATTTTTTCTGGTGAAGGACCACTATCCGTGTTTAGGAACATAACCTGTACTTTGTATTAGTGCTTGGGATCGTCTCCCATATGGTGCTTGGAATTGTCTTCCAACTAAAGTCACTATGGCAAAGAGAGGAGGAGAGAGTGAGTCACGACGTGGAGAAGAAGGGGAGAGGAGTCCATGGAAAATTGAGAAGCTTTTATAATTGGAACTTAAAGAAAATAACTTGGTACCTTGGTCTCTTTTATAGAGATCCAATCAACTTAATAAACTCAATCAATCGTAATCCTAATTGAACTCAAAACAACTTTCCCACAAACAAACTTTTCTAAATCACATAACTTAACCAACAAGTAATTAATAAACTTGACAACTAATCAACCAAATCATTAAGATTTTGCGGATTCCATGATGGTGATCCTCGTGATCTCCACTTGATCACCATGCATGCGCCATGTGTCCAACACGTGGCTCAACAATCCCCTTCAAGTTGGAATCACAGAGAGGAGCCTGGACTTGCAGAGAAGCCACAATGAGGCTTAATCATCCCACCATTGTTCATCATCTTTGACGGAGAAGAAACGACCTGGATCTTCAATTTTTGGGCAACTAAAACTAGGAGTTGCGGAGAGTCCTTGACGATTTCTACAATAGTTGCTACAACAGTCGGAGGAGATGATTCCTTATTCTTCAGGAGAGAACACAGTCGCTCTAACTCCTCAGGCATGAGTGATGCATTCTCAGAAGTCATAGAAAACTTTTGTGCCCATGTTGGGTGCTCGAATTTATCCCAACACTTGTTAGATGGATGATTGGTTCAGGTGCAGTAAGGGTAGGGTGGAAAGCCCTTACCATGGTCGCAACCTCTCCCTTGTCCACGTCATGTGCCACCTTTATTGGTGGCTAAGGCTGAGGATTCTACGGGAGTTGAAGTTGACATGATAGATGTGCCAACCACTAGTTTTTGAAGATGACTATAAATAGACTCGAGGTCGAGTCTATCATCAGATGTGAGCATTTGGTCACGCGTCGATTGAGATCTAGGGTTCAGACCTCCTAGAAATCTGTCTGCCTGCCATTGTTGGCGGATCTTAGTTTGCTTGTTGTAGCAAGCTGGTTGGAATATGCCAAGTTTTTCGAATAGACCTTCCATTATTGTGAAACACTTATCAAGGGATAGATCCCCCTGATTAGTATTCCGTATGCGACAATAAATATCTGCAAGTTTGGTTCTGTTCGTCTTCTTTGAGAAGTGTTTCTTGCGTGTGCCCCAATTTTCCTTTGCATTGTTCTTGTAGAGTATGTTGGTTGGAATTGATTAGTCAATGGAGCTCATTAATCAGTTCATGATGAGAAAGTTTTCTTTCTTCCACTTCATCTTTGATTGTTTAAGAGGTTTGTTGATGAGGATATGAAGTTTCTCGTGACCATCGACAAAGATCTTGAAGGTGTGTACCCATATAGTACGGGGCCCCCATTAACTTGATAGTGGTGCCTTAAACTAAGATCTTCGCCTTTGAGGTGATTGGTGAATCAGCATTCTCCATGGCCATACCAGTAGGTATGTGCGCATGAGAACTCAATGTACGAATTGAGGGGACTTATTGACAAAAGATCCGAGCACATGTGGAGATAGGCCCTCGCATGTAAGGGGTATCCCACGCACAAGATGATGAGGTGTGGTCTCTTCTTCATGGACAAGATCGAGGCGATGCACAACTCCTTTCTCACATGTGGAGATTGGTTTCCATGCACGAGATCTTCTACATAGATCTTTACGGCTTCAGGCACGCGTGTAACTTGCTTTGATACCATGTGGCAAGGCGAGAGAGGAGGAGAGAGAGTTAGGGCATGGAGAAGAAGGGAGGGATGAGTCTATGGAAATTGGAGAAGTTTTTATTATTAGAACTCAAAGAAAATAACTTGGTGTATTAGTCTCTTTTATAGAGATCTAATTACCTTAAAAAAATCAATTCTAATCCTAATTGGACTCAAAACAACTTTCCTAAAAATAAACTTTCCTTAATCACATAACGAACTAATTAACCAAACCACTAAGTTCTCGTGGATACCATGATGGAGATCTACGTGATCTCAACTTGATCACCATGCACGAGCCATGTGTCCAACATGTGGCTCAACAATCACCAAGTCAGTTTTTTGTTCCAACTTCACAGGTCTTGGATGTTCACTGATGAAGAGACCTTCATCTGCATGCTTGAGGGACAAGTCTGTCTACATGTTGAAGCTTGCGCATGACCATGCGTCAACACGTATTTGCCTGCCTTATCTGTGGAAGCCCGAAGTCCTGTTTTTCTTCTTTTCTCAGCGTGATGATTTTTTTTTGTAGGTGGGTGACCACTTAGTGCTTTGGAACATGTCCCATAATCAAGTTTAAGTCTAGTTTGTGGTCGAATTCGAGGTTTGAGGATCATGCATGTAAGGCCTACACGTGTGTCAAATTCTAAAGTTCTTCCTTAAGTTGGACGTGAACTTAAGGGGGAGTGTTGGAGATTCTCATGATCTCCACGTTGGGGATCTTCCAAGATTCTCTATTTTGAGTGGAGGAGAAGAAACAAATCTTGTCATGTTATCCTCTTTCCATATTTTATATTTTCTATTTTTGGATTATCCCTTTAGGAAATATGTTTAGAATTTGATTTGATTTAGTTAGAGATATGCTTTACCTATTTACAAGGTTGTATTAGGATTGAAAAGTAAGGTTGGTCTCTCAGTATGAAGAGACTAAATCTCATGGTTTCTTTTTGAGTTTTCAATTATAATAAACTCTATGTTTCTTCATAAATCATAACATGATACACCTAGAAGAGTGTTGAAGGAGGAACGAGAGTCAAGAGAGGTTGGAGGGGGGTGTTGGAGGAAGGGCCTCTTTTTGTCACTCTTGGGATTTAGTGTGCTATAAGTGTCAAATGAGAGGTGACTTTGCTCAGGATTATTGTGATATCATGGTTTGTTTACATTGTAGGCGTTGTGGGCATCGATAGAGGTCATGTCTAAAGAGAATGGCTCATTCAATCGGGAAGGTCGGTGAGGAGGGCTTCCACCACCACCTTATGACCCTCCTTCATTGGAGTTGGAGGTTCCATGGTCGCCTCTGGTGGGGGTTATTGATTCTATGCTTTAATCTTCTTTGATTGGTGACTTGGTTCAAGGGATGGCTAGTGTAGTTAAGGTATGTTGTATTCTTTTTAAGGTGGATCTCTCGTCAAAAGATTGGAAGGTTGCAATGTTGTCGAAGTTGATTCTCTTTGGGTTATTGGAGTTTGATGTTGATTTGTTGAAGTTCGAGGAGATGCGCTTTGGTGACTTTTGCATTAAATGGAGACTACTTGGTTTGTATGAAGGTGTGCTTAACGAGAGGGTGCCTTTACGACCTTTTAAGGTTCATATTTTTGTTATCCCTTTGAGATTTAGAACTATTGAGGTAGTTGGGGCGATTTGTGTCTTTCGTGCGATGATGAGTGTCGGGGGCCACCGTCAAGGCTATCGATGGCCATCAAAGAATTTGTTGACGTAGGAAACATAACATAGCCATAAACAAGCAATCTCAAGCAATTCATCACAAGGGAAACAAAGAGATTGGTGATCCAGTTCCACTACAAGGGGTGTACGTCTTGGGGGAGGGCAAGGCTCTCATAAAATCCACTAGAAATGGTGGCGTTACAATCTCTCGGAGTTCCTCTCTCTCGGATTGCATCTCATGGATTGCCCCCCTCTCGAGGGTTTTTCCTCACTATTTATAACATGGGAAAAGCCCTAGTCAAGTAGAATCTTTTCCATGATCTCCAGTACATCTTTTGTTAGGCCATTCGTCCGTTGTCAGATCATGGGTAGCCATATCTGCACTGCTATAGTTCTGCCTTGGATGCACCGACTCTTCTAGCAGGTTGGGCGGATTCAAGTCTGGTCAATCGTAGGCAGGTCGGGTAAGATTGGACCCGTCTGCTTACCCTGTAACCGGGTCGTCGGATCCTCTGCTGGATTACACGCGGAGTTTTGGATCCGAGGGCGCTTTTTATCCCTCATAATATGCCCCAACTCTCTAGCTAGCGAAAGCTGCTGGGAGAGTAGTTAGAGTTTTCAAAAGTCCGCGATAGATGATGCCCCTAAATGTTGTATCGGCTAGTATGAAGTGGGTAGAACATTTGTCATGGAGTTACGGGATGTTGGCAGACAAGGTGGCTTTAGCGATATTGTGCATAAGTGCTAGGGAATGTAGGTGTATACTGCCTATTTTGTAGTTGGCCTAGGTGGTCAACTATTAGTCAGCGGAACCCAGATAAATACCGTTTGGGTGATCTATTTTTGTTTTCTGCTGATTGTAAGAGGTCATGTGTAAGGAATTTTTCCCTGGTGTTCTTTTGCGCCTAAGGCTCCTTAGCATGCCTTAAGAGGCAGCGTTGTTATGGGACAATGCAGGCGTGTCGGTCGTGGTCCTGGCCAGCCTTAAGAGGCGACATTTGTCGTAGGGAGCCTGGTGTTCTTTTGCGCCTAATGCTCCTTAGCTAGCCTTAAGAGGTGGCGTTGTTATGGGGGAACGTAGGCATGTTGGCCCTGGTTCCGGTCGGCCTTAAGAGGCGGCATTTGTCGTAGGGAGACGACGTTCTTTTGCGCCTAAGGATCTTTAGCCGGTCTTAAGAGGCGACGTTGTTATGGGGGAACATAGGTATGTCGGCTGTGGTTTCGGTCGGCCTTAAGAGGCGACCCTTGTTGTAGGGAGCCTGGCGTTCTTTTGTGCCTAAGACTCCTTAACCGGCCTTAAGAGGCGGCGTTGTTATGGGGGAATGCAGGCGTGTCGGTTGTGGTTCCGGCCGACCTTAAGAAGCGGCATTTGTCGTAGGGAGCATGGCGTTCTTTTGTGCCTAAGGCTCCTTAACTGGCTTTAAGAGGTGGCATTGTTATGGGGGAACACATGCGTGTTGGTTGTGGTTCCGACCGACCTTAAGAGGCGGCGTTTAGGAAATTGTTTCATCGTATAGTTTGACAAGATGGGCATTGATTGCTATTGAAATGAGGAGTCATGGCCTTAAATGCCGTGCTTGTCAGTGAGGTGATTGATGCTACTGTGGCATTGGATATACGAGTAGAGACATGTAATGCGTAGAATTTTGACTGAAGATTTGGTCAGTCTGGGCAGGTTGCTGTGGTATCTGCGTTGTATTTTGGGGGATTTCGTTCCTTGGGAACCTGTGCCTTGCAAGGGGAGGGGGGTAGTGGTATAGTGGAATCACCCTAAAGAAGGGGGGTTATAAATAAGGGTTGGGGGTATGATCGGAGTTCATGCCCCTTTAACCTTTTTTATTGCATCCGAATGACTTGGTAGTTGTCTTGAAGAACCTTCCTTTCGCTCATTCTTTTGACAAGATTTTGTCGTTGGTCCTTCGTGTTCAGCGGAGTGGTCGGAGAGTAATTATGTCTGGGCTTGCGGGCAAAGGTAAGTCCACTTTGTTGCCTTTGTTTAGTGCATGGGTTGAGGTAAGGGCTTCTAGGACCTTTTGTGGGACTTTTGTAGTCGGGATGTCCATTGAGGCGTTCTTGGATTTGAGGCCCGCCTGTGCTATGTGGCTTAGGGTACCTTTGGATCCCTTTTATTTTGCTGTGCTCTTTGTTGCAGCCGTTGGGTAGTTTGCTCGGCTGGACAACTGTAGGTGTCGTGGTGGCTCTTCCCAGCATGGGACTTGTCTTGAGCGAGGGAGGCCCGTGGGGTTGGACAAGAAGAGCGGGTCCTCTTGTTTTGAAGAGTTAAAGAGCGAGGTAGGAAGCAAAGAGGAGGCGGAGGCGGTTCCCTTAGCCTGCGTTTGGCAGGGGGATAGTGTTATTCCGGGATAGAATAAGAGTGGAATAAGTATAGAAGGTGTTTGGTTGGTGGAATTGTAATGATTGGTGGGATTGTTAATGATCGGTATGTTGGTTTTGTGAGAGAGGAGAGAGTGGGTTTTGATGTGATGGATTGTAATTATTAGGTAGTGTTTTTTGAGTTATATGTAGGAAGAGTATTACTGGGTTTTGATGTGATGGGAAGAGAGTATATGTTGGAAAAGAGAGCTCCTCATATCATGTGCACCCGCACCTTATCCTATTCCTAACCCCTTCCTATTCTTTATTCCACCTCCTATCCTCCAAGCAAACGCTGCCTTAGAGCGTCCGCGGGGAGAGTTCGGCGGGATGCTTGTTGCAGGGGAGTTAGCTGCGTCCGCTCCTCTAGGCCCTAGCGGGGGTGAGGCGAAGACGTCTTAGTGGGGTTGTCGGTCCCTTTGGGTCTGCCTGGACCATCCGAGGGGTACATGGTCGCAAACTCGTCACCCCAGGCTCGGGAAGAGGCTGCTCCAACGGGGAGGCTTAACGTCTTTGCTTGGTTCTCTTGGTGACTCCATGAGGGTGGTGCAGGAGGTTGCTGCTACTTGTGGCTCCTCGTGTGGCAATGTATTTGCTTGGTTGGAGCTTTGACAAGGGCAACGACAGGAGCGAATTCTTTTGGTTAGAGGGGTCCTGGGACGATCGGCCAGTTGGGTTTATCTGGGGATCCTTTGTGAAGGGGCTTGCTGGAGGCCTTGTGTTGAGCGAGGTGGCGTTGACCAGGTTGGGGGCTCCGAGTAGTGCCCCTTACTTAGAAAGATGAGTGCTCCAGCACCTACAAGCTGCTTCGGCTACCTGAGGAGTTGAGCGGAGGTTGCCAAGGTCTGAGGCGGTTTGCTTGTGTGGGCGGGTAAGCTGAAGGAGGGTCTTATCGAAGCACACGAAACGGTAGTCGTGTCTTTGCAAGATTTGTCCAAGCACCTATAGGCTTGTCGACTGCCATCCTTTTGGTGAAGGAGGTGCATGTCCTGAAAGCATGACATTCCTCTGCTTTGGAGGGGTAGAGAGCCTGAGGACCGACCCTACTGAGGCCCAATAGCTCGTGGAGGACAGGGGCAAGAAGGTGCTTGAGTTGAGCACACTGGGAAAGACCGGCTCCTGAAGAGGAGGCGTCTTCAAGGACTAGGGATGAAGCCATGGAGTCCTGATAAGTGGTGTTGCCATTATTTTTGTATTTCCCTCAACTTCCCCCTTTTCTATTTTCCTTTGTTGGCTGGGTGGGAGTAATGTTTCCAGGGAATGTAATGTGCAATACCTTTTATAGAAAAAGGGAACCTTTTATTTGTATTGTTTGTTGTCCTGTCACAATGAATTGCTCGCATACTGAGTATGAGAGATTGGTTTGCTGCCTTGGACTCGATATTTGCAAGAGTCGCGTGGATTGCTTTTACGAATTTTGTTTTGATCCCTTCCATGAGGCATTCAATTTTCCGCTTGAATAACTTGGCATGGATGCTTTCCCTTTTGCCCAATCTAGCGTGCTTTTGAGAGCGTTAGCTAGCCGGTCCATCTGCTTGCGAGTGGCTATTGTCGCCTTGTTTTGTTTGACTTAGCTGTCATTTGTTAGTGAGCCATAAAGTTGTGCCTATCAGATGGAGAGGTAGGTTACCTATAGTATTGGCCGGGGTCCTATGTTGTACACCTGGCTGAAAGGGTGTGTGGTTCGTGGGATCGACCATACGCTCGGTACCTTGTTCGCTCGTTCCTACCTGACTGAGTTTAGCTATTGCCTAGGCGCGAGATGTGGGATTTTTCCGGACACAGGAAATAACTGTGTTGGTTTTCGGGCAAGCATCTTGGCCGTGACCCACTCGCAGGAAGGAGTGACCATCTTGGATACGACCCCTCTTGGAGACGAGGTTGGCGGGAGAATGCTGCTAGTGGCATTATCTTTCTAGTGGGGAAGTGGTATCGGACGACAGGTTATCGATTCTTGGTGCTCTTGCACAGGTAGTTTTTATATTGGTGCCCTATCTGGGACCTTAGGGGCCTGTTTGGTTGGAGGAATAATTAGGAGGGATAAAAAAGGGATGTAAAAGAGTAGGAGGAATTATGAGTTTTTATTCTGCTTAAGTGTTTGGTTATGTTTGTTGTCACATTAAAAAATTAGAAGTATTTATTTAGCCTGATGTGTTTGCTAAGAGGAATAAATGAATTTTATGTGGTGAAGTTAAAAGAGGGAGATGAGAGAGGTGGAATAAACCAGTGGAATAAACGACTTCCACCTCTTTGACGGAATTCGTTTACTCTGGAATCCACCCCTCAATTCCAGAACTTGCCGATGTTGGAATAAAAGCTGCCAAACGTGAAATTTGACCCTAGTTCCCCCTCTGTTCCGCCAACCAAATTGCCCCTAGGAGTGTCCTTTTTGGAATAGCTTGGCTAGGAGTGGTTCACTCAAGTGCCTCCTTCCTAAGTGCTTCCCTTGTGAGGTAACATGAGAAGGGGTGGGAAATCTTTGTTTGTTTAGCCAGCTTTGAGGCGAAATGCCCTGGGCCGTTGGGCATTGCTCCGTACTCCGCCTAGATGTTGGATGCTAGGAAGAGTAGCTTGGTAGTGTACTCATAAGTAGCACAGCCTGGAGCGGTAAGGGTTATGTCGGCTTCGGAGCCTGGCTGTCGCAAACGAGTTGCTAATGTACAATTTTTAGGGTAGAGTGGGGAGGACACCTAGGTTCGCCAAGTTGTGCCTCTGATTTCCTGCCGTCAGCAGGTATTTGGACATTGAACTCTGGGGGCTTAGCCGGAGCTAGCCAAGGCCCCTCCTGATGCATTCGAAGGAGGGGAGGGGTTAGTCAAAAGGCTGCGACAAGAATCAGCCTAAGGAGGCGATTTTGTCTAGTAATGACTGCATCCTTTTCTAGGTGCTCAGGGGCTCAAGGGCCATGATCGCTTGGATCTTGTCGAAGTTTGCCTGTCTCACTGTTGGAGACTAAGGTCCTTCGGAGCTCTTTGTATGAGAACTTGAATACACCCCTTTTTAGGGTTGGGATGCGAATGGGTGCCTTTTGCAATACCTTAGGCGTGGGCCGATGGGTGCTGCTTTGTACTGAGGCGGACTCGCGTCTGCTAGAGGCAGGAAATTTGTCAGCTGGAGCAGGGTTGATTAGGTAGTGCTCGCTGCAAGCCCCTATGGGGGTTGGGTAGGATTACTCATCACAGGAGTTTACTAGTGTCCACCCTTGGTAAGGGAACTTTGCTTCCCAGGATAGGCTTCGTTGAGGTTGGTGAAGTCCATGTGCGTGGCTTGTTTGGGGCTGTCACCACCTTCGAGAGCCAGGTATGATATAAGGTTTTAGTAAAATCAATTTTGGGGCGCTCCTTTTCTTCAGCCTTATCCGGTTGCTGTGGCTTGACCAAGTTATGCCTGCCCAAGTGTTGGGGGTGGTGTTGGATTGGGGACGAGGCTTTCGTCGATAGGCCATTAGCGGTCCAAGTAGAATTTTCCGTCCCTTAGGGACTCAAATCTGGTTGTCTGATCCCGATCGTGAGCATCCAATTATGCCAACAAAGGCCGTCAACCCGGTCATTCTGAATGCGGTTATTCTATTGCGAGGCCTGTCCTTATTGTAGGAGGACAAAGGAAGGCTCTCCAGTTTGGCCGCAGGGTGTAACACCGCTGCGTGTTGGCCTTCTTGACTGTACCCCTGGCCTCCTGCTGAGGAGCGGGGAAAGTGCAAGAGGACATCTGTCTAGGGCTTTGGAGTGGTAGCTTATGTTAGGGTCAACCTTGGGATGCGGCAACGAGAGCTGAGTGCGAGCGCCTGGATTTTTATTGTTGGAAGTCCAAGTATCTGCCACCCTTAAAAGGCAGTGCTATGTCAAATTGAACTTTGGGCGTGGGGGCCCGAGTTCTCACTGGCCTTACAAGGCAACGTTGTATAAAACGAAACTTAGGGCATGGGAGGCCAAGTTCCTGTGATCCTTGAAGGGCAGCATTGCATCAATTGGAACGTAGGGCGTGGAAGCCTTAGTTCCTGCCAGCCATAAGAGGCGGTATTATACTTAAACAGAACTTGGGGCGTCGGGGCTCGAGTTCCTACCAGCCTTAAGATGCAGCATTGTATTGACTAGAATGCGGGTGTGGAAGCCGTAGTTCCTATCGACCTTAAGAGGCGACGTTATACTTAAACGGAACTTAAGGCGTTGGGGCTCGAGTTTCTACCGGCCTTAAGAGGCGGCATTGTATTGACTGGAATGCAGGGCGTGGAAGCCCTAGTTCCTGCTAGCGTTAAAAGGCGGCATTGTATTGACTAGAATGTGGGGTGTGGAAGCCCTAGTTCCTGCCGACCTTAAGAGGCGGCATTTTACTTAAAGGGAACTGGGGCCGTGGGGGCCCGAGTTCCTGCCAGCCTTAAGAGGCAGCAATGTAAGGGAGTGTAAGTGTAGGGGCCCGATTTTCCATTAACCTTTAGAGGCGGCTTGCTAGCCTTAAGAGGCGGCAATGCCAAAGGAACGTAAGCACAAGGGCTCGATTTCCTATTAGCCTTAAGAAGCAGCTCGTCAACCTTGAGAGGCAGCAATGTCAAAGGAACGTGAGCCAAGCGCTCGATTTTCTATTGGCCTTAAGAGGCAACTTGTCAGCCTTAAAAGGCGGCAATGTCAAAGGAACGTGAGCGCAAGGGCCCGATTTCCTATTAGCCTTAAGAGGTGGCTTGCCGGCCTTAAAAGGCGGCAATGCCAAATGAACGAGAGGCGCGTTCGCCTAAGTTTTTACTAGCATTAAAAGGTGGCCTTTGGAGGGCGCGAAGGCATATCGACGCTTGGTTCCTGTTGGCCTTAAGAGGCAGCTACCCGGGAAATGGTGTGACATAAGCGCCACCTTCTGCGAGTGATAGCCAGTCACTACGAGAATTGGGTCTTGTCTTGGGTGTGACAAGATCAACATTTATTGCTGTTATGGTGAGGCGAAGGCCTCGAATGTCGTGGCTGACATTGATGGGATTGCCCTCTCGACGGCGGGGGATACACTTGCAGGTTTTTTTTTTTAATGCTTACCGACTTTAGGAGGTGACTATAGTTATGAGAACATGGGGGGATGCCCTAGTCCCTGCCAACTCGAGGAGGTGGTTTTTTGGTGTGTTTGCCTTGTCTTGAGCAGGAGTGGTAATCCATGGACCTTGGGGGGATTTAGGTCTACTTTAACCTCGATGAGCTTGGTAGTGTCGTGAGGGAGAAATGGTGTAGCCAAGACTGAAGAGTCTGGCTGCGGTCCTGAAGTCGTTGGCAGATCAGCAGGGTTTGCCCCTTGTTAGATCGCGTGGACTTGGTTTGTTTTTTTCCTCCATTTCTATGGCTTGAGGGGTCTCGACTTCCTAGATTGCTTCAGCTTGGCCCTCAGGGATTCGCGGCTGGTCACCTGATCCCCGTGCGTTGTTCCTACTTCTCGAAGGGAGTGGAAAAGCATGAATTAGAAGTGTGAGGAGGGGGTTAGGAAAAGGGCGTGTTGATGGGCGGCCGATGATGTCGTCAAATGCTACCGTCAACCCGGCTACTGTAAATGTGGTCGTTCGGTCGTTGTGGTCCTTTGGTCGTTCGGTTGACTTGGCATTACTTTATGATTGCCAAAAGCTCACGGCCGGAGTGGCCGGTGGGGAGAGGTGCTTCTTTCAGAAGCCTAGCTTGAGTAGTGTCTTTGTGAACAAGACATTTACGGTGTTGGCTCCACCCGCCAAGATCCTACCTAGGCCGTACCTGCCCTGCCAGTAGGAGCACCACCAGAAGCGGGTTTGTATCCTCACCGGATTAGGTAGGGGGGGTGGGGGCGAATAGCCTAGACGTTGCTTGCTTGACAGTGCTCCTTTGACCCTACTGAAGAGTGGGGAGGGTGCATGGAAGTGCCGACTCGGAAGGAGTGGCTTGCTAATGTTGGCATTGACCTTGAAGATTAGCTCAACCTCTGCATCCATATGAATTCGGGTGATGAGAGGTGAGCATCTTGGAGTAATACAGATATTGCTGCTAGGACTTGGTGGTATTCTGTCGGGGGTTGCCAGGGTGACATTGCCTTCTTGATCAGGTAGGGTGTCGACCTGTCTGGCTCAGGTCTTGCGACAAAGACTGTATTAATTCCTCGGAGTCACTGGGATTCCTCCTTATGGTAACCTTTTGGGCCCTCCATGGGCCTCTTGCCCCAACCTTGGCCCCTATTTTGCCTGATGAAGCGAGCCAGGTTTCCGTGTCGGATCTGGGACTCGATCCGGCTATTCAGATCCTGGCATTTTTCGGTGACGTGTCCTTGAGCCTTGTGGTACTTGTTGTAGGGCCCAGAGTTAGCTTTCCTCTTTATGGATTTTGAGGGTAGCAGGTCCTTGCCCATGGACCAGACCCCCGCAAACACGTCTACCTGGTTCACGGACAGGGGAGCGTATTCCTCGAAGGACTCACCTTGTCTGGCAAGATCCATGGTTACGACTCTTGGTGGGTTGATCGCTCCTTTGGTCGTGGAGAGTGGCCCTTCGCATTTGGGAGCGGCCACTTCTATGAATGGACATTGGAGTGAGTCTGCCTGGGGGCCGCCACCACCTCCTCCTTGAATGGTTAGGGGGTATGCACATGGGTGTGTACCCTAATTGCTTGTGTGATTTGGCGGATGTCCTCCGGGATGGGGCTCCCATTGCCAATGGACATTGGTTGAGTGCCCGATTGCTCCCCTGGCCAGTGTAGACATAGAGCCCTTAGCAGGTTGGGGGAGCTTCGCTTCGCTAGCTACTAAGCTCGCACTTTAGTTTTTTGAGCTATTTGCATAGGCGGGCGTTTTCTTCCTCCACCATACATTACCACCTTAGCCGCTCATCATCAGGGCTTAAGTTCCGGGGCTTCTTTGGCTGAGTCTTGCCGAACTCTCGAATTCTCTTGGTCTCAAGGAGTTTGCTGGCGAGAGACTGATGTTCTTCCTTCAAGGATGTCAACCTAGCTTCGTACTCCCCTTCCTTTGCTTGCATCTTGAGGAGGGAGGCTTGCTCAGGGGCCTCGAGCAGCTGGCCGAGTTGTATCAACATCCCTTTATTGGGATCAACATGCGGAGGGTGTGTTTGGACACAGAGACGTTGGACTCCGGTTAGGCCCTCTCGAGGGGACCCGGTGTGGAGCTGCGAGTGGTTGGGGCCGTTGCTAAGATCTTTGATCAAGGAGGCCGAGGTAGGGCACCATGGTATGGTCCTCCAACCGCTTGATGCGTGGAAGAGCATGGTATTTTTGTTGACATTTCCTATAGATGGCGCCATGTGATGAGCGTCGAGGGCCGCTGTCAAGGCCACCGATGGCCATCAAAGAATTTGTTGACGTAGGAAACGTAACATAGCCACAAACAAGCAATTTGAAGCAATCCATCACAAGGGAAACGAGATTGGTGACCCAATTCCACTACAATAGATGTACATCTGGGGGAAGGGCAAGGCTCCCGTAAAATCCACTAGAAATGGTGGTGTTACAATCTCTCAGAGTTCCTCTCTTTCGGATTGCATCTTATGGATTGCCCCCCTCTCGAGGGTTTTTCCTCACTATTTGTAACATTGGAAAAGTCCTAGTTAAGTAGGATCTTTTCTATGATCTCTGATACATCTTTTGTCTGGCCGTTCGTCCATTGTAAGATCATGGGTAGCCATATCTGCATTGCTGTCGTTCTGACCTTGGATTCATTGACTCTTCTAGCAAGTTGGGTGGATTCAGGTCCGATCGGTCGTAGGTGGGTTGGGTAAGATCGAACTCGCCTGCTTACCCTGTAATCGGGTAGCAGGATCCTCTGCTGGATTACGCATAAAGTTTTGGATCCGAGGGTGCTTTTTGCTCGTCATCATGCGGATTACAAGGTGTTAGGATATTGGGCTCGTCGAAGGAGTTGCTTCATCAATTGTGGTTGTAGGTGAATTGCTCATGGGTCGAGTGATTCTTGGGAAGGTTGTTTTGCATCATGGTGGTTCCTCTTGGGTTATCTTCAGGAAGATTGATGCTGGTATTGTGCAGCGTGACACCTACGCTGCAGGGGTGGCTACCAATGGGTCAGGCACATCCTCTTCGATGAAGAGAAGGCAGAGGCACGCTTAGCGCCTGATTTCCTAGCGCCAACTGGGAAATTTTGAATTGAGGACAACTGCGATCCTAACCAACTTGCCTAATTCTCTTCTTGATTTTGGGGTCGATGGTTTTCCTTGTTTGGAAAACAAATCATTGTTGGCTGACTTGGCAGGGAGTAAAGCATCGCACGAGGGAATTCCTATGCGCACTTAGCTGGTGGCCTCCTAATATGAATTTGAATCCGGATGTGGTGAGTTTGGATCCCAATTCTTTCCCTTTTGACTTGATTAGGTCCTCTTTTGCCCCCTGGTTGGGCTTTGTGTCGCTGGTTGCTTCTTTGCAGGTTGATGCAACAACATTATTAGCTTTTGGGACAATATTTGCAAGCTCCATCGCTACTGATTGGCTGCACCCACCGCGCATTCTTCCAGATCTAATGGAGTTGATGGGGTTTGAGATTGCTGGACTGGTGGTGATTCAAACGCAGAAGGGTCTGGGTGATGAAGCTTTTGGAGTTCTGGCAATCTAGCACAAAGTAGTAGTTCTGATGTTTAGTTGAAGGATGTGATTGCGAGAATTGTCTCCAATGATGATAGGGCTCGTGAGAGAAATGGGAAGGACATCCTTAGGCAGTCCTCATCCTTGTGTAGGTCTTTAAGAGTAGCGAAAGTGGTGTAGTAGAAGCATAAGTTACTTTTCAGTTCGTGCTATAAGAGAGATGATTCGAAAGAAGTTGGTGCATGAGGTGGCTTGCAAAGGAGGGAATTCTTTGGAAGAGAATGACCTTCGAGTTGTAAAAGTTCTAAATGGTTAAAAGGTTAACACGTGAGGGAGGAGCATGGTGTCCAATGGTTAAAATCTTGTCATGGAATGCTTGAGGTCTTCATGACGAGGCGTGAACATCCATCTTGAGGCGATACCTTGTAGAGTGGAGGGTGGATTGTGTTTTGTTGCAGGAAACACACCTCGACACTACGGATTTGTAGTTAAAGAAAAGTCTTTGTGGGGATCGTTTCACTGATATATTGGATGTGAAGGTGTTGGCGAGGTCTAGGGATCTTGTGATAACGTGGAATAGTGGATTTGTTGGAGTTGAATTCTTCTTTGCTAGCCACCCGTGTGATTATAGGCTGTTTCACGAGAAAGTCTAATGGTCTTGCATTATCTGTTTCTTGTGTTTATGGTCCTTGTGATGATGTTTCTAAACCCCAGTTTTGGGATGAGATTGCATAGGCATCGAGGGTAGTTGATGGAAGACCTTGGTTGATTGGTAGTGATTTCAACGCAATGTTATCCTCTCTCGATAGATCGGATGGGAGGTGTGATAGGTCTACAATGGCTTTCCAAAGGACGATGGAGGATCTGGAGATTATGGCTTTGCCTGTGTCTAAGGTGCAATATTGTTGGAGGAATGGTTCAAGCGTGGCCTCAAGAATCGACATATTTGTTTGTAATGTATCTTTAGCAGAGGTGTTTTAGGGGGTAGATGTGAGGGTAAGGGATGAAGCCTTCTCAGATCATACTCACGTTTGGTGTAACAATGAAGACTTGCCTTTTTTGACGTATTACAAGTTTCAAAAGTATTGGTTGAAGGAACCGAGATTCAGGGATCTTGTTCGTAAGAAGTGGTCTGGGGTTCCTATCTCTATGTCAGCTACTTGTATTTAGCGAATAAGATTTGGTGTATTAGATTGGCTCTGGTTGAGTTCAAGCAGGATCTGGTGGTGCAGCAGGAGAAGAGGAAGGTTGATGCCTTGTAGGCTATCAGCACCCTTAACAGGAAGGAGGTTGAGCCTTTGTCTGTTGGTGAACGTCATGAGCGTAGAAGGTTGCAAATGATTGTGCAGGAGGATTTGAAGAAAGAAATGGATTGTAGGCAGAAGTCGAGGCAGTTGTTGCTTAAGAAGGGTGACTCCAACTCGAGATTCTTCCACTTACCAGTGAGCTTTAGGAGGTCCAATATGATTAATTCCCTTAGGCTTTGTTTGAATGTTTGGATAAGAGTCATGATTAGGTGACATGGTGGGGTTAGCATAAACAATGTCATGGGCAATGGTAAAATGTCACCTCAAATATCATACACAACATATTAGCTCATCTATTTCATCTTACACTCCACTTTTCAACAAAACAATAATAAAAAAATAACCCAATATCAAATATGAAATAATTAAATTATAACTCTCTCTTCTATATTTATATCACATCAACTTATAATTCATAATGCATCAACTCACCAATCACATCCATTCCCACTATCTTACCACTTGCACCAACACCATTAAAACTTATCCCACCCTTAAATTCTATCCAAAGGTAAACTTTACCTAACATCGAAACACAACCTTAGGGTTGGAGACACTATTCTTATTCAGAGGTTGCACATTTGTGAGGCGATTTGTGATCAATTTCGCGCTTTCACTAGGAGGCATCCTGTTGGAGACGGGTAGTTGAAGTTGGATATGCCTATTTTAGATGAAGAGGGACCTAGTCAAGTAGATTATGAAGGAGGAGGTTTTGCGGTCTCTACATGGTCGTAAGGTGGAGGGCTCATCGGGTCCTAATGGTTTGTAGGTTTGTTTTTATAGAGAGTTGTGGGAGATGGTGGGCCCTAATGTTATGCCCATGATTCGGGAGTTCTTCGGTGAGAATAGAGGCTTCAACAGTTTGAATATATTTTATTTGTTCCTGGTGTAGATATGATTGATGAGTTTAGGCCTATTGCTTTCTCTAATGCTATCTATCTGCTGGTTACAATGGTGTTAGCTAATAAATTACGGGTAGTATTGCCTAGGATCATTAGCCCAATTTAGTTAGCCTTCATCATGGGTAGATCATTGCAAAAATCCTTTATGTTGGCTAAGGAGATGGTGGCCTCTTGGAGGAGAAGAGGGACCGTTGCTTTCTTGTTGAAGGTGGATTTCTCAAAGGCTTACAACTCAGTGTCTTAGGTGTACCTTTGGGAAATCCTTAGGAGGAGAGGTTTGCTAGAGTAGTGGGTGCAGTTGATGAAGAGATGGAATACTACATCCTCCTTCTCAGTGTTGGTGAATGGCTATTCAGATGGTTCTTGGACTCAGCTATAGTGAAGGGTTCATCAGTGGTGTCTGTTGGTACCCTTCCTTTTCAACATTGCGGTGGATAGTCTAGCAAACTTGGTTTTTAACCCATGTAGAGGCGGCTTGATGTAAGGTTTCACATTGCAAGGGGATGGCTCTCTTCTTACACCTCTTTTGTAGTATGCTAATGACACTACTTTCTTTATAGAAGGTGGCCCTACTAAGGCAGGACACCTTTGCTCTTTGGTTACAATTTTCGTGAAGATATCGAGATTGAGAATAAATGGGAGGAGGTCTATGTGTGTCCCGTTGAATTTGGGTGGTAGTGCAGTGGACGAGATTGCAGACACATTGGATTCATTGTTGGTGCATTTGCCAATTAGATATTTGGTCTAATGCTTGGCTTTTGCCGTCAGATTGGAATACGTTATTGGAGTGTATTATGAGCAGGTTGTCATCTTGGAGAGGAGAATTATTGTTTAGGGGTGGACATTTGGTTCTCAAATCAGTCTTGTCATCCATACCGCTTTTCTCTTTATCCATTTATTCAATTCTCTTGCCATTTAAACCCAAATTACCCAATAGAGGAAGGTAATAATGCATCTTTTGTGGTATTGTGACAATGCTTTACATTTTAATTTAAACTTACCCCATCATCAAGGGGTTTATCCGCAATTCTTGCAAGATTATTCAATACATTCTACTGAACGACAGGCAAGTGACAAGTATAAGAAATATTACAAATTTAGGTAGGCATTTTCCTTAATCCTTTCTCAATTTTAAAAAATACTAGACTGATTTTCATTGTGGAATAATTTTATGTTTGCTGGAAACATTTTCCCATTTCATTTTCAATGCCTTAAAACAGTTATTGATGGCACAGGGAAAACCATGGACATCATGATCATGAGTCCTATTATGGTGAGCGGGATACAAAGAGCTTAGTTGTGGTATGCTTATGAATTCCCCTTTGGATTTCGGTAGCTTGTTAGTTGTGCTTATCATTAGATTTGGTTAATTGGCATTGGCTAGACTTTCTTTTGTTTGTTTTAGTGTACTTTGGTGTCTTGGATTTTGCTGGTTGATTTCAACTGAGCTTCAAATGAAAAATGGAAGAAAATTGTGGAAACAGCTCATTTTTAGTCGACTTGTTTTGTTGTTTGCACTGGTATTTGAATGGAAAGTAGTGTTTCCTTGTTTGTTTACTCATGAATGTAAAGTTTTTCTGTATCAAGTGTTGAAAGGTTCTTTGCGGTAGGCTGATAAATATTCCAGGTATTCAGGGCAGCTTCTTGGCCAAGGTGATTATCAGTAATGTGCTTGATACATGTGAAGGCCAATATTAGTCCCTACAATGAGCCACTTTTGGGAATGATTTGTTTATTGTTGAATCCATGCATGTCTGGATGTGATTTTGGAATTGACTATCGTGGAAAATTGTGTAGTGTGGCAAGCCTAGGTGTGTAGATGTTTCACGTGAGAGAGAGAGAGAGAGAGAGAGAGAGAGAGAGAGAGAGAAGTTGGGAGAGGAGTTGTAGAAGATGGAATCTTGTTCATTGCAACTCAAGAAATAACGTGGGTATTGCTCTTGAGATCCAATCCCATTACTAGAAATAGAAAAGAGAATAATTAAAATCCTGATTTCCTAAAACAGAAAATCCTAATTGATCCTAACAAGGCACAATTATTTCTACTAAATAAAAGCCACTTGGCATAAAAAAAAAAACCAACAAACCCTAATGGTCATATGGCTTTATTGGATGCAGATGGGGTCCACATGGACTGTTCATGTGGCAATGTTGCCACATGCCCTATTATTTTCTCCACACTCTCCCTTAAGTTGAGGCCGGAGTAGGTTGAAGACTTGTGTGATTTTGGTGAGGCTAGAAGCCTAGAGTCCTTACCATTTTTCTTTGTCTTCCATGTGCAAGCTTTCCTTGTTCGGATCTTCAGGAGCCACGGAGAGTCCTTTAGCAACCTCTAAAGTTGTTGTCTCGTGGGTAACCTCGATAGCCATTGCAATGGCCGGTGTTGTCTTTGTGAAGATTTTGGAGAAGCGCAATAGGTTATTGGGCACGTGGAGATGAAGGGATAAACTGCTATTGTTCACGTCGAACAATATGGTTATTCTTTATGTGGATAGTAATAAAGAGCAAAGAGAGTTGGTGAGAGAGAGAGGAGAGGAGTTGAGAGGGGTTGGGAAATATTGTTGTGTTCAACTCAACTCAAAATAAACAATGTTGATCACTTTATAAAGTGATATACTCATATTTTCTAAAACAACTCAAATCAAATCAAATCAATCCTAACAACTCAATCAATTACTAATCCTAAATTATCTCTTCCTAAATTTGAACTCCTATTACTTTTAACAAAATTGGCACATGTGGCACAACTTGGCTTGCAAGCCGTCCGTTAAAACCCTAGGCCACATGACTCGACCGACTGACTAGACTGCCACATGGCTGCTATGCCATGTGGATTGTCCACATGGCCATTTGTGCCACGTGGTGATGTCACGTGGCTTCTTCATTCTTCACAGTCTTCTTGTCATTAAGTAACAAAGTCGGGATCCTCTTCAAATGTGTAGGAAAGAGAGTGAGCTCTTGTAGGAAATTAGACACCCCACTTGGAGGTCTCCCAAACTTGGCCCAACACTTGTGTGTGTGATTTGTGTGCCCGTAATGCTAACAAGGTGGGAAGACTCAGCTCGAGCCTTGGCCTTATCCTTTCCCATGCCTTGCGTCACCTTCAGTAGTATCAACGCATTGTTTTTTGACACCACGATTCTACTGGACTTGACCTCTGGTTCTTCGAGTTTCTCGGGACGATTGTCGATTGTCTCAAGGTCCATCTCTTCGTCCACGATCGGAATTCGAACCTGTACAGGTTGATATCGAGGATGTAGCCTTGATAAGAATTTCGTTGCTTGCCATCTGGCACATGTATTGGCCTGCTTGTTGCAGCAGACTGGCTCGAAGGTCTTGCGCTCCTTGAATAAGTCCTCCATCTTCGAATAATACTTATAAAGGGGAACATCCCCTTGCTTAGTGGTCTAGATTCACACATAGATGTTGGTGATGCAGGTGTTACTTGACTTCTTGGAGTACCTTTTCTCGGAGGTCACCCAGATTTTAAATGTGGTCTTCATGTAAAGCATGTTCGAGGCTATTGAGTTCATCAATCAATTCATCACCATGTAATTTTCTTTCTCCTACTTCTTGGTCATGTCCTTGGCTTCAAGTGCCTCTTCCAATAGGACTTGCAGCTTGTCTTGGCCACCTATAAAGATTTTGAACGTCCTTGCTCATAGGATGTAGTTTGAGGCACCTTGGAGCTTGATAGTTGTGCCCTGAACAATCACCTTCCCTTCTCCTGTAGTCACTTGAGTCTCGTGGTTCGTCATCTCTATATTTGGATAATGAATCCCTCTCCACCTCTACACTCTGTGTAAGGCACTAGATGTGTGAGAGAAGAGACTCGTCGGGAATCCTCTTCTCGTCCCCTTAGGCCTTACGTAAGGCACCTAAGGACTTCCAAGGAGTTCTTGAGAGAACTCCCACTTTGATAGAGAAGCCACGAACATTGGGGCTCCGGTGCGTGTGGGAGATTCACGCACAATAGGAAGCTTTCTTATGTGTGAACTCTCTTCTCCTTTCTCCTCTTGTTCTATGTGAGGAAAAAAAAAATGAAGTAGGCTTAGACCGATGGCTCTGATATCTTATGGAGAATAGTGGAGTGTGGCGAGCCTAGGCACGAGATTGAGAGAGAGAGCATTGGTAAGGGAGAGAGAAGTTGGGAGAGGAGTTGTAAAAGATGGAATCTTGTTTATTGCAACTCAAGAAATAATGTGGATATTGTTCTCTATTTAAAGAGAAACAATCCCATTACTAGAAATAGAAAACAAAAATCCTAATTGATCCTAACAAGGCACAATTATTTCTACTAAATAAAGTGACACTTGGCATAAAATAAAAAACAAACAAATACTAATGGTTGTATGGCCTTATTGGATGCAGATGGGGGTCCACGTGGAAATGGTGCCACATGGCAGTCCATGTGGCCTATTATTTTCATCACAACTATCCTAGTTTGTTACCTATTATTTAGCATATCTGGACAAGTTGATTGTGGATACTCGTAAACAATATAGTTTGCTAGATAAGCATGTTGCCTCACCGTTTTCTATTATAATTTACCGAGTCCAACACGCTCGTCCCCCTCTTCTTGAGTACCTACAAAAGTTTGCAATCTTTTGGCACTGAATGAAATGTTCAAATAAAACCATGTATGGCTTCTAATTTTATCAATATATATCATACTCCTACCAAGTACTTACAAAAGTTTGCAATCTGTTGACAATGAATGAAATATTGAAATAAAACCATGTATGGCATCTAATATTATCAATATATATCATAAAAATGATTGATAGTTACAGCGATTCATAAAGATTTGAATATTACTGGACAATATAATTTGAGGAATTGTCCTCTATCGAGATTTGGATACTGTTTGATCAGCAAGTGTTGGAGTTTTTTCTTGGTTACAAAATACTAGAGATATTTGCCTTGGGTGCAGTGAATGAACGAAACAAAATTTGTTTCCAATTCCTAACCATGTGTTCTGTCATACATCTCTATGTTCAAAGGCTGTGGCTTTTTACTAATGTTTTCAAGAGCTCTTGCTTACTATAGCTTCCAGTCACCATGCTCAATTGTGGGGAAAATGAGGGGTAAAATGGATCTCTACTGTATTCCTATTTCTGATCTCAAAGTTGAGGAGCTCAATCATCCCTGTATTGGGTATTTGCCTTTTTGTTCCTTTCTCCCCTGAAGGGTGTATTGGGTACTTGCATTGGTTAGCAAACAGAACAGATACTGAAAAAACTGCATTCTTCATATGTGACTTTGTTGATTTTTTCTTTTCTTTCCCTTTTTAAAATTCCTTTCCTAGGCAATGGAGACATTGGCTGCTTCTGTCTCAATAAAGCCTCAGAAACTAGCCTTAGAAGATAAATCCAATAGTACCATAGATTCAGTGAAGCGTCCTGCACCATTGACTAGTGGTTGTAGAGTTGAAGGGTTTGTGCGTGTTAAAAAGGTATTGCATTTTTTGTTGTTTATCTTGAGTTCACTTATAATGATTTAATTTCTTGGATAGGATGTCTTATTTGCTGACTTTTGTTGAAGAAGATGGAGATTTTGGTCCATGATTTTAGATTTTCTGCATATTGATTTAGAAAGGATCTAATAATTTTCTTAGTTTTTAATCAATTTCAAAATAGTCGACAAAATTAACCAAATCTACTTTCAACTGAAATATAGTGAATTGGTTTTTTTCTTAGTGACAGGTCAACTTTTTGCCCAATTGTTGGTTGTATTCTTGCTTGCATTGAAATTTTGTGCTCTTGCCTCACACTTGGGCTTGATTGTAGGTAGCTTCTAAATCTATTTTATTCACAACCTAATCAGCTTCAGTAATTAGGACCGACTGGGGCAGATATTTTTGGGCAGAGATAATCTACAGAGGACAAAATCAACAGGCAATGATTTTGAAAAAGACTCAGGGTTGTCCCAACTGATGCATGTAAAGAAGCAGTGAAAAGATTTGCATACAACACATACCCCAATCATTTAAACTGATACTTATAACACCATACTGCACCATATATATACTCGAATGTCAAACAGACCGCTAGTAAAGTGATGCATTATCTCTGCACATCCATGTAAAGTATCAGTATGTACATTTGAAGCTGGGCATCTGTATGCCACAATCCCGTCAAATTTTGAAAGCTGTTGGAGATTTCAATCAAAAGGAGGCCTAACTTGTCTTAAATTGATAATTTCTGATGTATGAGATACAGAATCAAAAAATTCAACTGGGCTGGGTGTGGCAGGGGTGTCAAAGGCCTATTTCCTTTTTACCATCTAGTGCTGCATCTATCCTAATGATAGCCTACATTGTATTAAGAAGTAAAGTCTGTATCTCTCCGTATATGATCTGGAATCTGCATCTTCTAAGAAATTGAGGATGTATTCAAAAGTTTTCTAAAAAATATAAGTTGGAAAGTTTATTATTGTTTGCACTATTTCACAAAGGCTGGATGGTGCATTGCAAAGGTTAGATGGTGCCTCTAAGAATCAGGGTGGGTTTATGCCTAGTAAGTTCACTATTGAAGCATTCTTGGGTATATGATGGGGATCTAAATAGTCAAGAAGTTGCATATGGTTTTTATTATCTTAGAGAAGGCCTATTGTGAGAAGTGAAATAGCTTTTCTTATTTCTCAAGGAAACCTTAGCCTCTCTTTTATAGAAGAGAGAATTGGATAAATTTCCAACCCAGAATAAAAAATAGTGATAGCCCTCTCAAAAGCACATGTTAACACTCCCTCTTAAGTTGGGGCATATATATCTGCAAGCCCCAACTTGTCACACAAAATCATGCCTCTTCATCTTGAGTGCCTTGGTGGGGATGTCTGCCAGTTGTAACTCTGAGATGTTGGGAGTGTTAATCCTTCCTTCCATGGCTGCATTCTTGATAAAATGGTAATCTACCTCGATGTACTTTGTATGCTCATGGAAAATCGGCTTGGAAGCAATATAAGTCGCCGATTGGTTATCACAGGTTAAGAGGAACATGCGTCTCAACCTTCATTCCCATGTCCTGTAGGAAGCCCAGCATGGGCCATGGTGTGGTAATTTGCCTTAGCACTGGAACGGGTGACCACACTTTCCTTCTTGCTACGCCAAGAAGTTATATTACCACTGAAGAATAAGAAATACCCTGAAGTAGAATGACGATCCTCTGTAGACCCAGCATAATTTGCATTAGAATAGGCCATTATTTCCATGGACCTATTATCTTTGTAGTAGAGTCCTCAACCAGCATTACCCTTAGGGTACCTCAAGATGAGGCATACCTCATGACAGTGACTGTAGCATGGTGCCTGCATATGTTAACTAGCTCTACTGACTACAAAGCTGATGTCTGGTTAAGTGATGGTTAGGTACAGTAGTCATCCTACTAGATTGCGATATCTAGTAATATCCTTATATAAGGGATCATCCCCTTGCGTACTATGACCATATCGTGCCTCAACTTGGATACAAGAAGGCTTAGCTCCCAGAAAACTAGCCTCCTTAAGTACCTTTAGAGTGTACTACCTCTGTGACAATGACAGATGCGATCCCTATTTAACAACCTTAATCCTAAGTATCATTGGTTGCCAAGGTCCTTGGTCACAAAGGTTGACTACAGGAAAGTCTTGGTCTGACAAATACCTTTCTCATCATCACCTATTAGAATCATGTTATCTACATAAACTGTTAGGACTACAACCTTACTCGTAGCTACATCCCCAGTCTTCGGGATGAAAATAGAGTGGCCAGAGGATGACCGTTGGAAACCAATTGTCCAAATCTCTAAACTCAGGCACAAACCACGCCCTCGGACTTTGCTTCAGCCCATAAATAGCCTTCCTCAGATGGCACACATGCTCTCCCTGAATATTATACACGGGTGGTTGTCTCATGTATGCTTCTACTAGATCTCGATATAAAAAAAATTCTTGATATCCAGTTGGTACAATTGTCAATCATGATTGATTGCCACTGAAATAATAATCATGTTGGACAAGATACATGCCATGGGAGAAAACATCTCTAGGTAGTCAATGCCATATGTTTGTGTAAAACCTTTAGCAACCAGTTTAACCTTGTACCTATCAATCATGTCATCGGTCTAGTACTTGATGGTATTGACCCATGTTGGTGTTAGAGCATCGCGATCGTATATTTTGATGATAACAAAACACGTGTCATTTAACATTTGCACTTGAAGTCTTAGATTTCAGGTTAATTGCAAATGGAGACGTGGTTAGACGAAGTTCGAGCTCGCATACAGAACGAATTGGAGGAGCTTGATGGAGAACAAAGGAGATTCGCGAGGAGCGATAGTTTGAAGAACGAAGGAGATGAAGAATATGATAGATTTCCTTTCCTTGTAATCTTTGTAATTTTTGTTTATTTTGCTGCTCTTTATTTTGTTACTTAGATTCATGTTAAAGAGCCTCAAAGTACCCTAACAGTAGTCTTAGGAACACCTGCGCAACTCTAGGATACTTAGGTTTTCTGTAGGGAACTTAGAAAACCAAAATAGGGTTCAAACAGACTTTTGAAAATCAGACGTTTGATAAATACTTTTAAGAATCTAACTGTTGACTCGGACGTTCGATAATGTTTAGGTTGGACTTAGTTCTGTCTGATGAAATCAGATGTCTAGACCTTAGTCCAGATGTCTTAGAAGATGTCTGATGATTTTGCCAGACGTCCAATTAGTGGACCGTTGGCTGCCTTAGTAAACACTGAAGGAAATGACCGTTGCCTCGTATAGACTTCCGTAGAGGATCCCAGATGTCTTATACATGACCGTTTTGCATCGGCTGACCCAAAATCTCTTCTCAGAGATTTTATAGTCGTTGCACTCTATTGGAAATTCATTCCCGTAGAAAAGTAGATTTCTAGACGTCCAGATATCACTCCAGACGTCCTGTATGTCGTCTGATGACAATTCACTAGAACCCTGTTTAGATCTGATTTAAGTTAGGAAGGAAACTCGCCTAATATCAGACGTCCGACTTTGTTCCCAGACATCTTAGATTGGTTTTCCAGACGTCCGATGCCAGGATCAGACGTCTGACAACCCTGTCGGTGTAATGATTAACCCTGATTTCAGCTTGATTTTCTTGGAGCTTGCACCCAACGGCTATGGAATCCTTCCAAGGCCTTCCAAAGCCTTTCTAGGGCCTCTATAAATAGAGAACCCTTGACACTCAAACATACACCAAGACACATCCAAGCTACATACTTTCCACTCTTTAGTGTATAAAAGATCATATAAAAGAAAGCTCTTGGTCTCCAAGCTTAGTTCTACACCTAAAGAGCTTGATTCTTGTTGTGCACCCACTCTCCCTCCGCGATTATGAGAGCGACAAAGCGCTACCGCGTGGTTCATGATCCGCGTCATCGACGCATTTCTTGCAAAGGGAAGCATCCTAACTCCTATATAAGCTTAGTTTAAGAATATCTTTGTTGGCTCTAGAGGACTATTTGTATTTTACTTTGTTATTTGGTTGGGTATTCGCGTTGTGAATTCCCGTCTCCTTCATGAGACAATCCTTCTCGTGAAGAGAAGGGGTTTGAGGTACGCTACCCTCGTATAAAGTAGCGTGGTTGTAATTGAGGTTGTACTATCCTCGCTTAAGTAGTACGTTAGTGGATTTGATCAACTTGGTTGATCGGAAAATCCTAACTCGAGAGGGTTAGGTGGTAGTTTTCACTCGGTTTGGGTTTCCACCTAAAAATCATTGTGTACTTTGTGTGATTGCTATTTTGTGAGATTGTTTTATATTTTAATTTCGCATTTTTACGTCACGCTGATTTCACCCCCTCCAAGTAGGGATTTACAATTAGTATCAGGGCAGGTTCTTACAAGATCGGAGTAACACCCGGCAAGAAGATTATGGAGGGGAGCAGTTCCGCAATCCGGATCTCCGAGGGGTAGTCCACAACCCGTCCGCTATTCCTCGACGGGAGCAACTACCCCTACTGGAAGCCGCGGATGAAGACTTGGCTTCAAGCCAATGACTTTACGATTTGGGTCAGGTGCGAGACGCCATTTGACATCCAGAGAAACCCGCGGTAGGCTACTCGCAACAACAAATTCGTGAACTCTCTTTGAATGTGAAGACCATGAACACCCTTTACTGCGTGCTCAGCCCGGAGGAGTTCAACCGAATCTCGCAATGCACCACCGCATACGAGATCTGGCACACACTTGAGGTAACTCACAAGGGTACCTCCAAGGTAAAGACTTCCAAAATCAATTTACTTTTTCAAGAATTTGAATCTTTTTCTATGAAGTCTAACAAATCTTTAAGTGAGATGAATACTATGTTTACTCTCATTGTAAATAATTTGAAAGCTTTAGGGAAGACCTTCATCAAGGGGGAGCTTCAAGGAAAGCTACTCCGTTCCCTTAGACTAGAATGGGAGCAGAAGGTCACCGCGATTGAGGAAGCAAATGAGGTGGAGGAGCTTAACATGGAAGATCTCCTAGGCAATCTAATGGCCTACGAGACAAAGCTGAATCAGAAGAAGGATACACCGGAGCCAAAGCTGAAGAAGACCCTTGCATTCAAAGTTGCATTGGATAGCGAGGTAAGTTCCGACGACGAAGACTTTAAGTTTTTACTTAAAAAGTTTTCCAAGT
The DNA here is from genome assembly GCA_037157565.1 of Thalassia testudinum. Taxonomy (NCBI): domain Eukaryota; kingdom Viridiplantae; phylum Streptophyta; class Magnoliopsida; order Alismatales; family Hydrocharitaceae; genus Thalassia; species Thalassia testudinum. The sequence goes on along the minus strand of JAZHRO010000035.1, from coordinate 58,511,255 downwards.
TTTGTAGGGAATCAAAGAAAGAGAAGGAGAAGAAGAAAAGCCTGAGACATTGCTACCACTGAAACGAGAAAGGGCATCTGTGACCAGAATGCCTTCCTCAAAAAAGAGAAGAAGGAAATGGAGAAGTCTAAGGAGAAGGTGTTCCAAGCAACTTGGGTCGACTCGAGTTCAGAGGAAGAAGAGCAGAACCCCAATGAAGAAACCGCTTGCTTTGGTTTCATGGCCAAAGGAAGTGATAGCAACAGCGAAAGCGGAAGCGACTCCGACAACGAGGTAAATTTCGATTTACAAAATGCATTTAATGAGCTTTTTGAAATTAGTAAATCACTTAAGATAGAAAATAAAAATATTAAAAAGAACCTTAGTTTTCTTAAAAATGAAAATGAAAGGTTAGAAAAATAACTTAAGGATTTAGAAGCTAGTCCTAAAAATGATGACTTAATTAATGAAAATACTAAATTGATTGAGGAGAATGCTAGTCTAAAGTTAGAAATTTCTGATTTAAAGACTAAGATGAATATTATAGAAAAAGAAATCGCATGTCTTAGGGAAAAATCAAATAATTTGATAAATAAGGTAGATAACTTATATAGCCTTAAGGTTGAGAAAGGATCTCCATCAAGGAGACCCACTAATAAATCCAGATCCAAGCTCACTTGGATACCGAAGAAAGATTTGGAATCTTGTTTTGTAGGTTTCAAGGGTGATTACAACACAAAAGACTGGACATACAAGCTCAAGGCTGGTCAACTCGAGTTGGGAGGACGAAAGAGTAGACCAAGGAAAAGGACAAGAAGACCGATGAGACGGCAAACAAACGATGGATCCGCCGCACGTCGATCACCAGACTGGAGACTGATGCCAATGCTCGAGCCTCCAAGTTACGGATGGGAGCACCATCCAATGTGGCATGCACCATCTCCATTTGGGCCATTTTATTAGCCATGGTAGGTGAGGTAAAATCCTTTACCCCATCCTTTTATCATTAAGCATATAGATAGGGGGAGTTTAAATTATGAGCTAATTGTCAATTATAAAGGAGGAGATGTAAGTTAGCTATATTTACTTTAGAAAGAGAGAAAAATAATAGCTATCTTGTTACAAAAAGGGGGAGGACATTACTCTTGTTAAAAGAAATTTAACTTATTTATAGAAAAGCATGTTTAAGGGGGAGTGATAGGAAATTTAAAATCAATTAAACCTTTTTGATAATGTCAAAAAGGGGGAGGATTTTTCTTTTGCATTATTATTTATGGTTTTGTCATCATCAAAAAGGGGGAGATTGTTGGTGCTAGAGCACCGCGATCGTTTATTTTGATGATAACAAAACACGTGTCATTCAACATTTGCACTTAAAGTCTTAGATTTTAGGTTAATTGCAAATGAAGACGTGGTTAGACGAAGTTCGAGATCGCGTTCAGGATGAATTGGAGGAGCTTGATGGAGAACAAAGGAGATTCGCGAGGAGCGATAGCTTGAAGGAGATGAAGAATATGATAGATTTCCTTTTCTTGTAATCTTTGCATTTTTGTTTCTTTTGTTGCTCTTTATTTTATTACTTAGATTCATGTTAAAGAGCCTCAATGTACCCTAACAGTAGTCCTAGGAACACTTGCGCAACCCTAAGATACTTAGGTTTTCTGTAGAGAACTTAGAAAACTAAAATAGGGTTCAAACAGACTTTTCAGACGTCTAATCTGGAAATCAGACGTCTGATAAATACTTTTATGACGTCTGACTGTTGACTCAGATGTCCGATAATGTTTAGGCTGGACTTAGTTCTGTCTGATGAAATCAGACGTCCAGACCTTAGTCCAGACGTCTTAGAAGATGTCTAATGATTTTGCCAGATGTCCAATTATTGAACTGTTGGCTGCCTTAGTAAATACTGAAGGAAATGACCTTTGCCTCGTATCAGACATCCGTAGAGGATCCCAAATGTCTGATACATGACCGTGTTGCCTTGGCTGACCCAAAATCTCTTCTCAGAGATTTTATAGTCGTTTCACTCTCTTGAAATCCATTCTTGCAGAAAAGTAGGTTTTCAGACGTCCAGATATCACTCCAAACGTCCTGTATGTCGTCTGATGACAATTCACTAGAATCCTGTTTAGATCTGATTTAAGTCAGGAAGGAAACTCGCCTAAAATTAGACGTTTGACTTTGTTCCCAGACGTCTTAAATTGGTTTTCCAGACGTCCGATGTCAGGATTAGATGTCTGACAACCTTGTCAGTGTAATGATTAACCCTGATTTCGGCTTGATTTTCTTGGAGCTTGCACCCAACGGCTATGGAAGCCTTCTAAAGCCTTCCAAAACCTTTCTAGGGCCTCTATAAATAGAGAACCCTTGACACTCAAACATACACCAAGACACATCCAAGCTACATACTTTCCACTCTTTAGTGTATAAAAGATCATATAAAAGAAAGCTCTTGATATCCAAGCTTAGTTCTACACCTAGAGAGCTTGATTCCTGTTACGCACCCGCTCTCCCTCCACGATTACGAGAGCGACGAAGTGCTACTGCGTGATTCACGCATCTGCATTTTCGACGCACTTCTTTTAAAGGGAAGCATCCTAACTCCTATAGAAGCTTAGTTTAAGAATATCTTTGTTGGCTCTATAAGACTATTTGTATTATACTTTGTTATTTGGTTGGGTATTCGCGTTGCGAATTCTCGTCTCCTTCGTGAGACAAAATCTTTCTCGTGAAGAGAAGGGGTTTGAGGTACGCTACTCTCGTATAAAGTAGCGTGGTTGTAATTGAGGTTGTACTACCATCACTTAAGTAGTACGTTAGTGGATTTGATCAACTTGGCTGATCGGAAAATCCTAACTCGAGATGGTTAGGTGGTGGTTTTCACCTGATTTGGGTTTCCACCTAAAAATCATTGTGTACTTTGTGTGATTGTTATTTTGTGAGATTGTTCTATATTTTAATTTCGCATTTTTACATTATGCTGATCTCACCCCCTCCAAGTAGGGATTTACAACCCAGTGATAGTCCATAGCAATAGCTTTAGGCGGACATGGTACCAGGTCCCATGTTCCTCTAGATTGGAGAGCTTGCATCTCTTCATCCATGACTGCATGCCACCTAGGATCTTGAGAACCCTGACTGTAATATCTGGGAATAGTAGCACAGTAATAGTGGAAGCAAACTGTCTAACCTCTCCCTCCATGTGAGAAGTTCAAGAGTAATGAGACATAGGATGTAAGGTTCATGACCGGTTGGGATTTTTTAATGAATTGATCTCTTACCATCGAATCTGACTCATTAAGAAGTGGCTGGAGAGGGGTCTTGAGACATTGTAGGAGTAGCTAGTCGACGATGGTAAACTTAAGTCTTTCTGGGGCTTAATTTTATGCTGGAACTTTCCTCAGAGTAACAGAGTACCTTCTTAAAGAAGGTTACATCTGCAGTGATTTTATAATGCTTGTGCACAAGGTCATCATTTGTAGTCTTTCTGAGTGCTGGAGTAGCCCAAAAGGATACACTTCACTGCTCTCGAGGAAAATTTCTCTTGTTTCCCATGTGCTTTGAAAAAGTATGTGCTCCCAAACACCCGTAGAGGCAAGGCAAAAGGGTTGTCACACTTTGGATGCAATACCTGATATGGAATACACCCATAGAGCACAGAAGATGGGACCTTGTTGATTAGGTAGGCGTTGATGAGTATGTCATCACCCTAGAATTGCTTAAGCACTCTCATATGGATTATCAATGTCTGTGCAACATCTAGAAGATGCCTTCACTTGCGCTTTGCCACACCATTATGCTGAGATGTGTGAGCGTAAGATCTCTGGTGAATGGTCTCATGTGTACTAAAGAAGTCTTGCATCTCCCTTTGAACAAACTCCATGGCATTATCATTCCAGAACACTCTAACAATAGTAGAATATCGCGTCTGAACCTCTGTAAAGAATCTCTGAGTAATCTGCGGTATCTTCGATCTAACTTTCATTAAGACCTAGGTGAGACGGTCATGATCATCGACAAACACTGCATGGTACCTGTGTCCTGTATTCGATACTCTCGCTGGCCCCACACATTACAGTGGACCAAATCAAAGAGGATAACTCTCACCCCTCTACGTCGTAGTGGAAAGGTACTCCTACAAGGCTTCTACAGCTGACAATCCTTGCACTCAAGTGACAATGAGTCTGGTAACTTGGGATACATCTGGCGCATCTTCCCAACTGAGGGATGTCCAAGTTGCCTATGCCAAAGCTAGGGATCACTAGAAATGGACACTGCTCTAGCACCAAAAGTGGGTGCATCCAGGTAGTAGAGTCCATCTATCTCTATTCCATCAACAATCATCTCATTGGTGAGTCTATCCTGAAAGTAACAATGTTTTTGTTGTCAAAAACAAATTTGCACTGAAGGACCTGACATATCTTGCTGATCGACTGTAGACTCATGGAAAGCTCTGGGCCACAATGCACATCTCCAATCTTCAAAGTAGAGGAAACCTAGACCTCTCCAACTATGGTAACTAGAGAGATTGCTCTATTAGCAACTCGAACTTCTTGGATTTCACATGGCCTGGATACATTCTTCAACTCATCTGTCTCTCCCAGCAAGATGAATCAAAGCATTAAAGTTAATGACCCATGGTTTAAGGCTCCTATTGCTCTTCCTTGATCCTCCATAAATAGAAAAAACAACACCATACTGAACTGATTTTTGCCTTTTGTTTAGGTGAAAATAACTCATCTTGCATGAGAGAATGGTAAGAAACTTCATCATAAATGGTGGGAGAAAGCTTATTACCAACCAAATCTTGGAACTTATCCGTGCGAGAAGACTCATTACGTAGCAAATCGGGGAGAAACCACTAACTCCTCTTTCGGACATCCCACACACACACAGCGGCCCCCCAATAGCTGCAGTTGGCTGTTAGTGCTCGTTCTTGCTGCTGTTGTGCTCCCCTCTGTCTTCCAGCGACGCTACTAGAGAGGCCACTTACTTTAGATGTGTTTTCTGTTGGTTTGTTGATTAAAGCGAAGGAACTTGTACTTTTATTTTGAACTTGTATTTTTTATTTGGAACTTGTGCTTTTATTTTAAAATAGTACTTTTGTTTCGTTGGTATTATTGTGAGCTTGAAAATAGTTTAATTTTATGCAATGATATTTTACTTTTTGATGTATCATGTATGTGTGTGTCTATATACATGGGTGTGTGTGTGTATTAAAAAAATGCCTGACTGAGTACTTTCCGACTACTTCCCCGCATACCGTGTACTCCTTAGTCAGTGGCCTGGTCGACTAAATACTGACTACTGACTTTTACAACACTTAACAAATAAGAAAACAGTCCAAAAAATATAAAGGAAAAGATAACTAGAGTGCTACGCTAACACTTCCCCTCGAGCTGGAGCATATATATTAATGATGCTCAGCTTGGAATAACATTTGTCAAATGCAGATATAGAAAGAGGCGTCGTAAATATATATGCAATATGATCTTCAGAAGCAACAAAAGTAGTGTAGATAATCCTATGTTGTATCAAGTCTATGATGTAATGGCAATTAACCTCAACATGCTTTGTACGTTCATGAAACATTGGGTTATTTGCAACGTAGGTAATAGCGCGATTATCACACCTCGTCTCCATTGGTCCCTCCACCTTAACATGCAAATCCTGCAACACTGATTTGACCTAGACCTCTGTAGTTGTTTGTGCCATAGCACGATACTCTAATCTTGCCCTTGACCTGGACACCACCTGCTATTTCTTTCTCTTCCAAGTTAAAAGATTGTTTGCCACATAAGTATAAAAATCAGTTGTCGATTTTCTGTTTGCCATGCAATCTGCATAGTCGGCATTGGAATAGTCAACAATACTCATATATGTACCTTTTTGAAATAGAATGCCTTTGCCAGGTGCGTTCTTCACATATCTAAGCACCTATGTAAAAGTATCCCAAATACTGCTTGGTTGGTTTGTCAATGAATTGACTGACTTTTCCTACTGCAAGAGAGTGATCAGGATGTGTAATAGTAAGATATAATAGCCTACCAACCAATTGCCTATAAGATTTGTTGTCTATAGGAGGAGAGTGTATCATAGAGATGTCCTTTGGGATCCATTGGTATATTAGTAGTTTTAGACTCTAGCATCCTTGTCTCCTGCAACACATCAAGAGCATACTCGTGTTGACTTAGGACAATACCTTTTTTGCTACGTGCCACCTCAATGCCTAAGAAATATCAGAGTTCACTTAGATCCATCGTCACAAAGGTTTCAGCCAACTTTTTCACCTCAGCTATCCCTGTAGTGTCATATCCTGTAAGAATAAGATCATCAACATAGACAAGGTGTGCCACAACTCCTTTTGTACTCTTCCTGATGAAGAGCGAATGATCAATAGAAGATCTCACAAGTCCCATAGTCTGTACTTCCTCTGACAGTCTCTGAAACTAAGCCCTCGAGCTTTGCTTTAGTCCATAGATGACCTTCTTCAGTCTACAGACACTCCCCCTTCGGCATAAACCCTGGAGGTTGTTGCATGTAGACCTCCTCCTGAAGATCACCATACAGAAAGGCATTCTTCACATCCAGTTGATGAAGTGGCCAGTCATAATGAGCAGCAACTGACAACAGAATATGAACAATAGGAAGCAGTGCTACAGAAAAGAAAGTATCAAAGAAATCTACCCAAATGTTTAGGTAAATCCCTTTGCTACCCATGTTGCTTTGTAGTGAGATATGGTGCCATCTGGGTTGTACTTGAAAGCAAACACCCAGCGACATCCCACTGTTCTGGTGTAGCTGGGCAAAGTAGTAAATTCCCACGTCCCTTTATAGTGTAAAGCAGCCATCTCTTCTTCTATGGCCTTACGCCACTTTGGATCTAACATGGCTTGCTGATGGGAAGTAGGAATCTGTGTCGCAGAAAGAGTAGTAGTGAACATAGCAAAAGATCTTCCAAGGTTAGCAGTAGACACTGCTTCAATAGTATAGTAGTGGGCACAACTGCGAGGGGCATTCCAAACAACAATTGGAAGGCCAAGATCCTCCTTTATAGACTCAGTAACAGTAGGAGGTGTAGCTTGCTGCTCAGTAGGAGAGGTAGAATCATTAGAGGTACCTACACAATCACCATTAGGACAACTCATGTTAGTATCAACACATACCTGACAAGGGGAGGAGACAAGTGGTCGAGGTGGTGGGGGGTTATGTTTTTTATGCCATGTATGCTGTCTGTATGTAACAAGTAACTTGTGTACATGAGTAGTTTCTGCCTCCTGCCTACTAGTGGCCTCTGTAGTAGTGGTATCCTCATTATGAGTAATAGGATTCTGCTCCAAAGGAACTTGGTGGTACTGGCATAGGAACTGAGTCTCCCTTAAACAACTGATGACCATCTGTAGAGAAGTATGGAATAGGCTTATGAAACGTGACATATGCAATCACATAATGCTTCTTGCCTCATGGGTCATAACATCTGTATCCTTTCTGAGTGCTATCGTATCCCAAAAAGACACTTCGCTGCCCTTGGAGTAAACTTATCCCTACTAGGTCCTAAAACATAGACAAAGGTTAAATAGCCAAAAACACGAGGTGGCACAGTAAATAATTCCTTCTATGGGTGAGGGACTTGCCATGGAACCTGTTCCTGAGTAGTTGAGTTGGGCAATCTATTAATCAAGTAACATGCAGTTAACATTACATCTCCCTAGTAGACTTGTGGCACATTATGTTGACTAAGTAACGCTCTAGCCACATCTAACACATAATGGTGTTTCCTCTCAACTACCCCATTTTGCTGTGAGGTATGGGGGCATGATGTCAGGTAAACAATCCTAAGAGATTTGTAAAAAGTTGCTACTTTGGTTGTGCAAAACTCTAAGGCATTGTCAAAACGTACAATCTTCACAATGGTAGAAAATTAAGTCTTTATTTGCAAAATAAATGTCTCAATCATAGACCCAACATCTAATTTATTCTTTAGTAAAAACAACTATGACATCTTGGAAAAATCATCCACAATAAGCAAATAGAACCAATGACCTAGTCTAACACTCTACTAGGGCCCCATCTATCCATATGCAGTAAATCAAAAATAGCAGCAGAACTTTGAGAAGAATTAAAATGAAAACTGGCTCTGTGATGCTTTCCCAGCTGACACGCATCACATAAGATCTCAGTAGTAGGCGAAATATGAGGGATAACATGTCACAGCTTGTTCAGTGAAGGGTGCCCAAGATGACAATGCCACTGAAGAGCTGTATCAGCATTAAAAGCGACCTTGCCTAGACACATAGCAGCAAAAGGAGATTGGATCAGGTGATACACACCCCCTCTTCATGTTCTCCACTAATCGTCCTCGCCGTGAGTTTGTCTTGAAAGATATAACCCAACTCATTAAAAATGGCACGACAATGTAAATCTTTTATGATTCTGTTAATTGACAAAAGAACATTTGGTAGTGTCAGTGATGGAGTCACGACCACATCTCTATCATCTACTCTGCAATGTTTGCCATTTGCCACCCGAATAGACCTTCTAGGAGGAACAGTCTGAACCTGTCTAAAGCATGTCTGATCACCACTGAGATGTTAGGAGGCTCCTAAGTCTACTAACCACAAAGTATCATCAGAAATATCACTACCAGAGATAGAAGTAGAAGCTATACCTGTGGAGGCTAATGCAGCAGTATCGGCAGTAGTAGTCTCCTCGGTCAACGAAGTGAGATGCTGGACAACAACATCATAGTCAGCACGTGACATTGTGTCTCTTACCTTCTCAGAAGCAATAGCTTAGTTGGCCATAGGAGGTTTACCATGCTTTGACCAACAGGTAGCCTCCACATGTCCAACCTTGCCACAATGCAAGCATATGGTGGGGGCTTGCCTGTCGTGTCCCGACCACCACGTCCTCTCCCCCTGGTAAATGGTGAGCCACGTCCACCACGTCCTTCAGTAGCCACTAAGGTAGAAGTCTGTCCAACATCTGACAGGGATGGTTTAACAACTACCCTACTTACTCGACTATATGCTTCCTTAAGAGATGGAAGCTCCAGTAAGAGTTAGGATCTGGGACCTAGTAGCCTCATAATTTGGTCTAAGTCCATCCAAGAATTGAAGGACTGCATACTCTTACCTGTGCGCCCTTTGAGTGGCACAGGTGCATACAGGATGACAAGCATTATGCTTCTCTAGGAGCCCCTTCAAAGTAGCATGGTGCTGGGACAATGATTGGCCCTCCTGCTTCAGACCACCAATAGCATGATGGATCTCAAACACTTTGCTGGAATTCTTTTCGTGAGAATACACGTTACCAGAGACTCCCACATCTCCTTGGTCGTCTTATGGTACATGATACCATCTCCAATCTGCGGCTCCACGTAATTTATGATCCATGCTCGGATCATGGTATTATGTTTCTTCTAAGTGGTGTTCTTCCTTGTCTTATTCTGTGGCTCTATCTCCATCAGAATATGCTCCTTATCGTGTTCATTTATTGTCATGAGGAGCATTTGAGACCATTTAGCATAGCTGGTCTCATTCAACTTGGCGATAGGAATGAAGAAGGGAGTCTTGCAACTCCCAATGTCTGTAGCGGTAACCGATGATACATTCTCAAAACTTGAAGATGCTATTATGCCTTAGGACTACCATAGTTTGCCACCAAGAAGAATATGAAAAGCACCTTAAGATCTGAATTTTCATAACATCAGAGAGAGTGATTTGTTGATCATGAAACCCCTTAGAAAGAGATTTAGCGCATGCCATGGCACGGGGAAACCCTTAACAACGCCTCTAAGGGATGTTACTCTCCCTTGTCAGCAAGAACTACCAACCACCAGCTACCACTACCCGCAAACAGCGGCGTTAGTGGTCTAATCGACCATCACCAACATTGGGTGGCAGCAGCAGGAGACCCCACAGACGCAGCAATTGTAGGAGCTGGTGGCTTGCAAGGGTGGCGGTGGTGGCCCTATAGGAGGCAGCAACCCTGCTGGAGGGGTGGTGACCTATTGTAGGGACGGCGACAACCTGTAGGGGGGTTGGTTGGGAGAGAAGGTGGATTAGGTTAGGGTAGAGGGGTTCGGAGGCTAGTGTAGGTGGGATACCAGAGTGCCGATTTAGGATCGTCGTTCTGATAATAAGTTGGAAAAAATAAATGATTTTATTTCTCTAGAGAAACTCTACACCTCTTTATATAGAGAGGAGTGTTGGATAAATTGCAACATATACCATTTCTAGATGTTAACCAGTGGAGGTACAATTTGTACAAGGAGTTAGGCTAGATTGATGGAGTACTTTGGTATCATCATTAGTTTGCATCAAGAATCACCTTTAAGCCATGGATGAGTTTGGTGACACAAATTCAAGATGAGGTGTTATGTTGTATGCTTTTGTTGATGGATGGCATTGTATTGGATGAGACAAGAGATAAGGTAAATAGAAGACTTAAGTTTTGGAGAGAGGTCCTGGAAGCTAATGATGGATGGCATTGTATTGGATGAGACAAGAGATAAGGTAAACAGAAGACTTAAGTTTTGGAGAGAGGTCCTAGAAGCTAAAGGTTTCCTACTGAGTAGGACAAAGATTGAGTATGTGGGATTTAAGTTTAGTGATAGAGGGGACAAAAGGGGGATACATATGAGATTTCTCTTTCAAAGAAAAAGGTATGGTCACATAGAGTTAGTGATGATCTTGATGCATTAATTAAATAACGCTACAACACTAGGAGTACATAAATTTAAATACTTAATGTCACTTGATGGAGACATTCTTACAAACATTTTTCACAAAATGCCTCACCTTTTTAAAGATAGAAGCATTCCATTGTAGCTAAAATCACCTGAAGAATTGCAAAAGGAGTTGCACATTCCTGCTTGATCTTGAATGCCCCAAACCAAAAGGACGGTGAGAAATGATCCAAAGTAATGTCAGGTCACTATCTGCCTAAATCTCCTTAGCAAAAGGGCATTTAAAAAATAAATGTGAAGATTGAAACATGCATCACGAGGAAAGGTGTTTTAAATATTTAGGATCCATTTTACATCAAGATGGAGAAATTATGTTTACCAAGAGAATCATTATTAGTTACTTGAAATGGAGAGTAGCATTTCGTCTTTTAGGTAACAAGAGGATTCTCTTGAAACTTACAGGCAAGTACCATAGGGTACTGGTAAGGTTTGCCATGCTATATGATTTTTAGTGTTGAGTGTCAATAGGCATGTGTAAAAGATTTCTAGATGTTAAGATGGATGTGTGGCCAATGGTCATACAGAAAAAGATTGGATTCCCAATGAAATTATTAGGGAGATATTTTGGGTGGCGGCACCAATATAGGATAAAATGTGAGGGCTATGTTTATGGTTTGGGCATTTGCAAAGAAGCGTAGTTAATGGCACAATCGGGAGATGCGAGAAGTTGGATGCTGAGCCTTCCAAAAGGGGATGAGGAAGGCCAAAAGTGTGTTGGAAGGAAATGATTAGGCATGATTTTGATTCCTTTTGCTGGAGATTCTCGTGATCTCCACGTTGGAAATCTTCCAAGACTCCATGTTTTTCTTGAAAAGAGGAGAAGAAACAAATCCTCATGCCATGTTATTCTCTTTCCATATTTTATGTTTTCTATTTGGGATTATCCCTTTAGGAAATACGTTTAGGATTTGAGTTGATATAGTTAGAGAAATGTTTTACTTATTTTAGAAGATTGCATTAGGATTGGAAAGTAAGATTTGTCTCTCTATATAAAGAGACCAAATCCCATGATTTCCTTTTGAGTTTGTTAGTATGATTAGTCTAGACACTCCTTAAGTAATTTGTACCTCTTTGTTATTTTATATTTCTGCCTAAACATGTACTGCAATTTCCCTCCCACCTCTATATAAAGAGGTGTAGGATTTTATTGTTGAATACGATTTTTCATTTTGTCTGACTTGGTATCAAAGTTGCGATCCTAGATTGATGCTCTGATTTCCCACTAGCACAAAGCCTTCAAAACCCATCCACCTAAACCCTTCTCTCTCTCTCACTAACTGTTTCTCTTTTGCCACCCACCGACGATGGCAGGGAGCAGTAGCAGGCAACCGGCGGCGGCAAGGAGTGGCAGCAGGGCACCGACGGTGGCAGGGAGTGGCAACAAGCCACCGGTGGTGGCTTGCAATAGCAGATTGCCGTCGCCACCGACATTGGTGGTTTGGCAGAGGCCTGTTGCGTTGCCGAGGGGGAGTAGCATCCCTTAGGGACACTACTAGGGGTTTCCTTGTGCCCTAGCATGTGTCTTGCTTGATCCTAAGTGATCCTAAGGGGTGCGGTGACTCTTGGATGATTTTTAGGAGTTCTAGGTCTTAGATATCATATTCAAGAGACCATTATCTTCCTGATTTTGATGTTTTAGATTTGAAATCTTGTTTCAGATCACGGTTGGTTGCATTTTCCCTCTTATAGGCATGATGGCATCATCTGGTAGTTCAGAGGTGACATCGGATATTGCTACAGATGCATGGAGTTACAAGACTTTGTTCTTTGTTCCTATTGCAAAGCTAGATGAGACTAATTATGCTAGATGGTCTTAAATGTTCATTACCGTTGAGGGACATGATAAGGAACACATCTTGATGGAGACAGAGCCATAGGATGATCGGGAAATATGCCACGTAGAAGGATATTGGCATAGTCTGAGCATGGATCATGAATTTTGTTGTGCCTCGAATTGGTGATTGTATCATGTACTACAAGACTGCCAAGGGATGTGGGATTCCTTACATGATACGTATTCTCATGAAAAGAATTTTAGCAAGGTCTTTGAGATACATCATGAGATTTACAGTTTGAAGTAGGAGGGGTGGTCCTTGTCTCAGTATTATGCTACCTTGAAAGGGTTCTTGGAGAAGTATAATGCATGCAGACCTATCTGCATGTGTGCTACATAGAGGACATACAGGAGAGAGTTTGCAGTTTCTTGATGGGATTGGGCCTGAGTATGAGGCTGCCAGGTTAGAGATTTTGACGCTCTTTGAGCTTCCATCTCTTGAGAAGGCATACAATTGAATGAGTAGAGTGGCTGTGAACGTATCCACTCCAGATGTTGGACAAACTTCTGCTCTCTTGGTTACTGGTGGATGTAGTACTCCATCTACTAGGGGACAGGGCGTGGTCGGTGTTAGTCTGGTAGACCTCGGATTATATGCTCTCATTGTGGCAAGGTTGGACATATTGAGGCTATGTGTTGGTCTAAGCATGATAGACCTTCCATGGCTAACCAAGCCATTTTCTCAAATAAGTTGAGCGATATTGTGTCATGTGCAGGCTATGATGCAGTGGTGTAGTGATGTGCATACATCTGATTAACCTAAAATGTCTATTAATGCATATTCTTAGTGTCACATTAGCATTGTATATTGTAAATAGTGCATAACATACATAATAATGTATTTAGATCAAGTTGTATAAATTGTATAGTGTCCTTTTTATGGTCAAAGATAGGGTGACTTTTTATCGGGGCCTCGGATTGAAGATCCAACTGTACGGATTTGATCAGGGCGACGGTTAGAGTTCAACGACTCCAAGATTACCCTAATTGGACATCTGTAGCATCAGATAAAGATCGAGGAACCCTAAAGAGCAAGGGCCAAGATGGTGTTAATCTGCACCTCAGACGACAAATCCGACCGTACGGATGGGTTCGGATCGACGATCGCAACCTAACGTGCGAAAATCGATCCAATCCGACACCTGTGGCACCATTTACATCACTCAAAAGATGGACGACCTAGATGGCGTCATGTGGCGCCATCATAGCTGCCCAACACCAGCCGTAGCTCTTCTTCACTTGCTCGACAAATCTTAGTCCTTGGATGCCCATCCAACCACCGAGATCGCGCCACGCCATTGCTTATCCAGCTCTCTCCTCTACTGAAGACGCATGCAACGCTTGATCTCGACCATCGGATGAAGATCCAACGGCCGAAATTAGCCGTGCGCAAAACACTCCGTGGACACACACGCTCAGCATTGCGGTCGAGCACGCTACGAGAGCGTGCGATGCACGTTCGAGCCTGCATTCGCTGCGTGAGGACGGATGATTGGAGCCGCACGATGCGCATCCAGTGGCAAAGATTGAGCAATAGCGCCTAAGCGCGATTAGATGCGCGGTGCTTACGCGCGATCGCACGCGGGCGCACGGTGTGGGCGTAGGCAATTTAAGCCGTTCGATCTCTTGATCGGACGACTGAGAGCACGCGAACGTGCGCGAGCGTTGAAGGGCACGGAGGCGAGGGGGCACGTGAGCGGTGCACACGTCGGCCACGTTCAGGCATTTAGTGATGAATAAATCCGTCACTAAAGGTCCTGAATTAATGTTTTTTAAGTTGTAATGTTCAAAATGCTCCCACTCCTTGCAATTATAAAAGGAGACCCATACCATATGGATTTCTCATCCCTTCTCTTCTCTCCCTCTCTAAAGCTTAAGAGAAGCTTGTCCCACCTCGGGATGCTCCTTAAGAACTAAAATCAAGTTTTCGCCCCCGTTTCGGAAGTGGATCTAGCGACGACAACGACGTGCTGCCTTGTTCCCGTTCCTCCTGCTTCGTCCTTCCCGCTATGTTCCTCGTCTTCCAGGCGTTGTCTCATCCGGCTTGTCCTCCAAGCGATCATCGAGGAGGATAACTTCTCTCCCATTCTTTTTTCTACTTTCTAGAGTAGAATTTTCTCACTTCCTAGTTGTAATAATTTCTTGCTTTCTAGTGTAATCTTTTCTCGCGTTCTTAGTTGTAAAAACATTTGTAATATCAAGTGAATGCTCTCTCTCTTATTGTCTATATTGATTCCATTTCATTGTGATTTTTTCGCCCTTTAAACAAACACAAAAATATAATTGCTAATTTTGATCGATGTAGTCTCCCTAAGTTCGACCCGAGATTTCTTTACAGATTTTTCGGTATAAATTTTATTTGTTGAACGGATTTCTTCGCTACTCATCACAAATAATCTTGCTTGAAAACCCAGGTTGTGCACGTACTTACACACTCAATTGATCATCAAGGGCACAACCTATTTTAAGGGTCCACCACATTCCATAAGCACTACAATCCCAGGTCTCAATAAAATCGAGTAGACGGTCTTAAGGACTGATTCGCTCTTTGGGGTCTAGTCTGAGATTGTTTACGATTAACCTGCTTGTACTGATTAATCTGATGTCTAGCTAGGGGAGTACCGTCAAACGACCGCGGTTGGGGGTACATTAGGAACCGAAGACGCAAGCTGAAGGAAGAACCTTCTCCCCAGTTCCTCCTAACTGGTTGGACCGAGCGGACACAAGTAGACTAAATCGTTTATACTTAAGGCGGGTTTTGAAAGCCTGTAGATCCTTAGGCTACCCCACTTAAGGACAGACTTGTTTTGTTGTGCTGTAGGGTTCTTATCCCCAGTCCTTTCAACCTTTTTCTAGTTTATGCTGGAAGGTCATTGAATCCCCGATTGGAAGGATCACTAGAGTATTCTAGGAGGCGTAAATTGGATTTTGGCCAAATTGATCCCATGGCCGATCAACAGCCTCCTCTGTCACAGGATCCACAGGAGGTATTTCGAAGGCAGTTGGAATAAATTGTAGAGAATGCAAGAATGGTTCCAAAGAATGCAGAGCGTTCAACCCTTGAAGGATTTTTATGATCCTTCAAATTACGGGCAACGTCCCGGTGTCCAGATTCCTGTCGGAGACATAGAAATCAAGCTTCAAGTATTAAGCCTGATCAAACATTTCCATGGGCTTGGCTCTGAAGACCCGTTTCAGCACTTGGAGGATTTGACCACTTTGGTTCAGACCACCAAGGTGCGAAACGTGAATGAGGAGCAAATGATCATGAGGCTCTTCCCCCACTCTCTTTAGGATAAAGCCGCTCATTGGTACAGGACTATAGGAAGACCAATTGTAACTTGGAATGAGTTGAAATCGACCTTTCTGAAAAAATTCTTCCTTGTCGGACGTACCAATGCTTTGAGACAGGAAATTACTACCTTTACCCAATGGCCGCGGGAGCAGTTTCATGTTGCCTGGGAGCGATTCCAGGACCTATTACGGAGGTATCCATACCACGAGGTGCCGAAATGGTAACTCATGCAGATCTTCTACCACGGGTTGACTTGGCAACTCAGAAATCACGTGGATGCTTCTTGCGGATGCAATTTCCTCAACAAGACGCAGATAGCGTGCACGATTTGTTTGAGGAGATGAGCGAGAATTTGATTAATCATACCTCCATGGATACTTTTAACTGGTCCCAGCAGCCCAGATCGAATGTTAATGAAGTCATCGACTCTCATTCATTCGATATGGAGTTGATTTGTAATAAACTTGATAAGGTGGATTTGGTTGCTAAGAGAATGGAGAAGTGGATGGCTGGAAACTAATGAACTCTCAATCCACTTAATCCCAGAATTTGAGATTCCATTCATCACGAGCTCCTTCAGGATGGGAGTTCATGAATCAACTTGATGCGGCTCAACCTGCGAGCTAGCATTTTTCGAAACCCTACGGGTTCCAAACTGTGTCCTTTGATCCCAGTTTCTCTGATCCTTCCCTTTCTTTCTCTCCATCGTCACCCTATGAGGATATTTGTGATGTATAAGAGAATGTTAGATTCAACCCCTACTCCAATGCTTATAATTCGGGTTGGAGAAATTACCCTAACTTCTCCTGGAAAAACCCGAGGCAGCAGACCCAATTCCGACCTAGCAACTATGCTCCGCAATGACCAATGGGTCAGAGTCATGTTTATGCTCAGTTGCCCCCGAATCAGGTCAATCAGCCAGCTTAAAATGCCCGTTAACCCGTAGGATAGGCTAATTTGAACCGACAGATGGTAGAGATGCAAGGATCTATGCTCCAGCTCATGCAGCAAATGAAAACCTCACTGGACAACTTGTAAACTGGGTTCATAGCTAATTCTCGTCAACCGGATCTCTACCATCTCAACCCATACCCAACTCACGAAATATCTTGAATCCGGGCAATTAAGCCTATGGGTACGAGAATCAGAGGGACCCACACGCACATGCTCAGGTGGTTGAGCAGGGTCCCTCTTCTTCCGCAAATCAACGATTCTTGGCTAATGAAGCCCCTCCAATCTTTCCTAACCCTCCCCAAGACCCAAACTCGTATGCATTCGCAAATTCTGTTACCTTATGGAGTGGTAAACAAACTCAAGATCCACAACCATACTGTTCTGATTTACCGAATCCTGAAGAACCTAAGGCAAGAAAGGAGAATTTTGGAGAAGAAATCAAGGCTCAGGAACCTGATTCCGAAGATTCAACTCATGTTCCTTTTCCTGAGACCTTGATCAGATCAAGGAAGAAGTCTGTTGATTGTAATGAGGAGCTTCTGAATATTTTCAAAAATGTCGAGATTAATCTCGCTGCTTGACGCTATCAAACATATACTGGCTTACGCGAGATTTTTAAAGGGTTTATGTACACAGAAGCGTAAGTCGAGAGAATCTATTCCGAGGAAGGTGGTACTCTCCGAGTAGGTTAGTTTTGTTATCCTGCCACCTCCCTCAGAAAAAGAGAGATCCAGGTGCTCATTTGATTTCTTGTGTCATCTGAGATTATAATTTTGATAGAGCACTGTTGGATCTGGGTGCATCCATCAACCTAATTCCGACTTCTCTTTACGAGAAGTTTGGATTAAGTGAACTTCGGTCGACTTCAGTAACGCCGCAGTTAGCGGACTGTTCGGTCACAAATCCGCGAGGCATTATTAAAGATGTTATTGTTAAGGTTAAGGATTTCTATTTTCTTATAGATTTCCTTGTCCTTGACATGGATGTACTTGAAAATTCGAGGAACACACCCATCATTCTAGGGCGTCCGTTCCTGGCTATCGCTAAGGCCAACATTAACTGTGAAAGCGGTAGCATGAGAATCGCCTTTGGGGATCATAGAATGAAATTGGATTTTTTAAGGCGATTAGTAAATTCGAGGATTGTGGATTTATTGAGGAACTTGAGGACGATAATATGAATATTGAGACGTGTATGATGGTTTCTGCATTTGAAAGTTCCTCTGATGATGAATTGGACCCGCAACCCTCTATGACAGACCCACCATCTTTTGAAGAGGTTATTGATTTTTTTCACTCTCAACCTCTTCCTCTTGATAAGTCTTTATCAGCATCTTCCCTACCTTCAATCATCAACCTGCCCCAGCTTGAACTGAAACAAAATCTGAAATATCAATTTTTAGGACCATATAAGACGTTCCTTGTGATTATCAATGCTAAATTAACAAAGGAGTAGGAGATTAAATTGATTAAGGTCCTAAAGGAACACAAGGAGGCAATTGGTTGAACAATTCATGACCTTAGAGGGATCGAGCCATCTAATTGCGATCACATAATATTTTTTGAAGATGAATCCTACCCTTCTCGCCATATGCAGAGGAGATTAAATCCAAATATGCGAGAAGTGGTCAAGGCGATTATTAAGTGACTTGATGCAGGAATCATTTATCCGATCTTTGATAATCCTTGGGTAAGTCCTGTGCAGATTGCTCCTAAGAAAGCCGGGATTACCATTGTGACTAACGAGAAAGGCGAATCTGTCACAACTCGTTCAGCTTCCTTTTGGAGGGTTTGTATTGATTACAGGAAGCTGAACACAGCCACGAAAAACGATCATTTCCCTCTTCCTTTCATTGATCAAATCTTGGAAAGATTAACCGGACAGAAGTATTTCTGTTTCCTTGATGGTTATTCGGGATACAATCAAGTTCCTATCCATCTCGAGGATCAGGAGAAAATGACTTTCACTTGTCCCTACGGAATCTCTGCTTTCCGTAGGATGCCATTCGGCTTATGTAATGCACTTGCGACTTTTCAAAGGTGTATGTTGGCTATATTCTCTGACATGGTGGGAGAGTTTATGGAAGTCTTCATGTACGATTTCTCTGTTTTTGGAGAATCGTTTGACTTTTGTGTAGCTAATTTTGAAATGATTCTTAAACGATGCATCAAAACAAGACTGGTCCTTAGTTGGGAAAAAAGTCATTTCATGACACAAAAAGGCATCGTCTTGGATCATGTAATATCTGAACGAGGAATCGAAGTGGATAAAGCTAAGGTTGATGCTATCGCTAAACTTCCTCCTCCCACATCCGTTAAACAAATTCGATCATTTCTTGGTCATGTGTGATTCTACAGGAGATTCATTAAGGACATTTCGAAGGTTGCTCGTCTTCTGAGCAATATTCTTGCCAAAGAAATGCCGTTTGATTTCGACGTATTATGCCGTAAGGCATTTGATTTTCTTAAAACGGCTGTCACTTGTGCTCCAGTGTTGCAACCACCGGTTTGGACAACCCCTTTTGAGATTATGATCAACGCTTTTGATTATGCGGTTGGGACTGTTTTGGGTCAGAAAGTTGATAAGAAGCCCTCTGTTATCTACTATGCTAGTAAAACTCTGGACGAGGCCTAGAGGAATTACACTGTTACTGAGAAGGAATTACTAGTCGTAGTATTTGCTTTGGAGAAATTCAGGGTTTATCTCTTAGGGTCTCATGTCATTATATATACCGATCACTCGACTTTGATACATCTCTTAGACGAAAAGGATGCCAAACCTTGGCTTATTCGTTAGATTCTTCTGATTCAAGAATTTGATCTTGAAATCAAGGATAAATCTAGGGTACAGAATGTGGTGGCGGATCATCTGTAGAGACTTTTGAGTGATTCTTCTTGTTCGGACATTCCAATTACTGATACTTTTCCAGACGAAACCATCCTTACAGTTTCAGGTGTCTAAATCTCGTGGTTTGCTGACATTGTTAATTATTTGGCCGTTTGTCAAATCCCCCGAGATTGGACCAAGCAACAATGGGATAGACTCAAATATAAGGCCAAATATTACTTTTGGATGACCCTGAACTGTACTGCATCGGCTTTGATCAAATTATTCGCTGATGCGTTCCGGAGAATGAATTCAACAGTTTCTCGAGTTCTGCCATGCATCTGCTTGTGGTGGACACTTCTTCTGGAAAAAGACGACTGCAAAATTTTTGCAATCTGGATTCTTTTGACCGTCTTTATTCAAGGATGCCCAGGAATTCTCGAGGTCATGTTCTCGATGCTAGGCACTTAGGATTATAACTAAGAGAGAGGTGATGCCCCTAAACCCGATTTTCCTGTCGAAATCTTCGATGTTTGGGGCATCGACTTAATGGGACCCTTCCTCCCTTCATTTGGACATCTGTACATTCTCATCGCTATTGATTACGTGTCCAAATGGATCGAGGTGATTCCCACCCGAACCAATGATCACAAGGTGGTCATCGATTTTGTCAAGAACATCTTCAACAGGTCCGGGATTCCGAGGGCCATCATCATCGATGGTGGCACTCATTTCACTAATGCCCAGTTTCGTAATTTGCTGGCAAAACACAGGGTAATCACCGAATCTCCACACCTTACCATCCCCAGACGAATGGACAGGTCGAGATCTCCAATCGGGAGATCAAGAATATTCTGCAGAAAACGGTTAGGCCTGATCTCAAAGACTGGACTCAAAAGCTTGAGGACGCTCTTTGGGCCTACCGTACGGCATATAAAACGTCCATCGGCATGTCTGTTTCGTCTGGTGTATGGAAAGGCGTGCCATTTAACCATAGATTAAAAATAGGGCATTCTGGGTAATCAAGCAGTGCAATCTAGATTTGTGTTTAGTCGGGAGGACCAGGAAACTCCAACTATCTGAGTTGGAGGAGTTTAGAAATGATGCGTATGAGAATGCCAAGATTTACAAGGCTTGGACTAAAGCTCTACATGACCAATTGATTTCCCGCAAGAGTTTTGAGCCGAACCAGAAGGTCTGGCTATTCGATTCTCGACTTAAGCTCTTTCCCGGCAAACTTAGGTCAAAATGGAGCGACCCGTTCATTATTGACAAGATATTTCCAAATGGAGCTGTTCAGATCTCTGACCCGAAGATGGGTAATTCATTCAAGGTCAATGGTCAATGTCTGAAGCCCGTTATTGATCGTACTATTTGAGAACCCGTCTCAGATACGGTTGCTCTAGCCATGTTGTGACTTCTTTGGCTGGACTTCGCCTAGCTGATAGCATTAAACTCAGCAGTTGTACAATCTGACTTAGAGTTGACCCGAGCTTCATATTCAGGTGATATCTTCCACATTCTACCCTTCCTTTCATGTCTTTTATTCTCAATGCGAACATTGCATCAGCTATACATGGGGGTGTGGATTCATTTCTGAATCATTTTGTCAGCTCTGTGAAATTCTTATAAATTCTATCTCTTCTTATATATACATAAAAAAAATTAAATTAGGAAGGAATATTTGAACATTGACTTTTCAAACTTAGGAAATATTACAATAGGATCTGAACACTAAGACCCTTCAGGTCTTTGGGCTTAATTAGCTCGGATATCCACTAAAATGTGGATTTATTTTTCGAGTCATTGCCATCCCGAATTATATTTTAATTTGATTAAATAAGTTTGGGTGATAAGTACACAACTTATCAACCCGCCTTCTGATTTGAGGGAACTTTAAGTCTAAGCATTTACATACTATCTCATCACTGACTCATTTGGCGGTTTTAACGAAAATTGGGTAGCTAATGAACCTTTTAGGGTGATATGACTGGCAAGTTATCATTGGTAACAGCATATAGGTAGGTTGTCCAGAGCCTAGTCACTGGACCACTCTCTTCTTGCTGCCTTTCGGTAAATATTAAACTAGGGAAGCCACCTACTTAAAAGGAAAAAGAAAGTCAGAAAGAAAAAGAAAAAGAAAAAGGAGAAAAGAAAAAAGAAAAAAAAAGAAATAAGCTACATTTCGCCGCATGAGTATGGTTGGCAAGTTGTCGTGGTAACAGCTCATCGATCGGTTGTCCAGAATCAAGCTCAAGAAATGCACTAAAAATTCTCAAAACACTTAAGAAGAAGCGGAGAAGTAAAATAAGCTATGGAGATATACACTGGACCCACCCTTGTGTTGACCCTATAAAAATGAAAGTAAGGAGAAAGCTACCGGTCGTAAAGATACACATTTAGGCAGAACTCTCTTTTTAAGGTCACCTAGAGGTGTAGAAATCCGAAGTCTGTTCTAATTGCCGATCAACGAGTCTATCACATTCACAATAAGATGCTTAGAACTTAGAGTTCTCATCAATCTTGGGTGGGTTGAGTGGCCGTAGAAAACCACTCTTTAACCCTGAACTAAAAAATCTAAAAAAAATTAGAAAAGAAAGAGATTTTTCTTTGAATAAGGCGAGGGTTTGAGGCGGTCTGCATTTTGGCAGATATCCAAGCGCTGTTGTGTCTTTGAAAGTTTAGATCCTGAGTAAAAATTTCTTAATGTTGAAAATGATTTATGCTTAAGTACTCCAACCTAATTCTTTTTTAAATAGCATGTAGTTTTTGCTAGGGACTAGCAAAATATAGGCAGGGGGTGTGATGTGCATACATCTGATTAACCTAAAATGTCTATTAATGCATGTTCTTAGTGTCATATTAACATTGTACATTGTAAATAGTGCATAACATGCATAATCATGCATTTAGATCAAGTTGTATAAATTGTATAGTAATTGTCTCCTTTTTATGGTCAGGGATAGGGCGACTTTCTATCGGGGCCTCAGATTGAAGATCCAACCGTATGGATTTGATCAGGATGACGATTGGAGTTCAACAACTCCAAGATCGTCCTAATCGGACATTTGTAGCATCAGATAGAGATCGAGGAACCCTAAAGAGCAAGGGCCAAGATGGTGTTAATCCCTACCTCAGACGACAAATCCGCCCGCACGGATGGGTTTTGATCGACAATCGCATCCTAGCGACGCGAAAATTGGTCAAATCCGACACCGGTGGCACCATCTACATCACTTGGAAGATGGACGGCCTAGATGGCGCCACGTGACGCCATCATAGCTGCCCAACACCGGTCGCAACTCTTCTTCACCCGCTCGACAAATCTCAGCCGTTGGATGCCCTTCCAACGGTCGAGATCGCGTTACGCCACTACTCATCTAGTGCTTTCCTTTTCTGAAGGCGCGTGCAACGCTTGATCTCGACCGTCGGATGAAAGATCCAACGGCCGAGATTAGCCGTGTGCAAAACACTTTGCACGACACAAACGTATGCTCAGCGTAGCGGTTGAGCACGCTACGCGAGCGCGTGATGCACATTCGAGCCTGCATTCGCTGTGCACGGGCGTGTGATTGGAGCCGCATGATGCGCATCCATTGGCGGAGATCGAGCAATAGCACCCACGCGCGATCAGACGCGCGGCGCTTACACGCGATTGTACATAGGCGTGCGGCGTGAGCGTAGGCAGTTTAAGTCGTTCGATCTCTTGATCGGACGGCTGAGAGCGCGCGAGCGCACGTTGAAGGGCGCGGAGGCGAGGGGGCGCGCGAGTGGCGCACACGTTAGCCACATTCAGGCCTTTAGTAACGGATAAATCCATCACTAAAGGTCATGAATTAATGTTTTTTAAGTTGTAATGTCCAAAATGCCTCAACTCCTTGCAACTATAAAAGGAGACCCCTACCATACGGATTTCTTATCCCTTCCTTTTCTTTTCTCCCTCTCCAAAGCTCAAGAGAAGCTTATCTCACACCCGGGATGCAAGTTTTCGCCTCCGTTCCGGAAGCGGATCCCGCGATGACGATGACGTGCTGCCTCGTTCCTGTTCCTCTTGCTTCGTCCTCCTTCCCGCTCCATTCCTCGTCTTCCAGGCGTTGTCTCATCTGGCTCGTCCTCCAAGCGATCGTCGAGGATGGTAACTTCTCTCTCCCATTCTTTTTTCTGCTTTCTAGAGTAGAATTTTCCTGCTTTCTAGTTGTAATAATTTCTTGTTTTATAGTGTAATCTTTTCTCGTTTTCTTAGTTGTAAAAATATTTTGTAATATCAAGTGAATGTTTTCTCTCTCTTATTGTGTATATTGATTTCATTTCATTGTGATTATTCCACCCTTTAAATAAAAATACAAAAATATAATTGTGAATTTTGATCGACGTAGCCTCCCTGAGTTTGACCCGAAATTTCTTTATAGATTTTTCGATATAGATGTTATTTGTGGAATGGATTTCTTCGTTACTCGAACTATAACAATAGGTTTTTAAAACCAGTTCTGATAGCGTAGTCGTCCGACGTTCAACATGTGTTTCACCCAATTGACATAGGAGCCTACCACTTCAATAGATACCATTGCTTTTGCCTCCTCAGGTACTATTCCTGTCTTGAGTTCTAGTAGTGGACTTTTTGATGGCACTATGTGGCTAGTAGATTCAGAAGCATCCCGTCATCTGACTGGAGATCAGAGTGTTCAGCATCTTCAGTCTATTCCTCCTAGTAGAATAGTTCAGTTGACTGATGGTAGACATTCCAGGATTGATGGTCGACGAGATGTTGCTGTTACTCCATCATTGAAATTGTCAGATGTTTTATTTGTTCTTGATTTTCCTATTAGCCTCTTGTTAGTTTGCATGATTACAAAAGATTACATTGTCGTGCCATCTTTAATAAGTTGGGTTGTACTATTCAAGACAAGCTCATGGGGACGATGATTGGTGGCAGACATGAGGATGGAGGTGTGTATTGCCTGATCCAAACACCTTTCGCTACTGCATGTTAGGGAGTTACCTTTAGTGCTGATACAACTTTTAAATAGCATGGTTGAGTTGGACACCTTTCACTGGATAGGTTGAGATGGGTCATTCCCTATATTTCGCCTACTGTTGAGATTTGTTGTGATGCTTGCCAACTAGGGAAGCATCATCGCTTCAGTTTTCCTACTAGTTTCTCCCAAAGTTCTACTTTATGTTTTGATTTACTGCATATGGACGTTTGGGGCCTAAGGAGAGTTCTTGATAGATTAGGTCATAGATATTATTTGCTTATGGTGGATGATTACTCTCGCATGTCTCGGTTATTCTTGTTACAGAATAAGTTTGATGTATGCTTTGTGGTTGAAACATTTATTATGCAAGTAAAGACCCAATTTTCTTTTGTTGTTAAGATTGTTCATTATGATAATGCACTTGAATTATGCACGACAGAGTTGGCTGCTTTCTATAGGTCCGTTAGTATTATTCATCAGACCTCTTGCCCTCATACATCACTGCAAAATGGGATAGTCAAGAGGAACCATCGTTATGTATTAGATGTTGCTAGGACATTACTTATTCATCATAATGTATCACAAATGTCTTGAGGAGATGCAGTACTTACTGCGTGCTACTTAATTAACAGATTGCCTAATTCGGCTGTACAGGAGCAGGCCCCTGGCAGGTTCATCCAGATAAGGACCTATTTCATGTACCACCAAGGATATTTGGTTGTGTTGCATTCATTCATATTTTGGGACCAGGCAAGGATAAGCTTGTCCCAAGAGCTGTGAAGTGTGTATTTCTGGGGTATAACAGTACTCAGAAGGGGTACACAAGTGTTATGATCCATTGGGCAAGAAGCACTATGTAAGTGTTGATGTTACATTTCATGAGCCTGTTCCATATTTCTCCATTGCTCGTCATTAATTGCCATTTGAAGAAACTCCTACTCCTATGCTTGTGCCACTAGTTCCTTTAGAGCAGATGCCTATTACTTAGCCTAGATACTACTACTAAGGATAGCAGTGTATGACACATAGAGTCTACTCATGTATACAGATTGCTAGTCACACATAGACATCATGCATGGTGTCAAATACACACCCCCTACCACCTCAGCCACCTCTCTTATCCCTGGTCAGGTATGTGTTGATACTAATATGACTTGTCTTAATGGTTATTGTGTAGGTTTATCAGATTCTTTTGGCCAGCCTTCTAGGGAAGATGTTTCCCATGATATACTTTAGGAGACCGAGGTTGAGGATCTTGACCTTTCGATTACTATTTTGAAGGCACCTCGCAGTTGTGCTCACTACTAGGTTGCTGGGGCAGTACCTACTGCTAATCTGGAGAGGTCCTTTGCTATGTTTACTACTGCGTTATTAGCCACACATTTCCACTACATATTAGTAAGCCATGCTTGATCCAAAATGCTGTTAAGCCATGGAGGAGGAGATGGCTGCTTTAAATTCACGTGGGACATGGGAGCTTACAGATCTTCCTAGAGATGCCAAGGTGATAGGATGCCGTTGGTTGTTTGCACTGAAGTATAATCCAGATGGATCCATCTCTGGCCACAAAGCTCGATGGGTTGCAAAGGGGATTTCTTTGACACATTTTCTTCGGTGGCAATACTTCCTACAATTCGCATTCTTCTTTCTATGGTTGCACACTATGACTGGCCCTTGCTTCAACTAGATGTGAAGAAACTTTCTTTATGGTGATTTTCATGAGGAACTCTACATGCAACAACTTCCTAGGTTTAAGACTTAGGGGGAGTGTATACGTAGGCTAAAGAAGATCATTTATAGCTTGAAGTAGAGTCCACGTGCATGGTTTCAAAAGTTATCAGAGGAAGTTCAGGTTATAAGACTCTTAAGAACTTATGCAGACCACTCGCTCTTTGTTAGGAAGAGCAAGGGAGGAGTTGTGCTTTTTTTTTTTTTGAGGAAAAAGAGAAAGATTCCTTAAGGGTGGTAATCATCCTGAATTATATTAAAATGAGAAAAGGAACACACTTACATGTTGTGGAGTCAAAAATAAGAAAAACACCTTGCCTGGCTTACAACATTTTTAGCCCAACACCTCCAACTCTTGAAAACGCAGGCATTTCTTTGTAGCCAAAGACTCCACATAATAGCAATAGCCTGCACCCAACCCACCATATCCAAACTGATATGGTCTCTGAAGCTAGTCCAAAAATCATCGAAGTGACTCGTATCCACTGATGGGAGTCGAAAATGATTCCATACATCTTTGGAAAACCCACAATCAAAGAAGATATGTTGTATGTCTTCCTCTGAGTCATCACAAAATGAACATTTCAGATCACCGTTTGCACACCATTTGGACTTGTAAATCTTTGTGGCAAGCCGCTTCCGTCTTGTTTATATTAATGATCTTATTCTCATAGGTGATAATGCAACTGTGATATAGAGGTCAAGCAGAAGCTAGTTGATACATTTGTAATGAAGGACTTGGGTGAGCTGAGATATTTTTTGGGAATGGAGGTGGCATGGAGCGAAGATGGTTTAGTCCTTACACAATGCAAGTATGCTCTTGATACGTTACAAGAAATGGGAAGGTTGGGATTAGAAGTTGCCAACATACCAGTTGACAAATATAAATGAAGTGGAAGCAATAATATCAAAGTATAGACAATATAGACGTTTGGGTTTACGAGGAAACCCCACTCACGAAGAGCGGGGAGAAAACCAGAGGAGAAGTGCCTCAATAGGACATGTCTCTGTTATTTCTTTTTAAAAGAATAAGTGGGCGGTACACGTCTATTTATAGGCCACCACACACCTAACAAAATCCCACTCCACTATGTGGGACTAAATAGCCACTACAATTCTTTTAACACTCCCTCTCGAGCTGGAGTATGGAATGCTCAGCTTGTAACATAAAGAAATTCACTCTACACAGTAAAACACAACTCTTTGGACTGGTTTTTGCTTGTAGGCGAGAACACGGGATGGAGTTGCTCGACGAACTGTAGCTGGCTTTGACAAAAGGCCTCTCATCTGGAGACCTAGTGCTGGTGGCTCCCCATTCAGTATCCCTGAAATGGGATCTTTTGAAGACTTCAAAATTGGATCTCCCTCTTCGAAGTCCACAAAACTGATCTCCCACATAGAAACCTAAAGTAAGCCCTTCCTCTGAGGACCTCAAAACTTTGGACCTTCTAGAGTTACGGTTTCTCATGTGGAATTCAGGAACAAAAGAGATTTCCGAATGGGGGATGACTACAACAGGCTCAACAATAGACTGAACACTTACCTTTTTGGGAGAAGAGAAAATAACGAGAAGAAACAATAAAAAACTAGAGAACTCCCCTTCTTCTCATGAACATTCGTCATTATTTTTTTTATTTTTTCTCTTCCTTTTTTTTCTTTTTTTAAAAATTTTTCCTCTTCATCCTTTTTTTCTCTTCTTTCTTATTTTTCTTTCCTTTCTCTTTCCTTTCCTCTTTTCCCCCTTTTTTTTAACTCTTTCCGATCATGGAGGCCAGTACTTCATGACCTAAAGGACCTAAACAAAGGAACTCTCGAGATTTCCACTGTTGCTCCACGCATCGCGTGAGACCTTTACAGCAATCATTGACTCAACCTCGCCTTGCACGCGAGATCGACGCCTGATGCATTGCCTCAAGGATCTTCTCCATCGTTGTCTCTAGGTCATCTCCTCCATAGTCAACAGCAGCAGCAACACCCACTGATGGAGCCGCCCCCGTCGCCACTTCCTCTCGTTCACCCGATTCTCCCGACAGACGACGCGATCGTCGGTACGACCCGGTGTCAAGGCAGACCCGGTGGGATCGTCGCCGCCGTGGACAAATCTAGATTTGAGGACGGCGTGCACGGCTATTGCAAGGAGAGGTGGGTCGTCCGTGAGAGGTTGACTTGGCCTCGATCAATTGCCTTGAGGGCCACCAGGCCCAGCCCTGTGGCCTCCTTCGCAGGACCTTATGACGATCGTGAACCCAGCACGAGAGCGTTGCTAGATCTTGTAGCACCTCCTCTAGAAGCATTGCACAAACTCGATCGAGGTGGCATTGGTGGTGTTGATTGTACGACACCTATGGCAATGATAGTGGTTATTGCTGTTGTTGCTCAGACTAGCAACATCGATTGATGCCTCTAACCTTGTAACTAGATCATTCAAGTGCTGCTATTTTCGAATGACGCATCCATTAGGGCTTGCATCAAGATCCTCTATCGAATGAACAAATAAAAGTCTCAAATAACAAGATGATAATGATCAAAAGATCAAATAAACCCAAGAATCGACTGGTCTGATGCCAAGTGGATAAATATAAATGAAGCAGAAGCAATAATATCAAAGTATAAAACAATAGTGATGCTTGGGTTTACGTAGAAACCCTACTCACGAAGAGCAGGGAGAAAATCATGGGAGAAGTGCCTCGATAGGGCGTGTATCTCTATTATTTCTTCTCAAAAGAATAAGTGAAAGGTACATATCTATTTATAAGCCACCACACACAGCAAAATCTCACTCCACTATGTGGGACTAAATAGCCACTACAAATCTCTCAACAATACCTATGGATCCTATAGGGCATCTCTTTGACATTGAGTCTCATACCATTGACAACCGGTCTTATAGGTAGCTGATTGGCAAACTATTATATCTTACTATTATTCATCCTGATATCTCCCTTGCTGTTGGGAAGCTCAGTCAACTCATTAACAAACCAACCAAGTAACATTAGGATGCTGCAATACAAGTGCTCAGGTACTTGAAGAAAGCACCAGGTTGTGGTATCTTATTCAGCAGAGGGAAGTCCATGACTGTGGTTGGCTATTCTGATGCGGACTTTGCAGGGTGCATGGCAGATAGGAAGTTTACGACTGGGTTCTGTACTCATGTGGCAGGAAATCTTGTGACTTGGAGGAGCAAAAAGGAGTAGGTTGTATCCAGGTCAAGTGCATAATCTGAGTATCGTGCCATGGAGTAGACTGCAATAGAGATGGTCTGGCTTAGATCTGTGTTACAGGATCTACATATCTAGGTTGAGAGGCCTATGGAGATGAAGTATGACAATCGTATTGTTACCTTTATAGCAAACAACCCAATGTTTTATGAACGCACCAAGCATGTTTAGGTTGATTGCTATTGTACTAGAGATTTGATACAACATGGAATCATTTATTCTAACTATGTTGCCTCTAAAGATCAAATGACATATATCTTCACTAAGCCTCTTCCTTGTCCTGCTTTTGATGTTTGTTGTTCTAAGTTGAGCATGATTGATATCTATGCTCTATCTTGAGGGGGAGTGTTAGCAAGATTAGTTTAGACACTCCTTAAGTAGTTTGTACCCCTTTGTTATTTTATATTTCTACCTGGACATGTACTGAAATTCTCTTTTACCTCTCTATATAAAGATGTGTAAGGTTTTATTGTTGAATAAGATCTTTCATTTTCTCCGACTTACTGCAACCCATCACGAGGACTGTGATGATTAGTGGGAGGATTCTTGTCTCCTCTATTATGGTACCTTTCCTGCTGCTACTACTGCTATTGGCTACTATTGTCTACTACTGCTACAACCTATTATTGTCTACCACTGCTATGATTGCTACTTTGCTACAGTCATCTATGCTTTCTGCTGCTATTTCTACCTAATACTATTTGCTTGGGATCGCCTCCTACTTCATGACTACTATTGCTCTCAGTTTACTACAATTGCTACTTCTGATACAGCTGTTCCTGCTCCTTCGGAAGTCTAGAGAGCGGAGGGGGCCTTTAGTGATGCTGCTAGTCTTCGGCGAGCCTCCAAGGAGTCCTCTCTTCGCCAAGTCATCTCCTTTTTTCTCCTCTGGTTTTCCCCTTTCTCTTCTCTTCGTTCTTCTTCTTAATACCAAAGAAGGCTGCTACCACCGATCTAAGAACATACACACCACCGCCACCGCTGCTCCAATCGACGTCAGCCCCTGGGGGGGTGTTGTTGGCTTGTTGTTGACCGACAACCCCCCCTCCGATGGCCATTGGCTAGCGGAGTCGTCGTAGGCGAGCCATTCAGTCTCTAGCTTTGTCGACGACAAAGGGGTGTTTGAAGCCCTATTCTGCCCCTCTCCTCTTGATTTAACAGAGCTCTAAGGGTCTCATTGGAACCCTAGAGAACTCATCTTGTGTTTGGGGCAAATCAGAGCGTCGCCAGTGCACTGCCGCACTGCCAGAGTGTCGCCCCTTTGCTGGGGCCTTTATCCACGTTTTTTTTGACCCACTTCTTCCGATCGAAGGGGCTTCTATGGGTCTTGTTATAATCCTTGGGTGGTCACCTTCTATTTGGGATCAACCTTAGGGTAGGACATTGCTAGAGTGTCTGTTTGATGCACAACAACAGCACTAGTAGCAGCGATAGTTGTTGCCACCACTGTCACTCATGTGCAAACAACATGCTGCAGCAAGCCTTATTGGCCATGTAGGTGTTGTCGGTTCTCTCTCTCCCTCATGACGATCCTCCACATTCCGACGACAAGGCTCCTCCTAGCCTCCTTTCTCTGGGGGCACGCAACAAGGGCGATGCCTAAGATTAGGAGCAGTGTTCTTACGCACCTCAGAAGAAACCAAGTAGGGACTAGCTGTAAGGGCGTAAAAGTAGACACCCGAGTTTGAAGATAACTTGACGAAGAAGAAAGACAGATCGGTGTACTTACATAGATGGGGTGCACTCACGCGTAAACGTTTCAGCTGGATCTTGGGGCATATGAGCAATGGTAGCGAAGGTGGCCTTATGCATGCTTGGAGAAACCAAGCATAGTATGCTAGCTCGTGGGGTGGAGTAATGGCACCTATGTGACCTTATGCGCACTCAAGAAGACCAAGCCTTATCATCTTCAGGCTCTTAAACGTGGAAGCAGTGATACCCAAGTTTTAGTCATGGTTTCTCATGTATCCAGTGTCTTACGCGGGACATACAAGTAGAAACATGACAAGTTGATACAGATGCTGAAGTCAACTATTTTTCTACCATTGTTAAGTACCGTTGATCCAAGTCTTCGCCGTCTCCCACATCTCGACTTGCGGGGAAGTGTTAAGAAATAAATCAAATTAGCGATTTGATTAGTTGTTTACCATATTTAGGTCATGGTTATATTTAATAAATATTTAATTGTGCAATCATTTATGCCCTTGGCTCTCCTTATATAAAGAGTGCTAGGGCCACTTTCTATGAATAATAGAAATCATTTTCCTAGAATCCAACAGATACAACATGTGATATAGGATATTGATGAATGAGATTTTGTACGCGTAAAGATTTGGTTAAAAATCTATCGTTGTAGTTGCATAAAAATCCGTTACCAAATAAATTTTATAACTGAAACTCTAATGAATCTCGGGTTGAACACAGGGAGGTGAACGTTTGATTAAAAATCACGTTTAGAATTATTGTCACGATATAGATTAACTGGTCAAATTAAATCTACACTAGCTATTCTACTTAAATAATAAACAATAGAAGAGAGATAATAATACAAAGAGCAAATAGGGAGAGAATGAACAAATATTTTATAACCATAGGAGCATGTTCATTACATTAATTGCAAAATTGAAATATACACTAGAAAGCGATAAAAAGATAGGGATGAGAAAATCCTCGATGGCTGCTTGGAGGACAAGTCGCGTTGACGGAGTGCCCGAAAGAGGGTGGTGAAATGCTGGACGAGAGAGAACGAAGCTGGAGGACGGAGGATGAAACAGGGCGGCGTTGCAGTGGGATCTGCTTCTCGAATGGTGGCGGTAAGACCACGGGATGCTCCACGAAGGGGGTGAGAAGATGGGAAAATCATTTTACTCTAGCTCTAGTGGAGCATCCTAGGTATGGGACCAGCTCGTAGAGCTTTGGGGGAGGTGAGAGAAGAGAGAGGGATGCAGAAAAAAGTGAAGGGGAGATGGCTATTTATAGGTGTGGTCATGGGGGCAAAAGAGTCTTTTTAAGGGCTTTAAAAGTTAATACACGACCTTTGGTAACGCATGTAGGTGTTGCTAAGGCCGGCTGTTATTGAAGGCGCATGAAAGGAGAGCCCTTGGATCGCGATCGCATGCTCCTCATGCAGACACGTGACTCGCCTTTAGCCGCTTGTGCACCTCATCGTGCCCAATCAATCTCAGTTGTCCGATTGTTCGATTGGACGACTTAGATAACACGAGCATGCTTCAGCTTCATACATTACGCGTGCCTGCGCACGATCGCATGTACGATCGTGCATCATCAAGCGCGTGCGCGCTCCTTCATTCGGCGTAGCTAAGCATTCCACATTGCCGCACCGTTGCCGCTCATCGTCGATCGAACGGTGCAATTTTGCATGCCGCTCCTCTTTGTGGATTTAATCTGCTTGCGCGGATTCGAACGCACGGCGTTTGCCTCGCTCTAAGTGCGTTACCGTTGTGCTATGCACGTGGTTGTGTTGCGTTTATGCATTCCGTCCATGTGTTCTCTGCCATTGGATGGAAATCCAACAGTTAAGATTAAGGGTTGCAGATGAAGAAGGCCGACTGCTGTGGGCAGGTTGGATGGCGCTACGTGGCGCCATCTGGGCTGTCCATTTTCCAATACTTGTAAATGGTGTCACGGATGTTGGATTTGGTCGATTTTTACGTCGTTGGGCTGCGATCGTCATCTGAACCTATCTGTGCGGTTTGATTTTTCATTTGAGGTATAG
The DNA here is from genome assembly GCA_037157565.1 of Thalassia testudinum. Classification (NCBI taxonomy): domain Eukaryota; kingdom Viridiplantae; phylum Streptophyta; class Magnoliopsida; order Alismatales; family Hydrocharitaceae; genus Thalassia; species Thalassia testudinum. The sequence continues at coordinate 58,477,956 of JAZHRO010000035.1, read as the reverse complement.
ATTTGCACCACCTTACCCCTTCTCTAATTTTCCTTAAACTGCATCTGATGCCATGGAGGTCCGATTAGAGAGATCCAAGAGGTGTTAGACTCCGATTGTCACCCTGATCAGATCTGTATGGTTGGATCTTCAATTTGAGGCCTCGAAATGATATCGCCTTGTCCCCTAGCCACAAAATGGGAATTTAGCCTATATTTTGTATAAACTAATCTAAATGCAGAATGATGTATGCTATGTAATATTTATAATGTTGAATACAATTATATGCCTAAGAACACATATAAATAGATAGTTTATGTGACATAGATGTGTCTACATCAGATATCTGGCACAACTCTGTAGGGCCTTGCTGACTGCAATGGGAAGATCTAGATCATCAGGAGGCTCCATCTCAGTACTAAGTATATCCTCACCATTGTCATCCTGTAAATCACCTATGCTCAACTGAGGTGGGGGAATAATTGGCATAGAGGAAGACGTGTACTGTCGATAGGTAACAAGCTTTCGATGGATGATAGGAGGATCCTGAAACCTAGTAGACTCCAAAGAAATAAGCTTAATTGGTGGCGGTGCAGAGGATGGTGACACATCGATTAGGATAGCCTCCAGGGGCATAGGAGGAACAAGCATAGGTGCATTGACAACCTCAGGAGAGATTGTGACCTGGAGTGGAGAAGTATGGGATAGACTCATGGGAAGTAATATCTGCACTCACATAATATTTGTGTAAGGGGATCATAGTAGCATTACCCCTTCCGAGTGTAAGAATATCCCAGAAAGATACATTTGACCACCTTGGGAATTAGCTTATCCTGACCTGGAGTGATAATGTGGACAAAAGCAATACCTAAACACCCTAGGAGGAGCATGAAATAGATTACCCTCAAGATAGAGAGCCTACAGGGAAATTCATCTACAATTCATGTATAACTGATGAAGCATCCTATTAATTAAATAACACATCATAAGAATAGCATCACCCCAATAGAGTGGGGACACTGATGAATGAGTAATGTGTGCCACATCAAGAATATGCCTATGCGTCTCAACATCCCCATTCTATTGGGACGCATGAGGATAGGTAGTTTGATGGATAATCCCATGAAATTTATAAAACATAGACACGTGCTAGGTACAAAACTCAATAGCATTGTTTGAACGAACGCTCTTAACACAAATGCCAAACTATTTTTTTTCGCTCTTAACACAAATGCCAAACTATTTTTTTTCGAAAATAAAATGTTCCCAACACAATGCCTACATACGACTTATTTTTTAATAGAAATACCCAAGACAAATAGGAAAAATCATCCATAATGACCAGATAATAATATGACCTAGTCAATTAGGAATATGGCTAGGCCCCCACACATCATTATGAACAAGATAAAACAACTCTATAGACAGTAGATCGTGGGCTCTGACTAGTAGGATATGAACTATTTGATGCTTTCCAAGTTGACAAGCATCATAAGTGATTACAGTAGATAGAGAAATATGTGGAATGACGTGATGAAGCCTGTCCAGAGAAAGGTGGCATAAATGAAGATGTCATTAGAGTGGGGACCTAGTAGAGGTGACACCCCCATGAGAAGCGGTGGCATTGGGAGTCTTGAATAGGCGAAAGACATTCCCTTCCTCATGGTCGCCGTCAATCATCCTCCTTGGTAGGATATCCTAAAAATTACTAGTAGTGTCAGATATGACACAACAATTCAACTCCTTAGTAATCTTATCAACTGACAACAAGCTAATGAAAAAATCAGGCACAAGAACATCTACCAATCTCATAATGCAGGTAATAGAAACCTCCCCTTGTCCTGCAATCTGAGAGTACCTCCCATCTGCAACTTGTACTGTCCTCCTAAGTGGAATAGACCAAATAGAAAGAAAACATTGCCGATCTCCTCAAAGATGTCGGGAGGACCTAGTGTCAACCAGCTGGTCTATATCACACCGATCATCAGTGGTAGTGGTGAAAGCAAACTTTTTACCTAATAGGGAAGGGAAAGCAGTAGCCTCTGAGGTGGATGATGTTTCCTGGGACAACCGTGTAAGGTGCTACAACAGCTCATCATAATCTGCCTTCAGTACTGGTATTGTGTCAACCGTCTATTCTGTAGTAATAACAACTTGATTGGCTATAGGAGGACGACCATGCTTGGTTTAGCACGCACTCTCAATATGTCTAGTCTTGCCACGGTATGTGCAAGTTCGATGTCCTCGTGTAGTAGATCCACGACCACAACCTCGTATGAAAGGGGTACCACGACCATGACATGGAATAGCAGCAAGAGCAATGGTCTGTCTTACAGGCTCAACAGGTGTAAGAGTGACAGAAATCCCGCTCATCTGATTCTATGCCTCCAGGAAGGAAGCTCTGAGAGGGTGAATAACTGTGAGCATGCAACAGTATAATCTGATCCAAGTCCTACCAGTAACTGAAGTACTGCAGCCTTACAATGGTAAGCCCTTTGAGTGACGCACATGCACATAGGTTTGCATGCATTATTCTTCTCCAATAGACCCTTCAGGGTCGAATAGTACTGTGACAATGTATGACCCTCCTGACGAAGCTGAGAGAGCTCACTATCTAACTGGAAGACTCTGCTAGAGTTCTCATAGGAATAGGTATCACAAAGACTATCCCACATCTCCTTCATTGTCCTGTAGTATATAATCTTGTCACCAGCTCTCAGAATAACGTTGTTCATGGTCCAGGCATGGATCATGGCATTATCCTTCTTCCAAGATTCATTTTGCTGAGTCTTGTGTTGTGGTTCTTGTTGAAGCAGAACATACTCCTTGTCATAACTTTCTGCTATCATCAGAAACGCCTATGACCACTAGGCATAATTGGTCTCATCTAGCTTTACCATGAAACTCAAGAAGGGTCTCTTCTACCCTCCTCTCTCTTGGACTTGCTTTGATGTCTCCTTGGATGAACTCTAAGAAGCCATAGTGCTTCAACCAGATCTCAGAAACTCTTGTTGTAGATCAAAGATACCATCTGGTACTGGTTTAGGATCAAGGAACTATCCATCACCAGCCTTAGTAACACCACATGGTGTTACAGGAAGAAAATCAACACAGTGCGGTACTGCTAAGATGAGAACAAGTCCTTACGATGGTCCACGATGTTGCTAGGAGGAAATCAAGGGTGATGTTGGACTAAGGAGGCCAGGGAACCTTGCTGCGTTGGACCAGGGGCAGCGTCAGGGGCATTAGCCACTGTAAGAAGCGGCGTTGGGTTGGGGCTTCAGCACCACACAAGGTGGCATGCAGTGGCCACGCAAGGCTGCATAGAAGCCAGCTAAGGGACTAAGGGTGATGTTGGCGGCTTCAACCACTGCAAGAAGCGGCGTTGGGGCTTCAACACCATGCAAGGTGGTCTGCAATGGCCATGCACGGCTGTGCATAGGCCAGCAAGGGCGATGCTGCCCTGTAGTGGTGCTGCTATTGGTGGTATTGTCTCTATGGGGGGGTTGGTGCTGCATTGTGGGGATTGGTTTTGAGGAGATCAGGCCACCGATTGGCCAAGAGAGGTCAACAGTGGTTGTGGCGGCTGTTCCTCTAGATCCACTAGGCTTTTTGGTGGAGAGAAAGAGGATTTGGGAATCAAGGTGGGTACAGGCACTAGTCTAGGACTGCGACTTTAATATTAAGTTAGAAAAAATGAATTTAAGGCTTATTCCATAACATTACTTCTCAATATATAGATGTAGGAAAAAATATATAAATTCTCAAGAAAATAAAAAATGCTACAACTCAAGAAATAATAAAGTAAACATAAATGACTCTAAACAATAGAGGCTTGGATTTCAACAAGACATGGGTGGAGGTTGCTGCAAAAGATAAGATTTGGGCAGGTTGGCGCTTGCTTTAGCAAGAAGAGGGATGATTTTAGCAAGCATAAGCTGCGAAGTGGTCTGTTCTAGTGATGGATGGTGGGATAAGCATGGAATCTTGTAAGAGGGATTGAGAATCAGGCACCACAGAGAGAACTAGATTTTCCCTAGCTTTGGTACCATATACAAAGAAGAAATCACATAAATCCAACCGCAAGCACTCCGATTTACATGGAAAACCCTTCCAACAAAAGCAAAAAACCATGGAAGGATGGACCCTACACCTCTCTGACGGCTAGGGTTTTTGTTGTTTTCTTCTTCTCAAGAAGAAATAAAGGAGGTGCTACAATATATAGATGTAATGTATGTCCTTAGATTTGCTTTAAATTTAATGTCTACTAGTTAAATCACTAAGTCATTAAATTGTTGAGTTGCGTTTTATGACCAATATTTCTTCTTGCAAGATCTCCAGATGATGAAGTGAATTGGTGGTCTTGAGCAGAATGGTCTCTACTACCTTGACCTACCACCTACACATTCTTCTACCACTGCCACCTTAGCCACTATTGCTTTACAATGGCATTTTCGCCTGGGTCACCCGAGTATTTCCGTTATGCGTCATTAGTTTCCTGATTTGTTGTTTCCAGATTTTTTCCCTTGTGATGCTTATCAATTTGGCAAGCATCATATGTCGTCCTTTCCTAGTCAAAATAAAAGAACTGAGTCGATGTTTTCTTGTCCATGCTGATTGTGGGGACTATGTTGGATTCGCAGTGTCAGGCATTTTCATAGCGGCAGAAATCGATAATTGGTATTCAGTCAGTGAGGTCACTGATGGAGTATACAATATGTAGGTGATTAATCAGGGATTAATCAGTTTGTATTTTTTAATATTTAAAAATTTAAATATAATTATATATATCATTATACATATTAAGTGTGTGTGTATATATATATATATATATATATATATAAATATATATATATGAATTGAAATATTACATATATATTAATATTATTTTTTTGATACACATTCTCTCAATATAGCTTCTAATAAATAGCTATCAATATCACAACATATAAAAATAAGATAAATAAATTAAGATTGGTGCATCATTAATCTAAAGGTGACAAGTTTTTAGTTACAAATGCCACAAAAAGTACAAAATAGATAGAAAATTTCTAAAGAAACATTTAAAGAAAATATTAGGATTCACTCATCTAGAAAAAAGGGAACATCTTTCACAATTTCATCTTCATCGATCTCTTTAAAACTAGCTTCCTCCTTAAAGTCAAGTGACGCAAATCATTAAAACAGTATCTTTAAACCTTTTTTTTTTGAAAGAAATCAATATCACAACCACTGGTAAAGAAGAGAATAGAGAGAAGTAGGGGCTACCGACGGATCGTTTAGAGCAACAGCCACTGGTGGAGAGGGCAACAACCACCGATGCACTGCTTACCGATAATGGAAGCACTTCCGATGATGGTAGCTGCTAGTAGCCACCGTGGAGATCGCTCACCGGTGATGGAGGAGTTGAACCATGCAGTGACGATCGAACACCTACTGGTCGGAGCAATGACTCGCGAAGAGGTTGTGAGCAACAGTGGGTCAATCGCCAATGGGTGGTGGCGAACATCAGAGGGGAGAAGAGGGTCTGAGGATTGAGGGTTTTGCTTAGAGCTAAGGCTTTCGTGCTTTGGGAACTTAGGGTAATGGGGGAAGTTAGGTTTAGTTGGGTGCATTTAGGCTTTGGGTTTAGTTGAGTTTTGGTTTGGGGATACATTGCATGTACATTAAAGCTAAAAAAAATTGAAACCTTAAAACTTACTCATTTGGTTAATTAGGTAATCGATTGATTAATCGGGTAGATCGACTATAGGACCAAATATAGGTACTTGGTTTGTTTTTGGATCGTATACGATTATGCAGTCGATTAATCGACCGCATAGGTAGATTTTTGCACCCTTGAGGGTTTTGAATATTTTCTTGTTTTAGTTGATGATTGTACAAATGTCTTTAGTCTATATGATGAAAGAAAAGTCGGAAACTCCTATATTGATTCAAAATTTTGTTAATGAAATAAAGACTCAATTTTCTAATATTATTTACATATTAAGGATTGACAATGGGTTAGAATTTGTGAACAGTACTTTATCTCAATATTTCTCTTCTTTGGGGATTGTTCACCAGATTTCGTTCATTCACACCTCCTAACCAAATGGTATGCCTAAGCGTAAGTTTAAGCATTTACTTGATGTGGCACAGATACTTATGTTTCAGATGCATGTGCCTTCCCAGTTTTGGGCTGATGCAGTCCTTACGACTGGATTTTTATTAATAGGGTTTATTCGTCTGTCTTAGGTGGTCATATGTTCTATTCTATCTTATTTCCAAGACAAGAGGTGTTGAGCTCTTCCTCCCATGGTCCTTGGGTGCATCTGTTTTTTCTACTTGTTCAAGGTGGACAAGTTGTCTCTTGGTCTATTAAATGCATTTTCTTAGGATACTTGAGGATTCAGAAGGGCAATTGTTGTTATGACCCAAGGACTCAAATTTTATGTTAGTGCTGATGTGACATTTTTTTAGGAGATTCCCTACTACTTTGGGAAAGGGAATGCCTCCTTTTCCCCTGTGTCATAGGATATCCCTCTTCTTATGTCGTATGCTCTACCTCCAAAGCCCTCTAAGCCAACCATCCACCAAATATAGAGCATCACCAGCCATCCACTTTTTATCCGTAAACATTCCATCGTAGGGCCACTACTACTACTACTACCACGGATTAGCCCTTATACACTATTCCTACCGAAACCCCTATTGATCTTGTGGATTCATCTAGAGATTAGGTAACTCCTCCCATTGACAAGACATACTTGGACCTTCTCATTGCTCAGTGGAATAGTCAAAGGTCATGTGCCTGCTATTCTGTTCCACATTATATGTCCTTTGACCATTTTCCTACAGGGAGATCATTATCACTTACAGTTGATAGGCATTAGATTCCACGTGGTCATATTGAGGCATCAGGATACTTCTTGGAAGTTGGCAAAGAGGAAATGATAACACTCCTATCCTGGGGACCTGGGAGTAGGGATGCAACTTGACCCAAACTCGATTCAACCTAAACCCAACTCAACCTGACCCGAAAAGGATGGGTAAAACCTGACTCGAACCCAGCCGTGTTTGAGTATGGGTTTTATCCAAAAAACCCGGCTGTATGAGTATGGATCAATACTTGATTACCCAACTCGAGTACCCGAATAAAATCTTCATTTACCTGAGATATATAAGTATCTCCTTAATCCCTCGTTCACCCAACCCTAATCTCCCTCATGATTTCCTCCGTGATTTTGAAGGTTGGGAGTACTTCTGAAGCTTCCATTGAACATTGTTTTCGAGGATGGAGATCTTTTATTGTCTTTTTTTGTCAAGAATGGTGCAAGCTTGGAGCATGGAGGCTTCTAGGCATATGGAAACAATAGTCCAAATAGGACTGGTCCACGTTGAACGGGGAAAGAAGGCAGCAGTAGCCACCGGCTGCTGCAAGCTGATGGCCGGCTGGTGATGGTGGCTGGCGATGATGGTGGCTGGTTGAGATGATGGTCGATGGCTATTGGAAGAGAGGGAGAGGAGTTGGAGATGATGGGAAATATTATTGCTTTAACTCAAGGGCAATTACAATAGGAAGGCTCTATTTTATAAAGAGAACATATCCTATAAAATAAGAAACAAAATAATCAAATCTTATGTCCTAAATAAGAAAGAACAAATCCCAAATAAAACAAATCCTCTAAACAACTTTCCTAAAAACAACTTAACAAATTAACAGAACTTGAAACCTAGCCAAAGACTAAAATAGGACTTTCTAGGACTCCAAAATCAGCGCCCAAAAGGACCTCAACTTGCTGCCATGTGGCGGCACACTTTTTTCCCAACGTTTTTATTTTTTGTTTCTAATATATTCCCCTTGAAGGGCTCTTTTTGTAATAATTTCAAAGGAGATCAATAAAATTGGAATAGCTCGAACCGATATGTTTCAGGCTTTTAAAAAATAAACAATTGATGAATCGTGTTATGGATTTTTTTCTTTGGCTCTAATTTGGGTACGATTTGATTGTAAGATTAATTTATAAATGGGTATCTGATGGGTAAATGGATACCCGATAGGTAGATGGATATGGGTATAGGTTTAGAATTTTGCACCCGATGGTTAAATGGATAGGGTATTGGTATGGATTTTTGTAGATGTACATGGGTATGGGCTTAGCCAAACTTGACCTGAACCCAACCTGTTTGCATCTGGTGGATCTACCCCCGTGTGCAACTATTGTGAGGTGTAGATAAGTGTTTACCCTTAAGTGCCTCCTAGATGGTTCCATTGAGCACCACAAGTCACGACTGGTGGCCAAAGGTTATACTCAAACCTTTAGCATTGATTACTTTGAGACATTCTTCTCAGTAGCCTAGTTGAATTATGTTAGGATTCTCTCTGTTGTTGTGAATTAGGAGTGTCATGTTTATTGGGTAGATATAAAAACTACATTCTTGTATGGTGATCAGGATGATGAGGTTTACATGTAGTAGCATCCTGGGTTTATAACTTAGGGGAAGTGTCAAAAGGTTTGCAGGTTGAAAAAGATAATTTATAGGTTGAAGCAAAGCCCGTGGGCAAGGTTTGAGAGGTTTAGTAGAGCCGTTTAGGTGTGGCTTTACTATATCATCCTCTGATCACTTATTTTTCACTCTGCTTAAGACAATAGGCTCTGTTATTCTCATTGTGTATATTACTTACAAGAAGTGACACCGTTAGCATTGAGTCTGCTAAGAAGTTTTTGCACTATCAATTTGTTTCCAAGGATCTAGGACTGATCAGTTAATTTTTGGGGATCGAAGTGCATCATATTGATAGGGGTCTTGTTTTATCTCAAAGGAAATATGTACTGGATATGCTACGAAAGGCATGTATGCTAGTGTGTAAACCTGTGTATTCCTCTAGATTCGTCTGTTCCTCTAGCTGCTTCAGATAGTCCACTTTTGGAAGATGTGAGTAGATATCGTGTTATAGTGGGAAAGCTTCTTTATTCGACAGTGACTAGGCTAGACCTTTCCTATGTTGTGGGATGCCTGAGTCAATTTATGCAGGCACCCAGAGAGGTGCACTGGGTAGGAGTCTGTCAGGTGTTAAGATATTTGAAGAATGCTCTTTGGGGAAGGCATGGTAATATTTGGTAAGAATATCTAGTCTGGTAATAGTCAGGTATAAGAGCTTACCTAGTAGCACTTTGTACCGCCTACTGTCCACTACCTCAGCTTTCTCATCGTATAGATGAGTATTGGGATCCATAAGGATATTGGTTGGCATTGCCCTCAGTATGCCAATCTCCTACAGCAAGTCAAGAGCGTACTTCCTCTGGGAAAGTACTACACCCCTCTTAATTGCATGTAACCTCGATCCCAAGAAAGTATCTTAGTGGTCCAGGTCCTTTATAACAAAACTCCCTACAAGCCATTCCTTGACCTCAGTGATGTCAGTCCCATCATCTCCTGTGATAATCAAATCATCAACATATACTAAAAGTAACACTACGCTCTTCCCTTTTTCCTGACGAACAAGGAATGATCTGATAAGGATCTTTGGAAGCCAATTGTCTTAATAACCTTTAAGAGCTTTTGGAATCAAGCCCTAGGACTTTGCTTCAGGTTATATAGCTTTCTGTAGTCTACACACCCTGGAACACTTCTGCTGAGTCTCATATCCTGATAGTTGCTACATGTATACCTCTTCTTGTAAGTCACCATAAAGGATGGCATTCTTCACATCCAACTAATGAAGAGGTCAGTCTTTTTAAATAGCTACAAAAAAGAGAATACGCACAATTGAGAGTTGAGCTATAGGAGAAAAAGCATCAAAGAAGTCTACGCCATAGGTTTGTGTAAACCCCTTCGTTATAGGAAGAGCCTTATGTTTAGCAACTGTCCTGTTGGGGTTGTATTTGATGGTAAACAGCCATTGGCACCTAACAACTGAAGCTCCTACAAGCTGGCCGACAAGTTCCCATGTACTATGGGAGTGAAGAGTGCCATCTCATCCTCCAGGGCTTGGTGCCACTTTAGATCAATCACGGCTTGCCGGTGACTAGTAGGAATAAACATAGTAGAAAGAGCATGGCAGTACTTACTATAGGCCCCTCCTAAAAATTCAGTGGACACTGCATGTAATATAGGATATTGAGCATAACTTCATGGTGCTTTGCAAACTGCAATGGAAAGATCAAGGTCATCTGGGACAGGAGACTCCATCTTAGCACTAGGTATAGCCTCACCACTGTCGTCATGTGAACCTCCTGCATCATTGCTATGCATAATCTCATCAGTGTGTAAATCTCTTGTACTCATCTGAGGTTGAGGTGGAGCAAGTGTAGAAGGAGGTGGTTGTCGATAGGTAACAAGAAGCTTGTATATGACTGAGGGCTTGCAAAATCTCTCAGGCTCAAAAGGTGGTGGCTTAGATGGTGACAACAAAGCATCAGGGTATAGGGGTAATAAGCATAGGTGCCTTAGCAACGTCAAGCAAGAGATGTCTTCCAGCAATAGAGAAGTAGAGAATGAACTCATGGAAGGTGATATTTTCACTAGCATAGTGGCATCCTCCAACTAGATCGTAACATCTGTATCTCTTCTGTGCCCTTAAATGTCTAAGCAGGTCTATGGATATGCACAAATGCAACACATTCGATAACTCTGGGTGATACTCTAAAGAGATCACTATCCGGAAATAAGATGGAATAAGGAACTTGCTTTTCGAGAACTGTAAAGGGCATTTGATTAATAAGATAGCATGCAATCAATATTGCATCTCCCTAATATCTATTAGGTATATTGTTCTGAATTAAGAGTATCCTTGCAACATCTAGGATATGTCGATGCTCTCGCTGTACCATACCATTCTGTTGAGATGTATGGGGACAACTCGTCAGATGGATAATGCCATGGTCCTAATAAAAATTACGTAGAGTAGTGTAGAACTCCAAAGCATTGTTGGACCTAATAACCTTCACCTTCGCCTCATACTGATTCTAGATCTCTGCCAGAAAAGCACGAATCATATCACCAGCTTCGGACTTGGCCTTCAACAAAAATATCTAGGTGCGATGGGAGAAATCATCTACAATCATCAGATAGTATCTGTGGCCCAAACGAACTAGAGTTCTATTAGGTTCCCAGATATCCATATGAAGCAACTAGAACAAGTCTTGTGACCTCTAATGTTGACTCCTTAGGAAGGTACTCCTAAGGTGCTTCTCGAGTTGACATGCCTTACATTGGAAGGTGGCAATTGGAGAATTTATGGCAGCATCCTCCTAAGTTCTGGTAGTAGGAGACGACCAAACTTAAGATGCCACAGGTAGTTGGAGACACCTCTTGACAGGAGAGAAACATGGCTTGCATAATGTGACTATAGAAGACGATAGACTTCGTCTTCTTCACGACTACACTCAATGGTGAGTCATGTGAGAACATCCTTAAACATGAGAGAAATTACATCAAACATTGGTTTGCAATTCAACTCCTTTGTAATCCACCTAATTGAGAGCAAACTCAGTGGGAAATCAAGTGCCGGAAGAATATTCTCCAACTTCATATGTGGAGTCACATGAACCTCCCCCTAACCAAATACAAGGGAATGCCACTCATTATCAACCTACATGGTTTTGCCTAATGGGACTGAACAAATATTAGAAAATTATCTTGCATCACCACACGTGTCGAAATGCGCCTAACTCAACCAACCAATCTACTTCCTTTGCACGAGGCTGACACAACTCCTACTCGAGATGCACCATGCTCCTAGATACATGAAGTAGTGTCTCATACTCAGTCCTGGAAATAGTGACCATGTCATGTGACCATTTTGTCGCAGCAAATGCTTGACACTCAGCAATAGGGACTTTCTTCTCTTGTGGTTTTGGTCGAACCAAAGTATTCTCCTTGTCATGGCCCTTCGTGGTCATGATACATATTTGTGACCATTTGGTGCAATTGGTTCCACCTGGCTTCACCATAGAACCAAAATAGGGCCTCTCGTACACCCCAGACTCAGATATGCACTCCGATGTCACCTTAGACAAACTCTCAGGCACCATCTTGCTTCAACCGGAGCTCACAAACACAATTTCTGCCGGCAGAAAAAGGAAAAACTGAAACCATCAGATCTGCACTAGGTCCAAGATCGGACACCTACAACAGACCTTGAACACTCCCCCTTACGGATTGGTCTGGTAGACAATAGAGATAAGAATCCCAAATCTAAGGACACTTCCACCGATGCTACAATAAAGATAGACAATGCTGTAGCCACTGGAGCAACTTCAAATCGGCGGTTCAGACCTTGGACCACGATGTTGTAGCATCTGCCAAGCCAATAGAAGCTGCACCAGGGATTTCAAACACTGCTGCAGCAGCACAGCATCCTCTGAGGACCCAGCAAGAGGCGATGATGGGCCACGGGCGATGTTGCTAGGGGCTATGCAGCACCCGAAGACCCAGTAGGGGGTGGTATTAGGACTCAAGCGGCGCTAGGGGCAGTGCTCCTGGGTTGTAATGTGTTAGAAGGGCCTAGCAGGCTGGTACGCTGTTGCTGCGCTGTCCAGAAGCAGTGCTGGGCAGCTGCCTAGTCATGCAGGGGAGGCCTAGCAGGCCAGTGAGATGCCGTGGAAGGCCCCTCGTCAGTGGCCCTGGCAGTGCAGGGAGGCCCGATGGCTAGCGCAGGCTGATGCGGTGCTGCACAAGGTCCCTTGTGAGTTGTGCAGCTCTGATATTTAGAACAAATGAATCATATTAATTTTATTCCATTTCCCCACCTCTCAATATATGGAGGTGGAAAGATTAGTATGTTCTCTTTAAAGAAATATAAAATACTATAACTTAAGAAATAACAAACAAACATAACATAAATAACTCTAGACCGTAGGGGCTAGCAGGCACAAAATGTAGAACACCCTAACCCCCATGGGAAAGAAGATGGGAAGCCACCCCTATAGTCTCCTTTCCATTCTCAGTAGCCAGGTCCAGTCTCTAATAAAAACACGATTGAGGGTGAAGGGAAAACCAAGGCATCTGAAGGGTGGCTATAGCTGCTGCACACTCAAAGCCTTACCACAATGCATCCCTCTTTTTTTTGACATCCAAATGGTAAGAATCCTAACCTGTGCGGGTTCATCTGGAGACCAGATGTTTCAACCAAAACCTTCATTAGGAGCTTGATTTTCTTGGCCTCATTAGCAGACCTTTGAATAAATATTATAATGTCATCAACATATTATAATAAAGGAACAACTATTCACCCCTTGCCAAAACCAAATCTCCTGATATGTCCAGCAAGATGGCCATGCAAGATGCAGATCTTGCATTGCACATTGGATGGATCATCGTCGAGCCCTCTGGCTGGGTACCATCCAAGAAGTTGCAGGAACACATTTGAGATGGCCATGATACCCACTTTTAGTGGGCACTCCACGAGTCTAAAGAACTCTCTTGCAGAGGTGAACATAATGTGCTCACCAATCACCAAACCTCCTCCTTAGTGAAAGGAGAGACCTTCCATGTTGCCTCCTCAAAGCTATTGTGGTTAGGGAGATGCCGAAGGAGAAAGTAGTTAATGAAAGGTGTTATTCTGAAAAATCTACTTAACCTAGATGTTGAGCCTCCTTCCTTTAGGTTCCACCATGAAAAGAAGTCAGCTTCTTTGCCACAACCATGGAAAGAGGCTGGTTGGTCCTGTGAAGTAAGTGTAGAACTTAAATCACTAGACATATAGGCATTATCAGTAAGCTATTGGGCAAGCTTATTCCAAAAAGCCTTCTTGTCGTCTAAGCACATGGACCACATACATCACTTGAAAGGTGAACGTGTCACACCTTTGTACCAAGTCCATGGCCAATGAGAAAGTCTATTTGGCCATGCTCACACATCTAAACCAATTAGTACTCTAGCCAACCAATAGCCACTAGATTTACCTAGTGCATACACTGTTTCCAAGTTCTCCAACTAAACTCCCTTGATCTAATTCTGAATACAGATGTCATAAGTCTCTGTCTCTCTTGAAATAGAACATTTACAAGCCAATCCATTGAATTTCTCCGTAATACTTCCCTCCTCACCTCACCTCTCTGTCAACCTTAGGGCATTTCAAGTTACAACCATCTGATGTAAGCAACCCTCCTTGTCGTAGTCCTCTACGGCCTTTCTCACACAATGCAACTCTCAATTATACAAAGTCCAATCATATCTATAGCACTAGTTTGACCCCCGAGCTAGCCCTAGGAGCAAAGGTAGATTGTGGAGCACCAAAAATCATCAGAGGTATGATGTGCTTGGTCCTTCACACTTGCTTCCTCTACGTGCACTATGGTGAGGCTTGCCATTGGCGTGCCCTTGTTGATACACGAACTGCAGATCAGACAAGTGTCAAGGCTCCAAAGTGCCACCTTCAGCACCACTTTCAACCACTGGTTTTTGTTTTTCCTAGTGGTGACATGATTGCCATGGTCTGAGCATCTGCCTAGGTTCGGCACCACATTGGCTCCCTCTGTTGCAGCACTCAAACATCCTTAGGATTCCAGTAGATCCTTCAGTGCACCAAAGGCAACCCTAGATGAGATAGTGACCTCCTGCAACAACAACAACAACAACAACCAAGCCCTTTCCCACACTAAGTGGGGTCGGCTATATTGGATTCTTTGCCTCTACACAAATCGATTTTGAGCCATTTCAGTACTTAAAATTAAAGTAAAATAGGTAGCAAATAGTGACCACCTGTAAATCACTAAAATAGGAAGCAGAACCTTGTGAGATAAGCGGGTCCAGAGCATAGGTACCTACTGTAATGGAACCATCGAAGCTCCCCTTAACCAATTCGAAGAGGCTGCCAAACGAAGGAGGCCAAATATGGTTTGCAAACCACAGTGCCCAACACAGAAGGTTCTCGTGATCTTTGTTCCTTCAGCTACCCGAAATGATTCCTGTTCCTTAACAATCTCATTTTCAAAAAGATCTATCTCTACAATGACCAAAATGCCCGTCACCTGAGAGTTTACCATCCTTCGACTGACAAGTCTCACAATGAATTAGCAATAGAAGCTCCAGTATGGGATCGGCCTTTAATCTCAGGCATGAGCTTAATCGACCTTGATGATGATAATCGGTTGTACCTCATTCTAAGAGACAAGTTTGCCTCCTCGCAGATAGGAGATAGAGCCCAACAATTTGTAAGGGAGATTTGCATCTTGTGTGAAGAGGACAAAGGGACCACTGTGAGAGAGTCTGAAATATTCTGAAGATTGGATACCTTAGCAGCAATTGCCAGCCTCCCTAGCAGATGCCCTCTCAGAGCTTCACTGCTAACCAATGCAACCTTTCCTCAAGAAATGGTCTCAAGCCACAGCCACTGCCTTTGTTCATGTACATCACCTTGTCAACCCTCCCATGTGATGTCTACAAACATATCCTCTAGCATTGTGGTAGTTTCTGTGGAGCCTTCCGTTTCCACTAATGCCTCCAAATTTCCGGCCACCTGCCACTACCATCACAAGGATGAGAGAGACCCACTCGAGAGCTAACAACCTTGGGAAGAGTTTGCTCATGCTTTTCCTCTTAATCAGGTGCTCATTCTCCTGCATGCTCGTCTGCTCACTTGTTCATCCCTCGCAACAACTCCCAAATTCGCTATGTTTATATAAGATAAGTCCATTGACTTTGCATGTAACATACTCAAGTACATTAAATGATTTTTATGTGTGCACATGTTTCTTTTTGTTCTTTTTGGGGTGTGGGATTGCATGGCCTTCCAGACATTTATTCCATTTGGAAGAGCCCAAATTAACAAAGTTGATTTATCAGGATCTGAGGCAAAATGTATTAAATGTGTGGATATTATGTTTCTGACTAATGGATCTGAAATTTGGATCTGCTAGGATCTGAGGCAGAATGTATTAAATGTGTGGATATTATGCTTTCTGATTAATGGATCTGATATTTGGATCTGCTTCCAGCTTCTCATTTCTTCCTTGGTTATACAGGTTCCAGGAAATCTTGTTATATCGGCACGTTCTGCTTCACACTCTTTTAGTGCTTCTCAGATAAATGTTTCTCATGTCATTTCACATTTTTCATTCGGCAAAAAGCTGTCGACAATGTCGTTAAGTGAATTAAAACGACTTACTCCATATATTGGTGGAAGCTATGACCGGTTGGCAGGGAGATCATACATCACCAGCATTGCTGATAGTAATGCAAATGTCACCATTGAACATTACCTTCAAGTGGTTAAGACCGAAATAGTATCAATAAGGTATTCGGAAATAAAGACACTAGTAGAAGAATATGAGTATACAGCTCACAGCAGTTTGGCACAGAGCGTTTACATTCCCGTTGTGAAGTTCCATTTTGAACCCTCCCCTATGCAAGTAAGTACTTCCGTGGCTCTCTCTCTCTCTCTCTTCCTCTCCTTTAACAATATATTTAGTCCTGTAAAAACTTATTTCTTCTATAATTCCAGGTATTGATATCAGAGGTTCCAAAGCCCTTCTATCACTTCATCACGAATGTTTGTGCCATTGTCGGAGGTGTTTTCACGGTATGTAGTTAGCTTAGGATGGTTGCTCCTCTCATAGCATCTCAAATTCCTTAATTATTTCTTTCTATTTTTCATGTGTTTTCAGGTTGCTGGGATATTGGACTCCATATTACACAATACCGTGAGACTGATGAAGAAGGTTGAGTTAGGAAAACAGTTTTGATTATTCAAAGTTATGGTAGTGAAAGATGGTAAAAGAAGTAGCCCCTCTTTGTGTCGATCGAGTGATTGTTTGATTAGTGAGGTAACATAATGTTAACTTTGATTGTAGATTGTTAAATATAGGTTTTATTGTATGACTGAGCATGTTTTAATTGAATTTTGTGGGGTCCAAGCCATGTGAGATCTAATTAGAATGAGCATAGTCCCCTATAATGTGGTTTATAATTGATCCATCTTTACCTAAGTTTCAACTTTCGTGATTAGGCTAGAATATCACCACAACATGTTGGCTGTTAGTATCCAAGTATTCATTTTTTAACTTGCTTTTATGTTTATTTGATACGAGGGATTTTTGCATTCTCGGGAGAAGCCATTATGTTGAAACTTTCCAATCGGTTTCTCATTATGAAGGGTTGC
The DNA here is from genome assembly GCA_037157565.1 of Thalassia testudinum. Lineage (NCBI taxonomy): Eukaryota > Viridiplantae > Streptophyta > Magnoliopsida > Alismatales > Hydrocharitaceae > Thalassia > Thalassia testudinum. The sequence continues at coordinate 58,460,891 of JAZHRO010000035.1, read as the reverse complement.
TTAACTTGCTAGACCGCCTAGTCAAACTATTCTTAGTTTAAACTAAGCATTGCAACACAATATGGTGCAATAAAGAGGGTGTAACTGCCGATATTTCTTGATAGTCAGATTTTTTAAATTGGGCAGTGTTAAGAGTCCGAGTGCCACGAAATAAGAGACTAACGGTTGCAAACCTTTAAAATTGCGCAGTGGTAAGATGCAATATGCATGGTGTAGCCCCATCTTATACTTTGGAACATCTTACTGTAGAAATAGCTGCATCCCAAAATGTTTCAAGAAATATTGATGAATTTGATAAAGCATACTTAAGCAACATCCCAACCAGCTGGTGTGCCTTTGCGCTAAATGTCTTTACATGCTTGAGTACAATGAGCAAGATGACCTTGAAATTGTCTATGAGACATCTTTACCTGCTTGAACGTCGTAACCTTAATTACCCTATTGCCTTGTGAAATTGCTTGCTCAAATTTCATGAGCTAATTAGCTAGCCCTGGCATTGCCTTGTGTGGTCTGAAAGCCCTTGATCCGTTGGATGGCAATAACTCAAGTAGTTAACTTTCAATTGAGGAGTTTATATCGTTACTAGTTTAGATTCTTACAAGGACATTCTCTTTGGATGTTAACGTAGGGATTTTGCATTCATACTCTAAATAATCTTACGTCCGTGCCTTTCAATACTTAATTATTAAGTCTATATCCCTTCAATTACATCTAGTGGTAAATGATGATAACTATGGTTAATATATAACTCTATTGTAGCTATGCAAAATAAAAAATTCTTACATTCACACCCCTCAAAATGTTTCTAATTACATCTAAATCCCCTCCAAAATGAGATTAGAGAAAGGGGGAGAAGGGGATAATGGCAAGGGGGAAGAGGGAAGAGGTTGGTGGTAGTGTTTGGGGAGGAACTAGGGACAGTGGTTGGGGAGGAGGGAGGATGGGGGTTAGTTTTCATTGGGGAGGAGGCAAGAGGAGGGGTAACTATTGAGGAGGGTGGAGGGGGGCAATGGTAGTTGGGGAGGAGGGTAGAGGAAGAGGGCAACCTTTGGTGATGATCTCGATGTCATCGTTGCTTTCATGGCCTCCATCGAGGAGTTGCAATCCAAGATTGAGGAAGAAGGAAGAGGGAAAAAATAGGAAAAAAGAGTACGGCTATTCATTTAATTCAAAAGCATTGATATGGCAGGTTAAGATAACTTTTGGACTTTGCATTATTAACTTTAATGGAATACTTGGAGGAATATTTCCTCAAATCTAACGGAGATCTAACTTGGGTAAACAATCTTCATAGAGTGTAGGTTTGTAAAGATATGGATATGATAATGAAGTATTGAGTGGGGTACGAGATGTGAAAATCCTGAAAACTTAAGGATTTGGATTTTATAGAAGGTAATTAGCTAGTTTATCAATTTTAATGCCATTTCAATTTTGAAAATGTTCATTGTAGAGTCATGTTGGAGACATATCACCAAAATGCTAGAATTTAAGCATATAAAGCTATTTTTTATTTATACCTTTGATTCAGGTATTCTTGATTTTCCAAATCAAGGAGTTGATTCACATAAACTTATTTTATAAATCCATTTAGAAATATAATTTTAATGTCCAGTTGAAATAATTTAAAGTTTAAGAAGCATGCAAAAGCTAATAATGTTCTTATTGATTCTAATCTTACAAGTGTAAATGTTTCATCAAATTTAATTCCTTCATTACAATCTTGTGCAATAAGTCTTACTTTATTTTCAACGGATTTTTACATATATACCTATGTAAATTTTCGATAAGACGTATATATTCCCATGTTCTTCATATTTACGTATATATCCCTATAAAGTTACTCCGTTAAACACAACGGAAAACGTCAAAAAAATTAAAAAAAAAGGAAAATTTTTATTTTCATCCCTAAATAGTCTAATCTATACCAATGAACTCCAACTCGTTCAAAGGCTATGGGAAGGTCGACCCTGTGGAGGACAACACCTTCCGTTGGATCACCCGCAAGCACCTCATCATCTTCATCGCTGTCCTCCACTTCCTCCTTGTTAGTGTCTCCACCGCCCTCTTCCTTAGGCATAGCAAATCCTCCCCTTCCTTCTCCACCCCTCTCTCCAATGCCATCAAGGCCATGTGCTCCCTCACCCTCCACTCGGACAGCTACATCTCCACCCTCTCCTCCTCAAACTCCTCCAACCCACAAGACCTCTTCGACCTCTCCCTCCACGCCACCCTCTCCTCCCTCCCCGACCACCTCTCCAAGTGGGTGGTGGTCAGCACCAATGACTCCAGGCTAAGGGATGCCCTCGAAATCTACGGGGAGAGCATTTGCAACTCCGTTGACATCCTCAACAGCTCCCTCTCTATGCTTAGGGACCACGACAGGGTGCTGAAGGAGTTGGCAACTATGGCCAACCTTTGCACGTACCTTAACATCATGCTCACCAACCTCGACACTTGTGTCGAGGGCTTTGAGGGGGACCTCAGGGAGAAGGTGAAGGCGGTGCTTGGGAACTCCACAGAGTTGGCAAGCAACAACCTGGCCATCGTGACCCACTTATCCCAGCTGGTGAAGCAGCTGGGGGTGCCCGTCCATAGGAAGCTTCTGGCAGCTCCTATGGTGGAGGAGATGTCGTGGTGGGTGGGGAGGGTGTTGCTGCAGCCTGCAGGAAGGGGAGGAGAAGGTGAACGTGACGGTGGCATAGGATATATTAGGGGATGAAAATATAAATTTTCATATTTTTTAAGATTTTTTGATGTTTTCCATTGTGTTTAATAGAAGCAGGGGCATACGACTTTAATAGAGTAACTTTATAGGTGTATATACATAAATATAAACCCCTATTTTCAACTATGTTTCTTGATCCATCTATTCTTAATGACCATCTTGTTCAAATAATTATATGATCTTTAGTCCTTGGAACTAAGTCCCGAACTTCATTTCCAATAAATTGATTAAGTTCTCCTTGCACAGCAAAAATTCAAGATTCATCATTACCAGCTTCTTCATTGTTCTTAGGTTTAATTTGTGAGACATATATTTATTATAGATAAAGTTATTTCTTAGTGTTGATCTTGTTTGAACTCTTTCATGGCATGATCTTTCATAAAAGAGTTCTTTGGGTAAATTGTGTATATTATTATCATCACGTACATTGCTTGCCTTAATAAATGAAAGCTCCTTCTCCAATTTTTATTAAGATTGATGTGAAAGATTCATCGCATGACACGTGTAACATCTCCACCACTACTAATGTAGATGCATCAAGTACTCTATAATCTTTACTACTGTTTGGGTATCCGATAAATATTCCTTCATTTTCTTTAATTTCAAATTTATCTAAATTATATCAAGTGTTTGATACATAGCCTTTACATCCAAAAATTCTAAAGGATGAAATTTTAGGAGTTCTTTCATAATATAGTTCATAAGGGATTTTGTCTAATATAGATCTTATTAGAACTTTATTAAGAACATGGCATATAGTACTTATGGCTTCTGCATAGAAATATTTTGGTAATCCAGATTTTATCAACATTGTTTAAGCACATTTATGGAAAGTTTTATTTTTCCTTTCTACTACATTCTGTTGTATAGTTCTTAGAAATGAAAAATCTACTCCATTTTCTTCACAATATTTTACAAATGATGCATGTTTAAATTCTCCTCTACTTCTTATTTTAACAATTATTATTCCTTTTTCATTTTGAATTCGTTTACACAATTTCATGTATTCATTAAAAGCTTGATCTTTGGTTCTCAGGAATAGCACCCAGGTGAACCTAGAGTAATCATCTATAACCACCAAATCATACTTGCAACCATTCAGGCTTTAAAACTTGGTTGATCCAAATAAGTCTAGGTATAGAAGTTCTAGTGGTCTGCTAGTTGATAGAACATTCTTTGCCTTAATAGATGCCTTAATCAACTTTCTTTGTTCACTAGCACTACATGTGTGTCCTTAAAATCTATTTTTGGCAATCCTCCTGCAAGGTTCTATTTGACTAGTCTATTAATGTTTCTTATCTTCAGGTATCCTAACCTTTTATGCCAAAGTGATTTGTCTTCTGCCTTTGCTACAAAGCAGTCTTCTATATGGTCATTACCAAATTCTAGTATGTAAATGTCTTTTTAATCAGTTTCTTCTTAATAAAAATTTATCAATTTTTTTATTCCTAATTTCAAAGTCACCATCAATGAAAATTACCTTGAATCCTTTATCACATATTTGGCTAATAAATAATAGATTATGTTTTAAGGCTTCTACTAAAGCTACATTAATAATCCGCTTAAACTTATTACCTATAATACTATTACTTATTATGCGACACTTGTCATCTTCTAACTCTATTTGACCAACTTCTCCCATGTCCAATCTTATAAATAGCTTTGAGTTCTCCATCTTGTGTCACAAACAATAAATGTTCAAAATCCACTTAGTCTTTCTTCCGGTACCTTGTAAAACAAGATTGTAACATAGACTTAGGTATCGATACCTTCTTGGGTCTTGAAGGGTTAGTGTAACCCCCGTCACAGATATGGTCTTAACTGAAGGGCAAGTGATTCGCTCATGGTATTACGGAAGCGAGAAAAATTCATTATTTAAAGTTTGATTTGAAAACAATTTGCTATCCAAAATCAAATAATCAAATAATTAAACAACCTAAATGGAAATTACCTAGGAAGAATTAATTTATTTTTGTTCCAAGGTCCTCACCAATATTGAGAATATACCTCTAGGGTGGTGTAACACAACACTCAAGTGTTGTGCCTCCTATAATAAGTTTCAGTGTAGCCCAAGATCCTCCTTCTTGATAGGTGGATGTAGCCCTTCATGTCGAGAATGATTAATCCTCACGTGTCGCGAACTTCTTTGCAAATCTCAAAGACAATGGTTCTTCTCCAAAAATCCATGGTACCAGGCACAAGTCCAACACTTGTTGGACATTGAACACTATGCTTGGATGTCTAACCAACGAGTTGGAAGTCCAATGCACTTGTTAGTCTTCTAATAGTTGTTGGATGTCCAACAACTAACCCTAAATATCCAACAAGAGAAAGATTTAGAGAAGGTGTTATGCATATAAAGATTAACTAAGGCTAAGGCTCTCCTTTTGGTAGATATTTATAAGGAATCTTAGCAATCTTAATGTAGGGAAACTCATTAGATCAAATCCAATGGTTGGAATTAAATCCTAATTACGTATTTACATAATTAGTCATTTAACTAATTTAGTCAATTGGATTTAATATCTAAAAATATATTTAATTTTTATTTAAATCTTTTTTAGATCTAGATTAAGCATTTTTAGCCTGATTACATGGCAAATCAAATACTATTTAACTCATTAAATAATATTTGATTTCTCTCCAATTAAAAACTTGTCAAAATCATTATTGGTTTCATGACGTTAATAATGAAGTGTTTAAGATTTAGGATTTATGACATTGTGCTTCCCTAAGGTATTTGAAATATCCATGAATTCTTCACACTAAAAGACTTATATAACCTCGAGGATTAATTCTTAAATCCACTATCCTCCATACTAAGGGTTACTGTTACAACACGGTTTACAAATCCCTACAGGACACGAGATCGGATCGACTCGACTGATCCCAAGACCCAGTCGTCTAACGAGAAATAATAAAAAAGCAGGAAAGTAAACCACATTCACTATACTAAGTAACTAACAGTAAAAGAGTACAATAGTAAAGAAGTAAAAGCTACTACAGTACATGTTACCACCACAACAGTAGAACAGTAACAAGTTACAGGAACATAAAGGTGCAGAAAAGTAAAACTACAGAATGTAAAAGAAAGTAAAAGAACAGGAACTCACTACAACAAAAAGGTACAGCGAGAGAAACTACTGCTACTGGGCTCTACTGGGCCCAGCACCCTCTGCAGCTGTAAACTCGGACTGCTCAACACCTAGACCTAAAAAGGGGTTATGAGTACACAAAGTCAGCGAACGCTGAGTAGAGGCAACGAACTAACTAAAGTAGTAAAAGTGGACAGGTAGCTGTTGCTTTTCAATTACTTTCTTTAACTAATTATTCCTTTTCACCACTTGGTTTATTTCTCAGATCTCTTTCTTGATCTCGAATGTTCCTCGTGGGAACGATCTTGATTGCAGTCTTTTCCGAAGAGTAGAAGTTACACGTGGTGCTCTCCTGGCTGGGAGAGTCCCCCGTGGTGGTCCTACACCTAGTCAACCACCACAAGGTCACGGACAGACGTAACGGTAACTACGGCTCGCGCGATAAACGCATGGGTAGCTACCTCGCACTGGCACGCGGTCAGTCGTTTCTGTTTACGGATGTGCCCAAAGTACAGTACGGAATAGTATAGGGCCTACCCCTCTCAGTAACAGGGGTCTAGCCCCTAAGAACCAAACAGCGGTCTCGCCCCTTCATAGTCCGCGCACCCTCGCCTGACTACCCTGGTTTGCCCAGTGGGCCTAAGAAGTCGATGTAGGGCGGCTAGCTGAACCTCGGGCCCCGTGGGGTGGTTAGCTCTCTTCCTACACTACTAGCTCTCCCCGGTATAATGTACACGAGGGCTACAGAGTCGGTGCAAAGTGGCCAACCCCACATCGGGTCTTAACAGGAAGGGCGGCAAGCTCCCCTCTACACTAAGAGGTAACATGCGCTCCCCTTGATACCACGTATTCAAGGGCCAGCACACTTCCCAATGCATTACCGAATCCATTCCACTTATTTCCAGGAGCTCTACTCCTATTCCCCCTTAGGGTTCATGCTCATATGCCTCATGCCATTCCATACCAGGTTTCATCCTTTCTATTTCCATTCTCAAGTTATACACATGCAACTTGTATTTCTATTGTTCACATTTCCATACTCAGGTTATACACAGGTAATTCATATTTCTATCATTCACATTACCATTCTCAGCTTTATACACATGCAGCTCATATTAAATCATTTAACGTATACAACAGGAAGGTCACATGCAACTGTTAACTAGCATAGGTAATTCATTATTTCACAGGCAGTTGTTAACATTTGTATCTACTCATTCAAGACTGCAATTCAATCACGCATACAGACATTTCAAGTATTTCTCATCCTAGGATTCATGTCACATCCTAGGTTCTAATCATTCATTCCACACATGTATTTAGGTTTGTATTTAAATTAGGGGAAGCCACTCTACCAGTCAACCCACGAGGACTGGGGGCTCGAACGCAGGCTCACGTGCCTCAGCAACCCCCAAACCCGCAACAGAACAAAGTCTTATAACAAGGAACAATCACAAGGGAACAATCAGAACAGTATAGAAAGCCTTCTAACAAGTAGAGGAACTCACAAGAAAAACGTCGGTATTTTATTTGTGTAAAACAGACCTCAAACGGACCTTAAATGGGTAAAAAACAGGGCTGCTGACTCAAATCAGACATTTGGAACAACTTCCAAACATCTTAAAGTGTCCAGAAACGTACCGCAAGCTCTGCGTCGTCCTCAGACGTCCAGGAACTCTTCTGGATCATCTGGACCTAGCTCCAGACGTTTGACCACCTCTCCGGATGTCTGGAAGTGCTTCCAATTGTCTGGTAAGCTCCCCAGACATCTGAAATGCATGGGAGGGCGTGTCCCGCGCCTTTCCGAAGCAAATCCTACACGCATCCACCAAATCTTCTCAAAAAAGGCATGCAAAAGGGTACCTGCGGAGCGGCCTGCATGGCCGTATCTGCAAAGAGGACGTACCTTCGCGAAGCTCTCTCCTCAGACGTCTGGAACCACCTCTAGACGTTCGCACCATCGTCTAGACGTTGCTCCAGACGTCTGATTCTGGGAAAAACCCAGAATTAGGACTTGCTCCCGCCGTGCGTGGCCGCGGCTTGCCTCCTCGTCTGCAGCTTCGGCTGTAGCAGTGTCGGGGAGGACTCCCCCGACGCACTCCTCTTTGCGCATGCGCCGCTCCGGCCGTGCGCTCTTCGGTGAGCTCCCACACGAGCTCGAGAGCACAATTCCCCCTCCTCTCCTCACGTCGCTCCTCATCGCTGCTCTCGTGCTCACTCGCTTGCGCTGGGGTAAAGAGGAAGGGAAGAAGCGACTGGAGTGGGGTGAACGAGAGAGGAGGAAGGGGGTTTTATAAGGGTGAGGGTTAGGGTTCGCTGAGGGGGAAAAAGAGTGAGTACTGTCTGCACGTAGCTCGCGCGCAGACGCGAGCTCGTACTCAAAATTTTTAATTTCCAGACGTCTGACCAGACGTTTAACCGACAGTCCAGACGTCTTAAAAGGCCCAATAGCACGGGTCTTAACATCATAGTAAACTTAAATGAAGTTTCATCCCCTAAACTTGATTTAGCTAGGGTGCGGAAAAAAAATAATTAGATGCATAACTTAAATGAAGTTTCATCCGAAAAGACGTACCCTCAAAAAGCTCTGGGTATCGCTCTTGCATCGCTGCCTCAGGCTCCCAAGTAGCCTCCTCGTACCTTTGGCTCCTCCACAAAGCCTTCACCAGGGGTACCTGCTTCCGTCTCAAACTCCGGACGGCTCTGTCTAGTATCTGCACTGGTCGCTCGGGATAGGTCAGGTCATCACCCACCTCGACACTCTCATGGCTCAGAATGTGACTGAGATCAGCGATGTACTTCTTGAGGTTGAACACATGGAACACGTCGTGCACACCAGAAAGCTGGGGAGGAAGGGCAAGCCTGTAAGCAACGGGTCCTATCTGCTCCAGGACTTCAAAGGGCCCCACAAACCTCGATGCGAGCTTCCCTTTCACCCTAAAATGCTGCAAGCCCTTCATGGGCGAAACACGAAGGAAGACGTGACTCCCAACCTCGAACTGCACCTCTCTGCGCTTCCGATCGGCATAACTCTTCTGTCTGCTCCTGACAGTGCGAAGTCGTCTGTGAATCTGCTTAATCACCTCCTGACTCTACCGAATCAACCCGGGGCTAACCTCCCACTTGGTCCCCACCTCAAGCCAACTCAAGGGTGAGTACACATCCGTCCGTACAGAGCCTCGTAGGGTGCCATGCCGATGCTCGAGTGATAACTGTTATTATATGCAAACTTTGCCAGGGGCAAGTGCTCCTCCCAAGAACCCCTCCAATCCAGTACACAGGCGCGTAAAAGGTCCTCAAGTGTCTATATCGTATGCTCTGACTGTCCGTTCATCTGGGGGTGGTACGCCGTACTAAACCTCAACCGTGTCCCCAAAGCCTACTGAAACTCAGCCCAAAACTGGGACATAAAGCGGGTATCCCGGTCGGATACAATCTCATGTGGAACTCCGTGCAGACGTACTACGTCACGAATATACCTCTCTGCCAACTGCGCTGGTCCCGAAGTGACTCGGATCGGCAAGAAACGCGCTGTCTTCGTCAATCTGTCTGCAATCACCCAGACTGCGTCATGTCCTCGCTGGGTAACGGGCAAGCCCACCACCAAGTCCATGATGATGCTCTCCCACTTCCACTCTGGCACAGGAAGTGGCTGCAACGGCCCTGCAGGCCTCTGATGCTCAGCCTTCACCTGCTGGCACACCAAACACTGCTGTACGAACTCACCTACATCCCGCTTCATCTCCCTCCACCAAAAGTCACGTCTCAGATCATGATACATCTTCGTGTTCCCGGGATGTATGGTGAACCTGGACCCGTGTGTCTCAGTCAGGAGCTCTTTCAACAACTCCTCATCTTTGGGAATGCACAAATGTCCCCTCATGTGCAGTATCTCGTCTGTAAAGAAGTCTGCTGGGTCCCCTGACAGTACCCTGTCTCGCAACGACTGTAGATATGGATCTGTCATCTGTCCTGTAATGATGCGGTCTATTAGCTCTGGTCTCGTCTATTGTATCAGTGTCACTGACCTGCAATGCCCCTGTAACTCTAGGGGCCGCCAACTGCCCAACTCCTCCATGAGTCTCCAACTCTGTGCTTGTAGACTGGCCAAGTGGGCGGGTGCCTTATAGCTCAAGGTGTCGGCCACTACGTTGGCCTTCCTCGGATGGTAGGAGATGCTGCAGTCATAGTCCTTTAGGAGCTCCAACCAACGTCTCTGTCTTATGTTAAGCTCCTTCTAACCAAACAAATACCTGAGGTTCTTATGATCCGTGAATATCTCAAAAGTCTCACCATACAGGTAATGTCTCCATGTCTTCAGCGCGAAGACGACAGCTGCTAGCTCTAAGTCATGGGTAGGGTAGCTATGCTCATGGGGCTTCAGTTGCCGTGAAGCGTAAGCGACAACGTGACCTCGCTGCATGAGCACACCCCCTACCCCTGCAACGAAGCATCCGTGTAGACAACGAAACCGCCATTGCTGTCTGGGATGATAAGTACAGGAGCCGAAGTCAGCCTCTCCAACTCCTGAAAACACGCCTCACAAGCGTCTATCTAAGCAAAGGGCACGTCCTTCCGGGTCAACTGTGTCATAGGACGTGCAATCTGCGAGAAACCCCTGATAAACCGTCGGTAGTAGCCTGCCAGTCCCAAGAAACTACGGATTTCTGTCACTGTACGTGGTCTCTCCCACCTGAGCACTGCCTCTACCTTGGCTGAGTCCACAGCTAAGCCATCCCCTGAAATCACATGACCTAAGAAGGTCACCTGTCTCAACCAAAACTCGCACTTGCTGTATTTGGCATACAGCCTACGTCGTCTCAATGTGTCTAGAACCATCCGCAAGTGTTGTTCGTGTTGCGCCTGATCTCGCGAGTAAATGAGCACATCATCAATAAACACCACCACAAATTGATCCAGATATGGTCTGAACACCTGGTTTATCAAATCCATGAAAGCAGTGGGGGCATTGGTCAGCCCAAATGGCATGACCAAAAACTCATAGTGTCCGTATCGGGTGCGGAAAGCTATCTTGGAGACGTCGGTCTCCCTGATCCTCAACTGGTGGTAGCCAGATCTCAAATCTATCTTGGAGAACACCGTAGTGCCTCGCAACTGGTCAAACAAATCATCGATCCTCAGTAGCGGATACCTATTCTTGATGGTGACCCTATATAGCTGTCTGTAGTCCACACAAAGGCATAGGGTACCATCCTTCTTTTTCACAAATAACACCGTGGCTCCCCAGTGAGACGCACTGGGCCTCACAAAGCCCTTCTCCAATAGGTCCTGTAACTGGGACTTGAGCTCTCGCAGCTCAAGTGGTGCCATCCTGTAAGGTGCTGTAGAAATGGGGCTGGTCCCCGATACCAGTGAGATCTTAAACTCGATCTCACGCTCAGGCTGAAACACGTCGGGGTACTCTCTGACCACCGGGATGTTCTGAAAGTCTGCCACGGGGCTGGGCTCTGCCACTACACAAGCCACAAAGCCCTTACACCCCTGGCCCAAAAGTCTCGTCGCCTGAAGTGTAGAAATGCACCTGAAGCCTCCATCCACTGACTGTCCGTGAAACTCAAAAGAAGGCATCTCCGGTATGGAGAAGACGATCTTCCTCTCAAAATAATCCATCAAAGCATGGTAAGTGGACAGCCAATCCATTCCCAAAATCACACCAAAGTCCTCCATCGGTATCACAATCAGGTTAATGGGGAGGCTGTGTCCCCCAACACTAACCTCACAGTCTATGTAAACCTCCTCAGCTACAAACAGCTGACCACCCGTACCTTTGATTACAAAAGGATCCTCTAACAATACACAATCATGTCCCAAACTGACAGTAAAACTAGCAGCAACAAAAGAGTGCGTGGTGCCGGAATCAAAAAGTGTGTAAACTAATCTGCCGAAAACTGTAACCATACCTGCCACCACAGAACCTGAAGCTCTGGCGTCTCTGTGTGTCAGAGCATTGATACACCCCTCAGCTCTCGGTGCGGAAGAAGCAGCCACACTTTGCGTTGGACGGGTAGCTCTGGTCGGTACCCTCCTCGCGACTGCTGTCCTCCCCCACGCGCCTTGGAATCACAACCACCTGCTCGTCCTCCAGCGCTCGGTGCGAGGAGCATCTGCTGACCTCCAGCCCTAGACGGGAGTCCCTCCTAATGTGGCCCGACTGGCCACACTGGTAGCAAAGGGGAACTCGACTCCCACCCTTGGTAACTCCCTTCTGACGGCTGGTCGGGGGTCCAGTGCTGGCAGCTGGCCCCTGTTGGGGGACCCCAAAGGCCATTGACGGCCCCACAAAGCGTGACGGCTCTCCTGCGGGCGCTATGTGCCTCCTCTCTCGTCGGCCCTGTGAGTACTCTGGCTAGTAGGGCCTCTTCCGTCCGCTATCAGTGTCCCGTGCGGCCGGGTTGGTCTCCTTATAGGTCATAGCTGCCTCCACCACTCTGGAGAATGTGGGCAGCTTCAGGGGTTTGACATACCCCTGAATGGAAGGCCGGAGCCCCTCAATGAACCTCCACAGGCGCTCCTCCTTAGCAGCCACAGTTGTCGCAGCGAAATGAGACAGCTCCAGAAAACGCGTACGATACGCACTAACAGTCATCGTCCCCTAGCGGAGAGTGTGGAACTCCTGCCTCCTCTGATCCTGCCACGTTTGCGGGAAGTACTGCTCATAGAAGAGGGTCATAAACTGATCCCACGTCAGCTCTGCCCTCTCCTGACCTTTGACCGCCCTCCACCACCTGTGTGCCGTGCTCTCCAGTTGGTACGTGGCAAAGGCCACGCGGCACTCCGCAGGGGGCGAAGGATGTCAAACACCTTCTCGATCTGCTCGAGCCAGTCCTCCACCTCAATCGGGTCCTCATCCCCCTTGAAGGAGGAGGGCTTCAGCTTTCGGAACTACCTGAAAAGCTCGTAATGTTGCTGAAGTGGGGAGACGGGTACACCTCCAGGCAGGGAGGGCTCGTGCTCGGAAGTGTCAGAGTGTGGTAGGGGCGGTGGAGGACCACCCCCTCCCCCACGTCCAGCGCTGCATCGGTCTCGTGGTCCCACAGAGGACTCCCCCTCCACGTCCCCAGGGAGAGGCACCCGTGGAGGCGGGTGGAGCTCCTCTCGAATTATCTCGCGTATCATCTAGGTGAGATCCTAGGCCTGTACGCCCAGAAGAAGTGGTTGGTCCACTGAAACGTCGGGCTCAGCACGTCCTCCCCTCCAACCTCGTCCTTGGCCGCGTATGCAGCCTGCCTCAAGGACTCCACGTCGAGGCATCTCATGCATGGAGACGCGAAAAAAAAAAGAATAAAGAGACATCAATTCCAATGGACATTCAGCAAAAGAACCTCAGAACAGATGTCAAAAGGTACGTTGTGGTGGTTACTCTATTTATAAGCGCGTGAATTGGTTATTCTCAAGTAAGTTGGTTCACTTCTCGGGACGACCTTGTTCTGATACCACCTTGTCACCACCACAACAGTAGAACAATAGCAAGTTACAGGAACATAAAGGTGCAGAAAAGTAAAGGTATAGAACATAAAAGAACAAGAATCTAAACTCACTACAACAAAAAGGTACAGTAAGAGAAACTACTTCTACTAGGCTCTACTGGGCCCAGCACCCTCTGTAACCGTAGATTCGGGCTGCTCAACACTTGGATCAGAAAGCGGTTATGAGTACACAAAGTCAGCGAACGCTAAGTAGTGGCAACCAACTAACTAAAGTAGTAAAAGTGGACAGGTAGCTGTTGCTTTTCAATTAATTTCTTCAACTAATTATTCTTTTTTACCACTTGATTTATTTCTCAGATCTCTTTCTTGATCTCGAATGTTCCTCGTGGGAACGATCTTGATTGCAGTCTTTCCCGAAGAGTAGAAGTCGCACATGGTACTCTCCTGGCTGGGAGAGTCCCCCATGGTGGTCCTACACCCAGTCAACCACCACAAGGTCACGGACAGACGTAACGGTGACTACGACTGATGCGATAAACGTACGGGTAGCTACCCTGCACTGGCACGCGGTCAGTCTTTTCCGTTAACGGGTGTGCCCATAATACAGCACGGAACAATATAGGGCCTACCCCTCTCAGTAACAGGGGTCTAGCCCTTAAGAACCAAATAGGGGTCTCGCCCCTCCACAGTCCGTGCACCCTCGCCTGACTACCCTGGTTTGCGTAGTGGACCTAACAAGTCGATGTAGGACGACTAGCTAAACCGTGGACCCCGTGGGGTGGCTAGTTCTCTCCCTACACTAATAGCTCTCCTCGATACAGTGTACACGAGAGCCACAGAGTGTGTAAAGTAGCCAAACCGACCCCAGGTCTCAACCTGAAGGACGGCAAGCTCCCCTCTACACTAAGAGGTAACATGCGCTCCCCTTGGTACCACATACTCAAGGGCCAGCACACTTCCCAACGCATTACCAGATCCATTCCATTTATTTCCAGGAGCTCTACTCTTATTCCCCCTTAGGGTTCATGCTCATATGCCTCATGCCATTCCATACTAGGTTTCATCCTTTCCATTTCCATTATCAAGTTATACACATGCAACTTGTATTTCTATCGTTCACATTTCCATACTCAGGTTATACACAGGTAATTCATATTTCTATCATTCACATTACCATTCTCAGCTTTATATACATGCAGCTCATATTAAATCATTTAACGTATACAACATGAAGGTCACATGCAACTGTTAACTAGCACAGGTAATTTATTATTTCATAGGCAACTTTTATTCATTTATAGGCAGTTGTTAACATTTCTATCTACTCATTCAAGGCTGCAATTCAATCACGCATACAGACATTTCAAGTATTTTTCGTCCTACGATTCATGTCACATCCTAGGTTCTAATCATTCATTCCACACATGCATTTAGGTTTGTATTTAAATTAGGGGAAGCCACTCTACCAGTCAACCCACGAGGATTGGGGGCTCGAACGGTAGGCTCACGTGCCTCAGCAAACCTCGAACCTGCAACGGAACGAAGTCCTATAACAGGGAACAATCAGAATAGTATAGAAAGCCTTCTAACAAGTAGAGGAACTGACAAGGAAAACATCGATATCTTATTTGCGTAAAACAGACCTCAAACAGACCCTAAATGGGTCAAAAACAGGGCTGCTGGCTCAAATCAGATGTCTGGAACAACTTCCAGACGTCTTAAAAGTGTCTAGAAACGTACCTCAAGCTTTGCGTCGTCCTCAGACGTCCAGGAACTCTTCTGGACCATCTGGACCCAGCTCCAGACGTCCAACCACCTTTCCGGACGTCTAGAAGTGTTTCCAGTCGTCTGGTAAGCTCCCTAGACGTTTGAAATGCATGGAAGGGCGTGTCCCATGCATTCCTGAAGCAAATCCTACGTGCATCCACCAAATCTTCTCAAAAAAGGCATGTAAAAGGGTACCTGTGGAGCGGCCTGCATGGCCGTATCCGCAAAGAGGACATACCTTCGCGAAGCTCTCTCCTCAGACGTCTAGAACCGCCTCCAGACGTCTGATTTTGGGAAAAACCCAAAACTAGGACTTGCTCCTGCTCGCTGTCGCCGCGCGCGGTTGCGGCTTGCCTCCTCATCTGCAGCAGTGTCGGGGAGGACCCCCTGACGCACTCCTCTTCGCGCACGCGCCGCTCTGGCCGTGCGCTCTCCGATGAGCTCCCACACAAGCTCAAGAGCACAGCTCCCCCTCCTCTCCTCATGCCGCTCCTCCTCGTCGCTGCTCTCGCGCTCACTCACTCGTGCTGGGGTAAAGAGGAAGGGAAGAAGCGGCTGGAGTGGGGTGAACGAGAGAGGAGGAAGGGGGTTTTATAAGGGTGAGGGTTAGGGTTCGCTGGAGGGGGAAAAAGAGAGAAGGATGAAAAAGAGAGAGTACTGCCTGCACGTAGCCCACGTGCAGACGCGGGCTCTTACTCAAAATTTTTCATTTCTAGACGTTTGGGAAGGTGTCCAGACATCTGACTAGACATCTGACTGACAGTCCAGATGTCTTAAAAGGCTCAACAGCACGGGTCTTAACAGTTACATATATTCATTTTCTTTTTGTATCATTGAGATGAAAATAAATGTTTGTTCCTTTTCAAAAGGATTGACTTCTTTTCTTTCATGTATAGGTCTAATTAGGACTCAAACAACCATGAATGAAATTTTGTACATTCCAATATAAGTAAAGTGATTTTGTATCTTCTAAACCACTATGTACACTTACAACAGTGGATCTGTATGATTCCTTCAAGAGATTATGCATCTTCTGTGCTCTTATGCCTTTCCACTCTCAACATCGTGGTAGGTGCATCAACCATCAGCCCATCAAATGTGTATATTTAAGCATAATGACACATTTGTCTCAAGTTAAAAGATACGCCTTCTTTGAAACTGTGATAAGAGGATTTCTCACATCTTCATCTTGTTGAGTCAACCTCTTGATTTAACTTATGTAACAGCCCTGAATCTCTATTTTTATGCAGAAGATATGTATCAAGGGCTTCTATCAGGCAATAGTCTCGAAAAGAGTGCTATATCTTCTCAAACTGTAGACAACTATTGGATATCATGATAGTTCTTAATAACTTATTGAAATTCTTGATTTAAACTATTTAGATCTTCGATACCTATCATCAGTATAACTAATATGGATGCAATAGTTTTTTTCACTTGGTCTAAAGGATCCAACTTACCACATAGGTGTGTCTACGTGATTTGACATTCAGATCTGAATAATTGATCAAGTGATTTTTACTCAAGTTAGCTTGCAAAGGGCGCACAATTCCAACACTGACTAGTTTTTTATCCTTGCCTAGCCCTTTGATTATAAATGTATGCATGATTCCTTATATTTCTTTTGTAGTATCCATGTTGACTAAATTCCTTTTTAAGTTTGTTTCCTAGTCTTAACTTATTATTGCTCCTGGTGATCCTAAAAGTTCATCTATGTTTTCTTTTCCTTGAATAAATTTGAGTAAGTCATTTTCTAACTTGGTTAAGCTTTTCAAGGTTGTTTTTCGAGAGGGTTCACTTTTTCTTATGAAGTATTAGGTTCTTTAAATTCTTCCTTTTCACTCCTAAGTGTTTTGTTGATTTTAGTCAATTCTTTGTTTTCTTCTAATTCTGCATTCTTTTGTCTATTGCAACTGATGATAACATCATCATCAGTTCTATCCAGCTTTAATTAGTCACAATTAAGGAATAAATGCTCCTACATAACCGTCAAAAGAGCCCTAATTCACTGCATAATCATTCTGAGAGAAATACAGTAAAACAGGGGTAACAATGCAGTTTTAACAGTACATCTCAATTGCAGAACGATCATAGGATTTCTCAGGGGTTAATCAAAGGTCAAATGTTTATAATTGTCTAATAAGGGGGTCCATGCAGACAGGAATGGATTTTCACACATTTCAGGAATTAAATAACATTTGAAACCCTAAAAACAGACCCGCTTAATCTATCAAGGTTCTGGTCAGGATAAAATTCACCCAAATCCTCTAAAATTCATAGAAAAAAATTCTTAGGGTTTGGTACCTTCAATTTGACCATCAGAACCTATCTTGACCCAAGATAGGGCCACAGACAGACTATCACCCTAATTTAGATTTTTACATAAATTACCCAATCAAACTAGGTCAAAACCAAAATCCAACTTCACCATTGGTTTCTTTAATCCAAATTAGGTTTGTATCAAAACTTGGGCCCAATCTGAGATTATTTCGATCTAGTTTGCATTTTGGTTCAAGTATGATTTTCTTTATCTTAAATGGTCCCTCAGCTTTCGAATTTCTTACACAAAACCCCCCAACTTTATCATCATCTTCTTCAAAAAGGTCCCTGCCGCACAGAGCTCCTAATCTTAAAGCTCTGGCGACAATCAATCAAGGATTTCTCCTTTATTGATTGATGAAACTTCCTCAAATTTGGACTGGAGATCCCTCTTGAAATCCTCTTCCAATCAAACCGATTCTTGAACTTCAACTCTTTCCCAATCTCTCATGCAAACGCATGAGAGATTTGGGTTTCCAACTCCAGCAAACTTTCCAAGTTCAAGAGCTTGGTTTCCAAGCTTCAACCACCCTCTAAAAGACTATAAAAGGATCCCTAATGCACACTGATCCTTCCACACTCGAATTCGCCCGATACCACTCTCAATTCCTCCCTCCTCTCCGACCGAATAGCTCCTCGACATCTGACGATTTCCCCCCCTACATTCTTCATCCGTTCGCAATACCGACAACAGATTTATCCTTCCCTCTCTCTTCTGCGTCGTGCTGTACCCACCGATGCCCCTGAAGACATCTTCCTCGTCGTTTCCTATTCACCAGAGCATCTTCGTTGCCGGCGCTAGCCATACCAGAACCGGTGTCGCCTCTACTCCCCATCGTCTGTTAACCACCTAGATAAGTTCTCTAGCATCTCTACTTCACAATTACACCAACCACACTTCATTTCGACCGCCGACTCGCTCGCACACCCTCCATCTTCTACCTCGCCGGCATACCTCTGGCGAGTTCACACGACCACCACACTCCACCAAATTGGCCGCCACTTATCCCTACTCCTTTGCCACGATCCCAAGAGCAAAAGCCCTAACCTAGTTAGGTCGATTGCCCCTCCAAACCCTTCACCCAACACAACGCCTTCCACACCAACAGACTGAGGTCATACGATCTTCTCACTCACTCGTACGCACTGCCATGACCAACACGTTTGCCATCTTCATACGGAGCTCCTAAACTTGTTTAACAGGGCCGAGAGGCTAATTTTTTTGTTTTAGGTCTTCAGGTCCTCTCTGCCATTAATGAGCGAGTTCAAGCTCGCTTGAAGCTTGCTTCAGGTCTTGCAAGTGCCACATCGTAAACGTCCAAAGCTCCACAGCGGTATAATACGCAAAAGTGTTTGGGGCTTATCGCCTCCAAACAGCGGGGTGAGGTCTCACACCCTCACTCACTGACCTACCTATGCTCTCATACCTCGGCTGCGACCCACACCCGCAGCCCTAGCCCCGTGTATGTGGATACCTAATTACCCAAGCATTTGATTGGACATTGAGAAAGAGAAAAGAGGAAGGAAAGAGAGAGAGCGCAGGGTAAAGGGGGGTTTTGTTCTTCTGTGCATTGGCTAACACTTAGCCAAATTTTGAGTGTTCTCCCCCTGTGCGTAAAGTGAAGTAGAGAAAAATCTAACAAAGAAAAGGCAGAGAAAGAAGAGAAGAAGAAAAGAAGAGGAAGCAGCCAAAGAGAAGTATAGTGCCTTCGCACTGTAGTAAAGTGTCTTCTAAGCACTTAAGCCGTCTGATAAGGAGTTCTGATAGGGCACTGTGCACTTGGTTTGCTTAATTGATACTATTCAGATATTTGCTATTATTGTATAGGGGTAATTGGTGATTCAAATCATCATTTTACCCTTATTTTTTTCTGCACGAATTCTTGATATATCATTCTCAAATAATTCTAAATTAAGTTTTAGTTGAAATTACTCATATATTTGATTCAAATTGTGATCTTGAGATTAATTGCAAAACTTGCTCCCTACGTTCGACCTCGGATTTCTTTTGAGTATAAATTGTATCTATTTTCGCGATTTATTGGCTATATTACAGCACGACGACTTTTCAAACACCGATTTATCGCATCAACAGCAACTTTATTTTGTTGCCTTTCTTAAATTTAGTAAGAAATTTATGATATGCACTAAGTAATTCTTCATAGGTATCAGAATTAGTTACCTCATTAGGTACTTCGTTGGCCATTAAGCAGAGGTGTGCTACTTCTCTTTTAGAGTATGATTCTTCTTGGGATTCAAAATTTTCCTATGCGGCCTTCAAATTCCAACCAAAATAACAAGTAATAACAATATATAATGTGGAAAATAACAAAATCACAAATATAAATAGCAAGATCAATCAAACCATGCAATGCATAAGAAGATTTTATCTTCGTTCACCCACCTCTTAGGGCTCGTTTGTTTCGCAGGTTTGGGTGATTCATCCCCTGTTTGGGAGAGTTCAACCCAGAATGGGGCAAAACCGTGATAGAGGCCATAAACCCGGTATTATCCAATCTGGTGGGGAGTGGGATGGTTTCATCCTACGCCTAATCCTGCGAGGTTGGTGTTTTGGGATGGGATCAAGATTGTGAGAGCTTTGACTCTCAATGCAGGTGATGTCTCCCATTACCACACCTGCTAGTAGTTGGAGGAGATTAATGGAGAGGTCTAGCGATGTCGGTGTGGGAGGCCGCTCGAATATTGTGGGGCGTGATGTGCCCTAGCAGGAGGTGATAGGGGATCCCTATCGGCGAGTTCTCAATTTATTCCTCGATCAATCACGTGAGTCCATGCTGCATCATGTAGTAATGTCAAAAAGTGTTTTGCAGTTGTTTTATCGTGAACCCTATTCGACTTTTCCTATGACTCTATGTTGTTTTGTAGTGGGTGTACCCATTGTGTTGCTTTATTGTGAAACCCTAGCGTGGGTGTATTTAATTAAATCACTTGGACCTTTCCCATCCTTCCCGATGGACGGATGAGAATCTTGTTGGGAAGTGCTTGGTTTGTGTATTGTCATTTGATGGGCACCTCAAGTTGTTCCCATGCATATGACATTACACCTAGAAGTTGGAGGAGATTAATGGCGAGGAGGTCCTGTAGTGGCTATATAAAGAATCGCAATGCAAGATATTGGTTTGTGCTTCCTATGTTTTTAACTTTGTTGAAAGGCGAGGAGGATGATGAGGACGAAGAAACAAATTAGGAAGGTAATTTATCCTTGGGTTTGGTTAGATTTGACGGTTGTCTTCGTAATATCGATTTTCTGTGGATATCAAGTGTAGCAACATTGGAGAGGAAGGCCTTCACATGGAGATTGCTGGACCTCTGTCTTTGTCATTTGCAAAGGAGGTACCCCTATATTTCCAAGTTGGTTGTTTATTATAGATGTGCATTGTAAATTTTTCCTATTCCATCGATGGAAAGGATCGACACATCGGTCGGTTGCTTTTTCACTGGTAGGAAATGAAATCCCACTAGTGTGTCCTCTACTACCACCAGTGGAAAGTGTTCATACATCTTGAATTTTTGGGATCCACTGGTCGGGACATGAATATATATCGATGTGTTCCTTCTTTCTGACGAGCGGAAAGAAGGATCGCATTGGTGGATTTTGAAAATCCATCGGTTGAGGATGAAAACATAGCGATGTGTTCCATATTTCAACTGGTTGAAAGAAGAAATGCATCAATTGATATTTAAAATCAATTAGTGGAGAATACTTACAGACTGGTGTGTTTATATTCCCAACTTGTTGATTTTAGTAATCTACCGGTGTGTTTGTTCTCTCAAGCGTTGAATTAAAAACACATCGGTGTGTTTCCATTCTAAACTGATTGATTTTTGAGAATGAACTGGTGTGTTTCCTCTACATCAATTGAGAATGAAAGCACACCGGTTTGTTTTGAATTTCAACCAGTTGAGAGTGGAAACACACTAGTGCATGTACATTCTCCACCGACTGATCTTGAAGATCAATCAATGTGTTTCCAATTTGAACTGGTTGAGAGTGGAAACATACCGATGGATTTTCAAAATCGATCAGTGGAGAATGGAAATGCATCGGTGTGTTTCCATTCAACACCGATTGATTTCAACAATCCACCGATGTGTTTCTTCTTTCAACGGTTGAAAATCGGTGTGTTTCCTCTCTTCGTTGAATGATTCTTGAAATTCCACTGGTCATTCTCTACGCTGGTTGAAAATGGAAGTTCAACGATGTGTTGCCAGTCTGCTTCGAACATTTCATAGAATCTTGGCATGGATGTGTCTTTTCATTTTACTTGTATAAATTATGTTGCTATGTCTTGATGGAAATGGAATTACTGACATATTTTTCAACCGTTGGAACTATGTGAACGGATGATAAGTCAACTAATGAGAATAATTTAATTTTGTTATGAGACTTGCAAGTGGTATTGGTGATGGTGATAAGCCTTCCCTAAACACAAAAAGGAGGTAGATGACGTAGTAATTGGCCGATTGCATTTGTTAATCTCATTGTTTGTAAGAATCCATCACTTCCCCTCATAGAATGTCATCATCCCAGCCTTCATCGTTCGATCCAAAGAAGGTGAGGAAATGGAATAATCGGATGATAAACGAATTGTTAAAGATTTTGTTGAGGCACCATTCGAAGTGTCACAACTAGCTGAAAGGATCTTTCACGAAGATGGCGTGTAATGACATTGATAAGGAGTTTGTTGTGGCAACGGGCTTGCCATACAATGACAATTAAATACTCAATCAATGGAAGGAGCTCAAAAGACAACATAGTTTGTACTTAGAGCTCTTGAATAAGAGTGGTTGGGGGATGGATCCTAGCATTGGTTGCCCAGTAGCACCCTCACCATTCATTTGGAATGAGGTAAAGAACTATTTCCCATCCATAACAAATATAGAATCCTTCCTTTCCTTTACATGATAAGCCTGTCATTAATTTTGATGATGTCCACACCATCTTTGGCAAAGATACAACAATCGGTGAGCATGCAATGTCCTCCAATGTCCATGAACAAGTAAATGAAACAATTGAAGAGTACACCAAGGATGTTAATGAGGATACTACTACTTTTGTTACAACACCAAACATGTTCAATGCTATTTTAGCAAGCAGCTTTGTACCATTTGAGAACACATGCCTAGATGATATGTGGACCTTCCTCCATACACCATACATGGGTCCTAATTTATTTGTCCCCATCACTAATCCCAATGCACCTTCCAATAACCCTTCTCAAATGCAGGAAGTCCTCCTTCCCCTTCATTATTGGAGCCACAAGGTTCTAAGTGTGC
This sequence comes from Thalassia testudinum, assembly GCA_037157565.1. Taxonomy (NCBI): domain Eukaryota; kingdom Viridiplantae; phylum Streptophyta; class Magnoliopsida; order Alismatales; family Hydrocharitaceae; genus Thalassia; species Thalassia testudinum. The sequence continues at coordinate 58,438,239 of JAZHRO010000035.1, read as the reverse complement.
TTCTAGAGGAGCTGCAAGTAGAGGAAAACATAGGAAGAAGGTGGGCTCCACTGCAAGTGGATCGTTATTGCTAATGTCAGATAAGTTCATGGAGTTGATGAGGACATTGGTTAAGCATCATATAACTCCGGCACCAAGGGTAGACCATTCAGCTGATGAGATTTGTGAGTGCATGCAAATATTGCGCATGCGAGTGTCGAACATCACTCTCGGTGATCTACTTACATTGGCAGATGTTTTCATGCATTTCACTTAGAGGACAATTTTCAAGGATCTAGCACACTCCGACGTAGAGTTGGGGGCATTCCTGTGGAGGCATGTTTAAAGTGATTATGGCTTTTGATTTTATGTGAATTATGTACTTGTCTATTCCCGGACAAATTAATTTAATGAGAGTTCGCTTTTCTTTCTATTACCTTGTATTAATTGTGCTACGCAAACTAGCATGCGTAAAATTTGTATTGTTATCATTTATGCTTTTCTTATTTGTTGCATTAGTTACATTTCCACTATCGTGTCGAACATTATCTCGCTTTTCATGGTAGTTGCATCAATTGCATGTCCACCTTCTCATATTCAGGTATTTTGATATATATATATATATATATATATATATATATATAGACACACACACACACATCAATTTGTGATTTCGAACTGTTAAGCTTGATAAGCAGGTATGAGTTTTGGAGACAGTCGATCTATGACATTTGCAGATGAAGACATCAAGGACAATCGATTATCTTTGGTAGATGTTACTGTACCAGTTACAATTGCATATTACTTGAGTGTCGATCGACTAGTCTGACGATGACGGCAAAATGACGGGGCATTGCCTAGACACTACTGGGTTTGCAAGTTAATCGAGGGCCACTTGGATTGTTGTCGAAATGAGTTGAGGCTGAGCAAGGACGCCTTCATTCCACTTTCGGAGTACCTGAAGGACGCGACTGATCTACGCGATTCGTGGGGTGTTACAATGAATGAGCAGTTAGCAATTTTCTTGCATGATGTTGCTCAGACATCCTCAAATAGGCATCTCGTTGAACGATTTCAGCACTTGAGAGAGATCATCTATAAATAATTTAATAATGTTTTGCAAGTGTTGGTCTTTTAAAGCGTAAGTTTATTTGTATACCAGCCGTTCATGTGGACGTACCAAAACATATTCGAGAAAACAAAAAATTCTTCCCATTTTTTCAGGCACTTCATAATCTCAATGGCAGTATTAAGTTTACCATTGTCGATAGCACACTGATTTGATTGTTTGGAAAATTTTACAAGGATGTCGTAGGAGCTATAGACGGATGTCATGTACAAGTCACGGTTCCAACGGCAGATCAACCTCGTTTTTGGAATCGTAAGGGTTGGGCGAGCCAAAACGTCATTGATACAATCGATTACAAAGAATTTGTCTATGTCGGGATCGGATGGGAAGGTTCTGATGGGAACATGCGGGCATTATGGAGAGCAGTCAGAAATGGCCTAAATGTCTCAAGTGAACGTAGGTTTTTTGTGGATCTTGGTTATTCAAACACTTACTCTTTTCTCGCCCCATTTCGAGGAGTACCATATCACCTCCAAGAGTATCACAATCAGACAAATAGATATCGGAGTTACAATGAGTTGTACAACCACTGACATGCATAACTATGCAACGTTGTCGAGCGTGCCTTTGAAGTCCTTAAGAAGCATTTTAAGATCCTTTATTCTTGACTGTTCTGCAATTTCAATACCCTAACGCCTTATCGTCATGGCATGTTGTATCATACACAGCATGATAAGATGTTGGAATGTCGAGGATGAGATCTGCTACATCGCAGTTGAAGAGGAGGAATATATAAGGTGATACAGAAGTGCAGAATGACTTGGTGGATGACAATGCTGTGCAAGTGAGGGAATTGTTAAGGTACCCAATTACCCATGTATTGTGGGTAGATCATAGACATTGAGTTCCTTCCATCTTACAAATTGGCCCCTCCTTATTTTGTTCTCTTTTTGTTGTTTCGTATGAGCCTGTCCCAATGATATGAATGTCATTGTACCAAATCTAAAGGGGTGTATTTCTTTATTTTGTTTTATTTGATGCAAGGACCTAAGTAATGGTATGTTGCTTCTCGATTGAAGTTATTGTTTAGGGATGTCAAGTGGATTCATGGCGACGACACATGAAAGCCAGTGCAAATGTGGTTTGTCATGTACGCTTACGTTGGAACACACCAACAACTAGAGCATAGCTGCTATGGATCACCTTGTTTACACGTCCCCACGGTGATAAGGTAAGAATATTTCTCAGCATCTATTTCTCAAATATAGTACTTACGTAGTCTGCACGTACCTATAATCATAGAGTTGTAAATATAGAAAGCAAGCAAGTGATCTACACCCAACATTTGCATCGGCACAAGCGGAGTCATTCTTTATGTCCTTAAACATTCATCAAAGGGAGCGACAATTGGCTCCTTTATCACAAAATGCAATTGCAAGCAATGAATATGTAGATTATCTTCACGAAGAATTACTTCAGTGCAATCATCAAATAAACAGGTTGCAAGATAGAGTTAACGAACTTGAGATGATGTTAGGGTTGGGTGATCAAGAGAAATAGTGAGCAAATGTTAGGGTGACGTACAACATATTATATACTAAATTTTCTATTATTGATGTTTGTGTAACACGATGCATAATTGTCATTTGCATTTTTTGTTGATTGTTTAGTGACAATTTTTTCCTACTTGTTTGCTTATTCTTTGATTCCTGTCATTTATGCTTTGTGTTATCTCAAAACATGGCAGATACAATATAAGTATTGCATATTGAAAAGAAACATGGAGTGTGCCTCATTTAATTGTGTGGGCAATGATGAAATCACATTATTGCAAATGGATGCAACCTAAACAAGGGTAATCGGTTGATCTCCCACATGCATTTTGAAAATCAATTGGTTCAATCTCCTACGCATTAGCGATGTCCACTGGTGCATGCTCATTCTACACTAGTGGATTGTCTCAAACAAAACACGTATATATAAAATGATGTCAACCCGTGCATTTCCCTTCACATAGTACTTATTACGTAATCAACCGGTGGATTGCCTTTTCCCATTGGTGGAAAGAGACATTCAATCGGTTGATTCTCATATCAAAATGGTTGTAGATAACCTAACCATTGCCCTCTCTCCATGGAATAGTGTCCACTGGTTGATCATAGTACTACTCGAGGAAATTAAAGGCTTCAACCACTCTATTGACAGTCACAAAAATCGATAGACACAAGAGGATGGTTTTTCGAACCCTTGGTTTGCTGTTGCCTGCCTCCATTGCCATTTGCGAAGAAGCTTTTGAGCTTGATGAACAGAATGAGGGTTTGATAGGACACAGCATCCTCTCCACTAATGGAAAGCATATGCGAGTGATAGTTATGTTGTTTGAACTTGGATTATGTATTGACTTTTCGGATTCACCGGTGTATTTCATATTTTTTTAAGTTCGTGTGCTCGATTGCAACCTCCCATTCATTGCATAGGACTTGGAATCCACCGGTGGATTATCATTACCCACCAGTGAATTTAATTATTTATTTTGTTATTCTACGTTTCCAATCCCTACAAATAAATACTCCAATCCTGCTAAATGCAGGATTACTTATTATAATCTTGGGGATTGCCACATATTAAAAACAAACACCTATAGCTTCCAATCATGGGATTTGGACACAATTCCGCACCCCTAAAATTCTACCTAGATAAATAAATCCCGCGAACAAACAGGGCCTCAGGCTACATTCAATGGATTTCAGTAAATTAGATCCTTTTGAATAGGTAAGGACCAAGCTACTTATAGCTACTCTCGGAACAACTTCCGATGACTGATCCTCTTCTACACTACTATGGAGAAAAATCCCTCCTCTCCACAACCTTGGAGACTAATCCTCTCTCTTCCTAGAGAGCTAGAATTTGTAGGTTTCCACTACAGAGTGAGTGAATAGTATGGGAAATAAATGCGATAAATCATTGAAAATAAAAATTTAATCCCACAAAAATATTCTCTGCAAAAAAAAAAAAGATTTTAAGGTAGAAACTCCAAGGGTAAAAACCACCACCTAAGTCACCTTTACTTAGGATTTTTCGATCGATCTAATAAATAAAATCCACCATTTGTATCACTTAAACAAAGGTGTCACAACCTCAATAGAAACACCCTCCTTTAACCCGAGAGTAATGTGCCTCAACCCCTTTTCTTCATGAAGATTATTTTGTCCCATGAAGAGTGTTTTGTCACACAAAGAGACGGGAACTTTTAATGCAAATACCAAACAAAAATACAAAACAGAAACAACCTATTGAGCCTAGATATAAAGTTAAACCTAAGCTCCTATAGGTGAAAATGACTTCCCTGATGTGGAAGCTTATGAGTGTGAATGCACAGTAATATGGTGCTCTTAGATCGGAGATAGGTTGCTTGGAGAGCAACTCACAAATTGATCTCACTCAATGTATGTGGAATAAGTAGTAGTACTTTATTTGTGTTGGACACTAGTATTTCTCTTCTAATATGTGTCTCTCTCTTGTGTGTAGGATTAGGAGTGTCCTTGAGTATTTATAGAGAGGTTAGGAACTTCAAATAGTCATTGGAAAATTTGAGGCTAATAAAGGCTATGTCAAATTCCTAGAAAATCGAGCAGGTTGTTAGACAGTAGTAGTTGGTTAACTCCCAGTTGGCTTGCTACGACGGAATTGGTCAACTCTCGGTCGGCTTGCCCCAACATGACCTGTCGACTACTAATATTTTCAATCGACTTCCTACAAGTGGAAATGGCCCTAAGTGATCTTTACATGCTGGTAGACCAATGGTCGACTGGATGTGTTCTAGTCGAATCGCTATAAAAGGATTCTAAGTTAAAAGTTCCTAGAGGTGGTCGATACCTATACAGTATCAGTCAACGCCCTATGAAGGGATCGATCGATTGATGGTCGACCTATATGAAGGCTCTCTTAGGTTCAAGTTCGAAGAGATTCCTAGCTATTACTGGGCCAACGTTAGACTATTGGTCAGCAGCCAGTCGTAAGCTAGTCAGAAGCCAGTTGACTTGTTATTAAGAAGTTGGTCGACTAGTGAGGCAACCAATCCACTTGCTACTGAAGATTCGATTGACCAGTGATGTCATTGGTCGACGCCTAGACCTATAGTGTGATGTTTTGAGTTCTTTAACTGTTAGCTTAGGTTCTTAGGGCACGTTTGTTTCGTAGCAATGGAATAGAGATAGAATGGAATCAAGTATATAACGTAATAAGACAAGAAATGGTTGATTTCATCTCTTTGTTTAGATTATGGTAGGAATGGAATCGTTAAAGATAGATCTAATTCCTTTGAATTGTTTGATATGATCAGTTATCGAGATGAATGAAATCAAAACTTTTTACATATTTGACCCAATACATGTTTAAAAATATAATAATTATCAATTTTAACATAAAATTAAAGTTATTTACATCTTAATCCGTAAATATTATTAATTTACATAAAACCCTTAAATTTAAAGAAATATTTCAATTTAATCTAATATTTTATATATATTACACTAATTGAAATTTAACATCCTATCCAAACAAAATAACAAACCAATAGATAAGAGAGTAATTTATAAAATATGAATGTCTCAATAATAAGAATTCAACTACAGCATTCATTGCGAGAATCAAAAAAATTAAACTCACAACAATTTTAATCTAAAAAATTTCTAGCAAAGCCTTCTTTCTCATCATCTGGGAGAGTAAAGAAAAAATCCAAAGCATCAGCAATACGAGCAATTTTCAAACCAATTTGATAACATTGACTTTGATTAAATGAAGTTATTTTGGATAACTCACCATTCAGTTTTAATTTATTTTCAAGAGCATTAATCCTAATAGCTCTACTAAATTGATTGGTTGTTTCTTTAATTTTTGAAATAATCATAGTTGCAACGTCGATGATAGATTTCCTAAACTATTTGTAAGAGACCTCTTTCTTTTACGCTCACGAATATAATTCTTTTTAGATACTTCTTGATTTCTTGAGAGAAGTAGGAATTTAAGGTCAATATCATCTAAACTAACTGTCTTAGCATCATTCACCTTTACATTTTCAACCTCTACTTCATCAATAACATGACTAGCAGCTTAACATTGCTTCCTATAGCATGATCTTTCCTGAAAATAATACAAAAGTCACTATAATATGAGAATTTCTTATTTTTTTATTGAGCTGCATCAATGTGACTCTGTAATTAATCATAAATAAATGTTAAAAGGAAATTTAAATTATAATAAATTTAAAATTTATATAAAAAATAAAATTACTTGCAAATAATTTTCCCATATGTCATTTTTAGCAACCACACACTATAATTTCAAATTGTATTCAAAATCATTTGTACTTCCATTTAACATATTTCACATAATGTGAAAGTAATTCTTAAATTTTTAATTCATGATTTAATATGTGATCTTTCTTTTATTCTACAACCTGGTAATTTTTGTTCAAATGTCATCTCTAATACTCCAATATATCCTAATTTGAATCTATTATCAACTTTGTAGGTCCCATCATGGATCACATCAAGTAGTACTTTGATAAGCTTTTGATCTTCCTCATTTGATAATTTTCGCTTATTCTTTCCATAGTCAAAATTCATTTCTGTTGCTTGGCTCATATTTTTTAAAAATAATTTACAAAATGAGATAAGATAAATCAAATATATATAAAAAAGAAATAACCTTCACAAATTATAAAAATATATAAATCAACTTTCTTTATACAATTACAAGAAAATTTTAAATTTTGAAATAAGATTATCCGTGAAAGTAATATAAAGAATAAAATGTGTTCAATTATATGCACAAATTAAACATTGAATTAGCTAAATTACCTTTTCATAATATCCAAGCATACGATGATTCTACAATTGTTATCAACTTTGATCCATCTTCTTCATCAGTTGATTATTATTCATTCTTTTGCATATTTGAAGCTTCTGATACTTCATCCTCTACTAGATCATTTACCATCTCATGTCTTACATAACTATGAAAACACGCAAAAATAATTCTATTTTGAGCTTTTATTGGATAAAATGAAAGGCTCTTCAATATCCCCCAATGTTTTTTTAGCAATCCAAAATAACGCTAAATCACATTCCTTGCTCTTACGCGCTTTAAATTAAAAACTTCTTTATAGATACTTGGTTGATAATTTGTTCCCCACAAAGTCAAATGATATCGTTGTCCTCTATATAGAGTGAGAAAATCTTCACCATTCACGTATCCCCAGTCGATCAAATAATATTATTTTATAAGCAAAAATTAAGAATTTAGATTTCTAATATATTTATATGCAGTCAGTTTAATGAAACTTAATAAAGCATATTTACTGCGAGGAACAATCTATTATTTCTTAAAAGTAAATCTCTCAATACACGACTATCAGTTGTAGATCCTTCCTAACCTGATAATATGTAGATAAATTACATATCTAGTGAACATGCACCGAGAACATTAATTTCAATTGTTTATTTTCTTGACTTCTAATTTTTCTATTTCTGATACAATCACTTCAATGTATGTTCCATCAACACACCAATACAGTCATAACACATAAATCGATGGTTATTGAAATTAAAGAAGATGACTATGTAAAATTACGCAAGTGTGTATGTATCTTAAACCATTTCTGTCAATCATCGATTAAATTTGCAGGAATTGGTTGTGGATTCTTATATAACTCATTATGTAGTCATAGAAATATATGCTTGCCTCTTCAGACCGTATGAAATGAAATTTGGTAACTCTATTCTTTACATGACAAGCTATAATATATAAAAGGATAGCAACTTTCTTGTCACCTTTCATATTTCAAAAATCTAATAATTTGCCAATAGTTCTTAGCAAGTCACAAAGTTTTGAGAAGGCAAATCAATCCATTCTTGTTATCTCGTAACTTGTGTCATTGTTATATAACCTTTGAAGAGATACACTGTGTTAATAATCAAGTTAATCCTATTTCTCTTTGATAGATGCTTTATGCAATGCCATCAGATAATTTCCTCCATAATAATGAGAAATAGGTATACCAATTGTAGTATATTTAACCAATGCACTATTGTTACTATCATTATCTGTCGTTGCTACTTCCTTAATGAAATAGGTAAACATGCCATAACCATACGATATTCAAAAGAAAAGATTAATTCAATTTTGCCCTATAATATAATCAGTTTACAAAATATTAAAGAATAAAGTTGCACAGGATGCTCGATTAAAATAACTAAAAGAGAACACAAATCACATAAAACTTCACACATCTAGAAAAATACCAAGAGCATTTTTTTCTTTTAAAAAAATGGAAAGAAAAGAAAGATTACTTTACCAATATGAATGCATTAATTAATTTTCTTACTTTAGATATTACTAGTCCTTAGTATTTACTCATTAGTGAATCATCTCAACAAGTTAAATATCTAGTATTGTCTTGTCAACCTTGGATAATTTTTTGGATTGTAAGAGAAAGTTCGAAATATTCTCTTTTTCCTTTAGTTGAAGCAATGGCTCTCGTTGTATAAACTTGCATTAAAATAGACACAACCCACCTTACCCACCCCCCACCCCACTCCCCACCAAAAATAAAAAAACCTAGCCACCAACATATGCATGTTTATTGCCTTCAAAATCTCGTAAACCCATTGTCTTCAAATTCATAAATTGTCTATGTGTTGGGGGCATCAGGTGGAGGCCTACTAGAGATCATGAGGAATCAGGAGCAGTTTGTTGGCTATATATTTCAAATATTCTCTTTGAGGGCATCGCACATAAAAGATTATAATTGCTAAAATAAGAATCTATTTTCATTTCAATTTCTATTGAAATTTTCTCATTATAACTTCGGCATGTGCATACAGCTGCCTTTCCATCAAAATTAAAAAATCGAAATGACTCAACTGGTAAAACTCAAAACCCCAACAGCCAATCAACCTAAGTGGAGGCATTTAGTATAATCACCTTAACCTATTCTCCATCCTCTTTTCTTCAATTAACGGCAGCAGTATTTCACAATTGATGTATTTCATCTCTTATCCTATTTCTAGTATAGCAAACCATACTTAAAAATACAAGCAGCACACACACACCCATTGCAATTTCCCACCAAATGGAGTTGTCAGAGCATTCAACTCAAAGCAACTAGCTTGAGTGGAGAGGCACAAGTCATTAATATCAACGACTTCATTTTCTCAACATGCTCCATCTCTTCGAGTCCTAGTTATGAAAAAATTAGTGATTGACATACAGATTAATCTCGACTATGAGACCATATTAAAGATTTACAAACCCATGATTAGATCATTATTCTGGTTGAAGTAGTTAGATGGTGGAAATTATTCCCCATAACTGATTTACATTATTTTTCAAAGATGCAGTTGTTGAAGACTACAATCTACCTTTTTCCCAAATATCGGTAGGAAAGTATTTCTTGACTCCCTTTATATAACCCGCCAATCTATTTCCTATTCATTTTTTGCCTCAAAAACTGTTCCTATTCATTTAGAGGGCATAAGCCAGAATGTTCAAATTGGACATCTGTCCTTCTGCTGGTTTCTCGGCCAAGTGGCTTCACAACGAGATTTTCGTGCAGCTGGCAGTTGGAATTTTTGCAAATTTGATGTAGTTATTTACCTGTTGTAGACTATAATAAATAAAATATTGATGACCAAATGCTCCATTAAACAACAGATATAGCTGGCAAACCCCCATGTCATGGCAAAGTAGCTTAAAGAGATGCAATGTTTTCCCTCTAGGATGGTCTAAATATGTGACATTCCCAGATCTTTTCCTTAGTACCTGTTGCCATTTGTTTTGTAAACCTGAATACGATAAGCACCCAAAAATGATGCTATTTTTCGTCTGATGCAGCAGTATTTTCTCAACGAGCACTCACTTTACATAGAATTTCAAAATTAATATCCATAACATTTTGTCCCCGAAGACAATAACACAATAACCAGATTAAAATGGAGAAGATTGCAAGCACCCCTCACCTCAGTTGGTGACGTAAAACCCCCACTGTTGAGAAAAGGCCAAAGTGGGAAGTAAAACCCCCGCACTGTTGTCACCACTTCCTTCACAAGAGGCCGAAGCAGCAGCGACCACCAACATGTTCTGTTCCCCTCCTCTCCTCCTGCTGCTCCTCACAACACGGCCCACATCAAGAAACCGGTTCCTCTGCAGTAAATCTCATTTCTTTTATCAGGTAGATCAGAAGAAGACGGTGCGAGTCAATGGAATGGGCAAAACTCTGGATGTTACCTCCGGATACGATGACGAGGGACTCCCGAGAAGATAAAACGCAGCTACTGGAGTCTCGCCCATCAATCGATCGATCTACTCCCGCCCATCAATCGATCGATCGAGCGCGGGACGATCCCCTCGACTGGAAGGGGAGATCGATCGCGCCGGATAGGGCTTCGATCGTGACCGAGGGAGCCACGTGGAGGAGGCGTCGGAGTTGGCTGTGGGTCGCAGAGAGGGGCCGCTCTGCCGAAGGGTCGAGAGAGAGGGAGCGCTGTGCGAGCAAGTGTGGGCGTCGGAGTTTGTTGTGGGTCGCCAGAGAGGGGGGTGAGTGTACGTTTCCGTAGGAGAACGTCCACGTTCGGAAAAGGAATCGACAGGGATATTTTCATTTCATTTCGCCCCCCTCCCATTGCTGCGAGGTGTTGTTGGGGTAAGAAAAATTATTAAAAGAAATAAAAATTAGAAGTAAGAAAAATAAAAAAATAAAAAGTTTTATTTTATCTAATTATTTGATTAAATTTATTTTTTTTTAAAGGAATTAATGAGTTTTACTTGAATTGGGTGTTTGTTTGGTGAAATAAGTTAGTGAAATAAGAAAAAAATTAGTTGAAAAGAATGAGTAAGAGGAATTAATAGGTAGAATTAGATAATTCCAAGGGGGTAGATGAATTGTCGAAACTTGGAATTACGCACTTAATTATGGAATGGTGCAATTTCGGAATTGCATGTGCTAAATGTAGAATTAGAGTCGGAATTGATGATAATTCCATGTACCAACCACCCCCTTAAGGTGTTTTAATGATTAGCTAAGGTTCTTAACTTTATTTTCAAGTGATCTAAGAATAGAAAAAGTAACAAATGAAATACATTGAATACATTAAAAAAAATTAAGTTCAATTCTTCATTTCTTCTCTTTCACTTCAAGCCCCTAGCTCCATGCTTCTCCTTCAAGCTTCTTTCTTCAAGTGTTCCTTGATGCTTTTATTCATTATCAAACTCCTCCATTATCATGAATATAAGCTTGAGCTCTTTCAAAACCTTCTAAATATTTGAATTATTCTATGAACTCATAACTTAAATGCAATTATTTAAATACAAATATTTTGTTATCATCAAAATCAAGGTCCAAGGTGCATTTGCACCATTACCCCCTTTTTGATGATGACAAAATCATAAACAATAAAGCTCAAAATTACCCCCTCTTTTAACATTATCAAAAAGGCTCAATTTTAATTAATTTTGATCCTAAACTCACCTATAAAATATGCTCTTTTAAAAATAAATTAACTCCCTCTTCTTGACATAATAAAGGAAATAAGCTCCTAAAAGTATGCACTTCTATGTCAGTTTTAAACCAACTAATATTAAGGGTATTCTCCCCCTTTTTAATAGAATTATAGTACAATAAGAAAATTTAAATCCTCTCCCATCTTGGTGCTAACTTAAAACTAAATCATCAAAATCAAAAGGGTTTTACTTCCATTGGTATGGCTTCCAACTTACATGCCCATTTGATTGTCCAGTTATCTTCATTCTTCCCTCATGGACTTCATAGAGATAACATCTCATATCAATAGAAGTGTTTTGGTGACCTACATAACAAGAATCGACAAAGTATTTTGGTACTCACATTTTTTTGGGTTTGCGATGGTTAGGCCTTCTTGACCAAGTTTGGGGTTCACTTAGATTTGAAGCCTTAAGTCTTTGTACATAAAATATCTTGGTGTGTCCATTTCTAGATTTAGCATTAGTCTTAAGCCTTTTCCTTAGTGATTATAGCTAACTCATCCAACAACTTATTTGAATTTTCTTTGAGACAAACAAAATCATTCTCAATGACACTAATTTTTCCTTTTAAAACAAAGATTTTAGACTTCAATAGGTTGTTCTTTTCAATCAACTTGTTATTTTCAACAAGAGCTTCATTTCTAAAGTTGATAGAACTAATTTATCTTTCAGCTTTTCATTTTCAGCAAGCAATTTATGGTTGTTTAGAACTAAATCTTGATCTTGTAATACAAGACTCTCTTGTTCAGTCTTAAGGAAATTAAAATTAGGCTTCAGATTTTTGTTTTGAACTTTCAATGATTTACTCAAGTCATAAAGTTCTTTGAATGCTTCTCACAACTCATTTAAAGTAAAGGGATTTACCTCCTCTTAGTCGTCAATATTTTCGTTGTCGTCTTCCTTCTCACTATCATCCGCAATTTCCGTGAAACCTAGGCACGTGGTTTCATTCTTTGATTCCTTCTCGAATTCTTCCTCATCTTGCTTGGAGCTAGCATCGTTCCACGTAACTTGGAAAGCTTTCTTCTTATATTTTTTCTCCTTTTCCTTCCTTAGAAGAGGACATTTCGAGCAAAGGTACCCTTTCTTGTTGCAATGATAGCAACGGATTGAGCTTTGCTTCTTCTCCTTCTTCTTGCATTTCCTAAGCTTAAGAAACGTGACAAATTTGTTAGCAAGAAATTTAAGTTCCTTGTCATCGAAACTTACCCCATCATCAAATGTGGCTTTAAAAGCAAGCCTGTTCATTTTTTTTATTTCGCGCGTGACTTGCTTCTTCCTTTGCTCCATCTTGTTTTGATAAACCACCAGATTTCCTATGAGATCATCAATGTTGAGCTCCTCAATTTGATGGGCTTTCGTGACCTTTTGTTCCCATTTTGATTTAAGGGAACAATGAAGTTTCAATTGAAGTTCTCATTGAATAAAGTTCTTTCTAAGAGCTTGAGGTTATGCACAATTATCGTGAACCTAGTAGACATCTCACTAAGCTTTTCACTATTTTTCATAGAAAAAGATTCAAACTCTTAAGAAAGTAAATTAATTTTAGAAGATTTTACCTTTGACATACCTTCGTGTGCTACCTCTATGGTGTGCCAAATTTCATAGGCAATGGAGCATTGTGAGATACGGTTGAATATTCCTCCGATCTCAATGTGCAATAAAGAGCGTTCATTATTTTTGCATTAAGAGACAACTCCTAGATTTGTTCTTGAGAGTAACTACCAGCCAACCTCTCTAGAATGACATAGGGAGTCTCGTATCTCTCCTAAATTAGTAGTTGTTTTCTTGCAACCACATAAACATATGTAATTTCCAATAAGGGTAATTTTTACCTTCCAAGTATGCTGGTCACATGGTGGGTTGCCCCTCAGCGTGTTTCGTAGTGAAAATGCTTCTCTCCATGCTCAGATTCTTGCCAAGTGTGACTCCATATATGTGAGAATAAGGCTCTGATACCAACTATAGGTTTTCACTAAGGGGAAGGTGAATAGTGCGGGAAATAAATGTGATAGATAATTGCAAAACAGAAATTCAATTACACAAAAACATTTGCCACAGGTGAATTGATTTTTAGGTGAAAACCTTAAGGATAAAAATCACCACCTGAGTCACCCTGATTAAGGATTTCCTGATCGACCTAGTTGATTAAATCCATTATTCATACCACTTAAATGAGAGTGGCAAAGCTCAATACAAACATACTACTTAAACCCAACAGTAGTGTACAACCCCTCTTCTTCACGAAAAGTATTTAATCCCATGAGGAGATGAGAACTTGAAACATGAATACTCAACAAAAATACAAAACAAAAACAACTTATAAATCCCAAATATAAAGTTAAACCTAAGCTCTTAGAGGTGAAGATGACTTCCCTAATGTGGAAGTGGATGGGCGTGAAGGCACAGCAGTATGGTGCTCTCAAATTGGAGATAGCATGATTGGAGAGCAGTGTACAAATTGATCTCACTCAATGTATGTGGAATAAGAAGAGGTAACACTCTGTTTGTGTTGGACACTAGTATTTCTCTTATAATTTGTGTATCTCTCTTGTGTGTAGTATTAGGAGTGTCCTTGGGTATTTATAGAGGGCTTAGGAACACTCTAAAGACACTTAGGAACTTCAAATAGCTGTTAGATAACTTAGGGCTAACAAAGGCTACGTAAGGTTCCTAGAAAATCGAGTAGAGTTTCAGACAATAGTTGTTGGTTGACTATTGGTCGACTTGCTACAATAGAGCTAATTGGCTCCTGATCAGCTTGCTATAATGTGACCGATCAAGCAATAATTTTTTCAGTCTGCTCCCTATTATGGGTGGAAATGTCCTTAAGTGGTCTTTACAAGCTGGTCAACCAATGGTCAGTTGGGTGTGTTTTGGCCAATCGGCTAGTGGTCGGCTCATTATAGAAGGATTCTATGTTAAGAGTTCTTGGAATTGGGGATTTTGGCAGCTGGTTAGTGCCTATATAGTATAAGTTAGCACCTTATAAAGGGGCCGATCGACTGGTGGTCAACTTATATGAAAGTTCTCTTAGGAAATCATATCTAATTGTCAGTACATTTAATAGGTTCCAGTTCCAAGAGATTCCTAACCATTATTGAGCCAATGTTAGGCTATTGGTCAGTAGTTGGTTAGAAGACGGTTGACTTGCTACCAAGGAGCTGGTTGATTAGTGAGGCAATTGATCGACTTGCTATTGAAGAGTCGGTCAAACAATGATGTCGGGTTGGTGGCTTAGACCTAAAGTGTGTTGTTTTGAGTTCTTTAAGTGATAGCTTGGGTTCCTAAAGTGTTCTAACAACTAGCTAAGGTTCTTAACTCTATTGTGGGGCTCTTTACAAGTAATCTAAGAAAAAAACAAGCAACAAATAAAATGCATTGAATACATTGAATGAAACTAAGTCTTATTCTTCATTTCTTCTATTTATCTTCAAGCTTCAAGTCCTTAGTGAAAGTACATTAGAGGGGGGTGGATGGTGTAATTGAACGATAATATGTAAATAAAAGGCAATCACACAAATCAATGACCACAATTGTGCAAGTATTTTTAAGTGGAAAAACCACCACTTAAGTCACCCTGACTTAGGATTTCCTGATCGACCAAGCCGAAGGTAACCAATCGACTTGCTATTGAAGAATCGATCAAATAGTGATGTCATTGGTTGGCGGCCTAGACCTATAGTGTGTTGTTTTGAGTTCTTGAAGTGTTGGCTTGGGTTCTTAAAGTATTCTAACAACTAGCTAAGATTCTTAACTATATTTTGGGGGTCTTTATAAGTAATCCAAGAAAAGAAAACACAACAAATAGAATACATTGAATACGTTGAAACAAACTAAGTCCTATTCTTCATTTCTTCTCTTTATCTTCAAGCTTCAAGTCCTTAGTGAACTAGAGGGGGGTGAATAGTGTAATTGAATGATACTATGTAAATCAAATGCAATCACACAAATCAACCACCACGATTGCACAAGTATTTTTAAGTGGAAACCCCAAGGGTAAAAACCACCACCTAAGTCACCCCGACTTAGGATTTCTTGATCGACTAAGTCAATCAAATCCACTGATTGTACCACTTAAAACGAGGGAGGCACAACCTCAATACAACCATACTACTTTTAGACCAAGGGTAGTGTACATCAAACCTCTCTTCTCCACGAAGGGAATTTTGTCTCACAAGGAGATGGGAATTCACACCGTGCATACCCAACAAAAATTCAAAACAAGAACAATGCATATAGAGCCACAAAGTACATTTTAACTCTAAGCTCCTATAGGTAAAAGGAACTTCCCTGAGATGGAAGTAGATGTGCGTGATCTCTTAGTGTATTGGTGCTCTCGGATGTGAGGTATGAAGCATAGAGAGAAATAGAAGAGTTTCTCTTCTTTGATCTTTTCTCAATGAGCTTAAAGGTGGAAAGAATTGATTCTTGGGTGCATCACCACTAAGGAAAGGCTCTCTACTATTTATAGATGTGTTATGAACCCTTAAGAGGGCTTGAGAGAGGCTTCCTAGTTGTTGGGAACAAATCTCAAAGAATTGGGTCGAAATCCAAATCAAATCAACCAATAATTAGGTCTGACGGCAGAATCAAACGGCTAAAAAAGGTGCTAGATGTCTAAAAGCAAGGGTCAGTTTCCTTGAAATTGATTGGATCTAAACAGCATACTTGTCAACATAAATCAAACGTCTGGAAGTGTAATTTAAGACGTCTGGGAAAATGTTTAGATGTTTAAAAATGGGTGGATTGGTTCTTGGAAATGATTAGATCCAAACAAGGATCTTGTGTTTAATCATCAGATGTCTATAGGATGTTTGGAGATCTTATTGGATGTCTGGAACTAAAGGTAGCCTTCGAAAATTGAGTTCCTAGGAAGCTAATGATCATATTAGGTTTAACAAATCAAGATTTGGGTCAGATTTGGTCTAATGTCTACTTATTGGATGTTTGAGGGTGTGTCTAGACGTCTGGGAATATTAATTAAATAATCCTAACTTATCTCATGAAGATTTTGGCCTAACAAAGGTAATTAAGATCCAACAGTCCTTTTATTGGACGTCTAATAAGGTCTTCAGACGTCTAAATATAAGTATAGATGTCTAGAAATAGATTTGGATGTCTGGATACTAAATATCTAAAACTAAGTGTTTCAGGTCTTGGTTATTGGACGTTTGATGTAGATATTACACATCTTAAAAGCTGTTATCAGATGTCTGATGGATGTCTTGGATGTCTAATAAGGTAGTCTAACTCAGCTGTAAGGTTTTTCCTATGTGTCCTAAGGTGAGATAAGTGTGTCTAGGGCCTAGGCAATTATATTTTGGGCTCTTTACAATAATCTAAGTAAATAAATAGAGCAACAACAAGTATATTGAACATGAAAAATATTCTATCCTATTTTGCTCTTCATCTTCAAGCTTTAGCCTTGAGCTCCTTCATCAATCTCCTTGATGCTTTTCTTTTAGTCGTCAAACTCCATTTCTCCATGGACTTGGGCTTTAGCTCCTTTACACTTGCTTCCATTTGCATTTTAACTTAAAATTTTAATCTCAAGTGCAAAGTCCAAATAACAATTATTTTGTTATCATCAAAATTATTGATCGTGGTGTATTCGCACTAAACTTAGCTCCATGCTTCTCCTTCAAGCTTCTTCCTCCAAGTGCTCCTTGATACTTTTGTCTATCATCAAGCTCCTTCATCATTATGGATATGTTCATAACTCCTTCAAATCTTTCTAACTAATTGCGTTAACATGTGAACTTATAACTCAAATGCAATTTGTTAAATGCAAATGTTTTGTTATTGTCAAAATCGATCCAAGGTGCATTTGCACCAACACAATCTATATTACAATAATACTTAACCACAACAATTGTTAAGCAAACTAATGATCCTAAACTTATCTAAATAATCAAGATAAAAAGATATTTTCAACACTAACGTAGATAAAAGATTAGAATTAAATTATAAACACACTACAAGAAAATATGTTAATTGCAATAAAATATTATTGTTGCAAAAACGTTCACTACTATTATAAAAATCCTTTTGGGACGGTAACATGAACTGTCACAAAAAGGAGCATCCCAAAAAGATTTACTATTGCAAATGATTTTTCATTTGTGACGGTTAAGAACCATCGCAAAAGACCTTTCGTGACATTTAATAGCCATCATAGAAGATTTTAAATGACGATTAAAAACAATCATAAAAGGCCTTACGTGACATTTAATAATCATTACGAAAGACTTTATGTGACAATTAAAAGCCATCACGAAGGACTGTACGTGACGCTTAAAAACCATTACGAAAGACCTTACACAATGATTAAAGACTATCATGAAAGACCTTAAGTGACGTTTAAAAATCATCATGAAAGATCTTATTGACATTTAAAAATTATTATGAAAGACTTTACATGACGGTTAAAAACTATCACAAATTTTTAACAATAATTTACCATCTCAAATTCTTTGGAGTCATTATTGAAACATTCCCACGCATAACAAAAATATATATTTGCACACATGAGTCCAAAAATATACTTCATTCATTATCAATTCAAAACATTCAAATTCTAACAAGAAAAATGTATACACATCATACAATACATAAATGCATCTCTTCCATAATGTAAACTAATCTAAAAAAAGATCTTCATCTTCATTCTTGAACTCATTCTTGTAAACGTCACCATTATTTAGTCTACTTCCTATAATGATACTTGTGTAGTTTCCCTACCAGGAGGGGGTGACGTAATAATTGCGGAAATAAATATAAACAATCTCACAAAATAGACAATCACACAAGTACACAAGTATTTTTAGGTGGAAACCCAAACCGGGTGAAAACCACCACCTAACCCTCTCGAGTTAGGATTTTCCGATCAACCAAGTTGATCAAAATCCACTAAACGAATCACTTTAAACGAAGGTGATTCAACCTCAATTACGACCACGCTACAAGTGCGAGGGTAGAGTTCCTCAACCCCTTCTCTTCACGAGAAGGATTTTGTCCCTCGAAAGAGACGGGAATTCGCAAAGTGAATACCCAACCAAATAACAAAGATAAAATAAACAAGTAATCCTATAGAGCCAACAAAATAATTTTTAACCTAAGCTTCTACAGGAAATAGGATGCTTCCCTTTGAAAGGAGTGCGTCGACGATGCGGATGCGTGAGCCACGCGACGGCGCAACGTCGCTCTCGTGAACAATGGTGGGAGAGCGGGTGCGCAACAGCTTGATGCTCTCAAGATGAAGAATTAGAGCTTTGAGAGCAAGAGAGAAAAAAAATGGTAGAAAGTATGTTCCTTAGGTGTGTCTTGTTGTGTCTTAGGTGTGTTTTTGTGTTGCAAAGGTTCCCCTCTATTTATAGAGGCCTTAGGAAGGCTTTGGAAGGCTTAGGAAAGGTTCTATAGCCGTTGGGTACAAAGCCCAAGAGAATCAACCCGAAATCAGGAATAATCATTGCACTGACAGGCTTATCAGACGTCTAATTCTGGCATCAGACATATAGAAGTTCACTTTAAGACGTCTGATTTCAAGGTCAGATGTCTGATTTTGGGCGGGTCTCTTCCTGACTTGGATCAGATCTAAACAGGGTTCTTGTGCAAGTCCATCAGACGACAAATAGGACGTCTGACATTATGTCTGGACGGCTGGAAACCTACTTTTTCTGTGGGAATGGATTTCCAAACGTTGCAACGGCTAGAAAATCTCTGAGAAGAGATTCTGGGTCAGCCGAGGCAAAACGGTCAATTATCAGACGTCTGGAAAGTCCTATGGACGTCTGATAAGGCTCTAACAGTCACATTCTTGATTGATCGCTAAGCCAGCCAACGGTCCACTAATTGGACGTCTGACAAAGTCATCAGACGTCTCCTAAGACGTCTGGTTTAAGGTCTGGACGTCTTATTTCATCAGACAGAACCTAAATGTTATCAGACGTCTGAATCAACAGTCAGACGTCTTAAAACACTTTATCAGACGTCTGATTTGGGAATTAGACGTCTGGAAGTGCTGTTTGAACCCTATATTGGTTTTCTAAGTTCTCTACAGAAAACCTAAGTATCCTAGGGTTGTGCCGGTGTTCCTAGGACTAATGTTAAGGTACTTTGAGGCTCTTTAACATAATGTTCTAAGGAAATAAAGAGCAAGAAAAATAAAGACAAGAGTACAAGAAAGAGATAAACAGAATTCTATCCTATTCTTCTTGTCCTTCCATCTTCAATCTATCGCTCCTCGCGAATCCCCTCTGTTCTCCATCAGGCTCCTCCAATCCGTCCTGGATGCGAGCTCGAATTCCGTCTAATCACGTCTACATTTGCAATTGACCTGAAATCTAAGACTCCAAGTGCAAATGTTAAATAACACGTGTTTTGTTATCATCAAAATAAATAATCGTGGTGCTCTAGCACCAAAAACTTGGTGGGGTCCTGGACAGGTTGTGTTAATATGGTGAAATTATCGTTGAAGTGAGTACAGTGGTTAACCTAAATCGAGCCGAACCATCTTTTTACAAATTTTTTTTTAACCTGGCCTACTTAATTTTATCTTGGTCACTTTTAGGCCGAGGGTCGAACTCAGGGAGGCGAGAATTAGAGGCGAATAAGTTTCTACGCCTTTCCTACAACGAATCTCTTCCGTGCGTTTATTATGTTTTTGGTTTTTTTTTCTCTATTTAAGATTTTTTTGCTGATAATTTTGTCCTTGAGGTACACCCTCAAAATCAGGTCCTTGGCTTTGAGCCAAATTGTTCTTGGCTTTGAGCCAACTTAGGGTTCCAAAAACTGGTCTTGCTATTCGTAAGACTGAGTACTTGCAAGACAAGGATTATCTTTTCTCTTTTACTCTTTTTTATCTTTTTAATAGCAGAAACAAAAGAGAAATAGAGGTTGCTTGTAAAGAATTAAATATAGTCTATATATATACATATACATATATATATATAATATCTATATAGGGGTGGGGGTGGAGGTGGAAATGACGTGTAGCACGGTGTCGAGTTGGTCGACGTCTAGGAAGACGCAACCAACAGGACGAAGTGCCGCGTGGAGTATAGGATGGATGTGTGAAAGTGTATGCGGAGGCGCTTTCTCTACGCGGGTATCGGGGAATATCAGCAACTGGTGCAGATATTCCTGCAATATAACGCGTGGTGTAGGGATACAGGTAGGTGATATGAATGTAAATATATATATATATGTAAATATATATTGATATGTATATATATAGATAGGGTTGTAAATATATAGGTGTTTATGTAGTTATATATATATTTATATATATATATATATATATATAGATATGTAAATATATATATATATATATATGTATATAGATATATATATGTATATATGTATATATATATGTATATATGTATGTATATATGTATATATATGTGTGTATATATATATATATATATATATAGCCTGGTCCAGACACACCCGCAGATCCTTCCTCCAGGCCATCTTCCTCCCTCTCTCCCCTCCATACGCAGTACCTCTTCCCACTGAAGAGATACACTGCGAGCAGGAGAAGGCTCATAGTGGTCCCACGACCACCACTGTGAGTTCCACCACCGCCCAGCTCATCCAAGAGCAGGTGGGCGTGGTGGGTTCATTCTCTATTTCCATCGCTGAAGACCTTCACGCCATTGCCGCAGCTCCAAGTTTCAAAGCTCCAGCAGCAGCGCAGCAGCCTCCAGCCAGCGGGCAAGCACCGCGCGCCCCTGCAGCAACCAGCGCAAGCTCCTTCCGCTCGCGCAGGTGCCTTCCAGCACGCCCGCGCATGCAGAACCGACCATAACCGGTTGACGAAGCCGCGCGGCACTGTAGCTACTGTTCACACGTTTCTGCACGACACTATAGCTACAGTGCGGTGACCGGAAAGTTTCTCACTTATCCGGTCACCGTGCACTCTCTCTCCATGCCGTTACCGCCTCTAGCTCGTAGCGTGCGCCCGCGTACGATTGCGCCCACCTGCTTCCGCTGCAGCGCATGCACCCGTCTGCCCTACTCCCTCTCTAGCCCGCAGCGCGGTGCGCTGCGCTATGCAGCATGCTGCATTGCTCTCTCCCTCACACCTGCTCCCTTTAGCGCACGCGCGCACCCTTGCGCACCTACGCCTGCGCACACCTGCGTCATCAGACGACGGCTGCCTCCACCAGACGCCTTAAACGCCCGCGCTCTCTCTCACAGCCACTCCCTCACTCTCCAGCAGACACACACACATACACACACCACACTTGTACACACTCACGTGTACACACACACACTCACTTGTACACACCTGTATATATACTTATACACACCTGTATATATATATGTATAGGTACTAATATATATATATATATATTTATATATATATTTATACACATATATATACATATATATCTATAGATATAAATACATATATACATATATATATACATATATATATCTATATACATATATTAGTATATATATATATATTTATATCTATATAGTTAGACATATATATATATATCTAGTTGTAAATATATATATATATATTTACATATCTATATATATATAAATATATATATAACTACATATACACCTATATAATTACAACCCTATCTATATACATACATATCAATATATATTTACATATATATATATATTTACATTCATATCACCTACCTGTATCCCTACACCACGCGTTATATTGCGAGAATATCTGCACCAGTTGCTGATATTCCCCGATACTCGCGTAGAGAAAGCGCCTTCGCATACACTTTCACACATCCATCCTACACTCCACGCGGCACTTCATCCTGTTGGTTGCGTCTTCCTAGACGTCGACCAACTCGACACCGTGCTACACGTCATTTCCACCTCCACCCCCACCCCTAATAGATATTATATATATATCTGTATATATATAGACTATATTTAATTCTTTACAAGCAACCTTTATTTTTCTTTTGTTTCCTGCTATTAAAAAGATTAAAAAAAGAGTAAAAGAGAAAAGATAATCCTTGTCTTGCAGGTACTCGGTCTTGCAAATAGCAAGACCAGTTTTTAGAACCCTAAGTTGGCTCAAAGTCAAGGACCTGATTTTGAGGGTGTACCTCAAGGACAAAATTATCAGCAAAAGAATCTTAAATAGAAAAAAAAACTAAAAACATAATAAACGCACAGAAGAGATTTGTTGTAGGAAAGGCATAGAAACTTATTCACCTCTAATTCTCGCCTCCCTGAGTTCGATCCTGGGCCTAAAAGTGACCAAGATAAAATTAAGTTGTCCAGGTTAAAAAAAATTTTGTAAAAAGATGGTTAGGCTCGATTTAGGTTAACTACTATACTCACTTCAACGATAATTTCACCATATTAACACAACCTGTCCTGGTCCCCACCATCCTTTTTCTAGCGCCATTGCCGAGGAGGTACACATTCAGGTAAGTTTCTACTCCATTCCTTTAGTTTTCTCTTCTCACACTTTTCTCTTCATGGGTGTTTTTGTTTGCCGGTGTGCAGGTGAACCAGTTGCAAGGAGGAGGTAAGCAGAGGAAGTCAGAGACGTTGGCAGATCCAAGGTGGGAACGAGAACGAGAAGTCGTCGACACTGCATTGGAGCTTCGCTCACGTTGATGAACAGCTAAGTCTCTCTCTCTTAGCAACTTAGGTCAACTTGTCACCTTGATAAAAAAAAAACCTAAAAAAAACTCCTTGGGATCTCTTGGGGCAAGTGGGTTAAAAATCACTTGCTTGATTGTTTGCCATCACTCCCACCGCCTCGGGATTTCCCGCTAAACTTTGCATAGCGAAGATCCAAGAATCTTGATTCTAGAATCTCTTGCCGTGTGAAGTATTCTTTGAGGCAAGAATAAATAGATTGATTTCCATTCCTCCTTGCCTCATTTATCCGCAATTCAGGATCACATTTTGGTGGGGAGGCTTGGAATTGAGTTGATTCCAACCCCACCACGACCTTTCACATGCCTTAGATTTGATCTCGAATACTTCAACCCCAACACTTTAATTTTCTTTACATTATCTTGTGGTTGAGCCTTGTGTGTGGAACATCATTTTGGTGAGTGGGAGCACTTGAATTGAAGTGCTTTGGCTCCCTTCCACATTAACTTAAAATTGCATTTCACACAGAGAAATTTCCACCTAGGGAAGCCCATTGCATTTTTAGCAAGCATTAACTAACTCATATTGAAGAAGGGTTTGTTGGGCATAGAAAAACTTGTATTTTCTTAAAATCCGGAGATTGGTTGAATTGGTAATTCAGCGAAATCTTAAAATCCATACTATTTAATGGCTGAATTCTAAAAATCATTCACCAATTAAAACTTCAATTCGGGGAGATTTCCCCATTGCATGCTTGGTTTACACACTTTCTAAAATCAACGCACTTGGGCATTATCCGTAAACAACGCCCTTCACATTCCAGAAGCACTTGATCCTAAGCCTCTAATTAAAACTGGTAGCAACTTGACCCTTATTAAGGATTAGAGGTCTAACTACCTGCGTGTAGCGCCTACGTGCTGGTGTGGGTTCCCGCGTGCTATCGGGTGTCTAAGATTAGGGCAAACGACCTTTCAATCTGGCCCAGTGGTTCCGCGGTACTTGCATTTGGTTCCGTAGGTCGTGATAGTAGGTAATTTAGATCTTTAGGTCTAAGGGCACACTGTAGAGGTTAGGACTTTGATTGTCTTGATTTGTCATCAAGTGTACTTTTGTAGCGTCATTTCTCTCTTCTCCTTTTCCCTTCGTATCCCCCCAATTCTTCTTGAGTTAGTGCATGCTTGGGAGGAGGTCACAAAACCCTGAATTATTTAAGTTGTCTGATAATTTTAGAAGAATAGAAGCTGAATCATCATCCTCCTCCACAAACATGGCTGTATGCCCACCCCCAAATCCCGAGGGAGGAAACCGCCCTCAAAACCCACCAAGTGGTGGAGCCATGGATCCCATAACCTGCCTCCAAGCCCAAATGGAAATGTATAATGAGCAAATTGAAGCCATTAGGGAAACCTTGAAGGAAATGCAGAACCCTCCCGAACGGGAGGAGCCTAGGTCTCTTAGCTCCTATCAGAATCCCGCTGCTACAGAGACCATAGGACAAATTTGGGTTCCCATAGGCGAGGACGATTTTGAGCTGAAACCTAATATAATTGGCATGATAAACTTCCACTTCGATGGTCTTGCAAGTGAAGATCCTTTTCTCCATTTGGAAGACCTAACCCGATTGGCTGAAACGGTTAAACCAAGAAATATCGGATTATCAATCGTCCTCATGAAAATGTTCACATTTTCGTTGCGTGATAAAGCGTCGCAATGGTTACGCACCCTTGGGAGAACCATCCATTCATGGGAAGAGATGCGAACAACATTTCTCAAGAAATTCTTCCCAATCGGGTGAACCAATGCGCTTCGCCGTGCTATAACTTCCTTTACGCAACAAAACAGCGAACAGTTTCATGAGGCTTGGGAGAGGTATAATGACCTCCTCCGGAAGTGTCCGCACCACGGTTTGCCTAAGTGGCATATAGCCTAGATTTTCTATTATGGGCTAAATGAGACTTTGAAGCAGATTGCAGACGCTTCTTGTGGAGGGAATTTCATGAATAAAGACGAGAATGGAGCATTCGAATTATTTGAAAACATGAGCGAAAACTCAATGAATAATTTTAATCGTACCAGCCTGCCCCGTAATGTTCATGAGGTTGACATGGGACCCTCCCATTCATCCACTAATCTTAACCTTATCGCATAAAAATTGGATGAAGTCTCTGTCATGCACAAGAAGCTGGACGAGCTTCTAGCCAATCCCGCCCGTTCTATGGCAAACACCCCCACCTCACCACTTCGTCACAATCCCAATTCTTCCAACCCCGGGCTTATCCCTAGAAACCCCGTAAGATCTTCCTTACTGAGTGTCGCACTGAGCAATTCGGTAAGTCATGTGGATCTGGCTTTTGCAAGCCAGTATTTTGACACGGAGGACCAAGCCTCCGTGTGCTCGGATGCATATTTGCATGCGGACTCGTCTTCTAGCTTAGAAGACGCTTACGCCCTGGGGAACAACCCGTTCTCTGCTACTTATAACCTAGGGTGGCGAAATCATCAGAACTTCGCATGGTCCAGCAACCCGCAGTGCCAAAACCCTGCGGGTGGGCCGATGTGACCGTCCGCACCTGTCATCCCAAGGGACCAATCTAATCCTGTGGCGAATCCGCCATCGGGTCGTTGCATACCGCAAACAAAACATGCATCAAGTCCTCTTGAGAACTTGATGCGAATGATGACGGAAATGTCGAAGCGCCATGAAGAGAACATGACCTCTCTTCAGCACCAATTGGCGTAGAAGAATGCTGAGATCAGTCAACTACGCATGGCGACTCGATCTCAGGGCACTCTTCCAGCCCAACCTGTTCCCAACCCACGAAATTTCGTACCCCGTGGTCCTCAACCACAGGTACAACCTCCTCAGGGGCAGGTTCATTAGATTCTGCAGGCTCCGAACATTCCACCAGGATTTCAGGATAATCTCGTTGCAGCACCTCACTCTTATGTCCCTATTGTGAACCTTCCTCCGCCTTATGATCCCACTGGACCCGCATCGTCCAATGCGATTACTACGAGGAGCGGTAAGCAAATCGTTGATCTGCCTCGACCTGATCCAGGCCCATTTTCTTCATCGCCCTCTCATTCGGGATGCACATCGCATTTGCGAGAGGACGATACACCCAAACTGGTGCCAGAATCAGTCCCATTCCCTGAGGCTCTACTAGGGGAGCCAAAAGGCAAGAAAAAGGATACGTAGGCCTTTGATAACCTGCGTAATTTATTCAGGGATGTTGAAATCAAGGTACCCCTGTTAGAGGCTATCGATCACATACCTACTGTTGCCTGATTTTTCAAAGACTACACTACACCCAGACGACAGTCAAAGAAAACAAAGAATCTGGTGGTTCTCTTGCCTCATGCGAGTTGTGCTATACTGTCAAATCTACCACCAAAGCAGAAAGATCTGGGCACACCGCTTATTTCCTGTAGCATCCAAGGCTATAATTTTAACCGTGCCCTGCTTGATCTAGGATCTTCCATCAATCTTATACCAACCATCATGCTCGAAAAGTTTTCCTTGGGAAATCTGAAACCCACCCCTGTCACGTTACTGTTGGCAGATCGTTTTGTCAAAATACCAAAGGGTGTGGTGGAAGACGTGGTGGTTAGGGTCAACAGTCTCTATTTTCCTGTTGACTTTCTTATTTTGGATATGGATGTTCCTAGCTCACTTTCTGATTGTCTGATCATCCTTGGTCGACCTTTCTTGGCCATAGCCTGCGCCCATATCAACTGCGAGTCGGGCTGTATTGAGATTGTCGTTGGATCTGAGAAGCTCAAACTTAATATCTTCAAGGCAGCCAAAAACTTTGATGGCGATTGCATCGAGGATGACACGTCTGACAAGGACATCGCTGTCAGCGCGTGTATCGGACTAATTGGGACCTATTCTGACTACTGCAGATTGCCTTTAAACACTGACGATTGCTTGACCGATACATATTGTGACGTTCCCCCATCCCGCACCTTCTCCTGACCAGATTTCTGATGAGGTTTTCTCCTCTTCCCATACCTCGTGGTCTGAGTCATATTCGAGCTACTCATCGTCGGTCCACACTCTTGAAGATCGGATTGCCCTTTCTTTCCCGCCAAATCAGGCGGATTTGCAACTCCACACTGGGGCCTTGAGCCCACATACTGCTTACTGGGGCTATCCCTTTTTGGATCCATCTATCCATGATGCCCCTCTTCTTGGCCAATCTGAGGGCCAACTTCTTCCTCTTGAATTGTTTTCTTCTGATCCACTTGGGACACTCTCGTCCCAAGAAATGCCAGATCTTTCACCATCCACTCTCGAGATGAAAGAGCTGCCTAGTACGCTTAAGTATATTTTCTTGGGACCAAATGAGACGCTCCCCGTAATCATCAGTTCAAAATTGATCAGGGAGCAAGAGTGCAAACTAACAAAGGTCCTTATGGACCACAAGGCAGCCATTGGATGGTCTTTATCAGACTTAACTGGCATTAGCCCCTCCTACTGCACTCACCGTATATATACAGAGGAGGAGGCTCGACCTTCTTGTGAGATGCAGCGACGTCTCAACCCTAACATGCGGGAGGTCGTTAAGAAGGAAATTATTAAGTGGTTGGATGCAGGTATAATCTACCCGATTAGCAAAAGCCCCTGGGTGAGTCCAATTCACGTCGTGCCCAAAAAGGCGGGACTCACCATCCGTGTCAATGACAGGGGTGAATCCATCCCTACACGCACTCCTACATCTTGGAGAGTGTGTGTAGATTATAGGAAACTGAATGCTGCAACTAAGAAAGATCACTTTCCGCTACCTTTCATTGACCAAATTCTGGAGCAGTTAACGGGAAATAAATTTAACGACTTAGAATATATCCTCGTGCCTATTGATTATGTTTCGAAATGGATCGAGGCTATTCCCACGCGCCATGCTGACCATGTCATATCCACTTGATTCATCAAAGACCACATTTTTGCACGCTTTAGGATCCCTCGAGCCATTATCTCGAATGGAGGAAGCCACTTTACCCATGCTTCTTTTTGGGCACTTCTGAGGAAATATGGAGTCCACCATCATATCGCATCTCCGTATCATCCTCAGACAAACGGTCAGGCAGAGGTGTCGAACCGACAAATCAAGCAAATTCTCCAGAAAACGATTCGGCCTGACCGTAAGGATTGGTCCGACAAGCTGATTGACGCATTTTGGGCGTATTGGACCGCCTTTAAGGCTCCCTTAGGTATGTCTCCTTATAGAATCGTTTACCCGTGTCCGCCTTCAAGGCAGGGGCCCATCCCCTCCCTCGTGTCCAGCGCCGTGTCCGTCGCGTGGTCCCACAGAGGACTCCCCCTCTGCAACCCCAGGAGGTGCTCGGGGCGGTGGGTGGAGCTCCTCTCGTACAATATCCCGTATCAGTCTGGCGAGGTCCTGGGCCTGGATGCCAGGGAGTGGTGGCTGGTCCACCGAGACGTCAACGACAGCACGTCCACCTCGCCGACCTCGCCCTCGGCCAGTCTCGCGACGAGGCATCTCCTGCAAGGAGACGCGAAACAAAACGGAAACGTCAAAACAGACGTACCTAACAAAACTTCTAAGAGCTCATGTCAAGAGATTTGTTGTGGTGGCTACTCTAGCTATAAACATGTGAATTGGTTATTTTCCAGTCAGTTGATTCACTTCTCGGGACGATCTTGCTCTGATACCATCTTGTAACGACCCGATTCCCGAGTCCCTACGAGACACGAGAACCGAACCGACTCGACTAATCCCAAGACCTAGTCGTCCAACGAGGAAGTAACCAAAAGACAGTAAAATAAACCACATTCAGCATGAATATAACTAACAGTAAGAAAGTACAGCAGTAAGGAAAGAAACTATTACAGTAGGTACCACCACAACAGTAGAACAACATTTATCATATAACAGGAACTGCAGGTAAAGAAAGTACAGCGGAAACAAAAACTACTCACTAGAACAGAAACAAAAGAGGTACAAAAGACTGTGGTAAACTCTACTGGACCCTACTCGGCCCAGTGTCCTCTGCAGCCACCGACCCTGGCTGCTCAACACCGGGTCCTGAAAAAGGTAACGAGTGTAACACGTCAGCAAAACGCTGAGTAGAGTGGCAAGCTAACTAAAGGCAACAGTAGAGTGTACAGTAGCTGTTATGTTCTATTACTTCCTTTATTCACATCTTTCAATTTTTCTCACTCTTTCATTTATTTCTCAGGTCCTTTACTTGATCTCGAATGTCCTCGTGGGAACGATCTTGATTGCAGTCTTTTCCAAAAGTAGAAGTAGCACGTGGTGCTCTCCTGGCCGGGAGAGTCCCCCGTGGTGATCCTACCCTCAGTCAACCACCCCAAGGTCACTGACAGACGTAACGGTGACTACGGCACGCGCGATAAACGCACAGGTAGCTAGCCCGCACTGGCACGCGGTCAGTCGTTTCCATTAACAGGTGCGCCCAAAGCACAGCACGGAACCAGGGCAGAGCCCTCTCAGTAAAAGGGGTCCAACCCCTCCACAGTAACCAAACCGGGGCCTTGCCCCTCCACAGTCCGCGCACCCTCGCCTGACTACCCTGGTTTGCCCTAGTGGGCCTAACAAGTCGGTGAAGGAGGCTAGCAGAACCTCGGGGCCCGTGGGGTAGCTAGTACTCTCCTAACACTAGTAGCTCTCCTCGGTACTACGTACGCGAGGGCCAGCAAGTCGGTACAGAGTGGCCAGTCCTAACCCCAGGTCCCTGGGGCGGCTAGCTCCGCTCTGCACTAAACAGGGGGACAGTCGCTCTCCTTGGTACTCCGTACTCAAGGGCCAGCTCACTTCCCCAAGACTACTCCATTTACTTTCCAGGAGTTCTACTCCTACTTCCCCGTAGGGTTCCATCCTTTTTACTCAAGATCCAGGTTTCACTTCCCAGTTTCACATTCTTACAATCCATGTTCTCAACCACGTTAGCTGTTCACAACAGGCAGTTGTTAATTCAAATTACAGGAAGCTTTATATTTCTTTCCATTTTCCAAGACTGCAATATATACATTCCACTAGTTTTCCATCCTAGGATTCATGCCATATCCTAGGATCTATCATACAATCTAATTTTCCAGCCCTAGGATTCATGCAACACCTAGGAGCTATCATTCCATACATTTCTCATTCCTAAGATTCATGCAACACCTAGATTCTAGTTAAGGTTCCATACTTTAACAGATTCTAATAGCTTAAGCCACTCTACCAGGTACAACGGGAGTAATGGGAGCGTGATCGGGAATCCCGCGTGCCTCCGCGACTCCCAAGACTGTAACTGAACGAGGTCCTATCACAAGGATCAACACAAGGAGTGTCTCAAAACACTGTATAGCTACTGTAGACGGGTAGAGGAATTAATTCTGAAAAGAACGCAACTCGAATCGCGGAAAACGGAGCCCGAACGGACCCTAAATGGGTCGAAAAAGACGATACTGTGCAAAATCAGACGTCTGGAACTTATTCCAGACGTCTTAAACAGTGGATCAGAGAATTACCTGTTCAGCGTGGTTTCCCAAACGTCCAGAAGTCTGCGGGGACGTCTGTCCTATCTCCAAGATGTCCGATGGTCACCCCGGACGTCTGGAGGTCACTCTCGCCGTCCGGTACAACTTCCAGACGTCTGATTCGCAAAGGATGGCGAATCAGCTAACCTGCGCACAGCCAACTCCCTCCCTTAGTACGGTCGGTCGACAGGAAGGAAGAAGAAAGCGGAATACACACCTTTCAGACGTCGGTATGAGCTACCAGACGTCGTCCTCGCCGTCTGCCTATCAACCCAGACGTCTGATTCTGGAAATTTTTCCAGAATGAGGGCACGACCCGGACTCTGCTCGCGACGTCGCCCGCGTCGCACCTCGCGCTCCTGCTGCTCAGACTGCACAGGTCCCTCTCCACGTCGTTCTGCGCCCCCTGTGCCCTCCGCCGGCCGGCCAAGCCGCTCCGGCGAGCTCGCCCTCACGGCAGAGCTCCGCCCTCGCACGTCGCGCCTCCTCCGTGCTCACTGCGGCCGCCGCTGCAGCCCTCGCGCTCGCTCGCTCTCGCGCACAGGAAGGAGAAGAAGGTGGAGACGGTGGAGACGGGAGGGGAGGGTGGCCCCTTTTAACGCCGCGCGGAGAGGAGAGAGAGAAGGTGCGGCAGGCGTCTGCAGCCTCAGAAGAAAAAGAGGGAAAACGAATATGCGGTCTGCGCGCTCAGGCGCGCAGACGAATCGCGGGTGTGGACGATAACGGTTTTTCAGACGTCTGTAAACCATCCCAGACGTCTGTCAGGACGTCTGGATGTGATCCCAGACGTCTGGGCCACCTCCCAGACGTCTTAAAATACGTCCGGGACACGCGTTCGTAACAGTATAACAAACTCAAAGGAAGTTTCGTCCCCGAAACTTGCGCCAACTAGGGTGCGGGAAAAGACGTCCGAAAACCATAACAAACTCAAAGAGGACCGAAGCTGGTCCGAAAAGACGTACTCGCGAAAAGCTCCGGGTACCGCTCCCGCATTGCCGCCTCAGGCTCCCAGGTAGCCTCCTCGTACCGCTGGCTCCTCCACAAAACCTTTACCAGGGGTACTTGCTTTCGTCTCAACCGGCGGACGGCTCGGTCTAGGATCTGCACTGGCCGCTCGGGGTAGGTCAGGTCGTCGCTCACCTCGACGCTCTCGTGACTCAGTACGTGGCTGGGATCGGCTACGTACTTCCTGAGGTTGGACACGTGGAACACGTCGTGCACACCAGAAAACTGCGGGGGGAGGGTAAGTCGGTAAGCAACGGGTCCAACCGGCTCCAGGACCTCAAAGGGCCCCACGAACCTCGGCGCGAGCTTCCCTCTCACCCCAAACCGCTGTAAGCCCTTCATGGGCGAAACACGAAGGAAGACGTGGTCCCCAACCTCGAACTGCACCTCTCTGCGTCTGCGATCCGCATAGCTCTTCTGTCTACTCCTGACAGTGCGGAGTCGTCTGTGGATCTGCTCAACTACCTCCTGACTCTGCCGGATCAACCTGGGGCCAACCTCCCACTTGGTCCCCACCTCGACCCAACTCAAGGGTGCCGTACACTTCCGTTCGTACAGAGCCCCGTAGGGAGCCATGCCGATGCTCGAGTGATAACTGTTGTTGTATGCAAACTCCGCCAGGGGTAGGTGCTCCTCCCAAGAGCCCCTCCAGTCCAGTACACAGGCACGCAAAAGGTCCTCAAGTGTCTGTATCATGCGCTCAGACTGTCCGTCCGTCTGGGGGTGGTAAGCTGTGCTAAACCTCAACCTCGTCCCCAAGGCCTGCTGAAACTCAGCCCAAAACTGTGACGTAAAGCAGGTATCCCGGTCGGATACGATCTCCCACGGAACTCCGTGTAGTCGCACCACATCACGGATATACCTCTCTGCCAACTGTGCTGGTCCCAAAGTGACTCGGATCGGCAAGAATCGCGCCGTCTTCGTCAATCTATCCACTATTACCTAGACTGCGTCGTGTCCCCGCTGGGTAACAGGTAAGCCCACCACCAAGTCCATGGTGATGCTCTCCCACTTCCACTCTGGCACTGGAAGCGGCTGAAGCGGCCCTGCAGGCCTCTGATGCTCGGCTTTCACCTGCTGGCACACTAAGCACTGCTGCACGAACTCACCCACATCCCGCTTCATCCCTCTCCACCAAAACTCGTGTCTCAAGTCATGGTACATTTTCGTGTTTCCAGGATGTATAGTGAATCTGGAACCGTGTGCCTCAGTCAGGAGCTCTCTCAACAGCTCCTCGTCTTTGGGAACGCACAACCGTCCCCTCAAGCGTAACACCTGGTCTGTGAAAGAGAAGTCCCCTGGGTCCCCTGATAGTACTCTTTCGCGCAAAGACTGCAAGTACGGATCAGCCATCTGTCCTGTGATGATACGGTCTATCAGCTCTGGCCTGGTTTGTCGTGTCACCGTCGCTGCCCCACAGTATCCTCGTAACTCTAGAGGTCGCCAACTGCCCACCTCCTCCAAAAGGCTCCAACTCTGTAACTGTAGACTGGCCAAGCGTGCGGGTGCCTTACGGCTCAAGGCGTCAGCCACCACATTGGCCTTTCCCGGGTGGTAGGAGATGCTGCAATCGTAGTCCTTCAGGAGCTCCAACCAACGTCTCTGTCTCATGTTGAGCTCCTTCTAGTCAAAAAGATATCTGAGGCTCTTGTGATCTGTAAAAATCTCGAAGGTCTCACCGTACAAGTAGTGCCTCCAGGTCTTCAGTGCGAAGACAACAGCTGCCAACTCTAGGTCGTGGGTAGGGTAGGTATGCTTATGGGGCTTCAGTTGCCGCGAAGCGTAAGCGACAACATGACCCCTCTGCATGAGCACACCTCCTAACCCCTGCAAGGAAGCGTCCGTGTACACAACGAACCCGCCACTACTGTCAGGGATGGTGAGCACGGGAGCCGAGGTCAACCTCTCCTTCAGCTCCAGAAAACATGCCTCACAGGCGTCTGTCCAAGCGAAAGGCACGTCCTTCCGGGTCAACTGTGTCATAGGACGCGCAATCTGTGAAAATCCCCTGATGAACCGTCTGTAGTAACCTGCCAGTCCCAGGAAACTGCGAATCTCAGTGACTGAACGCGGTCTCTCCCACCTGAGCACTGCCTCGACCTTGGCGGGGTCCACCGCCAGGCCGTCACCAGAGATCACATGACCCAAGAAGGTCACCTCCCTCAACCAGAACTCGCACTTGCTGTATTTGGCGTACAGCCTGCGTCGTCTCAGAGTGTCCAGAACCATCCGCAAGTGCTGTCCGTGCTGCGTCCGATCTCTAGAATAGATGAGCACATCATCTATGAAAACCACCACGAACTGATCCAAGTACGGTCTAAACACCTTGTTCATCAGGTCCATGAAAGCAGCGGGGGCATTGGTCAGCCCAAACGGCATGACCAAAAACTCGTAGTGTCCGTACCGGGTGCGGAAAGCTGTCTTGGAGACGTCGGTCTCCCTGATTCTCAACTGGTGGTATCCAGACCTTAAGTCTATCTTGGAAAACACCGTGGCACCCCGCAACTGGTCAAACAAATCATCGATCCTCGGCAGTGGATATCTGTTCTTGATGGTGACCCTATTCAGCTGTCGGTAGTCCACACAAAGGTGTAGGGTCCCATCCTTCTTCTTCACAAACAGTACCGGGGCTCCCCAGGGAGACGCACTGGGCCTCACGAAACCTTTCTCCAAAAGGTCCTGCAACTGGGACTTGAGCTCTCGCAGCTCAAGCGGTGCCATCCTGTATGGCGCAGTGGAGATGGGGCTGGTCCCTGGTACTAGTGAGATCTCAAACTCGATCTCACGCTCGGGCGGTAGTCCTGGTAACTCGTCTGGAAACACGTTGGGGAACTCTCTGACCACCGGGATGCTCTGGAAGTCTGCCACAGGGCTGGGCTCTGCCACCACACAGGCTAGGAAGCCCTCACACCCCTGGCTCAAAAGTCTCGCCGCCCGAAGTGCCGAAATGCACCTGAAACCTCCGTCCACTGGCTGCCCGTGAAACTTGAAAGAAGGCAACTCCGGAATGGAGAAGACAATCTTCCTCTCAAAACAATCTACCAAGGCGGGGTAAGCGGACAGCCAATCCATCCCCAGAATCACACCAAAGTCCTCCATCTGGATCATAATCAGGTCAGCTGGCAGGCTATGTCCTCCAACGCTGACCTCACAATCCGTGTACACCTCCTCAGCTACAAACAGCTGACCACTCGGACCTCTGATTACAAACAGATTCTCTAACAGTGTATAATCCTAGTCCAAACTAACTGCGAAACTGGCTGCGACAAACGAGTGCGTAGCGCCGGAATCGAAAAGCGTGTAAACGAGTCTGCCAGAAACTGAAACCATACCTGCTACCACGGATCCCGATGCTATGGCATCCCTGTGTGTTAGGGCGTTGATACGCCCCTCAGCCCTAGGTGCGGATGAAGCAGCCACACTCTGCGTCGGACGGGTAGGTGCTGGCCGGTACCCTCCTCGCGACTGCTGTCCTCCTCCTCGTGCCTGGGAACCGCGGCCTCCTGCACGCCCTCTAGTGCTCTGCACGGGAAGTATCTGCTGACCTCCTGCCCTAGATGGGCAGTCCCTCCTGACGTGGCCCGGCTGGCCACACTGGTAGCAGAGGGGAACCCGACTCCCGCCCTCAGTGAGTCCCTGCTGTCGGCTAGGCGGGGGTCCGGTGCTGGCGACTGGCCCCTGTCGAGGGCCCCCAAAGGCCACTGATGGCCCTGCACAACGTGACTGCTCTCCTGCGGATGCCACGTGTCTCCGTTCTCGCCGGCCCTGTGAGAAGTCTGGCTGAAAGGGCCTCTTCCGCCCACCGTCGGTCTCTCGCGCGGATGGGTTGGTCTCCTCGTAAGTCATAGCTGCCTCTACCACCCTCGAAAACGTCGGCAGCTTCAGAGGTTTGACATACCCCCGGATCGCAGGCCGGAGCCCCTCGGTGAACCTCCAAAGGCGCTCCTCCTCAGTGGCTACCGCTGTCACTGCAAAGCAGGACAGCTCCAAGAAACGCGTGCGGTACGCGCTAACAGTCATCGTCCCTTGGCGGAGAGTGTGGAACTCCCGCCTCCTCTGGTCCTGCCACGTCTGGGGAAAGTACTGCTCGCAGAAGAGGGTGACGAACTGGTCCCACGTCGGATCGTCCCTCTCCTGTCCCCGGACCGCCCTCCACCACCGGTGTGCCGCACTCTCCAGCTGGTACGTGGCAAAGGCCACGCGACACTCCACCGGGGGGCGGAGGGTGTCGAAGATCTTCTCCAGCTGTTCAAGCCAGTCCTCTGCCTCGGTCGGGTCCTCATCCCCCTTGAAGGAGGGGGCTTCAGCTTCCGGAACTGTCCGAAAAGCTCGAAGTGGCGCTGTAGGGGAGGTGCTGGTGCACCTCCAGGCGAAGGTCCCTCGTGTACAGAAGTGTCGGAGGAAGGTGGGGGTGGCAGGGGCCCATCCCCTCCCTCGTGTCCAGCGCCGTGTCCGTCGCGTGGTCCCACAGAGGGCTCCCCCTCTGCAACCCCAGGAGGAGGTGCTCGGGGCGGTGGGTGGAGCTCCTCTCGTACAATATCCTGTATCCGTCTGGCGAGGTCCTGGGCCTGGATGCCAGGGAGTGGTGGCTGGTCCACCGAGACGTCAACGACAGCACGTCCACCTCGCCGACCTCGCCCTCGACCAGTCTCGCGACGAGGCATCTCCTGCAAGGAGACGCGAAACAAAACGGAAACGTCAAAACAGACGTACCTAACAAAACTTCTAAGAGCTCATGTCAAGAGATTTGTTGTGGTGGCTACTCTAGCTATAAACATGTGAATTGGTTATTTTCCAGTCAGTTGATTCACTTCTCGGGACGACCTTTCTCTGATACCATCTTGTAACGACCCGGTTCCCGAGTCCCTACGAGACACGAGAACCGAACCGACTCGACTAATCCCAAGACCTAGTCGTCCAACAAGGAAGTAACCAAAAGACAGTAAAATAAACCACATTCAGCATGAATATAACTAACAGTAAGAAAGTACAGCAGTAAGGAAAGAAACTACTACAGTAGGTACCACCACAACAGTAGAACAACATTTATCATATAACAGGAACTGCAGGTAAAGAAAGTACAGCGGAAACAAAAACTACTCACTAGAACAGAAACAAAAGCGGTACAAAAGACTGTGGTAAACTCTACTGGACCCTACTCGGCCCAACGTCCTCTGCAGCCACCGACCCTGGCTGCTCAACACCTGGTCTTGAAAAAGGTAATGAGTGTAACACGTCAGCAAAACGCTGAGTAGAGTGGCAAGCTAACTAAAGGCAACAGTAGAGTGTACAGTAGCTGTTATGTTCTATTACTTCCTTTATTCACATCTTTCAATTTTTCTCACTATTTCATTTATTTCTCAGGTCCTTTACTTGATCTCGAATGTCCTCGTGGGAACGATCTTGATTGCAGTCTTTTCCAAAAGTAGAAGTAGCACGTGGTGATCCTACCCTCAGTCAACCACCCCAAGGTCACTGACAGATGTAACGGTGACTACGGCACGCACGATAAACGCACAGGTAGCTAGCCCGCACTACCACACGGTCAGTCATTTCCGTTAACGGGTGCGCCCAAAGCACAGCACGGAACCAGGGCAGAGCCCTCTCAGTAACAGGGGTCCAACCCCTCCACAGTAACCAAACCGGGGCCTTGCCCCTCCACAGTCCGCGCACCCTCGCCTGACTACCCTGGTTTGCCCTAGTGGGCCTAACAAGTCGATGAAGGAGGCTAGCAGAACCCCGGGGCCCGTGGGGTAGCTAGTACTCTCCTAACACTAGTAGCTCTCCTCGGTACTACGTACGCGAGAGCCAGCAAGTCGGTACAGAGTGGCCAGTCCTAACCCTGGGTCCCTGGGGCAGCTAGCTCCGCTCTGCACTAAACAGGGGGACAGTCGCTCTCCTTAGTACTCCGTACTCAAGGGCCAGCTCACTTCCCCAAAACTATTCCATTTACTTTCCAGGAGTTCTACTCCTACTTCCCCGTAGGGTTCCATCCTTTTTACTCAAGATCCAGGTTTCACTTCCCAGTTTCACATTCTTACAATCCATGTTCTCAACCACGTTAGCTGTTCACAACAGGCAGTTGTTAATTCAAATTACAGGCAGCTTTATATTTCTTTCCATTTTCCAAGACTGCAATATATACATTCCACTAGTTTTCCATCCTAGGATTCATGCCATATCCTAGGATCTATCATACAATCTAATTTTCCAGCCCTAGGATTCAAGCAACACCTAGGAGCTATCATTCCATACATTTCTCATTCCTAGGATTCATGCAACACCTAGATTCTAGTTAAGGTTCCATACTTTAACAGATTTTAATAGCTTAAGCCACTCTACCAGGTACAACGGGAGTAATGGGGGCGTGATCGGGAATCCCACGTGCCTCTGCGACTCCCAAGACTGCAACTGAACGAGGTCCTATCACAAGGATCAACACAAGGAGTGTCTCAAAACAGTGTATAGCTACTGTAGACGGGTAGAAGAATTAATTCTGAAAAGAACGCAACTCAAATCGTGGAAAACGGAGCCCGAACGGGCCCTAAACGGGTCGTAAAAGACGATACTGTGCAAAATCAGACGTCTGGAACTTCTTCCAGACGTCTTAAACAGTGGATCAGAGAGTTACCTGTTCAGCGTGGTTTCCCAGATGTCCAGAAGTCTACGGGGACGTCTGTCCTATCTCCAAGACGTCCGATGGTCACCCCGGACGTCTGGAGGTCACTCCCGCCGTCCGGTACAACCCGGACTCTGCTCGCGACGCCGCCCGCGTCGCACCTCGTGCTCCTGCTGCTCAGACTGCAGCAGGTCCCTCTCCGCGTCGTTCCACGCCCCCTGCGCCCTCCGCCGGCCGGCCAAGCCGCTCCGGCGAGCTCGCCCTCACGGCAGAGCTCCGCCCTCGCACGCCGCGCCTCCTCCGCGCTCACTGCGGCCGCCGCTGCAGCCCTCGCGCTCGCTCGCTCTCGCGCACAGGAAGGAGAAGAAGGAGGAGACGGTGGAGACGGGAGGGGAGGGTGGCCCCTTTTAACGCCGCGCGGAGAGGAGAGAGAGAAGGTGCGGCAGGCGTCTGCAGCCGCAGAAGAAAAAGAGGGAAAACGAATATGCGGTCTGCGCGCTCAGGCGCGTAGACAAATCGCGGGTGTGGACGATAACGGTTTTTCAGACGTCTGTAAACCATCCCAGATGTCTGTCAGGACGTCTGGATGTGATCCCATACGTCTGGTCAGACGTCTGGGCCACCTCCCAGACGTCTTAAAATACGTCCGGGGCACGCGTTCGTAACATAATGTAACCTCGACCCAGACCTGTGTGGTCGAGAAAGGAAACTCAAACTCCAGGAGCTGGAAGTGCTCTATCGTGAAGCCTATGATTCTGCCTTAACTTTTAAGCAATGTACTAAGGCTTTTCACAACAGCCGTATTCGGCGGAAGGAATTTGAGCCATCTCAGCAAGTTTGGCTCTACAATGCCCGGCTCAAATTCTTTCCAGGGAAATTGAAGTCCAAATGAACTGGTCCTTTCCTGGTCTCGAGACCATTTCCCAACGGGGCCGTTGAAATTGAAGATCCCAAATCTAGGCATAAATTTACAGTCAATGGGCAGCATTTGAAACTTTATCTTACTCATGAACTTGCCCCCGTTGGAGAAACTGTTGCCCTGCTGGAGGGTAACTAATGTTGTGCCTCATTCTGAGTCCAGCTAGGGACGTTAAATTCAGCGCTCGTTGGGTAGCACCCCAGCAACACTCCGCCACTGTTACATACACTTCACTTCGCACCTTTTCACTTCACCACCCACCATTCACCCACCCTACCACCCTGTTAAATACCCTGCACCTCAGCCCTCATTACCCGATCTTTGGTCCTTCCTCTACCCTACCCTGATGCATATGAGGACATAGCATCGTTTGACATGGGGGGGTGGATAGGCATCTATAGGATCTGGTATCATGCAGCTTCCATCCATCTATAAATATGTACATAGCATTAAAAAAAAAAATGGTGTTTAGTAATGATCTGAAGGCTGAAACAAAAATATAATAAGTGTTTATGGATATTCAACCACTGTTTTGAAGACTTTCCAGGTCACAGAAGCTTGATTCACTCAGGCTCGGCTTAATTCACTTGAGCATTGACAAGATAGATCTGAATCTCTCCTAACCAAGGGCGTATTCTTATACCTGAGACATCAGTACA
Organism: Thalassia testudinum; assembly: GCA_037157565.1. Classification (NCBI taxonomy): domain Eukaryota; kingdom Viridiplantae; phylum Streptophyta; class Magnoliopsida; order Alismatales; family Hydrocharitaceae; genus Thalassia; species Thalassia testudinum. The sequence goes on along the minus strand of JAZHRO010000035.1, from coordinate 58,398,318 downwards.
GGATCCATTGGTTGGCTTCTACTCAAGAGCCTAAGTAATCTTGGTTCACACTACACATATCAAGAAAGACCAGGTGAACATAAGATCCAACCCTAGTGTTCATTAGGGAAGGTGGAAAGCCTGGGATAAAAGGTCTACCTGCACACACAGAGGTAAAGGAACTCTTTCCACCAAAAAGGAACTCTCCTACCAAAAGAAAAGTGTGCTCCTCCAAATAAAGTTGTAAGAGATATATTGACATGTGTTTCAAAACAGAAAAAAAAACTGTGTAAATAAGTTAGTATATCTCGCAAATGTTTGTAAATTCGTCTCCCTCAAAAGTGTTTCAAGGCAAAGTTACAAATACCTTGTTTCTACCATATATTCTTTGAGCCACAAAAGAAAAAATGAGGGTTGAGTTTTCTGTCATCTTTTTAAGAGTCAATCCGAAAACACGAGCTAAAACTGGAACCAACCTACACTTAAAGATCCGTAAAACCCTGGGCTTGAGTCTTAATGTTCATCTGACCAATCTTGATCCTTCACTATGCACAAACCATAATCTCTTGAGTTCTCGAGTACGGCAAAGGTCCTGGAAATCGTTCTTAAGGTTTAAATATCAAGAGTCTAGGTTAGTCGAGAGATGGTCTATGTCACGTAAGACTTAAAGTACTGGTAATCTTCTCTACAATTGGTTCTCACAATATCTAACAAATAAACACACCTATGTTGCCTCAGAAGAAAATCTTCATCTTAAGATCATTTCTAAATACAATACAAAATGTTTTGCTAGGGACTAGCAAAAGATAGGCATGGGGGTGTGATTGCACAGCAAAAATACACCAATAAAATTTCCACCTTGTGTTATTTCCTAGCATTACCATTGCATATTAGGTAGCCATAGTTGCATTTGTAAAAATTGACACATGCATGCATTTATCTGAGAGGGGAGGAAAGTGAATAATTGGCCATGTAAATAACATCTTTTTCAAGTGCTGCCTCGCAATTTCACCATCTTCATTTTTTATTTTCCTTTGAACTTCTTCTCCGCGTGGCTTAGGGCATGGCTTGCTCTTCTTCGCGCCATTCTTTGCCAGCACCATTCTCTGTCGGCTGCATGGCTGGTCATGCAGCCCAGGGCATGGCCGTGCATGCCTCACTATCCTTTAAGAAGCCTTGCCCTCTTCCTTGCAAAGGGAGCCTGGTCCATACACACCCGCAGATCCTTCCTCCCTCTCTCCCCTCCATGTGCAGTACCTCTTCCCACTGAAGAAATACACTGAGAGCAGGAGCAGGATCACAGTGGTCCCACGACCACCACTGTGAGTTCCACCACCACCCAGCTCATCCAAGAGCAGGTGGGCGTGGTGGGTTCATTCTCTATTTTCATCGCTGAAGACCTTCACGCCATTGCCGTAGCTCCAAGCTTCAAAGCTCCAGCAGCAGCGCAGCAGCCTCCAGCCAACGCGTAAGCCACCGCGCGCCCCTGCAGCAGCCGGCGCAAGCTCCTTCCACGCACGCAGGCGCCTTCCAGCGCACCCGCGCACGCAGAACCGGCAGCAACCTATTGACGAAGCTGCGTGGCACTGTAGCTACTGCTCACGCGTTTTGCGTGACACTATAGCTACAGTGTGGTGATCAGAAAATTTCTCATTTATTCGGTCACTGCGCGTTCTCTCTCCGCGCCGCTACCACCTCCAGCCCGTAGCGCACGCCTGCGCCCGCGTACGCTCACGCCCGTCCGCTCTAGCCCGCAGCGCGCTGCGTTGCACTCTCCCTCATGCCTGCCCCCTCCAGCGCGTGCACACCCTTGCGCACCTGCGCCTATGCGTACTTGCGTGCACCCGCGCCATCAGACGAGGGCTGCCTCCACCAGATGCCTTAAACGCCCGCTCTCTCTCTCCCAGCCACTCCCTCACTCTCCAGCAGACACACACATACACACACCACACTTGTACAGACTCACTTGTAAACACCTATATATATACATATTATATAAGTATATATATAGGTGTGTACAAGTGAGTGTGTGTGTGTACATGTGAGTGTGTACAAGTGTGGTGTGTATGTGTGTGTGTTTGCTGGAGAGTGAGGGAGTGGCTGTGAGAGAGAACGCGGGCGTTTAAGGCATCTGGTGGAGGAAGCCGTCATCTGATGGCGCGGGTGTGCGCAAGTACGTGTAGGCGCAGGCACGCAAGGGTGCACGCGCGCGCTGGAGGGAGCAAGCATGAGGGAGAGCGCAACGTAGCGCACTGCGTAGTGCAGCACACCGCGTTGCAGGCTGGTGTGGGAGTGGGGCAGACGGGTGCAGGCGCTGGAGCGAAAGCGGGCGGGCGCGAGCATACGCGGGCGCAGGCGCGATACAGGTTGGCGGCGGTAGCGACGTGGAGAGAGAGTGCGCGATGACCAGATAAGTGAGAAACTTTCCGGTCACTGCACTATAGCTACAGTGTCGCGCAGAAACGTGTGAACAGTAGCTATAGTGCCGCGCGGCTTCGTCAACTTGTTGTGGCCGGTTTTGCGTGCGCGGGCGTGCTAGAAGGCTCCTGCGCGTGCGGAAGGAGCTTGCGCCGGCTGCTGCAGGGGCGCACAGTGGCTTGCACGCTGGCTAGAGGCTGTTGCGCTGTTGCTAGAGCTTTGAAGCTTGGAGCTGCGGCTATGGCGTGAAGGTCATCAGTGATGGAAACAGAGAATGAAATGAACCCACCACGCCTGCCTGCTCTTGGATGAGCTGGGCGGTGGTGGAACTCACAGTCGTGGTCGTGGGACCACTGTGAGCCTGCTCCTGCTCGCAGTGTATCTCTTTAGTGGGAAGAGGTACTACGTATGGAGGGGAGAGAGGGAGGAAGATGGCCTGGAGGAAGGATCTGTGGGTGTGTCTGGACCAGGCTCCCTTCGCAAGGAAGAGGGTAGTGAAGTTTCCCTTCTAGGAGGGGTGACGTAAAAATATTGCGGAAATAAAAATATAAAGCAATCTCACAAAAATCAATCGCACAATGTACACAGGTATTTTTAGGTGGAAACCCAAACCGGGTGAAAACCACCACCTAACCCTCTCGAGTTAGGATTTTCCGATCAACCAAGTTGATCAAAATCCACTAAACGAATCACTTTGAACGAGGGTGATTCAACCTCAGTACAACCACGCTACAAGTACGAGGGTAGCGTTCCTCAACCCCTTCTCTCCACGAGAAGGATTTTGTCCCACGAAGGAGACGGGAATTCGCAAAGCGAATACCCAACCAAAATACAAAGATAAAATAAAACAACAGTCCTATAGAGCCAACAAAATTAAACCTAGCTTCTATAGGAAATAGGAAACTCCCCTTTGCAAGGAGTGCGTCGACGATGACGCGGTGCGTGTGCCACGCGATGGCGCTACGTCTCTCTCGTTATCAACGCCGGGAGAGCGGGTGCGCAACGGGAATGATGCTCTCAAGATGATGGAGCTTAAGCTTAGAGAGCAAGTGCTTCTTGGACACAAGAGAGTGGAAATACTTGATCTTAGTGTATCTTGGTCTCTCTAGGTGTATATCTTGTGTGTCTAAGTGTATCCAAGTGTGTTTTTGTGTTGCAAAGGCTCCCCTCTATTTATAGAGGCCTTAGGAAGGCTTTGGAAGGCTTGGAAAAGCTTCCATAGCCGTTGGGTGCAAAGCCCAAGAGAATCAGGCCGAAATCAGGACAATGATTGCATTTGACAGGGTTATCAGACGTCTAACTCTGGCATCAGACGTCTGGAAGGCCACTTTAAGACGTCTGATTCCAAGGTCAGACGTCTGATTCTATGCGGGTTTCTCCCTGACTTGAATCAGATCTAAACAGGGTTTTTGTGCAAGTCCATCAGACGACATACAGGACGTCTGGTACTATGTCTGGACGTCTGGAAACCTACTTTTACTGTGGGAATTGATTTCCAAACGTTGCAACGGCTAGAAAATCTCTGAGAAGAGATTTTGGGTCAGCCGAGGCAAAACGGTCATTTATCAGACGTCTGGTAAGTCCTATGGATGTCTGATAAGGCTCTAACGGTCATAATCTTGAGTGTTTTCTAAGCCAGCCAACGGTCCACTAATTGGACGTCTGGCAAATTCATCAGACGTCTCCTAAGACGTCTGGTCTAAGGTCTGGACGTCTGATTTCATCAGACAGAACTAACTATGTCCAGCCTAACAGTTATCAGACGTCTGAAACAACAGTCAGACATCTTAAAATCCTTTATCAGACGTCTGATTCATGAATTAGACGTCTGGAAAGTCTGTTTTAACCCTATATTGGTTTTCTAAGTGTTCTACAGAAAACCTAAGTATCCTAGGGTTGTGCAGGTGTTCCTAGGACTACATTAGGGTTCTTTGAGGCTCTTTAACATAATGTCTAAGGAAAATAAAGAGCAAGAAAATAAATACAAGAGATACATGAAAGGATAAAAAGAATCTATCCTATTCTTCTTGTCTTCCATCTCCAATCTTTCGCTCCATGCGAACCTCCTCTGTTTTCCGTCAAGCTCCTCCAATCCGTCCTGGATGCGAGCTTGAACTCCGTCTAAACACGTCCACATTTGCAATTGACCTGAAATCTAGGACTCAAATTGCAAATGTTAAATAACACGTGTTTTTTTATCATCAAAACAAATGATCGTGGTGCTCTAGCACCAACAATCTCCCCCTTTTTGATGATGACAAAACCGTAAATAATAATGCATAAAAATCCTCCCCCTTTTTGACATTATCAAAAAGGTTTAATTGATTTTATATTTCCTATAACTCCCCCTTAAAACATGCTCTTCTATGAATTTATTTTGACAAAGGTAATATTCTCCCCTTTTTGTAACAACAAGATAGCTATTATTTTTCTCCCCCCTTTCTAAAGGAAATTTAGCTACCTTACATCTCCCCCTTAAAAATTGACAATTAGCTCATCATTTTTTTTTTTAACTCCCCCTATCTAAATGCTACTGATAAAAAGATAGGGTAAAGGGTTTTACCTCACCTACCATGGCCAATAAAATGGCCCGAATGGTGGTGGTGGATGCCACATCGGATGGGGCTCCCATCCGTAGCTTGGAGGCCCGGGCATCGGTGCCGGTCTCCAATCTGGTGGTCGACGTGCGGCGGGTCCGTCGTTTGTTCACCGTTTCGTCGGTCTTCTTGTTCTCCTCCTTGGTCTACTCATTGGTTCTCCCAACTTAAGTTGACCAGCCTTGAGCTTGTAGGTCCAGTCCTTTATGTTGTAGTCATCCCTGAACCCTACAAAACAAGATTCTAATTTTTTCTTCGGTATCCAAGTGAGCTTGGATCCGGATTTGTTAGAAGGTCTCCTTGATGGAGATCCTTTCTCAACCTTAGGGCTATAAAACTTATCTACTTTGTTGATTAATTTGTTAGAATTTTCCCTAAGACATGCAATTTCTCTTTCTATAATTTGCATCTTAGTCTTTAAATCAAAAATTTCTAACTTTAGACTATTATTTTCCTCAATCAATTTATTATTTTCATTGATGAGGTTTTGATTTTCTAATAATAGGTTATCATTTTTAGGACTAGCTTCTATGTCCTTAAGTTGTTTTTCTAACCTATCATTTTCATTTTTAAGAAAACTAAGGTTCTTCTTCATGCTTTTGTTTTCTATTTTTAGTGATTTACTAATCTCGAATAATTCATTAAAAGCTTCTTGTAAATCAAAATTTACCTCGTTGTCTGAGTCGCTTTCGCTTTCGTTGTCGCTTCCTTTAGCCATGAAGCCGAAGCAAGCGGTTTCTTCTTCTATGGTCTTTTCTTCTTCTTCCTCCGAGCTAGAATCGTCCCAAGTGGCTTGGAACGCCTTCTTTTTCTCCTTTTTGAGAAGAGGGCATTCTGGTCGCAGATGCCCTTTCCCGTTGCAGTGGTAGCAACGTCTCGGGCTTTCCTTCTTCTCCTTTTTCTTTTTCTTTAATTCCCTACAAAACTTGGAAAAATTTTTAAGTAAAATTCTAAAGTCTTCGTCGTCGGAACTTACCTCGCTATCCGACGCGGCTCTGAAGGCGAGAGTCTTCTTTGGTTTAGGCTCCGGTGTATCCTTCTTCTTCTGCTGCAACTTAGTCTCGTAGGCCATCAGATTGCCTAGGAGATCTTCCATGTTGAGCTCCTCTATTTCGTTCACCTCCTCGATGGCGGTGACTTTCTGTTCCCACTCCGGTCCAAGGGAACGAAGAAGCTTCCCTTGAAGCTCCCCCTCGATGAAAGTCTTTCCTAAAGCTTTCAAGTTATTTACAATGAGAGTGAACCTAGTGTTCATCTCACTTAAAGACTCATTAGATTTCATTGAAAAAGATTCAAATTCTTGAGAAAGTAAATTAATTTTTGAGGTTTTTACCTTAGAAGTACCTTCATGAGTTACCTCGAGTGTGTGCCAAATCTTGTATGCGGTGGCGCACTGCGAGATTCTGTTGAACTCCTCCGGGTTGAGCGCGCAATACAACGCGTTCATTGTTTTCGCGTTGAGAGAGAGCTCCCGGATCTGCTGCTGCGAGTATCCTCTGGCGGGTTTCTCTGGGATGTCGAAGGGGGTCTCGCACCTGGCCCAGACTGTGAAGTCGGTGGCTTGAAGCCACGTCTTCATCCGCAACTTCCAGTAGGGGTAGTTGCTCCCGTCGAAGAACGGCGGACGGGTTGTGGACTGCCCCTCGGAGATCCTGATTGCTGATGTGCTTCCCTCCATTTGATCTCTTGCCGGATTGTTACGCCGAAACAGCAAGACCTGCTCTGATACCAATTGAAGTTTCCCTTCTAGGAGGGGTGACGTAAAAATATTGCGGAAATAAAAATATAAAGCAATCTCACAAAAATCAATCACAAAATGTACACAGGTATTTTTAGGTGGAAACCCAAACCGGGTGAAAACCACCACCTAACCCTCTTGAGTTAGGATTTTCCGATCAACCAAGTTGATCAAAATCCACTAAACGAATCACTTTGAACGAGGGTGATTCAACCTCAGTACAACCACGCTACAAGTACGAGGGTAGCGTTCCTCAACCCCTTCTCTCCACGAGAAGGATTTTGTCCCACGAAGGAGACGGGAATTCGCAAAGCGAATACCCAACCAAAATACAAAGATAAAATAAAACAACAGTCCTATAGAGCCAACAAAATTAAACCTAGCTTCTATAGGAAATAGGAAACTCCCCTTTGCAAGGAGTGCGTCTACGATGACGCGGTGCGTGTGCCACGCGATGGCGCTACGTCGCTCTCGTTATCAACGCCGGGAGAGCGGGTGCGCAACGGGAATGATGCTCTCAAGATGATGGAGCTTGAGCTTAGAGAGCAAGTGCTTCTTGGACACAAGAGAGTGGAAATACTTGATCTTAGTGTATCTTGGTCTCTCTAGGTGTATATCTTGTGTGTCTAAGTGTATCCAAGTGTGTTTTTGTGTTGCAAAGGCTCCCCTCTATTTATAGAGGTCTTAGGAAGGCTTTGGAAGGCTTGGAAAAGCTTCCATAGCCGTTGGGTGCAAAACCCAAGAGAATCAGGCCGAAATCAGGACAATGATTGCATTTGACAGGGTTATCAGACGTCTAACTCTGACATCAGACGTCTGGAAGGCCACTTTAAGACGTCTGATTCCAAGGTCAGACGTCTGATTCTATGCGGGTTTCTCCCTGACTTGAATCAGATCTAAACAGGGTTTTTGTGCAAGTCCATCAGATGACATACAGGACGTCTGGTACTATGTCTGGACGTCTGGAAACCTACTTTTACTGTGGGAATTGATTTCCAAACGTTGCAACGGCTAGAAAATCTCTGAGAAGAGATTTTGGGTCAGCCGAGGCAAAACGGTCATTTATCAGACGTCTGGTAAGTCCTATGGATGTCTGATAAGGCTCTAACGGTCATAATCTTGAGTGTTTTCTAAGCCAGCCAACGGTCCACTAATTGGACGTCTGGCAAAGTCATCAGACGTCTCCTAAGACGTCTGGTCTAAGGTCTGGACGTCTGATTTCATCAGACAGAACTAACTATGTCCAGCCTAACAGTTATCAGACGTCTGAAACAACAGTCAGACGTCTTAAAATCCTTTATCAGACGTCTGATTCGTGAATTAGACGTCTGGAAAGTCTGTTTTAACCCTATATTGGTTTTCTAAGTGTTCTACAGAAAACCTAAGTATCCTAGGGTTGTGCAGGTGTTCCTAGGACTACTGTTAGGGTTCTTTGAGGCTCTTTAACATAATGTCTAAGGAAAATAAAGAGCAAGAAAATAAATACAAGAGATACATGAAAGGATAAAAAGAATCTATCCTATTCTTCTTGTCTTCCATCTCCAATCTTTCGCTCCACGCGAACCTCCTCTGTTTTCCGTCAAGCTCCTCCAATCCGTCCTGGATGCGAGCTTGAACTCCGTCTAAACACGTCCACATTTGCAATTGACCTGAAATCTAGGACTCAAATTGCAAATGTTAAATAACACGTGTTTTGTTATCATCAAAACAAATGATCGTGGTGCTCTAGCACCAACAGGCAGGGCTTCTTAAAGGATAGTGAGGCATGCACGGCCATGCCCTGGGCTGCATGACCAGCCATGCAGCCGACAGAGAATGGTGCTGGCAGAGAATGGCACGAAGAAGAGCAAGCCATGCCCTGAGCCGCGCGGAGAAGTTTAAAGAAAAATAAAAAATGAAGATGGTGAAATTGTGAGAAAGCACTTGAAAAAGATGTTATTTACATGGCCAATTATTCACTTTCCTCCCCTCTCAAATAAATGCATGCATGTGTCAATTTTTACAAATGCAACTATGGCTACCTAATATGCAGTGGCAATGCTAGGAAATAACACAAGATGGCATTTTTATTGGTGTATTTTTGCTATGCAATCAATACTTTAGAGAAGTACATAAGCAGATCCACCCTACAAGAATTTAAAAAAACTTACATCAGAACAAATAGAAAATATTTCAATACTTAAGTCAATTACAAAATGGCATAAATTAGTTAATGTTAAAGATATAATAACATTGGTGCATAAGTACATCCTGCTAATAATAAGTAGGTAAACTCAATTCAATTTGATATTAGTTATGTATTATGTAATCATACCAATATTCCAACAACTTCAAAGTGCTCTTTGAAGGAAATCAATGTTCCATGAATCTAAGATGGAGCAATCTCTGCAATATACAATTGTGCTCCATGCATGGCCTATGAGAAGAAAAATTGATGATAAAATTCATAGTTCAACATCTACGTTTTGAGACTTCACCAAATGTTTTAAAAAGGAAAAGAAAAGAAACAAGAAAAAAAAGAAAAATGAAGAGAGAAAGACATCACCAGACCAATACCAATTCCATATGTGAGAAGGCCAAGTATAAGAATTTCTAAATTAGGGGCATATCTAGTAATCAAGCCACCAAGAACATAGAGGGCAACTGCAATCATGAGTTGTCATGTCCTACCTAGACTAGAAAATCACGGGCTTAGATTTAAAGGGATGGCAAGGTTCATAACTCAATGATAAGCAATACAATAAAGAATTTATCTTGCACAAAGTGTATCAAGAACATCTTCCATTTGGTAGACTATCAAGGATCCCCAAAGAACCCCATAAAGTGAACCCACTATAGAAATATCATGTAGTGAGCCCCATAATGTTAATGCCTTTCCAATTATCACAATATCATGTTGATGGAGGTCTTCTTTTTTTTTGGTGCCAAACTGCTGTCATTTTCAAAATCACTCTTTATAGTTTTACGATTTAGTGAGTAATTCCATAATTACATATTTTAATTTGATTAGAAATTGGCAGTTAAACTTGCTAGTACTATTATTATGCTTTGTGTGTACGTAACATGAACATTTGTCAACATATAACCTCCACATGCTTAATAAGCCTTTCAGAGGATGTGCTTGGGATCCTCTGAAAATGAGAGGGGGGTACACCTTAGGTTCTTCCCATAGGTTCTCCCCATGGGTTCTCCCCTTGGGATCCTTAATACCATGATTTTGCAAAATAGGCACAGATAAGTACACAAAAAGTTGGGAAGCAAGAGCGAGCGGAGGCGACCTAGGGCTCCATTTATGACGGCACGGCCACACACGGCCCTTTCGACTTTCTTCGTCCTCGACAGCGACTGGGGAAGGCACCACCGGCTTCATCGCATGACACTGCCTCACACGGATGGCGTCTGGCTACTCGTGGGTAGGGCACGTGTGGCGTGGCAATGACCGACGGTGGTCTGCGTCGCAAGGTGGAGGTGATCACCATCATCTTCAGGAGAGGGAGTTTTTGTATCGTGGACGGTGTGGTGGATGGAGAGATCATCAGCCATGGCAAAAGGAGAGAGACGCAGTTGTCGTATACTTTAGGTGTCACAAGAGGGGGCACTTCGTGGCCCAATGCTGTAACACAGTGGTGTGCTTGGCATGCGGGGACCTGGGCCACAAGATGGTGACGTGCTGGAGGCTGGTTGGAGACACAAGGGCAAATGAGATGGGTGCATGGGCAAAAGATGTTAGGGGTGCGAACCTTGGTTCTAGGTTGCACCGGCAGCAGGGAAGAGAGGGCCACGAGGAGGCAGGGTAGGACCACGTGGAAGAGGGGCCTCCTCGACAATGTAGGAACCGCCAGAATAATGAGGGGAGACGACCCCTGCCACCATCGACGTCACCATTTCTTGACGTTGAAGTGCCTATCTCACCGGAGGTGCAAGCAACCAAGTTGTTGTTGCGTGGAGCACTCATTGGAGAGATCATGGAGGGCTCTCCATCTATTGAAGACTTGCGTATGATTGTAAGGACTCTTCCTCTCTCTTCTTCTATGTGGAAGTTGTCGTGGTTGAACTTGTCGAGATTCTTATTGTTTGATCTGGGTGACTGTGTTGTGGAAGGTCTGAAGTTTCACACTACATGATTCGATGGTGGATCGATTTTGTGGAGGATGGTGTCCCTATTTGATGGGGCTCTTGGTGAATGATCCCCCCAACATTTATTTTCTAGGGATGGCATGGTGTTGATAAGAGGCATCCCCCTCCATCTCCAATCACATGCAGTGGTCTCTGGCATTATGGCGAGCTTCGCTTCTTTGAAAGAGGGTGTTCTGGTTGGGTTGGGAGATAGTGATGGCAGCGTGGTGAGGCCAACATCTGTTTAAAGCATGGTGGGTGTTGATAGGGCTATTGAGGAGATTTAAAAATGCATTCGTTGTAGTATCCTATAAATTGCTCAATCAACATATACAATTTATTACTCAAATTGAAGTTCGAGGTCGAACACAGGGAGTAAATATGGAATTCACACATTAATCTCAATAGACAATATAAATGAGCACAATTAATTACTCAAAACTAATATTCAATGTAGCATATGAGTATATCAAGAATCTAATGAGACAAAAAGCTATCTAAGGTAAAATAATGGTGATTTGAATCATCAATTATTAGCTTAGATACACATATAATAATTATTTAATGATATAAATAAATGAACAATATCAACCACTTTAAATCCACGCAAGCTTTAGTGCACAGCGCACTATTAGATGACAGAGTCTTCAACCAGACGTCTTAAGTGTCCATTGCTATAGTGCCAAGAGGGCATTGTACCTTTTCTTCTCTTCTTTTTCTTCTTTGTTCTTCTCTTCTTTTTCTGCTCTGTTCTTCTTCTCTTCTTGCGACTAAGTGTCACACAAGTGCCAATGAGAGCAAAACCCCCCTGACCCCACGTTCTCTCTTCCTCTCTTCCCTTTCTCTTTCTCAATGTCCGGTCAGATGCTCAGATAATCGGGCTCAAGGATTTGTGTAGCCGGGACCAAGGCTATTGGCCTGGGTAGTAGCCGAGGTGTGGGAGCAGGTTAGGCGGGTTTGGTAAGTGCGGGTAAGGAGGACCTCACCCTTGTGTTAGGAGGCGATAAGGCACAGAGAGAAAATCAATTTAAGGCACTCCAGTAGTTCCTATGCTTCCGAGGTGGGACTAAATCCCACTGCCTTCTTTGCGCGGCTGGCAGTTAGGTGCTTCTATTCAATTGATTTGGGGAGCGGTCAACGCCCCCAATTGATGGTCCAAGGATGTTCTTGGATGAGTTCTGCTGCACTTGGAGATCTTACCTGGGGCTATTGGTTGGGAAGCAAGCTTCAAAGCTCGCTTAAAGGTCTTCGGTAATGGCGGCAATGGTCGACAACCTGAAACACAAAGTATGGCCTTGCGGCCTTGTCAGAGAAGCTTAGTAGGATCGCAAAGATGCAGCAAAGGTGTTGGTGGTAGTGGCGTGCTACAAGGGGTAGTGGGTGAACGCGGCGAAGGTGGATTAGGTTGCGGAACAGTGGGTTGTTCAATGGGTGGTTAGGAGGGGCAATCGACCTAACTAAGTTAGGGCTTTTGTGCAGGTGGATGTGGCGGGGGTGTAGGGCATGGTGGCGAGGCGTATGGAGGGGTGTAGTGACGGAGACACCTCGCCGGAGGAGTGGCCAGAGACGGAGAAGATGAGGGTGATTCACGGTGTCGAGGGGTCTTTTTGGGTTTTTGGATATGGGAGTTAACCTAGGAAACTAATGAGACTAATCTAACCCTAAACTAACGGATGAAAGGGTAGAATAGGTACTAGTGTTGGTAGGTCAGTGTCGTGGAAGACGAAGGCTCTGGTGAGGGTAAGACGGCGAGGACGACAGAGGGAGAGGCATCGGCAGGTATGGCACGACGCGGAGGAAGGCGAGGAAGATGAATCCACCGCCAGTATTGCAGAAGAACGACGAGGGAGGTCGAAGAAGATCACCGAACGTCGAGGAGCTATTCGACTAGAGAGGAGGGAGGAATTGAGGGTTTTCTAGCCAAATTCGAGCGTAGGGAGGACGGCCAGGCCAAGGGGATCCTTATATAGGTCTTAGGGAGTAGGATTAGCTTAGGAATCAAGCTTTGTGAGCTTGGAAAGCTCGCCAGAGTTGGAAACTCATAAGATACCCAAATCTCTCATGCGTTCGCATGAGAGATTAGGAAGGTTATGGAGATTGAAGCTTGATCCGTTGGAGAGAGAACTTCTCAAGGAATCTCCCTTCCAATTTTGGAAGGGATTCCTTGATTAGAGTTCTCTTCAATCAAAGGTTGTCAGAGAAGGATTCCTCCGCGATAATGTTAGAGGGACCTATTTGCAAAGAGTGACGACAAAGATAGGGGCCTGTTTGTATGAAATTCAAAAGTTAGGGGCATGTGTGTGAGAGAAAAGACTGAGACTGGACCAAATTGCAAACTAGGTCAAGGAAATCTCTGATTGGGCCCAAGTTTTCATACAAACCTAATTTGGACTTAAGGAATCCAATGGTGAAGTTGAATTCATATTTTGACCTAGTTTAAACTTAGTAATTTATAGAAAAACCCAAATTAGGGCAACTGTCTGTCTGAGACTGAGTTTTAGGTCAAAATGGATTCCAATGGTCAAATTGAAGGTGCCAAACCTTAGATAATATTTTTCTATGATTTTTAGAGGGTTTATATGAATTTTATCTTGATCATAACCTTAGTGAATCAAGTGGGTCTGTTTTTAGGATTTCAGATGTCATTTAATTCTCGAACGCGTGAAAACCCATTTATGTCTACATGGGCCTCCTTGTTAGACATTTATGACCATTTGAACTTTAATTAACCCCTGGAGAAATCCCGTGATTGTTCTGCAATTGAGATATGCTGTTAAAACTACAGTTTTACCCTTGTTTTATTGTTATTCTCTCAGAATGGATTTGCAGTGAATTATGCTCCTATGGCGGTTATGTAGGAGCATTTAGTGATGGAATATGACTAAATAAAGCTAGATATGGCTGATGATGGTGTTATCATCATACCCCCATGCCTAACTTTTGCTAGTCCCTTAGCAAAATCTCATGGAATCAACTCAAATTCTAGACCATGCCTTTCTATGCTCAGATTTCTGATGTGTGCATTCTTTTGTAGATTAAGTCAGAATGCTAATAATAGGCCAAGAGGTACTCAAGTACCAACCAAGATCCAGACCTGACCAGCTTTAGCCTCAGTCTACCGCGAAGATTTCTAAGGTCCACAGGAACTAACCTAAGATTCGTTGAACTTTGCGGTTAAAGCACTCGTGCTTAAAACATGGTTAGTCTAGGTTTAGTTTACAGTGTGTTTTTGTAAGAGAAAGATAGAAGAATTTTTGCATTTCTTTGGAGAGTTCTCTCTCTTTTTCTTCTTTATTTCTAGCTTCAGATTGGCTTTACAACATGGTCAGTGTCGGATTCCTAGCTCCCACCATCAATCCTCGCAGGGTCCTTGGCTTTCGATGCTTCGAGATAGCACCTCCCATGGCAACCCCCAGAACCCTGGCTTTCAACACTTCGAGATAATGCCACCCATGGCATTCTGTAGCTAAATTCAGGCCTTAGAAATTGACATTTCAGGATAATCTCGCCCATGGCACCTGAACTAGCACAAGGTGCTTACATGCCCTCAGTAGGATATTTAGATATCCTAGGAGACAAGCACCGAGGAGATGGTATGTTATTGCGAATCTTCGAGGGGAATTTCCCGCTTCTCCGCGTCGGGAACTCATCCAAATCAACTTGTGTTGATAAGCCATTCCTAATCTAGGTTGCTTTTCAGAACAGAATTAATGCATTTGTGTGATTTTGATTATTTAGCGCACTGAACCAAACTGTGTGTGGATTAGGGTGCTTAGGTTATCGAGTCCCGCAAACTAGAGGTCAGTTAATGAGGTCGAATAATCCTTAAGCCTTAAACCTAATACTTAAGCTTCGCATTTTCCTCAACCTGTTGAGGAATTTTTAAGCCTAAACACAGCCTAAGAGGCCTAAGATCAGCACTCATACTAATTTTCATGTTTCTGTTAGAACTTTTGATATTCATTTTTTTTCTTTTGATTTGGTTTAGAATTAAGTAGATTCATAATCTTTTACTAATGACTAATTCTTTTTATTTCACTTTGTTGCTCCTTTTTGACATTTTAAATCACCCCCTCTCTTCCTCTCAAGAATGATTTGCATTTAATTTTTTCAAAATTTCCTCCCCTTTCTTCAATTTTTTTGTTCTTTTTTTATTTTATTTTTTTGGTTTTTTGGAATATGTATTTTTTTTGTGAAAATCCTTCAGTACTTTGAATTTTTATATGTTTGCACTTTAACACCCCCTATGCCTAAGTTTTGCAATGTCCTCATTGTAAATCGGAGGGTATGAAACCAGTTTGGGTTCAGGGATTAGAATAGGATAATCAAGTGGGCGAACGGGTCAGGATGACTGTTGCGGATGATTTCAAGCTTTGGTACGAGTACCAAAGGTGGAGTGACTATTCTAAGACTGAACTTGAAGTGCAATAGACGTGAAGTACAAAAGGATAATTAGAAGGATCTTGGGTTTTTGGAATGATGGGTTGCTTCCCGTTAAGTGCTAAATTCAATGCCTTCAGTTGAGCAGAAATGGTCATGGAGAAGGAGTGGTCAAATCAAATGAATTTTGTAGAACAAGCACCTTGATCAATAGCCTGGTTAGTCCAACCAGGTGCTTGTTCAAGTCAATAGGCTGATGATGCAGCCCAAACCCAATCAATCTAGTGGGTTGATAGATGTGAATCAATAGATTTGGAGCCCACCATATGTTGTGGAGCTTAAGTAGATGTGCAAGTGTGAAACTAGGCTTTGGCTGAGTCCAATCAACCTGGTCAGAGTAAGGATCCTCAGATGAAAAAGGGTCGGTGGAGGATGTAGGAACCCTATGGGAGTGATCAGAGAAGGATGGGGAGTGATTATTAGTCTGATCGAAGGCTAAAACCCGATTGAAATGTGGAGGAGAATCATATGCAACTGGTTCATCGAGAGGAGAATCAGAGTAGAAATTGAGTCCAGTTGTAGGTCGAGGTTGAGAATAGGTTTTGGAAGGCTTTGTATATGTTGTGGAAGAGGTGGCATCAATAAAAATTGTGTGTGAGGGCTCCTCTAGGAAAGATTCCAAGGTAGGTTAATCTAGAGAGTCCTCATAATGGCCATCAAAACCAAATGTAAATGCCTGAAGAGTGTTTAGAGGATTATGAAAATCTGAGTCAAGGAAAGATTCAAACTCTGGATTATAGACACTCTCAG
The DNA here is from genome assembly GCA_037157565.1 of Thalassia testudinum. Classification (NCBI taxonomy): domain Eukaryota; kingdom Viridiplantae; phylum Streptophyta; class Magnoliopsida; order Alismatales; family Hydrocharitaceae; genus Thalassia; species Thalassia testudinum. Next base: position 58,382,280 of record JAZHRO010000035.1, on the reverse strand, counting down.
CAATTACCTAGTCATTGAAAAATTAGATTCTGGAGTAATTCCGGCAATTACTGTTTTTGTTTCCTCTGACTAGGTACTGGTACTCATGATGAGTACCGGTACTTGTGACTCATAGATTTGGGTCCAGTGACCTACATGTACCGGTACTAGTGATTAATATTGGTACTTGTAAGGTCCAGGCAAAACCAAGTGCACAAACTGTGAACACTCGGTACTGGTACTAACGATGAGTACCAGTACTTGTTGTTCATAGTTTGGGACTTAGGCCCAAACTTGTGCCTAGCATGTACCGATACTTATGGCCAGTATTGGTACTTGCTACAAGTAACAAATATTATAGGTGTAAGTCAATTTTTAGAGTTATCCCATCTACTCTATATGACTTTATTTTGAAAGAATCGATTTTGAGTTTTGAAACAAATGAATGAACGATATTCTGAACCTAAATTATCTCTACTTTGATTTTAACTCCTAGATTATGTTTTACTTGTTAGGAGACATACAAAGATTCTAAAATACAATGAATATAACAAAAACTATAGTATTCTAGTCTTCTTCCTTCATATGTTATCTTGTTAATTGCATCCATAGATTCTTTTGACCTGTAATACTTCATAAACACATTAGATTTTAAAACGATTTTGTTAACACCAAAACACAGAAGAGAGATGGAATTAGGTTCCAATAGCTTCAAAGCTCGCTTGAAGTTTTCGATAATGGCGGCAATGGTCGACAACGTGAAACACAAAGTTTGTCCTTGCGGCCTGGTCAGAGAAGCTCAATAGGATCGCAAAGATGCGGCAAAGGCATTGGTGGTAGTGGCGTGCTGTGAGGGGTCGTGGGTGAGCGCAGTGAATGCGGATTAGGTCGGAGAATAGTGGGTTATTCGATGGGTGGTTAGGAGGGGCAATCGACCTAACTAAGTTAGGGCTTTTGTGCGAGTGGATGTGGTGGAGGTGTAAGGCGTGGTGACGAGGCGTATGGAGGGGTGTAGCGGCGGAGAGGCCTTGCTGGAGGAGTGGTCGGAGACGGAGGAGATGAGGGTGATTCACTGTGCCGAGGGGTCTTTTTGGGTTTTTGGATATGGGAGTTAACCTAGGAAACTAATGAGACTAATCTAACCCTAAACTAAGGAATGAAAGGGTAGAATTGGCATCGACGTTGGCAGGTCGACACCATGGAAGATGAAGGCTCCGGTGAGGGTAAGATGGAGAGGACGACGGAGGGAGAGGCGTACCTGCCGACGCGGAGGAAGACAAGGAAGATGAATTCATTGCTGGTATTGCGGACGAACGATGAGGGAGGTCAGAGAAGATCGTTGGACGTCGAGGAGCTGTTCGACCGGAGAGGAGGGAGGAATTGAGGGTTTTCCGACCAAATTTGAGCATAGAGAGGATGGGTAGGCCAAGGGGATCCTTATATAGGTCTTAGGGAGTTAGATTACCTTGGTGATGGGAACACTATCATAAGTCATAACTAGCTCAATTTGATCTAATTAAGTCATTAAATACTCCTACATAACCGCCAGAGAACCCTAAGTCACAGCATAATCATTTTGAGGGAAAGACAAGAAACTAGGGTTAAAACTATAATTTTACCATCATATCATGAATGAAGTAGAACCACGGGTTTTCCCACGAGTTAATAAAGGTTCAAATGATCCTAAAAGGCTAACAAGTGGGTTAAGACAAACAGAAAAAGGGTTTTCGCATGTTTTGAGAATTAAATGACTTCTGAAACCCTAAAAATAGACTCGGTTAATTAACTGAGGTTCTGGTCAGGATAAAATTCACCTAAACCCTCTAAAATTTATAGAAAAATATTCTCTAGGGTTTGGTAACTTCAATTTGATCATCAGAACTCGTCTTGACCTAAAACAAAGCCTCAGACAGACATTTGCCCTAATTTGGGTTTTTGCATAAATTACCTAGTCAAACATGGTTGAAACCAAAATCAACTTCACCATTGGATTCCTTAGGTCCAAATTAGGTTTCTACCAAACTTTCGACCCAATCTGAGATTGTCTTGACCTAGTTTGCAACTTGGTCCTGTCTGATCACACATATGCCCTTAGCTTTCAAAATCCTTACAAAAAGGCCCCCAACTTTGTCTTCATCTTTACAAACTTGTCCCTGGCACCATTAAAGGCAACCCTAAGTTTCATCGTTGAGATCGAGCTAGAATTTCTCACTCGATTCTCAATCAATCAGTCCTAAAATAGATACTCAAATTCTTGACGAAGTTGCCTTCCATTTGAGCCACATCTTGGGCTCCCCTAAGACTTGCCCAAAGTGCCATGCGAATCATTTGAAAATTGGGTTTCTACCTCTGGCGAAGCTTTCCAAGCTTGGGAGCTTGAGTCTCAAGCTCCGTTCGCCCTCTGATGACCTATAAAAGACTCCCCAAATCAGACCGAAGAGCCCACGCTCAAATTTAGCCTAGAACACCTCCAATTCCTCTCCTCTTTCTTGGCTGAAGTGCTCCTCGACGTCCGATGACCTCCTTCGTCTCTATTCCTCATCCGTTTGCAATACCAGCGATGGAGCTATCTTCCTCATCTTCTTCCGTGTCGAGCTATGCCTACCGACGCCCCTTTCTCCATCTTCCACACCGTTTCCTACCCACCGGAGCTCCTTCCTTCTCCGACGTTGGCCATACCGCAACCAGCGCCATCTCCGCCTCCTTTCATCTGATACATGGTTCATTCGACTCCTTAGTTTCTCTACTTCATGTCAGTACCTCTGATACTTTGCTTTGACCCCTGCACAGCCGTCCGCGACTCCATCTTCCATCTCGCTGGCATACCTCCAGCAAGTGCCAGCAGCCACTACAGACCACCTACACCGCTGCTTCCATGCTTCACACATCCGCCTCATCACGACGATCAAAAGCCCTCACTCACTGAGAGCTATTGATCCTCCTATAGCGCCATCGAACACACATGCCTTCACCCGCACTCACGGCCTTCACCCGAAGGTTCCCGACCATGCCACTGCACCTAAACACCCGCAATGCACTCGTCGTCACTCGGCGAAGCTTTTGAAATCCTTTGACGCTGCCGTGAGGCCCTTTTTGTGATTTTTAGGTGTCGACCGCCTTAGCCATTAACGAACCTTCTTCGAAGCAAGCTTCAAGGCCCGTTCCTTGCCTGCAGCTCCAGGTCTTAACTCCAGGCGCAGTGGAATCTCCCCAGGGAAGCCTTCAAGTCCTCAATTGAGGATCTCCATAGCTGCAGCTCACCAATTTGACAGATCTCCTCAACAGCAGTTGTATGCGAGAACAAAGCAGGACATAGTCCCACATCGGAAGTTTATGAGCGGCTGTAGTGACTTAAATTGATTTTGTGATATGGGCCTATTGCCTTAGACACAAGGGTTGAGGTCCCTCACACCCCTCACGTGCCTCGTCCACGACACTGCCTCCGCGAACCTGGAGTAGACCTAATTTCCCGCCTATGCTATCCACTCCTCGCTCACCACCCACGGCTGACGATCCTGGACTCGAGTGCGCTCTAGGTCCGATTACCTGTATACCTGCTACTGTTGAAGGCTCTGGGAGAGCGTGACCCAAGGAGAGAAAGAGAGGAGAGTGTGTGGGGGTTAGGGGGGTTTTTGCTCTCTGGAGAAATTGGCTAACACTTAGCCAAATCTGAAGACCCCTTCCCCCTTTGCGTGAAGAAAAGAAGAAGAAAAGAAGAAGAGGAAAAGAAGAAGAGCAGTAGAAGAGTCTGTGAAGAAGAAGGAAAGTAGTTGAAGAAGAGTCAGCATAGAAAAGAAGCAGACAAGAGAAGAAGAAATGTCTGCTTCAAAAAAAAATTTACCTGCTTCAAAAAAGAGAAGAAACATCCACAGTCACTGTTCAATCAGACGTTTAAGACGTCTGATCTAAGTTTATTTCATACATAGTTATTGAGTTTCACTTGCTATTATTGGATGGAGTAATTGGTGATTCAAATCACCATTTTATTTCATTCTTTTTGTAGTTTGACACTTAATATTATTGTCACATTATTTTGAAATAATTTCTGATCATAATTTCTTATCACTATTGTTTAAAATTACAATCTTGAGAATCGAATTTCTACTTGCTCCCAGCGAACGACCTCAGACTTTTCGAGTATAAATTTTATCTGTTTTTCGTAAGATTTCAACTATACTGCAACGCAACGATTTAAAATCCGATTTGGAGCAACTAACATTTTTGCGTCGTTGCCAAGGAGCAACGTGCAATTAGATCTCTTGATTGCAATATCAGATTGGGTACTAACTTGCTACATCTCTTTTGATTGTGATCTGTTTCAGGAACTCATTAAAGGAAGATCAGCTACACATCATCCACTCCAAGGACAGGTAAACTCCATTCAAATCCTTCTAAGCCCCTAATTTTGAAAAAGCTAAAAACGGAAAAAATCAATTAGAGTTACTTGCATTATATTCTTAGATTAATCATCAAGTTTTCTGATTTGATACATTCTATTTAGACAATATTCAAACCCTGATTTTGCACCTACTTGAAGCTTAAGGTATTCTAGGGCTATCACATTCATGTTTGAGCCTTAGGTACCACATTTGGATAAATTAAATTGGACCAAATCAGAGCCAATTAAGGATTCTAGTTTAGGGTTTTAGAGACACACTTGCTTAATCAAGAATTAATCTTCCTAAACAATGTGTGCCTAAGCCTTGATTGAATTGATCTATTTAAGCAAACCCTAAAATCAGGCTCTTAATTTCATTTGAACACTAAAAGAGGGACCCAAATTTCTCAAAGGACAAAACAGGTGAAGTTGACCCACCTTGTTGGGTTAACCAATCTTCAAATTAGGCCACTTTGCACAAAAACATCTTAAAAGTTCAAGTAAAGTCATAAGAACCTTGCTCTTAATCTAAAACTGTTAGACTCAAGAGGTCAAGTCCCCTTTCTGATCTACCTGGATCATCAGTGACAAGAGAGGTCGGGTGGGGGAAACCCTATAACTCGTGGGGATGCTCTACCGTGTAGGGGTCTTTGCGGGACTCTCCCTCTCTGGCTGCCCAGGTAATTCTCAGGTGGACGACTTTCTGACTAAGGGGTATCATTCATCCCAAACCTCTATAGTCATCCAAAAATTTTTTGGCTGTCTTGATTGGGTCCATCACATTTTACCTCTCATCTACTCCATCGGTGCATATTCAGGAGGAGGTCTCCAAGACAATCCTTAAGGCCTCCATTAGCTACTCATTCCCGTCAAGGCCAAGCCTCGGCCTCCTTGTTTGTGCAACAACCCAACCTGATCAATATCTCTTATGATTCATCTGAACCTAATTCTCCTTCATCCATCATCATGGAGCAACCAGCAGAAGAAAACAATCTTGAAAATCAGCTTCAGCGCCTCAATGATCTATTCCAAGCCTTTGTAAACCCATTGTAGCATCCTATGATGTGAGATCACTATAATCCCGCTGCGGTGGCAATCGAACCTCGAGTACAAATCCCTGCTGGAGGTTCTGACACTGAACTCAAGCCCAACATGATTCATGCCATTCCCAAATTCCATGGGTATAATTCCAAGGATCCTTTATAGCATATCAAGCAACTCAAGCATTTGGCCTAGACCTTCGAGTCAGAAGCTCAAAATTTGAATGTCTTACTCTTGAACCTTCTCTCTCATGGACAAGGCTCCTCACTGGTACCAAACCCAAATGTGTCCAATCAACACTTGGGTGGAACTTCAATCTGAGTTTCAGAGAAAGTTCTTCCCTATTGGTCGGACAAATGCTTTACGGCACCAGATCACGCATTTCACGTAGCAAGTAGGAGAATCGCTTCACGAGGCATGGGATTGGTTTCTGGATCTCATGCGAAAGTGCCCCCCCCCCATGGAGTTCCTAAATGGGAACAAGTCCAGTCTTTTTACCAGGGACTCCATGAGGACATTCGATTATTCGTAAATGCGACCTGTGGAGGAAACATCATGGGTCAACATGAAGACACCATGCGGGACATTCTTGAGAATATGTGTGAGAAGTCCATCAATAATGAATCCATGGGCATGTTCGATCGGACGAATGCTCGTGCATTGACGAATCCAAAGGGAGCACATGAGATGCAGGGCCTGTTCTCTTCTGTCGACTTGGAACTGATGGCCAGTCATCTGGATAAGGTCTTTGTTATTAAGAAGAAGGTGGATGAGCTAACTCGACACTTGCAGTGAGCCACCTTTGCGCAAAACCCGTTCGCACAACCGCCCTTTAGTAGAGAGGCTGTGCAGAACATCTATCATCAATCTTCTCAAGGGATGGACTTGTATCCATCCCCATCTGATTCTAGTTTCAGAGGAAACTCTGGACCCACCTACTCTAGTTGGGGGAACTCTGAACCCTCATATTTTGAATTTTCTGAGGCTCCTCAGACCTGCGAGGACCTCAACACCATTCAGAATAATCCATTCTCAAACACCTACAACCCTGGATGGTGTAATCATCCTAATTTCACATGATCAGGGAATAATCAAAATCAGAGACCTCAATATCAGCCCCGACCACAAGCTTCTTGTCCATATCAGCCGCCTCAGCCTCGGCCTAACCCAACTTATCAATCTAAGCTGACTCATGCAGATCAAATGACTCTTATCCTTTAGACTCTGGATGACATTTAGAAGACGAATGCAGCTATGCAAAAATAGCACAAAGACGAGATCATAGAGGTTCGCAATCAACTCGCCCAGATGGCAAATCCCCGCCAACCTGGTGCACTTCCTTCACAACCTTTGCCAAATTCGAATAACGTGCCGAACCAAAGGCACATTATGAACTTGACTCAGGGCCAAGCTTACTTTGTCTATCCGGCCCCTTCTGCTCCATCACTTGACGGGATGGAGGCCTCGACATCATATGCAGGTTATCAGCAGCAATCACCTCTTTTGCCCACACCAAACTAGAAACAGGCAGGATTGAATTATGTTACTACCTGTAGTGGCAAAGCAACATAGGACCTACCTTATCCAAGCCACTCCCAGCCTAGTAATGCAAACTCAAGCCCTAGGATAGTCATCCAGGATACCTCTATCCCAGACTAAGAACCTGGACCCATTCTAGATGAACCGTCTAAGGTTCCATTTCCCGAGGCCTTAACCAAGGGAAAAAGGACAGCCAAACCTGTGGCACCTAAGGAGGACCTAGTTAAGCTCTTTGAGTAAGTCCATATAAACATCCCCTTGATGGATTCGATACGCCACGTACTGGCTTACGTATGATTTTTGAAAGATGTGTGTACACCTAAGCGTAAGCTGCGAACCAAAGGCGGGAACCCAATCGTACTGTCGGAGCAAGCCAGCTTCATCATTTTGAGCAAACTCCCGCCTAAGGCAAAAGACCCAGGAACCCCTTTGATCTCCTGTGCAATCAATGATATGTAGTTCGGCCAAGCCTTACTAAACCTAGGAGCTTCCATAAATTTGATACATACATCCCTACTAGACTACTTCTAGGAATCTGAGCTTAAACCGACAGAGATGACTTTGTAGTTAGCAGATCGATCTATTAAGTCACCAAAAGGAATTCTCTAGGATGTCATAGTTAGGGTACATGATTTCTATTTTCCAGTGGATTTCATTGTCTTAGACATGGTTGCTCCTGAGAATGTGAAGAATACACCGATCATATTAGGGAGACCCTTTCTGGCCACTACTAGGGCCAATACTAATTGAGAGGAGGGCCAAATTGAATTAAAATTTGGGAGCAAGACGCTGAAGATCGACATCTTTAAGGCCCAACAAGGATCAATTGTGGAGTTATAGAACAAATTTGTGATATCGAGGCTATGGTTGACGACTTATCTATCAAGGAAAACTTGATATTTCTGGTCAACCAGAAGAAGATCAAAACCCACAGTTAGAGGAGTCTGAACCTAACATAGATACTCCCATAACTCCTTCCTTTGCTCCCAACACCCACTTTGAACCACCTACTGCTGCTAACAACCTAGTTATGGAATTAAAGCCTCTTCCCGATCATCTGAAATGTCTTTTTGGGTTCCAATCAGAGGTTTCTTGTGATTATCAACTCCCAACTCACACCTGATAAGGAAACACGCCTGATTTCTGTTCTTCAGCAGCATCAGAGAGCCATTGGATGGACTCCCGATGATCTGACTGGTATCAGCCCTTCATACTGCACACATCACATCTACATTGAAGAGGGCTCACGACCATCCCGTGAAATGCAAAGATGCCTAAATCCAAATCCGTAGGATGTCGTGAAAAATGAGATCATCAAGTGGTTAGATGTAGGGATCATCTACCCGAACTCTGACAATCGGTTGGTGAGTCCAATTCAAGTTGTGCCTAAAAAGGCAGGGCTCACCGTCATCACGATTGAAATCGAAGAAACCATACCGACCAGTATAGCGAACTCGTGGAGAGTCTGCATTGATTACGGAAGACTCAATTCCTCCACGAAGAAGGATCATTTCCTACCATCGTTCATTGATCAGATCCTCGAGAAACTAGCGGGAAATCGATTCTTCTGCTTTTTGGATGGGTACTCCGGTTATAACCAAGTCGCAATCCATCCTGAGGACCAAGAGAAGACCACCTTCACCTGCCCCTTCGGAACATACGCATTCTGAAGGATGCCGTTAGATCTTTGCCATGCACCTGCTACTTTTCAGCGGTGCATGCTTGCCATATCTCAGATATGGTAGGTGAATACCTCGAGGTCTTCATGGATGACTTCTTGGTATTTGAAGAATCATTTGATAATTGCCTCCTGCACTTGGTCCAAAACCTCAGGCGGTGCATTGACATGAACTTGGTTCTTTCTTGGGAAAAGAGCTACTTCATGGTACCTGAGGGAATTGTCTTAGGACATCTCGTCTCTAAAAAAGGCATCCAGGTTGATCGAGCCAAGGTGAATCTGATTTCCAAACTCCCTATGCCTAGCTCAGTCAAAGATATCCGATCCTTTCTGGGGCACGTCACTTTTTACCGTCGATTTATTCCCTATTTTTTGAAAATCGTTCACCCCTTGACTAATCTTCTATCTAAGGATGTCCCCTTTGAAATTTCCAGGGAGTGCACTCAGGCATTTGAGATCCTGCGTGATCGAGTTACCCAAGCACCTATCCTGCAGTCCCCTGATTGGTCTCAACCCTTTAAGATCATGTGCGACACATCTGATTATGCTGTAGGTGTGGTACTTGGGTAGAAAATAAATGGGAAACCGTGGTCGTCTACTACGCTAGCAAGACACTTGACGAGGCTCAGCGTAACTACACAGTTACTGAGAAAGAGCTACTAGCCGTAGTATTTGCCCTGGAGAAATTCAGATCATATTTTTTGGGTTCTCGTGTTATCATATACTCAGATCACACTGCAGTGAGACACCTCATTGAAAAGGAGGACACGAAACCTCAACTAATCCACTGGATCTTGCTATTGCAAGAATTTCATCTCGAGATTCATGATAAAGTGGGAAAGAAGAATGTGGTAGCTGACCACTTATCCTGCCTCTCTTCTAACATTATCGACTCTTTTGGACCCACCACAAAATACTTTTCCGATGAGCACCTCCTGACTATTAGTACGGGACTTGGTTTGTTGATTTAGTGAACTACTTGGCATCACATCAGATTCCATCTGATTGGTCAAAGGCCAAGAAAGACAAATTGCTTTCCGATGCCAAGTACTACATCTGGGAAGATCCGTACCTCTTACGCATTGGTGCTGATCAGATCATCAGATAGTGCATCCCGGAAGCGAAAATTTAGGATATTTTGTCCTTCTGCCATGACCAGGCCTGCGGCGGATACTTTTCCGGACATAAAACCACAGTAAAAGTCCTCTAGTGCGGCTTTTATTGGCCCACGATTTTCAAAGATGCATACGATCACTGTAAGGCATGCACTCATTACCAGACCTTGGGCAATATGAGCCACCGCGATATGATGCATTTACAGTCGATTCTCGTATGTGAAATCTCCAACATCTGGGGGATTGATTTCATGGGACTCTTACCTACTTCGGACGGCTTCGAATACATTCTTCTCGCTGTTGACTACGTGTCCAAATGGATCAAAGCCATTCCGACCCGAACCAACAATCATAAGGTGGTAATCAAATTCATTCATCAGAACATCTTTTCTCGGTTCAGGATTCCACATGCCATTATCTCTGATGGAGGGACCCATTTCACAAATGCTCAGTTCAGATCACTGATGACCAAATATGGGGTATCACACTGAATCTCTACTCCTTATCACCCCCAAACCAACGGTCTAGCTGAGCTATCAAATCGGGAGATTAAGAAAATCCTTCAGGTCACTGTCCGTCTTGATAGGAAAGATTGGTCGTCCTGACTTTCGGAAGCCTTGTGGGCTTATAGGACCTCCCACAAAGCCCAATTGGGAATGACTCCTTTCAGATTGCTGTACGAGAAGGCATGTCACCTCCCCGTCGAGTTGGAGCATAAAGCCTATTGGGACTGTACGGAAGTGTAATCTAGATCTTTCTAAGGTAGGAACCCACAGAAGGCTTCAAATGAGTGAGATCAATGAATTACGCAATGATGCGTATGAGAACTCACGAATTTACAAAGAGCAGGTTAAGGCCTTTCACAACAAGCACATATCCAGAAAGATCCTTCACCCTGGTCAGAAAATCCTACTCTTTGATGCCAAACTTAAACTATTTCTAGGAAAACTCAGATCGAAATGGATTGGACCATATCTTATCAGACAGATTTTTGGTAATGGAGCCGTCGAAATCAGCTAACCTAGCCTTGATTCCAAACCCTTTATCGTGAATGGCCAGTGACTTAAGCTGTTCATTGAACTCACTGATTCAAACATGGCTGAGGTATCTTTTGATCTCCATTCTCCTTGAGCTCATTATGCCCAGTTGATGGCATTAAACTCAGCGCTTAACGGGAGGCAACCATCATCTTTTTGAAAAACCTGAAACCCTTCTTGACACATCTTATGCTGAACTCATATTGCACTTTAGGGTTCATCCATTAGAACAGCCGACTCCACCTTTGGTACTCGTACCCGAGCTTGAAATCATCTGCAACAGTCACCCCAACCCATCCACATACCCAAAACCTATTCTAATGTACGTTCGAAGCTAAATTTGAACTCACCTAATTTACAATGACATTGCAAATCGTAGGCATGGGGTGGTATTAAAGTACAAAACACTGTGAGAATCACTTCACAAGAAAGGGTTTCATCAAAAAAATTACACATTCCAAAAACCAAAAAAATAAAAAATTGAAAAAGAGAAAAAAATGGAGAAGGGAGAAAATTTTGAGTGAATCAATTGCATATCATTTTTGAGGAGGAAAAAGGGGAGGTGATATAAATGTCAAAAAGGAGCACAATTTGAAAAGGAAAAAAGAGTAGTCATTAGTAAAAGATCAAGGAATTAATTATTTCTAGACCAAATCAAAAAGAAAGAAAATGAAAGACAAAAAGTGCTAAGCGACAAAACGAGATTAGTATAAATGCTGATTTTAGGCCTCTTGGGCTGTGATTTTAGGCTTAAAAATTCAAGTATCCACTAAGATCTAGATAATCCTCAAGAGGTTGGGGAAAATGCAAAGCTTAAGTATTAGGTCTAAGGCTTAGGGATTATTCAGCCTCATTAACTGACCTCTGGTTTGCGGGACTCGGTAACCCAAGCACCCCAAACCACACACAGTAGTTCAGTGCGCTTAATTATCAAAATCACGCAAATGCGTTAAATCTGTTATGAAAAAGCTACCTCGATTAGGAGAGGCTGATCAACACAAGTTGATTTGGAAGAGTTCCCGGTGCGGAGAGGTGGCAAATTCCCCTCGAAGATGCATAATAACATACCATCTCCTCGGTGCTTGTTTCCTAGAATATCTAAATATCCTACTGGGGGCATGTAAGCACCTTATGCTGGTTCAGATGTCATGGGCAGCATTATCACGAAATGTCGATTGCTAGGCTTTGGATTTAGCTACAGAATGCCATGGGTGGGATTATCCCGAAATCTCGAAAGTCAGGGTTCTGGGGGTTGCCATGGGTGGTGCTATCTCGAAGCATCGATTGCCAAAGACCCCGTGAGGATTGATGGTGGGAACTAAGAATCTGATACAAACCGTGTTGTAAAGACAATCCGAAGCTAGAAATAAAAATAAAAGATAGAGAAAACTCTCCAAAAAAAAAATCTTCTGTCTCTCTCTTACAAAAACGCATTGCAAATTGAACCTGGGTGATTTAACTGCAGAGTTCAACGAACCTTAGGTTAGTTCCTATGGGCCTTAGAAACCTTCACAGCGGACTGAGGCTAAAGCTGGTTAGGTCCGGATCTTGGTTGGTACTTGAGCACCTCTAGGCCTACTATTGGCATTCTTACCTAATCGACAAAAGAAAGCACAAATCAGAGTTCTGAGCATAAAAAGGCATGTGGTTTAGAATTTGAGTTAAATTCCTTGAGATTTTGCTACAGGACTAGCAAAAGCTAGGCATGGGGGCAAGATGGGAACACCATCATGAGCCATAACTAGCATAATTTGATCTGATTAAGTCATTAACTACTCCTACATAATCGCCAAAGAACCCTAAGTCACTGCATACTCATTCTGAGGGAAAGACAAGAAATAAGGGTTAAAACTGTAATTTTACCACCTTATGTAGTACAACCACGGGTTTTCCCAGGGGTTAATTAAGGGGCAAATGATCCTAAAAGGCTAACAAGTGGGTTAAGACAGCAAAAAAAGGTTTTGGCGTGTTTTGAGAATTAAATGACTTCTGAAACCCTAAAAACAAACCCGCTTAATTAACTGAGGTTCTGGTCAGGAGAAAATTCACCTAAACTCGCTAAAATTCATAGAAAAATATTCTCTAGGGTTTGGTACCTTAAATTTGACCATCAAAACTCATCTTGACCTAAAACAAAGTCTCTGATAGACATTTGCCCTAATTTAGGTTTTTGCATAAATTACCTAGTCAAACATGGTCAAAACTAAAATCTAACTTCACCATTGGATTCCTTAGGTTCAAATTAGGTTTGTATCAGAATTTGGACCCAATCTGAGATTGTCTTGGTCTAGTTTGCAACTTGGTCCTGTCTAATCACACATATGCCCTTAACTTTCAAAACCTTACAAAATGGCCCCCAACTTTGTTGTCATCTTCGTAGATAGGTCCCTGACGCTATTAAAGGCAACCCTGAGCTTCACCGTTGAGATTGACCGAGAATTTCTTGCTTGATTCTCAATCAATCAGTCCCAAAATATATACTCAGATTCTTGATGAAGTTGCCTTTCATTTGAGCCATATCTTGGGCTCCAAGACTTGCCCAAAGTGCCAAGCGAATCATTTGAAAATTGGGTTTCTATCTCGGATGAAGCATTCCAAGCTTGGGAGCTTGAGTCTCAAGCTCTATTCGCCCTCTAATGACCTCTAAAAGACTCCCCAGATCAGATCGAAGAGCCCACGCTCGAATTCGGCCTAGAACACCTCCAATTCCTCTCCTCTTTCTTGGTTGAAGTGCTCCTCGACGTCCGGTGACCTGCTCCGTCTCGATTCTTCATTCGTTCGCAATACCGGTGATGGAGCTATCTTCCTTATCTTCTTCCGTGTCGAGCCGTACCCGTTGATGCCCCTTTCGTCGTCTTCCTTGTTTCCTACCCACCGGAGCTCCTTCCTTCTCTAGTGCTGGCCATACTGCAACTGGCGCCATCTCCGCCTCCCTTCGTCTGATACATGGTTCATTCGATTCCTTAGCTTCTCTACTTCACGTCAGTACCTCCGACACTCCACTTCGACCCTTGCACAATCGTCCGCGACTCCATCTTCCATCTTGCCGGTATACTTCCGGTGAGCGCCAGCGGCCACTACAGACCACCTACGCTGCCGCTTCCATGCTTCACACCTCCGCCTCATCACGACGATCAAAAGCCCTCACTCACTGAGAGCTATTGATCTCCTTATAATGCCACCAAACACACGCCTTCACCGGCACTCACGGCCTTCACCCAAAGGTTCCAGACCACGCCACTGCACCTAAACACCTGCACTGCACTCGTCGTCACCTGGTGAAGCTTTTGAAATTTTCTGACATGGCTGTGAGGCCCTTTTTGTGATTTTCAGGTGCCAGCACCCATAGCCATTAACAGACCTTCTTCAAAGCAAGCTTGAGGGCTCGTTCCTCGCCTGCAACTCCAGGTCTTAACTCCAGGCGCAGCGGAATCTCTCCAGGGAAGCCTCCAAGTCCTCAATTGAGGATCTCCACAGCTGCAGCTCGCCAATTTGACAGATCTCCTCAGTAACAGTTGTATGTGAGAACGAAGCAGGGCATAGTCCCACATCGGAAGTTTACGAGCAGCTGCAATGACTTAAATTGATTATGTGATACGGGCTTATCACCTTAGACACAAGGGGTGAGGTCCCTCACACCCCTCACGTGCCTCGTCCGCGACACTGCCTCTGCAGACCTGTCACAGACCTGATTACCTGCCTACGCTATCTAGTCCTCGCTCACCACCCACTACCGGTGAGCTTGGACCCGGGTACGCTCTAGGTCCGATTACCTGTATACTCGATACTGTTGAAGGCTCTGAGAGAGCGTGACCCAAGGAGAGAAAGAGATTAGAGCATGCGGGGGATTGGGGGGTTTTTTCTCTCTGGAGAAATTGGCTAACAATTAGCCAAATCTGAAGACCCCTTCCCCCTCTGCGTGAAGAAAAGAAGAAGAGGAAAAGAAGAAGAGTAGTAGAAGAGCCTGTGAAGAAGGAAAGCAGTTGAAGAAGAGTCAGCACAGAAAAGAAGCAGACAAGAGAGGAAGAAACATCCATAGAATCACTGTTCAATCAGACATTTAAGACGTCTAATCCACCAATCAAACGTCTGATCTGAGTTTATTTCATACATAGTTATTGAGTTTCACTTGCTATTATTGTAGGGAGTAATTGGTGATTCAAATCACCATTTTACTCCTTTTTTGCAGTTTGACACTTGATATTATTACCACATTATTCTGAATCAATTTTTGATCATAATTTCTTATCTCTGTTGTTTAAAATTGCAATCTTGAGAATCGAATTCCTACTTGCTCCCAACGAATGATCTCGGACTTTTCGAGTATAAAATTTATCTATTTTTCGCGAGATTTTGACTATACTTCAATGCAACGATTTAAAACTTGATTTCAAGCAACTAACACTTGGGAATCAAGCTTTGCAAGCTTGGAAAGCTCGCTGGAGTTGGAAACTCATAAGAAGCCCGAATCTCTCATGCATTCGTATGAGAGATATTGGGAAGGTTATGGAGATTGAAATTTGATTCATTGGAGAGAGAACTTCTCAAGAAATCTCCCTTCCAATTTTGGAAGGGATTCCTTGATTAGAGAAGGAGTTCTCTTCAATCAAAGGTCACCGAAGAAGGATTCCTCCGCGATAATGTTAGAGGGACCTATTTGCAAAGAGTGACGACAAAGATAGGAGCCTATTTGTATGGAATTCAAAAGTTAGGGGCATGTGTGTGAGAGAAAAGACTCAGACTGGATCAAATTGGAAACTAAGTCAAGGAAATCTCTGATTGGGCCCAAGTTTTGATACAAATCTAATTTGGACCTAAGAAATCCAATGGTGAAGTTGAATTTAGGTTTTGACCTAGATTGATTGGAAAATTTATGTAAAAATCCAAATTAGGACAACTGTCTGTTTGAGACTCAGTTTTAGGTCAAAATGAGTTCTAATGGTCAAATTGAATGTGCCAAACCCTAGATAATATTTTCCTATGATTTTTAAAGGATTTATATGAATTTTATCCTAACCAGAACCTCAGTGAATTAGGCGGGTCTATTTTTAAGATTTCAGATGTCCTTTAATTCACGAAACGAGTGAAAACCCATTTATGTTTGCATGTATGTACTTGTTAGACATTTATGACCATTTGACCTTTAATTAACCCTTGGAGAAATCTCGTGATTGTTATAAAATTTAGATATGCTGTTAAAACTACAGTTTTACCCTTGGTTTCTTGTTATTCTCTCATAATGAATTTGCAGTGAATTATGGTCCTCTGGCGATTATTTAGGATCATTTAATGATGGAATACGACTAAATAAAGCTAGATATGGCTGATGATGATGTTATCATCAGTGGGCCCTTCCATGAGCGAGCCGTGCTAAGGAGTGGCAGCTCCTCGTGGCTTTTGCGGATCACTGTGCAGATGGTTGATGGTGAGGGTAAGGAGGAGGTGTTGGAACCTAGTTCCACTTCTCTTATATGTTTTGGTGTTAACAAAATTGTTTTAAATCTAATGAGTTTATGAAGTGTTATTTACAGGAAATCACAGGATTTGGGAAGAATGTATGATAACAAGGAAGAAGTGTGGATGACATTAAAAATGAAGATTGTTTTAACGTGTTGTGATTTAAATTTTTGTATGTCTCCTAACAAGAAAAATTGATTTAGGAGTTAAAATCAAAATAAAGATAATTAGGTATCAAACTCACGTTCAATCATTCGTTTGAAAAATCAAAATCGTTTCTTTGACATATTAATCGTGTATTTGCATTTAAATAGCACCAAGATTGATTAATAGAATTCATTCAAGGTACTTGTTGCAAGTACCAATATTGTTCATAAGTATCGGTACATGTTAGGCACAGGTTTGGGTCCTAGTCCCAAACTATGAACAACATACCTGTACTTATCATGAGTATCGGTACCAAGTACTCACAGTTTGTAGACAGTGGTAGTGCCTGGACTTTACAAGTACTGATACTAATCATCAGTACCAGTACACGTAGGTCATAGTTTTTAACTTGATTTAAACCTGTGAGTCACAAGTATCGGTACCTGGTGACTTAGTTGGTACTCAACTGTAAGCACTGAGTACCGGTACCTATGATGAATACCGGTACCTAGGGTCTATTAGGCTGGTTGCGGGATATCTATGAGTAGCCAGTATCGGTATCAATTAACCAGTGTACCTGATTTGAATGGCTATTTAGCAATTAATCCTATCCCTAATCTTCCCATTTTGCCCCCAACGGCTAGTAATCGTAAGGGAGGTGCTTAGTAGCCTATAAAAATACCTTTTGTGTGCCATTTGCACACAACACAAGTATTAAAATTCTCCTTGCTCTAGATTTTACATTTCTCATTTCTAGCTGCAAGGGCAATATGATTATTGCATCTTTCCTTCAAGAAGATCCTTATCTTGCAACAAGATCTTTTGGTGAATCTGCTCTTCCTCGTAAAATCATTTTTTACTAGTGTTTTTCGCTAGATCGATATATCAAATATCTATTAAGCTAATTCTTGTTGGAGACTTAGGAATCAAGTTGTAAGCTAGTTCGTTTCTTGCTTACACCTGTAATTTTCTGCTTTTATCTGATCTTGTAACTGGGTTGAGGTTACTCATTAGTTACCTCGATTTATAGTAAATTGATTCCCTCTGGGTTGAAGGAATTGGGTTAAAAATCCTAAGTCGAGAGACTTAGGTAGTGGAGTACCCAAGTGAGGGGAACCACTATATATTTAGTGTACTATTTTTTGTGGTTTGTTTTATTTGCAATATTTTGTTTACCACACTATTCATCCCCTTTTCTAGTGTGCTTGTGCCCCTTAGATCCTACAAGTGGTATCAAAGAGGGTTGTAGGAAAACATAACAACTTGACTTGCAATGGCATCATCAACAAAGCGCACCCAAGGACAATCATCTACCTGTCCTCCCTATTTCGATGGGACGGACTATGGGTATTGGAAGAGGAGGATGCAAGTCTTCCTCAAGGCGATGGATGAGAAGAGGGTTGCGGGAAAACATAACAACTTGACTCGCAATGGCATCATAAACAAATCGCACCCAAGGACAGTCATCTACCCGTCCTCCCTATTTCGATGGGACGGACTATGGGTATTGGAAGAGGAGGATGCAAGTCTTTCTCAAGGCGATGGATGAGGAGTTGTGGATCCTTATTCAAGAGAGTTACTCAGATCTGGAGCCACAAGAAGGAGTAGGATGGACGGCGGGATCAAAAGAAGATTGTCGACAATGCGAAGGCGATGAACGCACTTTATTGTGCATTGTCAAGGGAGGAATTCAACTGTATCTCAGTGTGCGAGTTAGCATATGAGATATGGAATACACTTCAAGTCACCTACGAAGGTACTAACAAGGTAAAAGAAACACGCATATCTATTCTAACATAAAGCTATGAGTGTTTCAGGATGAAGAAAGGTAAAACCATCAAGGCGATGTACTCAAGGTTTGGGGATATAGTCAACCACATGAAGAATTTAGGAGTGAAATTCACTGAAGAACAACTTGTAAGAAAGATATTGAGATCACTAACAAGTGACTAGTCTCTGAAGTCAACAGTAATCCAAGAGGCTAAGGACCTTTCAGTCCTTTCTCTTGATGATTTGATTGGAAGCCTCATGGCGTATGAAGTCCAACTGGAGAACATGAAGAAAAACAAGGAGAAATCAGTAAGCAGGAAGAAAGAGCTTGCTTTCAAAGCTCTAAAGGAAGACTCAGATCTTGAAGACTCTGACTCCAACGAAGAAGAAGAGCTTGCTCTTCTAATAAGAAGATTTCGACGATTCATCTGAAAGCAAGATAAAAGAGTAAATAAATTTTCAAATGATATAGTTTGTTTTGAATGCAAGAAAAGGGGACAAGTACGAAAAGATTGTCTAATGATCAAGAAGAAAAAGGAAGAAAAGAAGAAAGACAAAGAAGTTGATAGTAAAAAGATCTTAAGAAAGGCATATAAAGCGACTTAGGATAACAGCGATTCTGACATGGAACCCTCCTCTGAAGAATCCAGGGAAAACGAAGTTGCCCATCTGTGTTTGATGGCAAATGACAACAGCTTAGAAAATGAGGTAGATTTTGAAATCACTTTTAATGAATTATTGCTAGCATATGAAGATTTGTATTAGAAAGGTAGGCTAATTAAAAAAAAAATAAAGTTTTGCATAATAACTATAAGTCCTTGGAAATAAAAAAATCATGTTTAGAAATAGAGTTAGATATGGCAAAAGATACTAATTCACAATTGCATGCAAAGATAGTAGAATTACATGACATTTATGAGCATTTTGAGGAAACCTTAAACAATCTTAAAATAACTACTAAATTGAATACTGAATTTTGTAATGCATTAAAAGTAAAATTTTATGGTAAAAAGAACACAAAATAAATCACATGCACCTAGACATGCATGGATTTACCAAAAGTAAAAAATCCTAAGAATTATAGATCCAACACAAAAGTGATCTATAAATCTAAGGATTTGATGGGAACTAACCATCAAGGACCCAAAAGAAAATGAGTACCTAAATCAGATTTGTTAAATTGTTTTGCAGGTCAAAAAAGACAAGTGTATCCTAGACAGTGGGTGTTCCAAGCACATGATGGGACATTTCGACCTCTTTATTAAATGAACGAGAATTCAAGATAGAGGACATGTCAAATTGGGCGGCAATAAATGTTGTCGCATTATTGGTGAAGGTACAATAGGTAATTCATCTAAGCAGATACGAAATGTGCTCTTAGTAGAGAATTTAAAACATAACCTGCCTAGTGTTAGTCAAATATGTGATAATGGTTGTGATGTATTGTTTACAAAAACTGGATTTAAAATACTAAAAGAAAGAACTAATACAATTTTAATTGAAGGATTTAGATATGAAAATATCTATGCTCTTCATTTTTCACAAGAGAAATTTGTGAAATGTTTGCTTGCCACTCATGTTGAAGTGGATTTATGGCACCGTAGGCTAGGTCACATAAATCACAAACACTTAAATAAGTTAGCAAAAAATGAGTTACTAAGAGGCCTACCCAAACTAACCTATAAAAAAGATGCATTGTGCAATTCTTGTGAACTCGAAAAAATGTACAAGGCTTCTTTTAAACTAAAAGACTTAGTTTCAACTACACGTCCTTTAGAGTTATTACACCTTGATCTTTTTGGGCCAACATGATTTGAGAGCCTAAATAGATCAAAATTTTTCCTAGCTATTGTTGATGACTTCTCAAGGTTTACCTGGGTCATCTTCTTGAAACATAAGGATGACTCATTTGACTCCTTCCTAAATCGTGCTCGAAGACTTCAAAAGGAAAAATCATCTTCAATTCATAGACTTAGGACTGATCATGGGGGTGAATTTGAAAATGAAAAATTTTCAAGTTTTTGTGTCAATTCTGGCAATCACATGAATTTTCATTCCCTCGGGCACCATCTCAAATTGGTGTTGTAGACTACAAGAATGCGCCCGAACTTTGCTCTTAGAGTCTTGGCTTCAAAAATATTTCTGGGCTGAAGCCGTTAATATGGCTTGTTATGTTTTTAATATAACTCTTTTAAGGAGTATTATTAAGAAAACTCCATATGAGCTATATTATGAGAAGTCTCGTAGGATTTCATATTTTAGGGTGTTTGGAAGTCGATGTTATTTATTAAACACCTGAGATCGACTTGATAAGATTGATGCTAAAGGTGATGAAGGCATCTTTATTGTTTATTTAATCAAAAGCAAAGCTTATCGAGTCTTTAACAAAAGGACTTTTTTTGTAGAGGAATCCCTGCATGTTTGATTTGATGAAACAACTTTAGGAGAACCGGAACCAAATCAACTAGAGTTTGATGATGATGATACTCCCTTAATTGATGTATCAAAAATGGAAGATACATGAAATGTACATGATATTCCAAAAGAATAGGTACACCACAAGGATCACCCTCAAGATCAAATTATAGGTGATATTGAACAAAGTGTAAAAACCTGATCTCATTTTAGGGCTAACTTTGTCCTTAATGCTTTTGTTTCTCAACTTGAGCCCAAGAAAGTTGATGAGGCATTAAGGGATGAGTCTTAGGTTGTAGCTATGCAGGAGGAGCTACTCTAATTTATAAGGAACAATGTATGGGACTTGGTACCCGCTCCTGAGGGTAATTCCATTATTGGAACCAAGTGGGTGTTCCGAAATAAATTGGATGAATCTAGTACAGTAATAAGGAATAAGGCCAGACTATTTGCTCAAGGCTATAACCAACAGGAGGGAATTGACTTTGATGAGACATTTGCTCCTGTTGCTCACTTGGAGTCCATTCGGATGCTACTTGCCTTTGCAAGTGCAAAGGACTTCAAGTTATTTCAAATGGATGTCAAGAGTGCTTTTCTTAATGTCTATATTAAGGAAGATGTTTATGTTCATCATCCTCTCGGGTTTGAGGACCCAGCATGCCCAGATCATGTATTCAAGCTCAATAAGTCATTATATGGACTTAAACAAGCTCCTAGGGCCTAGTATGATAGATTTAAGTCCTTCCTTCTCCAGCATGGATATCGAATTGGAGTTGTTGATTCAACTCTTTTTGTAAAGGAAGAAGGAAATGACATCCTGTTGGTTCAAATATACATCGACGATATTATATTTGGATCAACCAAGGAGTCCCTATGTCAGCATTTTTGTGAGACTATGAAGATTGAGTTTGAAATGAGTATGATGGGTGAGCTCAGATTCTTTTTAGGCCTCCAAATCCAACAATTAGACACATGTATCTACATTAGTCAAACAAAGTATGTTCTTGAAATTCTCAAGAAGTTTAACATTGAAAATGTAAATGGAAAAGAGACTCCAATTGCTCCATCTACTTCTCTTGGTGAAGATTTATCTAGCAAGAAGGTAGATGAAAAAAAATATCAGGGTATGATAGGTTCACTATTATACCTTACAGCCTTTAGACTTGATATTCTTTTTGCTACATGTTTATGTGTGAGATTCCAATTCGAACCCAAGGAATCTCATTTAAACGCAATAAAAAGAATATTTAGATACCTAAATAGCCTAAGAGATCTTGGTCTCTTTTATCCTAAAGCACAGACCTTAGACTTATTATCCTATGGTGATGCAGAATAAGTAGGGAGTTGGACAGATCGAAAGAGCACTAGCGGCACTTGTCATTTCATTGGAGAATCTCTGGTCTCGTGGTTCTCTAAAAAACAGACATGTGTTTCACTTTCTACGATCGAAGTAGAATATATTGCTATTTCACTTGCTTGCTCTCAGGTCATTTGGATGAGATAGACTTTATCTGATTTTGGATTATTTTTTGCACAATTTAAAATTTTATGTGATAGTACAAGCGTAATTAATTTATCTAAAAATTCGGTACATCATTCACGTACCAAGTACATAGATGTTCAACATCATTTTCTTAGAGATAATGTGCTTTAAGGTGCCATTCAGTTAGAATTCATAGGTACACAGAACCAATTGGCAGACATTTTTACAAAACCTCTTGCAGTAAAAAGATTCTACTTTATAAGAAGAAAATTAGGGCCTTGTACAATTAAAGAAATTCAAAATTAAAAGATTAATTGCCTCATAATTTGTTTATAATAATAAAAATCCCTGAGGACCTAACTGCAATTTACCCACTTTTGTTAAAAAGGGGTATACTGTAATATTTCCACATTTATGGAAATATCAGGGTGTTGATTGCAATATGGTTACTTAACTTAGGGTATATTGATTAAATTATTCTTCAATACCTAAGTTATTCATTTGCATTTTTCTCAACTACTTAAGTGGTCATGTGACTTGCACATGACCCACCTCATATAAAAGTGGGCAAGTGAAAACACTTGCCTCATTTTGCACTCTTCAACCCTAGTTCACATTCACTTTAAGGGCTCCTCCAAACCCTAGCCAAAAAGAAGGATCATTCTTCCCAGTCTCTACTCAAGGATTCAAGGTATTCTCTTCTTCTCTTAGTAGACCTTGTTCATCCTAGGCATTGTTTTCCTATTCCATAAACACTACCTGTTGCTGCATAACATTTTTTGTCGGGTACCAACTGGTACCGATACCCATCCTCGATATCGGTATTTGCTGGGTGCAGTAGAGCCTACTTTTGTTTTTTCTACTCTATTTAATGTATGTTTACATATGGAACCTAAATCCAAAAGTAAGGGAAAGGTACCTTAAGATGCATTTCACAAATTTTACATCAATGAGGATGCAAAATCCAAGTTTGATTGGTATAAGGGCTTTAAGCTTCATCATTACAGGCCTATTGAGTGGAAAGACTTTTCATTACACCTTTTTAATTTCACTACTCGTCTATTTGAACAACATCTAATGCACTTCTTCGATGAGTCATTTTTGTTGATGTTCCTAGAGTCTATCCTGATATTAATTGTCTATTTTTTGCAAATATCCAAGAACAAGACAATAGAGGTCATCTAGTCTTAACCTCGAATATTTTTGGTCAAAAAATAACAGTTACACCAAAAATCCTATCTACCATAACACAATGTCCGAATGAAGGTCATGCTTTCAATACCTTTAAGGAAAAATTTACTTCTTCACAAATTCATGAAACACTTTTCTCCCTAACTGTCATGGAAAAGCTTTGGTTGCACCTAATATGACCTTATTTTCTAGTCTTATTCAGAATTTTAGCATGGAACTTAAGGGCCAAATATTCGGGATTCCATAAAATTCTTATAGATATTTTACCCTTAATTTATGCCATTATGACAAGTTTTCCTCTTAATTGAAACATGGTATTCATCCATTTCCTAAGACCTCATTACCGTGCTTCAGTTCTACCTCTTGATATTCTTGTATCTCATATACTTATCAAGAGTAGAATTGATCTCTCAAACTTTACTCCGCTTAAAAAAGTGGTCTACTTCAAGTGGTCCACACTTCGGAAAATGTGAGTAAAGCCTGCTAGAGAGGAATCATCGAGTGATGATGAAGAAGAAGATCAAGTTGATCCAAATGCTCAATCTTCGTTTCATTAAGTTCCTGACTCATGCTCAACATTTGTTCCTACAACTATCCTTATCCTGAAGCTAAAATGCCTTGGGTAAATTTATCTCATGTGCCTGGAACTAATCCTAATATGATTAACACATTTAATTATATTGGTCAAAATTTTACCAATCTCAACTTTGGTATTCGTCACATGGAACACAAGTTCCATGAACTTTCACTTTCTATTGAGTCCTCACGTTTTGCTTTTTCCACTCAACATCCTAACCAATGGAAGCATACTCAACCAAAAGCACCCAAAGATTACAGTGAGAGATGGCAAAAGCATTTTCAAGACCCGTCTCATGTTTCCTCTCCAATGGCGGAAGAAGAACCTATCCTTCATAATGATGAAGAGGAAGAAAAAAATGAAGATGATGAAGAAATCTCATATGCCGAAAGTGAAGATGAAGATGAAGAAATTGAAAATGAAGAAGATGACGAAGATGAAAAAGAAGCTGATGATGATGATGATGATAATGGAGATGGTAGTGGACATGTTCAAAAATACATCAAGAAAGAAGCTCGAAATTAGTTTGGTTTACATTTTGTTGTATGAGACAATTTAAATATGTTTGTTTGGTTGTTATGTTGTACGACTTTCAAATATGTTGATGTTTTAGTTCATCTTTTATGCTCTTTATGATGTATGACTTTTATGATGTTGCTTGAAAGCTTCTTTTTTCTATATAATTTCCCAAGGCTTGGTCACTGCCTATGCATATTGTTATACTTTTTGTTTGATTGACAGAAACGGGGAGAAATGGAATACATCATATTTAAAATAAGGAAGCTTAGTTTGAGGGGGAGGTTTCACTCCTAGTGGAGTTTTTTGTATTCCTTCTCTTATAAGGTTTCTATCATTTTAAATATGGGTATTTCTTTTATTTTGTCAACACCAAAAAGGGGGAGATTATTGGATCCTAGTTCAACTTCTCTTTTATGTTTTGGTATTAACAAAACTATTTTAAATCTAATGAGTTATGAAGTGTTATTTACAAGAAATCACAGAATTTAGGAAGTATGGATGATAGCAAGGAAGAAGTGTGGATGACATGAAGAATGAAGATTGTTTTTATGTGTTATAATTTAGATTTTTGTATGTCACCCTAACAAGAAAAAATTATTTGGGAGTTAAAATCAAAATAGAGATAATTAGGTATCAAAGTCATGTTATATCATTCATTTGAAAAATCAAAATCGTTTCTTTGACATATTAATTGTGTATTTGCTTTCAAATAGCACTAAGATTGATTAATCGAATTCATCTAAGGTACTTGTTGTAAGTACCGGTATTGTTCATAAGTACCGGTACATGCTAAGCAAAGGTTTGGGTCCTAGTTCCAAACTGTAAACAACAAGTACCGGTACTCATCATGAGTATCGGTACTAGGTGCTCACAGTTTGTAGACAGAGGTAGTGCCTAGACCTTATAAGTATCGGTACTAATCATCAGTACCGGTACATGTAAGTTACAGTTTTTAACTTGACTCAAACCTGTGAGTCATAAGTACTGATACTTATCATGAGTATCGGTACTTGGTGACTTAGTTGGTACTCAACTGTAAGCACTGAGTACCAGTACCCAGGCTCTGTTGGGTTGGTTGTTGGATATTTGTGAGTAGCCAGTACCAGTACCACAACTTTAGTACCAGTACCAACTAGCCGTTGTGCTTGATCTGAATGGCTATTTAGCAATTAATCCTATCTCTAATCTTCCCATTTTGCCCCTAACGGCTAGTATTTGTAGGGGAGGTGTTTAGTGGCCTATTGTTGAAAGTATAATGCACGTTTTGATATGAAAGAAGCATCGTAGTATAGTGCGTAATACGATCAAACAAAGATATTCAATAAAAGATAACGAGACTTGAGTCCCGATCGTTCGTCTCTGGGAGGCATTTGTTTTACTTTCGAATTCGATCTTTTACCGCTCTACTCTGTTTAAAATCACATGCCGATTTATGATTATTATGTATTGAAGTACGACATGCTTAGTTGCAAGTATATCAGGAATTGAAAACAGGCAACATTAATCACACAAAGGATATTGCAATGAGCTTACGGTGATTCTCAACACATAGACATATGTATATAGAAAATATATTTTTCATTCATTCATTTGGAGAGTGTTTGCAACATGAACTTGTAGAGGAAAGCTTGTACATGAATGCTTAAATTTGTAAAGCTAGCTATCAGAAAATGATCGCATACAAGAATCTACGGGGGGGTTTTACATGCATCATTGGGGGAGAATAAGGGCTACCCTACTAAGCAATTAATAAAAGCAGTAAATGCAAAGAGTTAGCTACTAATCTATCAAAAGTGAGGGCATTCGGAGGTGCCGATGGCCTTGGAGTGGTGGAGAGGAGAAAGAGGGGCGAAAAATGGAGCTTAGGCCGGCCCTTGGAGAGAGGTTGGAGGAGTGATCTAGCATCCTGGCATGGTGTCCTTTATGGTGGTGCTCAGCTCATGGAGATGGAGTGGAGATGGTGGTGGTTAGCCTAAGTGGAGGTGGATGGAGCCAAGCAAGTATGGCCAAAAAGTGGATGGGTGCAAATGGCCACCCCTTAGGTCTTTTTATAGACCTAAGGGAAGCTCTCTAGA
This sequence comes from Thalassia testudinum, assembly GCA_037157565.1. Lineage (NCBI taxonomy): Eukaryota > Viridiplantae > Streptophyta > Magnoliopsida > Alismatales > Hydrocharitaceae > Thalassia > Thalassia testudinum. The sequence continues at coordinate 58,355,879 of JAZHRO010000035.1, read as the reverse complement.
GAATTATGGAATTCTCTAGAGAGGCTATGGTGGGAGCTCATGGGAGAGTGAGAGAGAGAGGGTGGATGGTGGTTTTTAGATCCACCAAATGTGGATCTAAAAATTGAATGGCTCTTGGTTGCTAATTTTGGCAACCAAGGCAACAACACATGGTAGAGAGTTCTAGAGAACTCTAGGCTAGATATTTTCGTGTGGATGGTGTGTGTGGGTCGAAACCTAGGTGGCTAGGTTGATTAGGTTAGGTTTTAGTGGGTTTAGGTCGAGGTAGGTCTCAAATTAGGGTTGTAAACCCTAATTCACTAAGGTAAAGTGCAATTAAACTTAATACAAGTTTAATTGGGTGTGTGAAAACTTAATGGAGAGTAAAACAACTCAATTAAGTCAGGTCTAGGTCAATTGGACTCTCACTGAGTCCAATTGAACAGTGTGTGCTGAGATCAGGGCTCAATTGGACTCAATGAGTCTAATTGAATGGGTTAATGGAATTGACTAAGATCCAAGTCAATTAGGTTTAGTGAGGACCTAATTAGGTCTTTATGGAGGTCTAGAGGTGATGTACTAGGGTTAGGGCACCTTAATTTAGGTTCCTATGGGGTTGGAATTAGGTTTAGGGACCTAGAGATCCAAGATCAAGGCTTGAATCTCAAAACAGGAACTGGAGAGCAGTATCAGATGTCTAATAATAGTGTCAGATGTCTTATACTCAAAAATTAGAAGTCCAGACTTCAGTTCTAGACGTCCAATCTGAGTTAAGGGGAAATCTAAGTTCTGTTTTAGGTACTCTGCAAAAATTTGACGTCTGACAAAGTGTCTGGACGTCCAATAACACTGCAGAAGTGGGTTTGAGGTGTGCGGGAGTTGGCTAAGGGTCCTGGACGTCCTGTAACTTAGCTAGACGTCCAGATAAGGGTTGGAACTAAGGTTTTGGGCCTTCCTAGGGTGTTGTGACCTAATCTAAGGGTGACTAAGGCTTGGGGGAGGTCTCTAGGCTATCCTAGGGCTAGGATGGACCTAAGCTCTTTACATTTTACTGCTTTATTCCTACTTAACAGAATAGAAAACCTTAACTCCCTTACATCATTATTCCTACATCTAATCTAAGCCTCCTACTCCAGCTCTGTTGCAACACTCGTTATTCCTGATCCAGCTTCAGATCCTGCTCCAGATCCAGCTCCTGATTAGCTTATTGCCTGCAATTGACATAATACACTTAATCAGCACATTATAACATTATTTCATGCATAGCTAAAGGAAAGCAGTAAAGATGCAGATAATGCTTATGCATGTATGAATAACCCTAACTTATGTTAAGTCCTAACTTAATCTATGTCAATTAAGACCTATGATTGCTGTGCAATCATACCCCCATGCCTAAATCTTGCTAGTCCTTAGCAAATGCAAGATTAAATTATTTATAGCAAGGGTCCCTAAGGGACTGATTATTTTATCAAGTGTATACATAGAGATTTTTCTCCTTTTTGTTTTCATCCTATGCTCTAGAAATCCAGACAATCATGAAAGTGCAGCTATGTAGCTTTTGCAACGGATACGAGTGAAAAACTGATTCACCTCTAAAGCCTGTACTTGACCCCTAGTAAAAATTATAGTAGGATAGGCAGACTTCTTCCCTCGGAGTATTCAAGATATTCTATGAATTCCACCCTAGCTTTAAGCTTAGGTAGAGAATCTCTGAGGGGAAAGATTATATATATTTGGTGGCTCACTCTCACCTGGTGCTACATAGAGACTAGTCCTACAGAATCTAGATTTCCGGATTACTAAGTAACTCACTCAGAGAAAGACGAGAAAAACTATGCTCTCTTTTGATTCCTTTGTATTCATTCTCTCTTTCTCCTTTTCTTTTTCTTTTCTTTTCTTAGAGCTCACAATCTCACCAGATTCACACATATGATCTGTATTTGGAGGTCTCACTTGGCATTAACACTTTAATTGAGTTTCCATAACCCTAACACTAAATCAAAATTCCTCAGCCAGTATTCAGGTGGTCAGAAACATAAGAAAGGTGGGTTAAGGCCATATTTGGTGGATCTCAAATTTATTTGGTGGTATTGCCTCAATGCATCTGAAATAAACACTAAATATTTACTCTTTTTTCTTTGCTTTTTCTTCTTTTTCTAATTTTTTTCAATTTTTCTTTCTTTTCATCATTTTTTTTTCATTTCATCTCTTTTTTTTTCAACATAACACCTCCATGAACTTTATTGAGGAGGCATTATTAGGAATTGGTGATACTCAAGGGACATTGGGTAGCTTATTTGGTGGAAGTGCCTACTCATGGCACCGGGAGAGACGGATAAGACGATGTATTTCTGACCTTGGCATCAATACCCTCCTTCAGCTGAAGATTTCGTAAAGAATGGTTGTAACCATCCACCTTAGCCCTAGTTTTATGAAAACTCACCCTCTGCGTATTTGCCTTATTTGGTGGCTCTCAATATTTTGCACAAAAATTCATATGCAGGAACCAAGAGCGAAACTATGCCTTATCTCTGAGTATCATCACCTAATTATCTAGGATTCCAAATTCCTTGCAGAGCACCAGTACACTCTACCCTCATCTCACACTATTTAGTGGATTTTTTGAAGAAAATCTGCTTGTCTCCCAAAACACTGTTCAGGGGTTTAGGAAAAGAAGCACTGCTTCTTCTCGACAGACTAAAGACATTTATCAGCCTTCACCGTGAATCCATTGCAAATTCTACATGTGTGTGAAAAATTGTACTGGATTCCAGATTACAGGAATCAACTAGTGGATAAAATCCCTAATGCATTCTCTTAATAAAATAATCTTATTTATGAATGCAATATGTATATATGCTATAAACAAATAACCTCTTATATTTGTAGTTCATGAAATTTCCCTTATCAGGTTACATTCAGCTTGACCCTAAATTTAGAACAAGAGGTGAGCAGGTGAGTCGGAATGGCTGTTGCGGATGATTTCTAGCTCCAATGTGAGCATTGGAGGTGGAGTCGGTTGTCTTTTACTCAGGGTCCTAAAGTACGTTTTACATGCAGCTCTGAGGTTTTCCTAAATGTTGGTATAACAAATCTTTTTAGTTTTGTTGTATCTACCCCCCCATGCTTAAGTTCTTGCATGTCTTCATGCATGAATATAAAAGAAAATAAGTACTGCAAGGAGAGAATGGGTAGAAATCACCTGTAATTGCCCTCGAGAGTATACATTAAGCACCTGCCAACCTGTCAGTATGCAATATGCAGAAAGAAAATATGTTACCAGAAAAAAAAAATGCTATATATAAAAATGGTTATGTATAAATGTTGGTGGAATGTGGGGTAAATGCTGAGTTTAACGCCTCCAGCTGGGCGAAAATTCACTCACACGTCCTCAATAAGATGAATAATCTCGTTAGGTGGAGGAGGTTCCTGGGCCAAAAATGGCTTGAGGTGTTGGCCATTTACCGTAGATATATGCCTAGATTTTGGGTCCTTGATCTGGACTGCCCCATTAGGATATGGATGAATCACAATATACGGGCTAGTCCATTTGGACTTGAGCTTCCCTACAAAAAGTTTTAGTCGTGAATCAAACAACCAAACTTGCTGGTTGGGCGTGAATCCTTTCCTCCAGATGTGGCGGTCATGAAAGGCCTTGGTCTTGTCCTTTGTATATCAGTGCATTCTCATAGGTCTCTTGCCGGATCTCTTCTAATTTGTTGAGCTGGAGTTTCCGTTCTTGACCTCTTGCATCGAGGTCAAGGTTACATTTTCACACTGCCCAAAAGGCACAGTGTTCCAGCTCTACAGGAAGGTGACAGGTCTTGCATATACCATGCGATATGGTGACATTCCAAGTGGGGCCTTGTATGCGGTCCGATATGCCCAAAGTGCATCAACTAATTTGTCAGACCAGTCCTTCCTATCTAGTCTAACCGTCTTCTGGAGAATCAGCTTGATCTAACGGTTAGACACTCAGCCTGCCCATTGGTTTGCGGGTGATACGAGGTGGCTATACGGTGATGTACCCCGTATTTCTTTAATAATGACCTGAAATGGGCATGAATGAAGTGGCTTCCCTTGTCGCTAATCAGAGCGCGGGGTATTCTGAATCTCGTGAAGATGTACTGCCATACGAAAGAAATAACGATCTTATGGTCAGCCCGTCTCACCGAGATGTCCTTGACCCACTTCAAGACATAGTCAACAGCTAGCAATATGTACTCGAAGCCATGCGAGTTTGGAAAAGGGCCCATAAAATTGATGCCCCAGACGTCGAACACTTCTACAACCATGATAGGCTGGAGTGGCATCATGTCTCTCCTGGTCATAGAACTGATCGACTGTCATCGTTTGTAGTGTTGGGGGTATTTATGTGTATCTTTGTAGATGGTTGGCCAGAAAAATCCCGACTGCAAAAATTTTGCAGCGGTTTTCCATCCCGAGAAATGGCCACCACAAGCATCATTGTGGCAGAAATATAACACACTGGGGATCTCAGAATCTGGGATGCATCTTCGAATAATCTGATCCGCTCCAATGCAAAAGAGCAGTGGGTCATCCCAGAGGTAGTATTTTGCTTCTGTAGTGAATTTGAGTTTCTGGTCCTTGGATAGATTCGCGGGAATCTTGCCTATGGCAAGGTAGTTCACGATATCCGCATACCAGGGGAACTCAACAGAATGAATTGCCAAAAGAGATTCATCCGGAAATTGCTCGTGGATAGGCAAGGAATAAGGAATGTGATCTGGGTCCAGTCTGGAGAGGTGATCCGCCACAACATTTTGTTTTTCAGCTTTGTCGCAGATTTCGATATCAAATTCCTGCAATAGAAGGATCCATCTGATGAGCCGTGGTTTAGCATCCTTCTTTGCCAACAAATGCTGGAGGGTGGAGTGGTCAGTGAAAATGATGACTTTGCACCCTAATAAGTACGATCTGAATTTCTCCAACCCAAATACTACTGCTAGCAGTTCTTTTTTGGTGCCAGTGTAATTACGTTGAAACTCATTCAGTATCTTGCTAGCATAGTATATGACGAAGGGTTGTTTCTCCCGATGCTGACCTAAAACAGCACCGACGGCCAAATCAGAAGCGTCGCACATCATCTTGAAATCAAGCGACCAGTCAGGTGGTTGGGGAATCGGGGAATCAGAAATAGCGCTTCGTAAAGTCTCGAAAGCGCTGAGACACGAGATGTCAAATTCAAATGGGGTATCGGCAACCAGGAGATTCGTCAAAGGCCGTGTAATTTTTGAGAAATCGCGTATAAAGCTCTGATAGAAGCCAATGTGACCCAAGAATGATATGATCTACTTGATCGAGCTAGGTGGCGGTAAGTGGGAAATGATCTCAGATTTAGCTTGATCGACCTCAAGTCCATTTTTGGAGATCCTGTGCCCTAGTACTATGCCATCCCTCACCATGAAATGGCTTTTCTCCCAGGATAGTACTAGGTTTACCTCAATACACCATTTTAGGATCTTGGTGTGGTTATCAAGACAAGATGCGAAATCATCTCCGAAAATGGAGAAGTCATCCATGAATACTTCCACATAGTCCCCAATCATGTCAGAGAAGATGGCCATTGTACAACGTTGAAATGTCGCTGGTGCGTTGCAGAGGCCAAAGGGCATCCGCTTAAAAGCGAATGTTCTAAAGGGGCA